>CM062241.1:19798815-20398815 GCA_031216185.1 Syzygium aqueum | reverse complement strand
ATGAGCTCGTTCTATTTGAATTAAGATGTACATGGTACATCATGGAAGAGAATCTGAGTAATTGAAGATTCATCTTCTACTTTCTCATTTTTCTATCAACATTGGCTGATATTGGGCTATTTCTTGACAATCAATCAGCCTTCTTTCTTTGTTTGGTAATTGTTGTTCAATCCTTTTACTTTTGACTTCATGTAATACCAGCAATCTCTTGCTAGACAAAGTGTCTGCTCTCCAACCTACAAGTGGTTTGTACCACATTAGATTATTTTTCGTCAAACATTAGTCTTCTGTGCTCACTTCTGAAACCAACAGTTTTTTCCCCTTATGGATCGTGTTCATGCCCATTTTCTCTTACTAGCTTTTCGATTCTGTATAGCTCTTGACGGATTATAATTAGACATAAGAAGTGATGTGTGACAGATGTCACAAAATGTTTTTCTAAAGAAAATATAGAATAGACGGGGACAGGAGGAGAAAGAAGGAAATTTGTTTATACTTTGTGAGACCAGAATAGATAATAAAAAATGTCATTTGGTTGGAGTCTAGAAGTTACTGAGAAAGCAATCAATGAAGAAACTCAAACTGACATTAGTATTCCTGGCTTTTAGATGTTCAGAATTTCATTCCAATTAGTCTGGTGAAGATAAGGTCCAAGTCTTGCAATTAAGGAAGCCAATTCATGAAAATGCTTTCCTTGGACTACTGAATTGGCTTGTTGATAATAAGTAGCTTTAGCAAATTGAGTAGTTGGTGTCAGTTCTTCTTCAAGCGTATGACGATGTGCTGACTTGGTCATGGAATCCCAGTAGCTGAGCCATGCCTACTTCTCTAAAGTATTTGTATATGATTTGAAAGCTTTTATTCTCGTCACCTAAAGATAAAGACCAAGTCAGTTACATACCTCAGAGGCTAAATACCTCAGATACAGCCTGTTAAATGAATATCATGCTATTAAAGAAGTTGACAAATTGCGTGTTTAAAAACAAGTTTCTTAGATGAAATTTCATTTACTCGCTAGTTTTGTAAGAAGGCCTAATAGTCGAGCTATTATATCTTTAGGTGCATTTTATTTAGTTGGGCATCAACTAACAGATTTGTCTCTATTCAGACATGGAAGGACGTACTCATGTCCATGGTATTTAAATGTGGAAACTCTAATATCATTAAGTCGAGCAATGCTGTATTGAAATTTTTCGCTTATTGATGTAGGATTCTGTGTTGTTTTTTGGGCAGCGCTGACCGGACCCATTTGAAAAGGAAGCTAGATCTTGAATTCCAGCATCCGGAATGACACTTCATTACTTTGCATGACTCTCATAAGTTAAGACACACGGAGTTCTGCACATGCATTAATGAGGTTTGCGGTTACTCCCTTAAGGTAATTTGAGTATCGGAAAGTTTTCGTTGGTCGGTGCCAAAATGTGCTTGCCTTTCGCATGTGTCGTGAGACTGAAGAGAGAGCTACTTTGGTTGAATGTGGAAGTCAATCATTTAGCTTGGCTTGAAGCTGCGGAGATAATAATTTTATGAAAAGGAGGGAAAAGTGAAATGTAACATCCTCCTTTCTACTTGACAGAGAACTTGTACACTAGGTCATAGAAGGCCGACATTTTTTGAGGCATTTTTCTTCTTTTACTCCAAGCTGATGCTTTTGAGTGGTTTACTTGCACCTCTAATTAGTTGTGCCCGATTCTAATTCTATGATCAGAGTTCTTTTGGTTGCTTTTGATGGAGGATTAAGGCTGGAGAATGCTGTTGGCCGATCTATCCTGTTTATTGTATGTATACAGTAGAGTAGCTATCCCAAGCATACCCTTCGGATTGTTTATTCAAATGGGTTTGATTATGCAATTTTAGATCATTGATGTGGAAGTTTCATGATATATTGTTCGGCAAACAGTTTAAGTGATCTTGTTATCTTCCAATTATGTCATTTATGTCTCTCTTTTGGTTTCTGACTCTCTGCCCTGTGTACAAAGACTTCACAAATGAGCTTGGCTTTATATACGCAAAACTCTGATATTGAGTGCATATCAAAGGTAATTAACTTACTCGCAGTATAAGATCAGTCAATATGAGGGAGTGGTCATTTCCTTTGGTTAAATTTTTCCTAAATAAGCATGGACACGTCCGTGTCTCAAACGTAGTGAGTACATTGGCGCATGCTTAGCTCGTTTGATGTTAACTATTAAGATAGCTTTATAAAGAGATTAAGGCCTCTCAAATTTATACTCCATTCAAGAATTCAATGAGTAAGCACCTACATTCAAATCAGAATCAAAATTGATGATTATTCAGATGGTAGAAAGTAACTATTATAGTCGGGGGATAGCTCCTTCATAATGTCACCGTACTACTACTCTCGACCTTCTTGTCATTTACATTAGTTCACTATTCACACCTGCCTTAGGTCAGCTTACACAGCCTGGCTCTTCCTTACTTTGGACCATAACTGGCGGAATTGAACTGCACTAATTACTGCAACTCTGCAATTTCTTCCACAATTCTTCGGGTACAGCATTTTTCTCTTTGCTTTCTCAATCATCACATATTCTGAGTTTTTCCGAGAAAAACTACCAAAATAGATTCTTCCTTTCGGTTCTTTTCTGCTCTATGACACTGTATCTGTGGGGATGGTGGAGTCATGCACTCTCTCAGCAGCCTTCTCTGCCTGCAAAAGCAGAAAATGTCGAATCATGGAAAATGCTTAGCATGGATAGAGTAACTGATTTCTTCCCTATTTATGTACAAGGATCTAACCTCTTGGTCCCAGTTCGTACGGAGAAAGATGCAGAAAAGACAGAACACTTGCACAACTAGCGCGCAGATAATTCCTAGCCAGAGACCCTGCAAAGAAAGAGTTTCCAAAAGTTATTTTCTCCTATAGCTTCCTCGCTTCGACGTTGAACTAAGGAGATGGAAAGTGTAAGGCCGAAGAGTTTTACCTTTCCACCAACATGGAGAACAAAAGCTAGCACTATTGCAGATGGAATGCCAATCAAGTAATATGACCCCAGGTTGACATAGGCACCAATCTTTTGCCAACCGCATCCTCTAGCGGTTCCTGAAGAAGAGCGAGAGCAAAACACAAATAGCCATCACTAGTGTGGAGCATAAGCCATGACTTCATGGCATCTAGGAGGAACAAAACCGGATAAAAAACACGCAATATCATGTAGAAAGACAGAGCATGGTCGCTAGGCTAGGCCAGTTTGTGGTGAAAAAGGCAACCTGAAAGGACGCATTGGAGTCCATCCAAGAAGTTAGAAACTGCTAGAATCGGCATCATGACAGCTACGTATTCGACCACGTCTGTCTCGTCACTGTAAGCATAGCCCCATACTTTGCTTATCGAGATCAAAACTATTCCGACCAGAATTCCTTCGGTTACGGCCATGGAGAGGACCACGTACACTGCTAAACGCGCAGCCCGAGGCTTCCCAGCCCCTAGTTCATTTGAAACACGAGTGCTGGATAGATTGACCATGGAACTTGTGAAAATCCATTGCCACATCAATGTGGTCTTAAGAAACTGATGGATATGTACATATGAATATGTTATGCAGAAACAAAATAAAGAGACATATCGACCATTTGGGATGCTACTTGATTAACCGAGCTGATTCTCCGCAAAATGGCGGTCTAAGTTTCATTACCATGTACTCAGTTTGGCATGCTTACCTCACAGCACCGCTGAGTCCGAAAGGGATCATCCAAACTGTTGCGGCAGTGTTGAGACTGAGAATGTAAACATTGGGAGGTCATATACATGCACCGAACTGAAGTGTGCATCGATAAAAGAAAATCTCAGCAATATGTGCCTTGTCCCAAACTATTTCGCCACAGACTAACGCCAAACTCGAGATTAACCTGATAGAAAGCACCGCAGTTTCCAATGTCGGGTCTGGGAGAAGTCCAGAGAGGAGCACCATCATCTCGAATGACCACATCTCCAAGCTACAGAAATAAAAAAGATCGCCATCAGTAATGTGTGTCATCCGTTTTTCACAATTGCGAGAGAGATGAAGGGTTTGAGATGTTTTTACCAGACCATTACTGCGGAAGGAATGGCAAGTCTAAGGAACGTGAGAATATTGCAGAAGGCTTCCTTCGAAAACCCAGTCCAAGTCTTGGAGCACGAAGAAGAGAACTTCACATAAAGTGCCATTAGCAACACATTCATCCAATACGATATTGAATTCGCCAAGGCCGCTCCTCTGCTTCCAAGGCCGGTTTTCATGACCAGAACCCAACAGATGGGGATATGCAGTAGAGTAGCAGCTCCCGAGGTTAGCACCATAGGGAGGATGATGTTCTGAGTCTGCAAGAACTTGACTAGGCATTGAAGAAGGCCGTAAGCAAAAAGGGACGGGATCATGTAACGGGCATACGTTCCGGCTTCCTCTGCTATGTCTGCTTGTTGACCGACTGCTTCTAGTATAATTCTCGTATATGCCCAGATGCAAGCAAGAGGTATGCTCACTAGTAGAAGGATGAACATAGCTCTCTGCATGTCAATACCAAGCCTATGAAATTGCCTCGCCCCGTATGATTGACCACAGAACGTTTCCAATGCGCTGGCCATCCCCATCTAGTTAAAGAGATTTGACGGAAAAAAAATCAGAACTTCAGAAAAGAAGACTGTCCAATATTCTTTAAAGTTCAGTAACGATTGTTTAAAGTGGCTCAATTTGTGCTAGAACTTAAATTTCAACTCTGGTATCAATGGCGTCTCCAGTGCAGCACTAACAAATATGGCTAGCCTAGCCAAATTATGGGCCATTTTTTTCACCAATTCTATTATCTTCCAGCTAAATAGAAAGCGAGACGGTAATTTCATCATCTTCATCCTTTGTTGCCCCTCCAAAGTGAGTAAATCTCAAATAAACTTGGTCAATCTACTACTTACGAAAAAACTGTTGGTGAATTTGGGCAAAAAATACAGGACTAAAAAGGGTGACTTTTACCAACTCTGCTAAAAGAAAACAGAGAAACGGATTGATCGTGAACAAGAACATCCATTACAAACACATAACATAGTCTCAGCTTAAGTTACAAACGTGGATTTATCAGAACATCAACTATGCCAAAACCCGAAATGCAATTTCTTTGTTGTAGAATTTGAATTGAAGTAAGAGCACGACTAATATGGCGATCTCTCAAGCTCACCAGTAAGCTGAAACCGGTGACGGTGGCGAAGGAGGTGGCCATGGAAGCGCCGGAGAGTGGCAGCTCGCCAAGATGACCCACAAACATGAGAGAGATCATCTGCAAGCTGAAGAACAGCAAGCTCACCGATATGAGCGGACCAGCAAGCCATGCCTGCTTCTTTATCTCAACAAGAACCTCACTCCTCCACCCAACACCCTTCTCTTTCTCTCCCTCATTCGATGCTAATGATCTCACAACACCATCTTCACCACCCGACTCTATCAATGGTGAGCTCAGGCATGTCTCCTGTCCTTCTCTCCCCATGGTTGCTTATAGAGAGAGAGAGAGGGAGAGCGCAGGAACTTGTGAGGCTGTGGCGGGTATTTAAGGAGCGGTGTCTTCCTGGAAAGGAGTGCAACAGGATGTCTGTCCTGTTGCGCGAAATGACGATGCTCTTTCTTGCACGGGTTTGAGTGTGTCAGCCATTGATGTGCAGCTTCCTCTGTACAGCTATTGGACGTCGGATTAGGAGGTCAAACGGGGAAGAAGTGTGATTCGTGGCAGGCAAGGCAAAACAAAGAAGAAAGACAAACATGTGATCATCAGTCTCGCCTGCTTACTTTCTTACCTATACTGCACATGGTCCCTGTGGTCTCACTGGTGAGTGTACTAATTCGATGAGTAAATGACGTCCGAGAAAATATTGGGTGGTCCCTGACCGGCCAAGTCAGCATGATCCCCGACCACTCACAAGACGCTGCATGATCCACATGGAGCGGATAGCGATTTTTGGAAAAACAGAAAGAGAAAGAGAATGTGGGGCTTCGCGAGAAGAGAGGGAGAGTGCTGAGGAGATAGAGAAAGAGAGAGGAGGAGGCTGCCATTAATGAAGAGGGAGAGAGGGGAGAGAGACTGGACCAAAAAGGGGAAGTAGGCGTTATGAAATACGTGAATGAATATTCATTATATTCAATGTACCTATTATGATACATTTATAATCTACGTACATGAATAAATATTTAATGTACCTATTATGGCACATTTGTAACCTACAATCTCCAATGAATGGTCATCTCCTTATTCAATGTATATATTCAATACATTGACATAAATGATATATGCATCCTTGTTTTCTTATAAATAAGAGCTTAGTTTTGGTCATTATAAGAAGAAATTAGAACAGAAGAATAGAATGAAAGAGGAAAATATGCGGTGAAAATAAAATTTCTCCTCCGACTTTCTCTACCATCTTTGGTATTTATCTACTTTCTCTACTTAATCTCTCTCTATTCTCTTTATTATATTCTTGCAACGCAATATTTTACAACAGTAGGTTCTTAGGTTGCGCATGGAATGCATTCCGGAATAAAAATTCTGTTCCGGAATGCATTTCGGAACAGAATAGCGTTCGTTAAAAAATTTCCGAAATGCATTCTGGAGAGATTTTTGCATTCTGGAATAAAAATGCATTTGTTAAAAATACTTGATTCCAGAATGTATTCTTGATTCTAGAATGCATTCTTGGCAAGAAAAAGAGAAGTTACTTTTTGTAATTTCTTGATTCCAAAATTCATTCTCCCTATTTTCTCACAATTTTTTTTTAGAAAATGCATAAAAATTAAAAAATTCTAGAAAAATTCATAAAAATTTCTAGAAAATAGCTTAAAAAGAGTTAGATTTCGGGCTAATACCCAAAAAAATCCCAAACTTTAGTCTTTATCCCAATTATATCCTAAACTTTTTTTTGTCTCATAAAAAACCCCAAAATTTTACTTTTGTCTTATAAAAAACCCCAAACTTTTACTTTTGTCCCAAATTTACCATCTAATACAAAAAAAAACTCCAAACTTTAGCCTTTGTTTCAATTATATCCTAAACTTTTTTTTATTTAAAAAAAATCCCAAACTTTTACTTTTGTCCCAAATTTACCACTGTTAACTTTTCCGTCCAATATTACCATTAATAATTATTTTTTTATTTTTTCAAATTATTTTATTTTATTTTATTTTTCCTTTTCTTTTTTTTCCCATTCACCTTCAACCTCTGGCAGGCGAGGCTCAACCTCGCCGGCATTGGGCAAGTTCAACCTCATCCGTCCCTAGCAAGGTTTGTCTTTGCCGTGGCTAGCGAGGCTTAGCCTTGCCCAACGCCGGTGAGGACTCAGTCCCGCCGGCCTCGTCTTCGCTGGCCGTGGTTAGGCTCGACCTCGCCACTAGTCGGCAGGACCAAGCCTCGCCAGCCACGACGAGGACGAATCTTGCCAGGGGCGGGCAAGGCTTGACCTCACTGGCGTTGGGCAAGGTAGGCCTCGCCAGCCCCTGGCGAGGTTCGTCCTCGCTGTCGTTAGCGAGGGCTCAGCCCCGCAGGCCTCATCCTTGCCAACCGTGGCAAGGACGAGGCCGAGGCCTGCGGGGCCGAGCCCTCGCCAGATTTGGCGAGGGCTTAGCCTCGCCAGCCTCTGGCAAGGTCAAGCCACGGTGAGGAAGAACCTCGCCAGGGGCAGGCGAGGCCGACCTCGCCAAACACCGGCAAGGTCGAGCCTGGCCAGTCGCCAGACCGGCAACCGGCTAGAGGTTGAAGGTGAAGGAAAAAAAAAAGAAAAATTAAAAAATTAAAAAAAATAATTATTGACGGTAATATTGGATGGAAAATTTAATGGTGGTAGATTTGGGACAAAAGTAAAAGTTTAGGGTTTTTTATGAGATAAAAAAAAGTTTAGGATATAATTGGGACATAGGCTAAAGTTTGGGGTTTTTTTGGGTATTAGGTGGTAGATTTTGGACAAAAGTAAAAATTTGGGATTTTTTTATGAGACAAAAAAAATTTAGGATATAATTGGGATAAAGGCTAAAGTTTGGGATTTTCTTGGGTATTAGGCCGTTAGATTTCGGGAAAATATGAAATTTGGTGATTTTTTTTAAATAAAAAAAATAAAAAATTTCAAAACTTCACAGAATAGTTTAAAACACATGTGGCCACCGACTTTGAGTGAAATTTAAATTTTTTGAGGTGCCCAAAAAAATATAAAAAAATAAAAAATTTCAAAACTTCATAGAATGGCTTAGAATACATGTATCCATCTACTTTGAATAAAATTTAAATTTTTTGAGGTATCCAAAAAAATAAAAAATAAATAAAATTTCACAAAATGGCTTAGAATACATGTGCCTACCCACTTTGAGTGAAATTTAAATTTTTTTATGTGCCCAAAAAAAATTTAAAAAAATCAAAAATTTCAAAACTTTACAGAATGACTTATAATACATGTGGCCACCCACTTTGAGTAAAATTTAAATTTTTTTAGGTGCAAAAAAATCAACAAATCAAAATACATTTATGTTCCAGAAATCAATTTCTGGAGCAGAATTAGTCATGTTTTACCAAACGGATTTCTCATCCAGAAATCAATTTCTGGCAAGAATTCCAAAAATCAATTTCTGGTAAGAATTCAATTTCTAAAGTAGAATGGTTATCATTCGCACCCTTAGCGTAAAGGAGGTGTGCAAGGTTAAAGGGGAAAAAATATTAATGTTTTGTGCAAAAAACGTCTCCTGGCCCACCGGTCCCACCCGCACCACATGGACGACATGGCTCCTCGTGAGTGATCGGAGACCACGCTGACTTGGCGATCCGGGACCACCGAATATTTTCTCGTTAGAGAGGAGAGCACCGAAACCAGAAGCCGACTGTAGTGGTGATAGTCCAATCACATTACTGTCCATCATGCCTCTTTTGGTCAAATATAACTATACCGTGCTTTGGGTCGATAGTACAATAGCGGCAATCTATTCAAATTTGGGTCATGGCAGGGGCAGTGAGGGAGATACAACTTTGGTCGATATTTCTATAATGTGCTTGACATTGGACAGGTGAAAAACTTTTTGAAAGAAAGTTGCAATTTTTTCATTAGAGAAGCCCATCGTTTGAACTGTAATCAAACACCTTTTTTTATTTATAAGGAAAGGAAAGATTAAGTAGTAAACAAGAAATGACAATACCCTAATATTGTATACTTAAAAAAAAAACAATTTGGTTTTTCGAGTAATGTTTAAGTCGGGTTAACCCGATTTAACACATTTAATTAAAAGAGTTATGTGAGTTGCGTTGAAAGTAGATACCAAGTAGGTGAGTCCGCTTGAGTTCCGCTTGAGTCATATAAGTCCGTAACTTGACATATTATGAACACGGTTCATTATCATGAATCACACTGAGTAACTAGTACATTTGAATCGAAGTTGGTTTATATGTTAGCTTGACTTCAAGATAAAATCAATGAACTTCTTGGGCATAACAAAGAATAAAAATATTTATTTCATCCTAGAATTATAAATTGCATAATCACATCATTAGGTGTAATCTTTGATGAAAATAGGATCCGTGTATTATTAAAAAAAATGCAAAAAAAAATATCTACGTCAGCACCAGCTATGTCACGTAGGACGGTTGGCATTCGCGTTAGCAATTACCGGTCAAAGTTGGCTAGAAAGACCATATCAGAAATCGTCAAAAGGTTTAGGATTAAATTGGCATAATTGAAAAATTCAGGACCGAACTGACCACCGTATACTAGATTTAGGAATTCTCGGACAATTTTCCCTATATGGACAAGTTGCGCATGCTAAAAATGCATGCATATTTCCACTTTATAATATAGGATATCTAAACCTTTAGATTCAGTGCGAATCAGCTTGTTCAATGTATCGGGTAAAGCACCACTCGCACAAAAAGCGACTTTATGAGTGGAAGGAATCTTCGGGAAGTTACTGTTTATGTATTGTTTGACACTGTGATAATACTTTACCAAGAAGAAAAATGCGCAGAAACGGAGAAATAGATTATATTTATAATTTTAACCCTTCTTAAAATTTTCAAGAAGCAGGAAAATAGGTTTTGACTGATCGTTCCATTTGACAAAGAGGTTCCACGTTTTCACTTACAGTAAAAGCAAGGGCAGAATTGTAAATGGAGCATGGCCAATTGGCCACGTCAGTCGGCCCGTGCTTCCGGCGATCTTACTTCGGAGGACGACGACGTGTCAATGCCATTGTTCCATGACTTCCATTGCATTGGCCTTGGTCGCCAAAACATCATCATTGCTTGAATTGAATCGAATTGAATCGAATTGTCCCGTGATTGATGCCGCGTCATGTTAGCTTTTGGTCACTAAAAAACATCATTGCTTGAATTGAATTATCAGTGCCTATATTCTTGTTCACATAGATGAAATCGATTTTATCCTCTTTCTAAGTTTAATTCTTTAATTACCTTAATAGAGCGTTAACCTATAATTTTTCGGAACGGTTTGTTTGTTTTGTTTAATTTTCGCGAAAATAAGTCGATAAGTACTTGACACTTATTTTAAGTTGTCCCAAATGAGTGTGTAAGTTGGTATTAGAAAGAGTAAATTTATGCAAATAAACGGTTTCGTTAGTTTAATTCAGTTTACTCTTAAAGCTATAACTACACAAGCATTTAATTTTTCACAATTTTCTTTGAATGGAAAAATTAACCAACAAACCAAGGAAAACGAAATGCTTTGACAGAATTTTTTTTTTTATGATCCAGAATTACAAATGCAAAGACTCGATATGGAAGCATGTCGAACACCTTGTAAGCCCTACGAACCAGTTAAGTCTTAACCTTAGACCTGAGTTGGTAGCCTTTACTCGGAGCAGTTCGCGCAATTAGCAGGATTTGCAATGAAGAACTCTTAACTAGAAATACCATGGAAGCACGCATGCAGATGCGAGGGAACTCGGAACTCTCGACCTATTTGTTTGTCCAAACTCAAATCGTCATTTAGGTCGATAGTACCGAGACTCGCTTGACTCGAGTCAGTCGCTTTACCCGAGTCAGTGAATTACACGGTACGTTATCATCCGGTCAAATTATCTTAGGCTGCGTTTAGTCGACCGGATAAAAGCCAGGATAGGATATGTTTTATCCTATCCTGCGTTTGGTGGTGGTCCAGGATAGGATAAGGTCGGATATAGACCGGATAAAAAAATCCGGTGGGGGGGTGGGATAGACCCGGATAGGATTTCTAATGCCTATATTTCCAAAAACGCTACACTCCACTCGCCGACATCTTCATCCCCACACCTTGTGCGCTTTCACCAAAAAAATTTCTCCGCTTTTTTTCTCAACAAACTCCTCCGGACCCATAAATGGAAAAAATAAAAAATAAAAATTATCCTATCCGACTTTAAATCCGTAACCCACCAAACAGTGGACAGGATATAAAGAAATCCCGGGATTTCTTATCCTATCCTATCCAGTCCTATCCTGTTTAGAAATCCGGACGACCAAACGCAGCCTTAGGGTTTCGGAATGGAAGAACTGCAACATACATTGTACCTACTGCCACCTATGTTCCATGCCTCCATAACTTTCAATCGAATTACCTAATCCCCACCGCATTTTCAATGGACCCGTCACCAAATTTGTATGTTTTCACCAAGGCTTTCAGTCTTTGCTTAGTCAGTCCAGGCAAGAAATATTTCTAAACAAATGAAAATCTGCCGCAGCATCTTTTCCAATTTGGAGTTGCGCTGGGGTACGCCTGTTTGACAGAGACGTGCGCTATGGTTCGACCACAGAAAAAACAACAAGAAAGACAGAGACGTGAGGTGCGGGACAAAGATCACGGGACCTGCTTTTTCAGTTCTTTGTATCCGCAATTAGAAATGATATTTGTCCTGGCGTTCTTGATTGTCTGCATGGCGACAAGCTTTGAATTTGCTGTCGAATCGTTTTGTCTTCTTTCTAGGGGATTGTTTGATTGGCCACCAGTGTCAAAGAAGGGGTGGGCACTTGCATTTGGTCAAGTTAGGAATTTTCATTCTCTTGTCCCTGTTCGGCGTCCCAAACGGCGGCCCCTTGAATGTTGAAATTCAAATCATGACGGGGAAAAGCTTCAAAAAAAAATAATTCTATAAACCATTTGATTTAAAACTAATTAAGTCATTTTGATTAATTTTGATCGAATAATATTAACGTGGATGCCGGCCGACGCGGCATCCATCGGCATTGACATGGATAAATTTTAATAGTAATTAAATATTTTCTTCAATATTTATTTGTTTTTTTTTCTTCCGTTCATTATTCCTCCAGCCAGCCGAAGGCGAGGGTCGGCGAGGTCAACCTTGCCAGCCTCCCCAATCACTGGCGAGGCTTTCTATTGGTTTTTCTTCGTTTCTATACGTTTTTCTTCTCGCTACGGTGCTGCTATAGTACCAAACAGAGCATGAACAGTACTTCTCGAAATTTGAGCTGGCTTTTTAAACACGACGAGCTGATTTTTTTCAACACGATTGGCAGGGTCATGCCTCGTGCAGTCGCTAGTGAGGGCTTAAGCCTCACCAATGGCCTTGGCAACCGGCTAGAGGAAGAACGAAGAGAAGAAAAAAGATAATAAAAAAATAAAAAGGGATTTGAAAAAAAAACTATTTAAATATTATTAAAACTTATTCACTTCAGTGCCAGCACGATAGTATTATTTGACTTAAATTAACCGAAATGATTGAATTAACTGAATTGACTTTAGGTCAATTAAGCAATTGATTTATGACTTTTCTATCATTTGTTTTCCAAATCCATCACATTTCAAGGTTGCGATTATTGACCAACTCTCTTATCGCATATGAACATGTCAATGATAGAAGTCCCAGAAATTGGACAACCGACGATGACATGGGAAACGAAAACCAACATGAGATTTTCTTTTTTAAATCTTTGTTTGAGAATTAAGCCCTGCGTAGAAGAATACAATTAGCTTTTGGGGATCATTCTGCTTGAAAAGAACAAATCATCTTTGTCCACCATCAAAAGCACAGGTTTGCGATGGAAACTCTGCTATAACCGGAAACCAATTTTCGCAAAATTTGATCGAAAAATATAGAAGGAAATAGAGAAGGAAACCGATTGCGAGGAATAAACTCGATGCTTCACTATTAAATCTACTTATTACGAGACACTGATTTTTTTTTTCCGGGGGGGAGGGGGGGTTTAGAAATCCAATTTTTGGTCTGTACTATAGTTTTATTTCTTTTTTTTTGGGTTAATACCATGAAAAACTCCAAATTGGTATACTTGTGACAAATTTACCCCAAACTATTTTTTTTACTACAAAGAACCCTAAACTGGTACACCTGTGATAATTTTACTCTGAACTATTTTTTTGACCATAAAAAATCCCATACTTGTATACTTATGACAATTTTACCTCCGAGCTAGTTTTTTGGCCACTAAAAGCCCCAAACTGGTACACCTAAGATAAATTTACCCTCCGTTAATTTCCGTTAAATTTTACTATCAAATTACGAAATTTAATGACACGTGGTAATTGACATGTGTACCGATTTTGGGTTTTACCCCTCTATTTGTCACAAATTTATCAGTTTGTGATTTTTTGTGATATGAATATAATTTAACGGACACTAACAGAGGGTAAATTTGTTACAAATGTACCAGTTTAGGATTTTTAGTGATCAAAAAATTGGTTCGGGGGTAAAATTATCATATGTGTACCAATATAGGATTTTTGGTGGTCAAAGAAATAGTTCGAGATAAAATTGTCATAAATATATCAAATTTTAGGTTTTTGATGGTCAAAAAAATAGTTCGGGGTAAATTTATCACAAGTGTACTAGTTTGAGGTTTTTTGTGATTAAAAAAATAATTCATGGTAAAATTATCATAAGTGTACCAATTTAGGGTTTTTCGTGGTATTTATCCTTTCTCTTTTTTTGAGGCTTGGCCTATATAATCCAATTTTTGGTCTGTTCTATAGTGTCACTTCCTACACAAAGTCCGACTAGTTCCCATTTTTCGGGCTAAGTCCAAATAGTTCGGCCCATAGCGTGGACTGACCCGACCCAACATTAAGAGATCTACCTCAACGATTCTAATTTCAATATTAACACCTAATCTGGGTGGGCCGTTGCTATATAATCTGTCTTAACACATCAATTGGACTTCCATCACGAATCATGACTTTGGTCCTTGATGTGGGGGGATCTCATTGCACCTTTCTTTTTCGACCTGCTGAGGTGATCGCTGGGCGGGCTCAACCTTGAACCCAAGATCGGGGCCTAAAATGTTCACTCTGGACCGTTCGTCTTAAACTAATTATACATAAATCTTCAAGTAGGAGTGGATTTATACCTAAGTGTCAGCTGTTCCCGATCCGGTCCGGTTCAACCCAAGAACCGGACTGGCTAGTCTTGATCCGATCCGGTTCCAATGGGACTAATCACTTATTGATAAATGCATGAGGGAAATTAGATTAGACTTTCTATTTTTTTTTAAAAAATTTTAAAAAGTAAATAAATACATATAAATTAGAAAAATATATATATTTATCGGTTCGGTCGGGTTCGATTCCTATCCTAGAACCAAGAACCGGACCGCCTGAAAACCAGTTCCACTTTTAGGAACCGGGAACCGGACTGATATTCCTGAGAACCGGACCAAACCGGTTAATCCAGTCCAATCAAATAGGATTAATACCAGTTTGGGATTTTTGGTGGTAAAAAAAATAGTTCGGAGTAAAATTATCACAAGTGTATCAGTTTAGGATTTTTCGTGGTATTAATCCTTTCTTTTTTTGGGGGGGGGGCTTGGACTATATAATCCAATTTTTGGTCTGTACTATAGTGTCACTTCCTGCACAAAGTCCGACTAGTTCCCATTTTTCGGGCTAAATCCAAATAGTTCGGCCCATAATGTGGACTGACCCGACCCAACATTAAGAGATCTACCTTATCGATTCTAATTTCAATACTAACATCTAATCTGGGTGGGCCGTTGCTATATAATCTGTCTTAACACATCAATTGGACTTCCATCACGAATCATGACTTTGGTGCTTGATGTGGGGGGATTTCATCGCACCTTTCTGTTTCGAGCTGCTGAGGTGATCGCTGGGTGGGCTCGACCTTGAACCCAAGATCGGGCCTAAAATGTTCACTCTGGACCGTTCGTCTTAAAATAATTATAGATAAATCTTCAAGTAGGAACGGACTTATACCTAAGTGTGAGCGGTTTCCGATCTAGTCCGGTTCAACCCAAGAATCGGACTGGCTAGTCTTGATCCGATCCGGTTCCAATGGGACCAATCACTTATTGGTAAAGGCAAGAGGGAATTAGGGAAATTAGATTAGACTTTCTATTTTTTTCAAAAATTTTAAAAAGTAAATAAATACATATAAATTAGAAAAATATATATTTATCGGTTCGGTCAGGTTCGATTCCTATCCTAGAACCAAGAACCGGACCGCCCGAAAACCAGTTCCACTTTTAGGAACCGGGAACCGGACTGATATTCCTGAGAACCGGACCAAACCAGTTAATCCACTCCAATCCGATCCGGTCCCAGTTTGGGCAGTCCATCTTGCTCACCTCTTTGACTCAAGCGCTCATGTGGGCTGCTTAGTCCGTGGTCAGGTCTATTGGGGCCACCTAGGAGACGGGCCTTTACAAATTCTCTCGATATCAATTTTCGTTTTTTTTTTTAAACTTTGCTAAAGAGAATCGGGGTATTGCAAAATGAACTTTCCCCCGGTGTATCCTCCCCCCATTCATTGACGACGAGCGCTTAGGACTAGGGACTATTTAAATTGAGCTAATGATGTGAATGTCAAACTCTTTTCCATTTGACTTGGTATATGAAGCGTCGACTAATGAGCAACCCTATTTTCGATATATTCTCAGAAAAGACTATAATACTAGAGATATTGACACTCATTACATAAGTCCGGCGTTGCGAGCGCTACAAGTATATTTATATATACTCTTTTCCTTAGACCAAGTGTATATATATTTATTTTAGTCAACCATCAATTGTTGCGTGATTAACGTGTTCTCGTCGTCATTAGCACCACTTGATTACAACTCACGGTTGGTGTTCATAGAGTTGATCGGTGCATTGCACAACCGCTGCGAAATTCATTGGAGAAAAAGCACATTGCATGTCAGCAATTTTAGTTGGATTGCTCTTCTGGATCTTTGACTCGAAGTGATGCTGCTGATTTCGTCGTGGTTAACCACTGCTTTGACTAAAAGTTACTAACCACATGACATTGACGTGGAATATCGAAAACCAGGCAAAAACCCTAGATTTCTCCTCTCCCATTTTTTGCCAACGCTTAATTAAAATGAAAGATAACCCGATCAGTCTTAAACCGATCGTACATATGCCAATTCAGTTATAAAATGCCAATATAGCCATTTCAATCAATTTTGGCCGAGTTGTTGCGATGGCCGTCCTACGTGACACACCGCTATGTCAGCTAGAAAATTAGCCGGAATGATTATATTGGTACTTTATATAAAGGTTCAGGATTTAATTGGCAGAATTGGGAAAGTTTGATATTAAGTTGGCAGTCGCACAACATATGAGAAAATTGTCCAAAAAATCCTAAACTTATTGCACTTTTACTAGTTCAGTCCTAAACATTTACATCTTTTGCCAATCGAGTTCATCTAGCCAATTTTAGCTGGAAATAGATGACGTGGACATTGTGCCACCTAGGATGGCCGACGCCGACGTGAACGATTTTTAATAATATTTTTTGAATTTATTTATTTATTCTTTTCTTTTTCTTTTTTTTTCTTTTTTTTTCTCCCCTTCTTCCTCCGCTAGCCAGTTGTCGAGCATTGGCAATAGCCGACAACCAGCCAGAGGCGAGGGCCGGCAAGGTTCGACCTCGCCCTACCAGGGCGAGGCTAGCCAATTCCCCCTTGCTTAAACTATCGAGATTTCAATTATTTCAAACGAGCCTTAACGTGCCATGCATCTCTCGAGACCGAGCCTCGGCCTTGCCCAGCTATGGCGAGGCTGGCCAATTTCCCCCTTAATCAAGCTATCGAGGTTTGTTTAATTTTTTCGACGAGCCTTACGACGCCGCACTCTTGTACAATGCCAAAGAGAGAGCGACCTAAACTTCTCGTGACTAGTAGACGCTCTAAGAATGTTCAATGCGCATCAATTTCGCTTGCGAAATTGAAAAATGACGTTAAACATTCCGATTGCCTACGAACAATTTGCCCCAAAACCTAGTTGGACGATCGCAGTGCTCCAGCTGTGGGTGAAAAACGTGAGTCGATCGTTGATTATTCGAGACTGTCGGCAAGAATTTTGCCTCTACGTGAGCATGATCTTGATCTCTATACTAATCTAACCAAAAAAATTCACGAAATTATTTTAATCCAACAACCGATCTTGACGAATGCGAAATAAGTTAATATAAACCCTTCGTTCGGCCGGTTTCGATCCACGAGGAAGGTTCTTAAATAAATGAAGACGTGCTCATTTGGGTTTCAGTTTTCTTTTCCTTATTTTTACTGAATTTAATTTTAATTTCCTTCGAGATAAAATGGGGCTAGTTCGATACGGCTTCGCGAATGAGAACGATCGCATTGAATCCCCGAGCATGTCGGGGTTTTACCATTTTGATGGAGGTGACCTCGAAACGACGGACCAACGATAGAAATTTTTCGATGTTGCATGGAAACCAATTTGGAAACCAAACTTAGTATTTCCATGACCTAGGTTTACATACATATTTCTCTTCATGTAAGACATTAGATGCGCCTACGATAATAACAAGCTCCCGCCCCGTCTTGAGGCCTACCCAGGCTCCGGCGGTCCTGGACCCCCAGATCCAGCATCACGGGCCAACGGGCGGTAACTATCTGTTCCAGATGAGAATTACGCATCGAGAGTAAAAACTCCTAGGGTAACAATTGCGGGATTCTAGCTAGCACATATGTACATCAATATGACACCGAAAATACCAAAAAGAAAAAAAAACAAGAAAAAGATGAGTCGATGTCATCTTGCCGGTGCTTCATTTGATTCTATTTGGTAATACATGCGCACCCGTTCAAAAAGAATCAGCCGCGCCCCACTTAATTTAATCCCAAATCTTCACGTATAAAAACTCCACTAACCAGCCTCTAAACATTTTCTTAATCACCCTCCCTCTCTCTTCCGTATAATTCGACATGTTTCTTCATTCAGAGCGCTTTCGAACCATACTCGATTCCTCGATTAGGAATCTCTCTAATCCAAGTTTATACAATTCTCTTTTCGATATTCAGTTCACGAAAGATCCCGATTCTTAACGTCATTAACCCGAGATTCGCAAGGGACCGAACCGGTGCGAGAGTGATTGATCGAATGACTAAGTCTCCAAGTACGCCGTGTGATGAGCGTTCTTACTTCCACCAACCAGTGTTTGACTTCGCAGTCAAGACCTTCACTATGTAGCTAGCTACAAATGTTGATTTATTGGACAATATAACATATGTATACACCACCAACCTATGATACGTGCAGGTCATGATCTCGATAGAAGCCGGAGAATCAGGAGGATCAATCGATCGATCATATAATATACATGGACTAACCAAACCGGCCTGTCGGTCACGCACGATCCAAATTGAGAATTGCAATAAATAATATTGGACCACGGTTAAAAACAGATGGAATTGCAAAGAATGTTTTGGTTCACGCGTCTTAGCCCACAAAAATAATAGGATTTTGATCTTTTTCAGCCATCATAGGACTTGATTTACCGGCGTATCGCACATGTCGCTCATGTATGGTCTTTGAAGTTAGCGTTTGCGATCCAATTAGCCAGGCCATTCGACAAAAGGAGTAACGAAAGTCAATCGGGTTAAATCGATTACGGGATTTTTAGATCTCGGGGCGACAATTTATTTCACAAATGATGGAGAGAAAAGAAATATTCTCGGCCGTCTCGTGTTTTATGTTCGAATACTATTGCTAATATATATTGGCGGGCTTTCATTTCTAGGGGCAAACCAAATTTATTTTAGCAAAATGAGCTCTCTAGAGGTACATAAAAATTCTTAATTATGGTTCGTGCCACCCTAACAAGTAATTATATGAAATCGAAACAGTCCAATCAAAGCTCATTATTTGCACTTAAGCTATGCTCTTTCCATATGTAAATTCACAAATTGAAAAAGGGTTTAAACAAATTTATCACCTACCATTGACTTTTCCATCGTCTCGGATCCTAATTGAGTTCAAATGATTTCAATGCGGTAGGGGTCCAAAATATTCGTAGATGGAGAGATGAATATTGGAGCTTTACCACCGCCCGCAGCGGCTGCGTTGGCTTGCGCTCTGGTCCCCCCACGAAGGGATCAGAGTTCGAACCCCAGCGTAGTCGTTAGGGAGTCTTAAGTGTGGCGCCGTGGTGGTGGGTCCTGCGCTAGCGTCACCCCGGGTTTAGTACCGAATAGCCTGTCGGGCGAAAGGGAGGTTCCCGGGTCATCAAAAAAAAATATTGGAGCTTAAGACCACCCGCCTGGGTGGCGCTGCTGGGGAGGGCACTCTTCCTGTCGCAAAAGGTTGAGTGTTCGAATCCCAGGCGCCGCAGGGTGACTTAACCGGTGAACGTGTGTGGTGGCTAGCACGTGTCGCCCCCAGGGTTTACCTCCCGGCTGTCGGCCGTGCGGGGGTTCCCTGGGTTATAAAAAAAATATATATTGGAGCTTAAGGTAAAGAATGATAACCATTCTGTTCCGGAATGAGTTCCTGAACTAGAAATAGATTTTTCTATTTCTGGTTCTTGGATGAGTTTCTGAGAAAAAAAAATCCCGTTTGATAACGACCAAAAATTTCTATTTCTAAAACAGAAACCCGTTTGATAACAGCACAAAATTTCTATTTCCTAAAACAAAAACTCATTTGATAAACAACAAAAAATTCTATTTCCAGGAACAGAAATCCATTTTTTAGAAATGGTATAAAAATAATTAAAAAAATCCGACAAATTCATAAAAATTTTAAAAAAAATTCAGAAAATCCCAAAAAATTGAAAAATTCCAGAAAAAAATCATCAAAATGTCGAGAAAATAAAAAAAAATCAGATTTCGGGAAAATATGAAATTTGTTGAATTTTTTCAAAAAAAAAATCAAGAAATCAAAAATTTCACATAATTGCTTAGAATTGAGTGAAAATGCCACCCCAACGAACCCTAATTAAGTGGCTGGCTGTGGACCAGAAGAACTGTGCCCGAACGTGCATTATTGAGTGAAAATGCCACCCCAACAAACCCTAATTTTTCTTTTCTTGACTTGTTCTTCCCCCTCCCGTTTCCTTGCAGACAAGGCAAACCTACAAAGAGCATAATTAGTTCGAACAACACACACGTACTGGTCCTGGTTTTTTGAGAAGAATCCAAGAATTCTTTTCATTAAGAAAATCCCATGATTGTTAGAGCTTTCCTACTCCGATGACTAATTGAAATCATGATTCCCTCAACTAAACCCCAAAAGAGATTTGTGGTTGGCACGTCTTGCTCCCACCCACCCTCTACCCCCTTGTCGGGATTTGCACTCCCACAACTAGCCAAATCATGGAGCCTAAGCCAAGATCTTAAGCCCTTAATTGATTAGCAATTGATCAAACTCGAAAAGGGATCGTTAATCGGATTCACGGTTCAAGGTGCGTGACGTTTTGAGTTCGATTCGGGAGCATCGACGTTAGATGAGCTTGATCGTGATTGATCGATCACTTGCTTCAGTCAAATTATCCATTTCACCCCCTTCTCTCCTCGTTGTTTGCCAGAAGCCTGGGAGGAAATAGTCACGGACGCACGTAATCACCGGGGAAAGGGGGTCGAATGTGAATGGGTGCAAACTTTTAGTACACGCTCGAATGAAAAGGATGCATAGTTTCCAACGAACGATGAATGATTCATCCAAATATCAAGATACCTATACACGAGAAGACCGAAAAAAGAGCGCAATGGGTTTTTATGAATATTCAACTCAAAAGTTTCAAGTCCACCCGCATGTTTCAGCCTTGTTAAAAAAAGTAACCATGCTTTCTAGCTTGAGACAATGCTTAATAAGAAATTTCCTACTCCTGCTCTTTCTTGCAGTGGTTAACTGAGAGAGACCAAATGTATGCATGTCTAATGTCTGCTGTCGGGATTTGGTGGTAAACCATGTGAGTAGCCACATCCAATCGTTACTACAAGTCATCGCTGGTGAGTCGTGAGCAGTAGTGTCAATATTTTACGACTTCTATATGATTTTTTTAGGACATCCAACGATAGACTCACTGTCAAAATCTTTCTGCGAACTCATTTTAAGTATGGTTAGCTTTATACCCAACGTAGCAGCCACACATGCCGGCCCTTCTTTCATCAACTTCTCAAACATTCATGCAAGGCGAAAGGCCAATCATTGAAAGAGAAGTGTTTTTGTCTCAGAAGTCAACCTCCCCAAAGTCCCTTTCGGATACCTCCTATTCATTTCTTTCATAGATGATTTGGAAGAATAGTATCAATCACCCCGAGCTAAGGACAACGTGAGGAGCAATAATTCGTCAAGCGAAATGTATTTTCGACTTCCCACCTTGTGTCTCATGTTATCATGCAAAATGGCATTTAAGGCCTGATCACAGAATTTGAAAATGCAGAAAGAAGAACTGGGCTCTTCTTGAAGGGGGTTCTTGAACTTCATATGCATCATCATTGATCAGGCTCTCTTCAAGGCCTCGGAGCGTGAGATTTTTCGGCGAAATTCTCTGGAATGTGCATTGGCAGGTACTAGTTTTGCAGAGTACAAAGATGACGTACGAAGCAATATTGGCGAGGAGTTTTAGCCGGCACGAGCAGAGGAAGCTCAGATATGGAGCGCTTATTGGGTGCTTGCTCATTTTCTTGAGCTTCTTCACTGTCTTCAAGCCTTACTTGGGTCCTTTACCAATTTGTAAGTGCCTCACTTTGTGTTCCGTAGTATGACTTTGAGAGCAAGCTTTCTAGTTTTTTTTACTTGAAGAATGCCCCTCATTTGTAATGCAGCGTTCTTGCTTCGTTGCATTTTCTTGAAGTATTTACTTTGCAAAATGTATTAAGTCTTGCTTTGATTTTGCAGTGAACATGCGGTTGTCAATGGGCATTGCTCAAAGGATGTTTGCGACCAAGGAAAAAGAGAGTTCTCAGAAGCAAGAGATGATCACAGGTAAGCACGCATGTCCTCAAAGCCAGACAAGTTCTCTGGATGAACGAAGTCTGTAGTGGCTGATGAATTTTGATATTTCTTTATTCTGAGTACTCTTCTGCTTGATCTTGCAGTTGCACAAAAGGCGACCACGAAACCGGAGCTGCTGCCCATTTCCACGAGTCACCAGGGTATTCGCACTATTGAATTAGTTGACATTCATGATCAGTCCTCGGTTCATTTCAATCTGTATACGGACAGAATGATTGCCAATCATCTACGATCTTATACTTGCAGAAAATGTGACAACGAAACCGGAGCTTCTACTCAATTCCACATACCCCAAAGGTGCTGACACTGACTGACTAATCCGTCAACTCATGCTCTTAAAAACTCCGCTGTCTCTGACTTAAATCTCGTATTTTGCAGAAAATGAAACAATAACGAAACCAGAGATACTGGTCAATTCCACAGATCGCCATGGTACTTCATTTCGGCTGACAAACTAGTCTATATTCAAAACTCTGCTGAATATCTTCAATGCTCTGATGGGTTAATTAAGACTGTTTTTAACAATTTTGCAGTTGTGAAAAATGCCAGCATGGAAGCCGGTCCAGGGGTACTGCTGAATAACAAAGAACGCCCAGGTACTTCAAACTCTGAGCGGCATTAGTTTACATCTTGACCTAGATGTCTTCATTCAGCTACGATTCTGATTACCGTTGTTGGAAAATCTCTCAGCAGTGGAAATTGAGGAATCAGTGCCGCTGAATTCCACTGATCACCAGGATACTTCATTGTCTATAGCAGGTCAATTCACGTACTTAATTTTCCTAGATAATTGGATTTGTTCTGAACTTTACGTGCCGCATTGTGAGTTCTTTGGCTCATGAACTCGCTGTTGCAGAGAACGTGATGCGGAAAAGAGAGCCGCTGTGCAACATTCTGAATCCAAGAACAGATGTATGTGACATCGCTGGTGAAGTTAGGGTTCATGCCAAATCCTACACAGTCTATGCCTCTTCCCCTGAAATGGCCACTCAAGATGATGGACACACCTCATGGAAGGTAAGACCGTACGCGAGAAAATCCGACCGGACGGCAATGAGCTCGGTCACGGAATGGTCCGTGCTCCCCGCATCTGAGGGCCAACGCGAAATTCCTAAGTGCACCCAAAACCATGCTACCCCGGCCATCCTTTTCTCGGTCGGTGGATTTTCGGGGAACCACTTCCACGACTTCAGCGACATCTTAGTCCCGCTCTACCTGACAGCAAGGCCGTTTAACGGGGACGTGCAGTTCCTAGTGACCGATTACCGCTCCTGGTGGGTCTCGAAGTTCAGAGCAATCTTTCAAAACCTTTCCAAGTACCCGGCCATCGACATCGACCGGGAAAAGGAACAGGTGCATTGCTTCCCGAGCGTGACTGTGGGGCTCAATCGCCATGACGATTTCAAAATCAACCCTTCCATGCCTCCCCACACAACAATGAGTGATTTCAGGGATTTCCTGAGGACCTCCTACTCACTAAAACGGAGCAAAGCAATTGAATTGCAGGCCGGAGACCCTCGAAAGCCCCGACTCCTGATCATAGCACGGAAACGTACGAGATCCTTCACGAATCCCGCAAGGATTGCGAAGATGGCCAAGGCCGTGGGGTTCGAGGCGGTGGTGGCGGAGGCGGACATGAACGTGCCGCGGTTCGCCGAGCTCATGAACTCGTGCGATGCGGTCATGGGGGTCCACGGGGCGGGGCTGACCAACATTGTGTTCCTACCGGACAACGCAGTTCTGATCCAGATCGTGCCATTGGCGGGCGATTGGCTCTCAAGAACATACTTCGGCGACCCTTCAAGGGACATGAACCTGAGGTACTTGGAGTACAAGATTGGCGTGAGAGAGAGCACGCTGCTGGATCAATACCCAATTGACCACGTCGCTCTGAGAGATCCACGCGCGTTCCACAAGGGCAAATGGGATGATTTCAAGAAGATTTACCTGGACAGCCAAAACGTGAAGCTCGATGTCAGGAGGTTCAGACCCACTTTGGTAAAAGCCCTCCGGCTTCTGCAGGAGCAGAGGCATTGAGCTCATCTTCTTTACATGCAAATCCTCTCTCGTTCTTCTTCTGAGGGCGGGGGTCTCTTGCTCAGTGGCCCTTCTGCATGTAAAATTCATACACGTTCGAGTTCTCTGTCTTGCGTTGGGTAGGCGATTCAGGGGACGGTTGTTTGGACACTCTGTTGCTTAGCGTTAGGAATGTCAAAGAAGCCAGGGGAAGAAATCTTTGAGCTTCTTTACCAAAACGAGATTCTTTCTTGACAAATCCAGCTCCTTGTTTTTTTTACATATTTTTTTCTTGAAATCTTTGCCGGTGGTGAATTTTGCTAGTGTCTCGTTCAATTTGAATTTTGATATATTTATAAACTCCTGTGGAGTGAGCTTCGCGATTTTCTTTTCCCACTTTTCCCATGCACTGTTTCATTGACAATATCGACGTTCGAATGTTTTCGATGATTGAGATGAAGTGGGTTCGGAGCTTCGAATGAATGTAAATTATTTTGTTTTCATATTATCACATGATGAAAGCCTCCATGCCTGCCAAATTATGTGAATCTCATTGAATTCCAATGACAGAAATGCAATGAGATGTGTTGAAAAATCTCTTAATGAGCGAGAATGAACTATATTAAAATAAGTCAACGGGCTAGAACATGGGAATGTATTCAGGCGTGCCAAGCTATGCAGCCTAATTTTAGAGGTTGAGAAGCATAGTAAGTTACATGTGACTCGATGCAATCCGCGATGATAATCTTTCTTTTTTTGTTGTCCAATTTCATAATCTATCAGGTCGGGATGGAATGAAATTTTCTACAATATTGTTTTTTTGAAGGTTGTGGGCATATAGTGAACCCCAAATAAAATCTTTGATTTCTTTAAAGCATTATTAACCCCGTGGGGGTCTTATGATCCCGTAGTTAACTAGAATTTCGAATCACCAGCGAGTGTCGACTTGGAAGCCGTGCCTGTCATTCTTGAGGTGAAGTCTTATTGTACGTACGCAGTCAAGTTGGCGGTTCAGAATTGTGCCCTTGAATTGGACGATTGGCTTAGTTATCGACTGATCTTGTCATGTGCTCTGTTGCAAGCTTTAGCAGCAATCTTTAGTTGTGGGATCTTTTAATTTGAAATCTAATTCTACACAGATCAATAGATCATGTCTCACTCTTCGGAAATGGATGAACTCGACATAATCCGGGCTATACCTTGGGCTTGCTCAATGAGCAAACATGGGATCTTCAACAGCTGAGGCAAGCTGGTTAAGGTTGGCCCATAATGTGCCATAGGGCCAGGCCACTTTGGCCTCGGGCTTATGACATAAGTGACTACTGTCTTCCTACGAGGTCACGGGTTCGAAGCATGACAAGCTCACGAAACAACCCTCGTGCGCAAAGAGCGATCTTCATGTTGAGATGCCGGCGGAACTGCAGAGACAGGTCTGCCTTTCCCAAAAGTGTCGACTCTGGGGACCCATCCAAGATCGAGAATCCACGAACAGTAATTCAGTTCGAACGGAACACTTCGTGACCGGTACTGATCTCTCCTGTCATTAAGCTCGAGGAGGGCGTCGCCACGACCGGTCCAGGGAAAAAAGAAGGGTCGACAATAGTTTCCTTCCCTACAATTAGGATGCCGCAATTTGTTTTGTTTTGTTTTTTTTTCCCTTTCTTTGCTAAAAGCGAAATTACAGGGAGTTGAGTGAAGCAATTCTTAAAGTTGCGGGGTCGATTGAGATACACCTCAAAAGTACAGGGTGCCAAATGCAAAAATTCGAAAAAAAGAAAGAGAGAGAGATCCGCGCACCGTGAAATTACCATTCTCACCCCTCGCCTCCTCTCTCGCTCACTTCCAGAACACTCTTCCTCTTCTCTTCTCCTAGGGTTTCTGATCCCACCATTTCCCTCCCTCTCTCTCTTTCTCTCTCTAGGCCGGCGATCTCTCACCTCCGACTTTCTCTCTCCACCGCAAATGGCGGCGCCGGCAGTCTCGCTTCCCTCGACGTCCTCGAAGACGGAGTCGTACGTCGACAACAAGCGCAAGGAGGACATCCGGCAGGCCAACATCGTGGCCGCCCGCGCCGTCGCCGACGCCGTCCGCACCAGCCTCGGCCCCAAGGGCATGGACAAGATGATCTCCACCGCCAGCGGCGAGGTCATCATCACCAACGACGGCGCCACCATCCTCAACAAGATGGAGGTCCTCCAGCCCGCCGCCAAGATGCTCGTCGAGCTCTCCAAGTCGCAGGACGCCGCGGCCGGCGACGGCACCACCACCGTCGTCGTCATCGCCGGCGCCCTCCTCAAGCAGTGCCTCATCCTCCTCTCCGCCGGCATCCACCCCACGGTAATCTCCGATTCCCTCCACAAGGCTGCTATCAAGGCCGTCGACGTCTTGACCGCGATGGCCGTCCCTGTCGAGTTGAGCGACCGCGAGTCGCTGGTTAAGTCCGCTAGCACTTCGCTTAATAGTAAGGTGGTTAGTCAGTATTCGACTCTCTTGGCGCCCCTCGCGGTTGATGCGGTTTTGTCCGTTGTAGATCCGTTGAAACCTGAGATAGTTGATCTGAGAGATATTAAGATTGTGAAGAAGTTGGGTGGGACTGTGGACGACACTGAGCTGGTTAAAGGTCTGGTTTTTGACAAGAAAGCGAGTCATGCTGCTGGCGGGCCTACTCGCGTTGAAAATGCTAAGATTGCGGTGATCCAGTTCCAGATTTCGCCTCCGAAGACGGATATTGAGCAGAGCATCGTGGTCTCTGATTATACTCAGATGGATAGGATACTGAAAGAAGAGAGGAATTACATTTTGGGCATGATTAAGAAGATTAAGGCGACTGGATGCAACGTGCTGTTGATCCAGAAGAGTATTTTGAGAGATGCTGTGACAGATTTGTCGCTGCATTATCTGGCCAAAGCCAAGATTTTGGTGGTTAAGGATGTGGAGCGTGACGAAATTGAGTTCATTACAAAGACCTTGAATTGCTTGCCAGTTGCCAACATTGAGCATTTCCGAGCGGAGAAGATGGGCTATGCTGATCTTGTTGAGGAGGTTTCTTTGGGTGATGGGAAGATTGTGAAGATTACGGGTATTAAGGATATGGGAAGGACGACGACTGTGCTTGTGCGTGGTTCCAACCAGCTGGTGATTGACGAGGCCGAGAGGAGCTTGCATGATGCTCTGTGTGTGGTCAGATGTTTGGTGAGCAAGAGGTTCTTGATTGCTGGAGGCGGTGCTCCGGAGATTGAGCTGTCAAGGCAGTTGGGAGCCTGGGCAAAGGTGCTTCACGGTATGGAGGGGTATTGTGTAAAGGCGGTTGCTGAGGCACTCGAAGTGATTCCTTACACACTTGCTGAGAATGCGGGGTTGAATCCGATAGCAATTGTGACTGAGCTGAGGAATAGGCATGCCCAAGGAGAGATCAATGCCGGGATCAATGTCAGGAAGGGGCAGATAACTAATATCTTGGAGGAAAATGTGGTGCAGCCCCTGCTTGTTAGTACAAGTGCAATCACTCTTGCTACAGAGTGTGTCCGGATGATTTTGAAGATTGATGATATTGTTTCAGTGAGGTAGGCGTTGCAGAACAAGAGAGCGTTGCAGGAAATATCTAGCCCGCAACATGTAGCCAATCTCGTTGTCATCAATCTGTTCTTGTGTGTCCTTTGAACCGATATTTTTGTGATTTTGAGATGTTTTTAGGTATTTCTGAATGCGGTATGTCTACCTTCTAGCGTTTTTTCTGTTAATTCTGGGTTATATTTCCTTTGAGTATCTATCAAATATTAAGATACGGTCTCCTAACACTAACGTGATTTTTTCTCTTCATATAATTTTAGACGAATTGACTATTAACCCAGCAGCTTAGCATTTCTTGCGTGTGCTTATGTACTGAAGGAATCCTTTTGGATGATTTCGCTGCAAGGTGAATGGTTATTCACCATTTCTAGCTATATTCACATGATTAATTATCCACTACGAGCTATTCACTTACAGAGTGCTTCTTAATGTTCTGGTCAATTGTTCTTTTTAACTCCTCTCTCCCAGACCAGAACTTCCGAGTGTGACATTGTGAATGCTTGTGGCCACCATGCGACATCTTTCTCTCATGATGCTTCCGTCCTGGTCATTAATTGAGTAAAATTTCTGGGCCGAATTATAAACTATCAAGTGAATGAAGCACGGTGTGTCACTGCTTTGGGTAGTAATTAGTATATGCTGCATGAACACTTAATTCAGCCCGAATGTCACAGTTCAGCCATTGTGATTTCTTACTGATTTCTGTTCCTCCATTTCTGTAGTTTGGTTTTAATCTGTTGGGAGGCCTTTCGAGTGTCCATAAACTGAGAGGAAGGGGAGAGGGACGAGAGATGAGGTTGGAACAGAGGACATCTGGTTCATGTCCTGTGTAAAATTGCACTTGAGCAAATGCATTAACATGACAACAGCCGCTAGCGGCGGTCAATTTGAGATTCATTGAAAATGGATAGTCTTGTCAGATTTACAGTAAACTAGACGCTTCATTCTACTAGAGGGACTGAAATCCTCTCTTTGGAGAAGTTATCAATCGCCGACTTCAAGTCAATTTACCAAATTTATTGATTGTGTATTCGACTAGAAAGCAACTCAAGGTAGATCGGAGGCCATATGACTTCTTCCGTCCTCTGTGGCGGCAGAAGCTTCAAGGAGATGCTTTGTTAGCGTCTCTTCCTTTTGTTGGATTGCCATTCTTTTCTCCTTCGTTTTGCCCCGTAAAACCGAGTAGATTCCCACCATAATCAGAGCCGCTCCAAGAAGCCTGCAACATATAGACATTTCAGCTTCAATTTATTCATCTTAGGTCATGATTGTCAGATGCCGTGGAACGGAACGTTATTAGGTTTTCATTTTTATCCTTGCACGAATGACTTGATTACCTTCCAGAGTAGAGTTGATCCCCGAAAAAGAAGATCGCCATAACAGCGACTAGAAGTTTCTGCACAGGCTGGAAAACGGCGACGAAGACGGGACCTCCTTTGTGGATGCACCAAGTCTGCAGAAAGAGGACCACTCCAGAGGCAACTATTCCCTATTGAGTATACATCAACAAACGCATAAAGCTCGTAATCTCCTTTCAATTGCAGCAAAAGGGACAACACCAAATGCCCGAATAAAAAGATCCTTGTGAAATACCGCGTAGAGAATCGTGAACAGCTCCTCTCCGGACTTGATTTTCCGGCGCTCGGTGTCGGTTTCCACGAACACTGCTATGGCCAAGAACTGGATCAACCCGAAAAAACAAGTGAATGATGTGAGAGTGAGCTTTGCTGGGTACTTCTTCAAGATCGGAGCCTGCAAAATATAGATACGAAGTTAGCTTAGCAAGGATTAGGAATGCCGTGCTTCCATCCTCCTAGGCCTGCCATCTTAAATTCGCTTCACAGATGCCCTATAATGTCAATGACTGGTCAGTGGTCATAACCTGAAGGACCATCCAACCAGCCCATGATAAGCAGTGCCCAAGCAAATATATACAACCCCATGTCCAATTCTGCATTTGCCTCACAGTCGCGTCTTCTTCGGCTATGTTGCCTTGTGTCAGCTTTTGGTGCAAAAGAGGAAGGCCTTCAAAGAGAGTGATGGTTGTGGCACCCCCAACACTAGCAATTGTTCCTACAATTTTCGCCAAGCCATCCCTTCTAGCAATATGAACTCGTTCAAGTCTGAAAAAACACACTACATGGCAATCCTTCCCTAAAAAAGTCGAGGATTTGGATTTAGGATGACAGAGATACAAGGAACCTTAGAGCAGAAGCCATGACAAATGTGATAGCAGGAACAGAATTTTGCATTGCTGAGGCAAAGGTTGGTGATGCATAATACAGTCCCAACAGATAAAATCCTTGGTTTGCAGTTATCCTGAAGTAGAAAAAGAATGGATCCATAATTTAGCTGAAGGATAAGTCTTTTCAATGTTACGTGTTAGATATGCTTTCAGAAAGGTCTGTCCTGATTATGGCTTACCCTAGCAGCGCAAGAAGAAAGAACTGAACCAGCAAAGAGAAAGTAAGAGGTGGTCTATCCTTCCTGAGTGGCCAAAAAACAGGGAAAAAATCGTGTTATCATTGCAACTATGTTGAAAGAAATTTGGGCGGTCATCAGACAATGCTCACTTTTCCAAGAAATAAGCGAAAGGGCCCAACAAAGTCAAGGCGATGATGTTCCTGTAAACAGGATAAACGACTTTGCTGATGCCAATGTTGAGTGCAACCCTAGACACAATGTGAAATCCTGCAAAGCAGAACTGAAGAGATGCTAGAAGAAGCTTCATGCTCTCCGATACGACATTCTCTTTCCCCGTTTCCTTTTACTTCTTTGGCTTTTCAATGGAGTAGCAGTGTAGTGGAGAGGGAATAGAGACCACATGGGCATATATATGTGCGCGGTGAAGCATCAGGTCGAAGGTGTATTATTTGGTGGTTAACCACTTCCTGCATATTTGCAGTGGAAATCGTGTATGGTAGTCAATGATGGGCTCGGCTGGATTTAGCACATTAAGTGTTTTCTGTGCAATGACGACTTATAGATCAGGACAATCTCATTATCTTGCTGATTATTTGATTGAATCCTGCTGGGGGGGACACTGCTCAGATAAAACATGTTAGCCAGATTGCTCAGTTTGCTCAAGAGTCCTTAGTTAAGCTTATCTGACGACACACTTTCTTCTTCTCTTGATAATTGTGGGAAGATCAACTGTTTCGACTTCCATGAGAGGCATGTGTTAGCATATTTTCTATCGGAATTCACTTATAGCCTCGAAGGCACTTGAACCATTTTGAAGAAGATTGAAGACTCCTCAAGAATGATAATCAAAAGATGGAATCTGAGGGGCATGTGGTTCCTATAATTAGGCTATTCTTAATACCATACAAGGACAATAAGCGGGCAATGGCAGTAGGAGGGAGCACATGTCAAAGGGTTTTGGAGGTTATAAAAAATGGACTCGTTGCATTTATGAACAGTTATGTACTAAATGTTAGACCAAGATAAACCCCCTGACATCTTCACCAGAGCCCTTCAGGAATTGCTTAATTTTCATTTTGCATCTAAATCTTCTTAATTGAGAGGACACATCCTCTGGTGCTGAAATAAAGTTTTATCCACTGTCAATTCTCTGATATCAAGCTTTAATTGGCTCCAACTTCCAGCTAGAAACTTCATTTCCTTCCCCAAAGGGCATCAAAGGCTTTAGCAGCACCAGTTTCAAAGATTACTCGTTAAAAGACCTTTCTTTAAAGCTAATGCCTTTGACACTTTCAGGCTCATCAAAGCTTGAAATCTATGAGAGAACTAGAGTTATTTGTATTTACCACCCGATTTACTACAACTTTTGTCTGGTCATCAGGAACCCCATCACAGTTTTATCTTAAATGCCCATCGGTTTGGTTCAAAGCTCTTTGTTTGATCATCAAAAGCTCCATCTCTACATTGTCTCGCGATTAGATGAATGACACGCTATTACCAAACAAGAGAAGATACGCAAAAAAATCATAGAAGTTGTCATATTCCATTGTGTCATATATTTACTTAGTCGAACATTAGGAACATTGCGTACATAAAAACTCACAGTACAAGCTTTTTTTTTCCTGTACATAACAGAATATTTGGACATTTTTCAAGCACATTAATTTGGATTGAAATCGGACACAGAAAATGAGAGTAACATATGCAAATGATATTATCTATGTCAGCATCCAATGTACATATGGCGCGATATTAGTCAGTGATACCAAGTCACGAATCTTCCGCAGGCATTTCATGCCACATGGCACAACCGGAAGAAATCACACCCAACTTTACAATAATATATCACATTGTAAGCGAGGGCAGAGACATACACATGACAATACAAGTGAGCGAATCTGTGTCTCTGACCTCATTAACCATCTCCAATCAACTTCGTTCTTTCTAGTTTTTAAAAAGCCCCAATTTGGAGGAACAGTCAGAATATTCCTTTTCATGCCTCTGATTGGAGACAAACCGTATGCCAATTTGCCATGCCTTTGATATGAGGAAGATTGGCAGATTTTTTTTATTTCATAGACATGATAGCCTTGTCCTAATCTAATCAGATTCTATGGCCTACCAAACTATCAGGTCAGCAGCAACTGTTCATTCGACACAAATTCAAAGAACAGCAATTAACTACTGAGAGGATCTGGGTCGAACAATCTTCCCCTCCTCTCCATTCTGTAGATTCTGCGCATTAAAGTGTCAACGCTACTGCTTTGCCGCATCAACAAATTCATGAGATCACTTACTCTAGAAACAAGCTACTAGTCAGATGCATGAAACAAGTAGCCTAAGACTGAATTTCCAATAATTCTCAAATGATTTTTAACTTCGATCGATCCAGGAGACCCCTTACCATTCAAAACACAAGCACACATAGCGTTACCGGTGATGCCCTCTCCTTGACACACCCTCCCATTCAACAAAGAGGGTATAAGTTTCACAAACCAAACAACACCAAAACCTAGGGCTTCAGTTTGTAACGGGCATCAGACATTGGATACAATTGCAAAGATGTTTGACAAATGACAACCATAATAAACGAATTGGCGCACTTAAACCATTCCACATTTTGACAGAAAATTCAGTTACTTGGGCCTGAAGACTATAATAAGAGCAGTGCAATTGTCTTTGCAACGCCTCTCACGAACAGCTTCCCTTACCAGACGACGGGCAACCGCCGTGACTGTTAATCCCTCCTGCCATGTACCATAACAAATAATTAGCAAGTATACCGGCCGTTTTCAGTACAATCATATGTAAATAATGTAAGGCAAAATGTTGAAACTAATGGTGCAACTAATGAAGGCCTTTTATTTCCCCTTTCAGATTACTAATTTTCTCCGTAGTCAGACATAGAAGAGACTAGAACAACTGCGACAGGAAAAAATCGAAGATCTCTTCTAAGGCAGAAAAGGATGTGTTCTTGCACTTATTTTTCCACTACGGATAGATTGTGCTTCTATTTTTGCACGTTTGAAGTAAAAGATGTCATTCTTTGACCAAAAAAAAAAAGGAAAAGATGTCATTCATTAAGAAACAAACAATATTGTTTGGTTTGTCTCACAAACAAACAAAAGTACCAGAAAACAAGGCAAAAAGTTCACAGAAGAGAATGTGCCATTACAGAAATAAAAACCTAGACACTGCCCAATCAATCAATATGTGAGTTTCACAATAAAAAAAGGGGCTATCACTTCCACATACATGAAGATGATGATGCTAGAGAAATGATATAAAAGTCAAAAGAGCAAATAATAGAGGTAAACTTTCTCAAATCACCATTTATGTGTCGACACATAATATCAGCTACTTAGAACTGAGCACCCCCAATTTCAAGTTTGGGGGAGGTAAAGATCAAGATCTTGTTTAACTGGAATAAGCAAAAGATAAAATGAGATGCTGCACCAACCTTCAATAATGTGTGAACGAATTCAACTGCATCACTTGTTCCAAATACCTGAAATAATTTTTCCCTCACAATCAACAAGTCCTAAAAGTTTTTCTCAGACCAGGAGATCGGTCATATTGAAAGTGGAAGCATACCCCCCATAAGCCATCACAACCAAGAATGATGAACTGCTCTCTCCCTGTTAGTTCAAAAGTATGAATATCTGGAGTTGCAACGACACCAACCTGCAAAGTCGAAAAACTCTCTGAATAGACAATAAAATCATTGTACAAGGATTATCTTTCTGTTATGATTTTCTTTTACAGAAGGCGAAGACCCATCTATTATCTTCCTACTCCTACTCCTCCTCTTCTGCGTTGTCTTAGTGAAGAATCTCTTATCCGCTTTTAGGACAGGTCATACCAAGTATCCAACCATAGCTATTGTTAATTGCAGCAGTGAGCGGCTATCTTTAAGGGCGTTGAATGCTAACTCATAGTAGCAAAGTAGACATACCTATTTTCCCAATCTAAACTATAATTCAAAAAGAATTCTACACTGCACAAAGAAAAGAAAACTTCTTGTACTCCATGGCCACTGTTATGCCACATTATTATTTCATCCAAGATAGTCAAAGTTTTTTCCATTATAGTGGCAGAAGTTATTTTCCCCAAGAGACTAATATAGAAAGACTTCCACATAGAGAGCAAAACTCCATGAATTCCCTTGCAGACATGACAGGTTATTCAGTTACCATGACTATGTCATTCTTTTATAGTCGCAATAGATGTCACGGTTGTTACCATATATATCAGAACGAACAAACTTAATTTAAGTAAACTGGCTCTTTCGTTCCTCAATATCACTTAGGGCATATCTCTTTATGCTTCAACAAAAGCAAATATTGCTTTCCCGCCACAATTTAAAACATTATCCAAATTTAAAAAAAAAATGAAAAATTTATGTATAAATCTACGCATCAGGATTTCTATATTGTGAAAGTTTTAGGTGTTATGGCTAATAAAAAGTCAAAGTGCGTCCCTTGCGAGTTTTGGATTAAACAAAAAGCAAAAAGTAAAAGCTTAGCCAGACACGCCCCAAGTTTCATGAGCTATACACTTGAAGCTCTTCTAGAAAAGCATCTATGCACATTAAATCGAATATGGAGCTGGAGTACAGTTAATGCATTCGAAGAAGCAGATGCATATATAAAGCACCAAAATGCATGTCCACTAGTAACCACATAGCCTAGATATTGTACTGGTTGATCCTGCGGTGCAATATGCAATGTCTAGACTCTTATATTAGGAGCCAAAGGTATGCACAAGTACTCTCATTTTAGATGCAACGAAACTAAAATGGAAAACAGGACCAATGTTCAAATAAAAGCCAAACCTTTTTGAACTGGCGATCTCCAAAGGCCCTAGAAACTTCAAGGCGACCCTGTAATCGGCCATTGGAACTCACAACCCCCCCAGCCTGAAATAACAACAGATGCAATAATGGCACGCAAAACCCTGATCATGTGTAAAGACAGCTAGAAAGACTATAGTGCACCGTACACTAATCTACTCAAGGAACTTAGACATATATTCAGGACCTTAATATAGCAATCCTCTCTTACTTTCTGATACTTACATTCTGATGTGAAAGAACCATCAATTTTCAAACCATAAGAAGGAGAAGTAGGAGGAGGAACGAAGGAATTAGGGAATAAGTTTTTATAGACGTTCATCTGGCATGTAAATATCAATTTCTTGGCACTAACTAATAAAGAAGGCCGCTCTTCAACAAACAAAAGCAGCATATAAGAATTCGCGTTATTCCCAAATAACAACATGTAGCTGCATGACCAAATATTATCTCATCAGGGAAAAGAAGTTCATTAAAAAGGCACAGAACACTTGTGCTGATCACCAATATATCACAACACAAAGCATATGCGTTATTTCAGATCTCATATCAAAAACAAGCTACCCCCATTTCGTAAATTGGAAGTCAACGGAAAATGGTGCAGGAAACTGTTGACCCAAAAAGAAAGTTGCACATACATCCTTACCTTTTGGATGCGGGTACGCTCTAGAGGGTAAATGGCTTTGTGTTCCCTAGTGAGAACAATGGCCTTTACAGAACTATCACCATCTTCAGTTGAGGAGCGGGCTAATACTGCTTTTGCATCCCCAATGTTAGCAATGAAAACCTATAAGATGAACTGAGACTTAGTCCACAAGCCAACATTGCTCCGACACAATTAAAGCATAACAAAATAAGAAGTAGCACAACCGAATTTAATCAAAGACATGTCATCTTCGTCAGCAAACGTTAAAAATCTTAAATGACTAAATTATCCATTATATTTCTTACTCTGGACACCTACATCCACATAGTTTTCAGCTTCCAAGGCTTTAATGATCTTAAAAAATTACTGATGGGAAACAATATCAGACTATTATAAGCTTATCCAAAAAAGAGAAAAACTATTATATGACTAGACCACCGAATTTGATCATATATCATCTGTAATTTTGATGTTGAGTATAGAATATCTCCACACTACTGATTCCTCCGGTTACTTCTGCCTAAACATTACTTTTACCCAAAAGAATGGGATAAAGGGACCAGGAAAGAAACTCACTCTTTGTCCTAATACCCAAATACATACAGCTGTTGCACCGTCCTGCCATCCCCCTGAAAAAGGATACACACAGATAGCATCGTAGGTAAATCCTTGTGGAAAATAAAAATCATTCATAAACTTCTCTAAACCAACGAAGCAAACGAAGTACAGGAACCTGATATTTTCTATATGATAGAACAAAATTCTTAACAGAACACTAAAACAAATCTTTCTTAATATCTCTACTATCCAAAAAAAATTTCATACTATGCTAGTAAAAATAGCTCCAAAATACATAAGTTAACAATGGGAGTGAAAATGACTAGGTGCTTCGAGTACAAGATAAATAACGATCCCAAAGCGGAAACAAGTGGATCCAAATTAATGTGGTATTAGTACCCCGTGTTCCCTTGTAGTGTTTAAATCACTGCAGTCACCATTTAAGCAATCAATAGGCTATGCAAGCACATTGAAAATTCAATTTGAGTCTCTCCACTGATTCAACAGTTAGAGGAGCTCCCGTTTGACATCATGCATCACAAATTGAAGGACAAATAATTAAGTGGATTCCAAAAAAATTAAATGTTCGATTGATACCTGTAGCACTCTCCTCAAGCAGAGATTCATCGGTCTTTCGGAAACCTAGATAGCAAAAAAAAAAAAGCGTGAAGATGGAAAATAAAAGTCGCAGTGTTGGTGTCTCAATTGAGCATGCACAGCGAGAATTCCTACCATCAAGAATGGCCTTTTTGGCTGCTTTAACATCCATCTGCACCATCATGATAAATCATTGGAGTCAGCCAAAGCAGAACAGAAAGAATCTTCCCCATTGGGCCACATGATGCCAATAGTATTGAAACTTTACGAAGCAAGAAGTAACAGAAACAATAGGCAGTATTGGAGATAGATGTAAAAGCAGTTCAACCAGGAAAATCCATAGCTCTAGTCTTCCCTCATAAAATGATTCAGAGATGAAAAGGAGTCTCTATAGTAGAAAATGGACATCAACCAAACAGAAAAGAAACTACTCTAGGACTTACACAGTGATCAACACAGAGAATTGCTCACGCATGTTAACCGTGATTGAGGTGAATCAAAGAGCTCTTATTAAACCAAAGATGCATCGGCATGGAATCTTTCAACCTATAATCATCTCTTAAACTACAATAATGATATAAAGTTAATCATGCGGTGATGAAAAAAAAATTCACAATCACAAACCAAACTGCTTGTCAACATCAAGTCCCGAACCCTAAACCCTAAACAATGGTAAACATAGATATGCTAAACAAACTCCTATTAAAGGCTAAACTTCACGGCTTTATTGTGCTAAGTGAACTTGGATAAGCAAATCAAGAAAACCCAGAGAAGGCTCATAAAGAATGTATTCATAAATTTAGACCGAGCAAACACACCAACTCACGTGGTAAGCCTGCAGAAAGAACATTTGCATGTAAATTCTTCTGAGCGTATTCTGCTGCAAGCCGACCTCCGTGTCCATCATATATCGCAAAATGTGCACATCTGTCCAGAGAAGGCAATATATTATCTTCCTGAAAGTTCCTTCTCGTCGCAAAGAATTTAAATGCACTGGAGAATAAGCTCTTCTATTGCTTTCCAATGTAGACTAGTTTTTTGTTCGTGTGGATTTTTTAAAACCAGTTTCGATGTGAATGGCAAGGACAATGAAATCTTGTGAGACAGGAGGAATACGCATCACCCGTGCAAAACTTGACGAAACTAATCATAAAATAAATAATACCACGTAACCGTTCTATCATAACAAGTATGGAGAAATTAAATCAGTGTATATAACTTGATAATTTTGATGAGCATTGCCCTACTCGTGACCGAAGAATGCTGATAACAAGCACCGAGCCGTGGACTACTCGATAAGCGCGATACTTGGAGACACGTTATATTTCCCAGATAAAAAAGAGCTGCTCAAATTGAAGTAATACCTATAAAGTCTTGGATTTTACCATCACCACGACATCGATAAGCATAACTCTTGAGAATATGAGTACTTATCAATCTTTGTGGCAGATCCCACAAGCCATTCTCTCAAAACAACAAAGGGAACGAGAAAACGAACGGGAACTGCGGAAGAGAAATCCACGAAACCTCAGTTTCCCGGGAGAGCCCAAGCTGGCGTCCTTGAGCAGGACCCACGCGTCCTCCATGGCGTGCCTCGACCCCTTGTCCTCGGCCGCGTCCGCTTCGACCTCGAAAACCCTGGCCTCCCCTCCTCCCTCCGCCGCGCCCTCGGCGGTCCTCGGCCTCTTCGCCGCCGGCTCGGCGTCCCCGGAATCCCCGCCGCGCTTGGGGTTCCCGGCGGCCTCGGAGACTACATTTCCGTCCCCGGACTTCGCGACCTCGCTCATTCTCTCCCTTCGCTCGCGATGTCGATGGAGAGAGCTTTGCAGGGGGGGGGGGGAAGCGAATCGACGAGCCCCTCGCGATTTTGTTAAACCCTAGAAACTCGCGGTGGTTTGGCCGTTACTTAACGGCGGCGGCAACCAACCGTCAAGAAACGGAGAGCGCGAGGGCGGTTAACGGCGACGAACCGGTCTCTTCTGTTCGCGCGCTATTTCCAACGGGCCGATTTCTCTCTCTCCTTTTTCGTTTTCTTTCTTCTCGTCGAAGCACCGGTTGATTTAAATTTTTACCAGCCTGAATAAGATGATACCGTCCGTAGGATATAATTATATTCGATTTCTCTTTTTGGCTTCTTTATGTATTTCTTTTGTCTTTCCTTTTACCATTTTTTTTTCTAATATACGGTGCGAATTTAGCGCCGCGCCGCACTGCCTCCCTAAAAAAATGTTTACAAACGGCACGTCGGCATTTTTCAACATTCAAATTGGACCATGCTGAGAAAAGCCCTTTGATTGCGCTAATTCACAGTTTGAATGAGGCGAAAAAAAAAGACATGATATCATTTTGAACAAGGAAAATGAGGAGGAAAAAGGATTCCGAGTGATTGCGAGAGATGGGTAAAGTCATTTTTTTGCGCATTTCAAATTGCTCTAAATTTCGACCCAAAAAATTTTTGCTCTGAATATTGAGGAATTTGCATTTAAATAAATAATTTTTTGTTCATTCTCACTTATACTCTTATTTTCCGTATATATCCAAACGCATAAAAGGATATTTATGTCATAATACATTTTTTTTCCTTTCTCTTGCGTAGCTAGATTTTAGCAATATTATAATGCAATTCTATCGAATCATTTGTCTTCCTCGTTTAAATCCTTTATTTTCCTTTTTGCTCACCCAACCAAACACAATTCAACTGAACAAGTTTTAACACCCAATTGCAATACTTGAATATCTTAATATTTCATCGTACTTTCGCAATAACTTTAAGAGTGCCGACTTATTTCTCTTATATTTTACTTATGTATCATGGATGTTTCGGTGATGAATACCGAGTTTAGACTCTCCATTCACGAATGATATAAGGAAACGAATTAAATGTTAAGAAACGAGAAGTTCTCCACAAGGAATTACTCAAGTTGGTCATAGATTTGTTTTTCCCGGGTCTGGGAGTTGGTCATAAATTATCACTTGAAGAAATATTGGTCGTTGTTTACCATAATTTAGGGAACATACCAAATGCCCTCCTCGAATTTCACTCACATAAGACACCCCCCCCAAAAAAAAAAAGAGTTTCGCCCACATAATCACTTTACATCCACCACCTTTAAAATCTCGATTTGCACTTTCACATCTAAACCACACAACCCAAATGAACAAATTCGAAAAAAAAAAAAGCACTTTAATCTCCAAATTACACATTAGAAATCAAATCTGGCAAACCACTTTTTGATGCTGCTATCGCCGCGACGGTCCCCTTGAAGGCGAACCTTGCCCTAATGTAGCAGCGCCCAACGTTAACATAAAGAGGACACCCCCCCAACCGAAAAACGCCACACCACTCTCGCTTCCCGAGACTCCCGTACACGCGCCACGTCTAAAACGGCTGACGAAGCCCCTCATCTCGCGCGTGCGGTTCGTAATCACGCCCGGCGCGTCGACCCGGGCCTGCCCACCCCCTCCTCCCATTCAAAAACCACAAAGACGGGGAGTAACTGAATCGCGGAAGCAAGCACCACCCCCGAGCGTGGGAACGACGAGGAAACCCTAAACCTGCAAACCATCTTCTACCTCCCACGGCCCACCACCACCACCACCACCGACCCTTCCAATGGCGGTGGCGCCACCAGGCCCCTGATTCCGTCCCTCCGCGCCCGTCTCGCAGATCATCGCCGCGCCATCCTCCCCGATGCCCTGATCGCCCCCCGCCCCTCCCGAGCGTCTCCCGGACACGCGGCCCATGTCCCTCGACGCGGGCGGCGGCGGCGGCGACGGCGCGGTCCCGGGCGGAGACCCGAGCAGGCCGCCGCCGGTCGCGGCCCCGGCGGCGGCGGCGGCGGCGATGACGAGCCAGCAGAGGCTCAGGCTGAACCCTAACAAGGACCACAGGCCGGACAGCTACGACGACCTGCAGCTGGACTTCAGCCCCGCGATCTTCAGCTCGCTGGAGCGGTACCTGCCGCCGACCATGCTGGGGGTCTCCAGGGACGACAAGGTGAAGTTCATGAGGGAGATTCTGCTCAAGTACTTGCCTCACGGGGAGCGGAACAGAGTATGTACGACTTGTGCTTTGCGTTGCAGTGCAATGCCGCTTTGTGATTTTTCTTTTCTCTTTTCTCTCATCGCTTTTCCCTTGCTGAGTTGACCGAATTTGGCTTCGTGCATTGAATTCTACGGAAGCAGAGAGCCCGAATTTTTCGAGGTTCATTAGTTATAGGATTTGTGGACGTTGAAATATTCGTTTTGCCCTTTCTCGCTTCATCTTCTTCGCACTTTGGATTGAATTGGGGTGTCCTTTCAACGGTTCCTGACTAACTTCCGTTGGATTTTGGAGGAAATCTTGGTTGTGTTCATATCTTGTTAGATGATGATATCTCATTCAGTTGGGCCTTGGTAAATACCCTGTGCCACCAGTTAATAAAAAGAATACTCAGTTCCTAGGATTTGGCAATATAACTCTCCTTTTCAATTTCAAAATGCATCTTTGTATGTTGTGAATGTCTGAGGTTGTGGTTTCCTGCTTCATGTGTCACTCGTAATTTCTTGAGGCAGCAGGAACCATGTCACTTTTATCGATGTTTCCTTGAGGAAGCTGGTTTTATGTTGCTTTGCTATATCTTTACCAGGCTCAAAGGCATAGAGATTACAGGCAGAAGATAATCTCAAATTATCAGGTACCTCACCAGCAATCTCTAAACAGTTTCTCACTTTTCGAGTTGATGGGTAATGTCAGCATCAGACTTCACCTCTTTTAGATATTGCAGAATCTAGTTCTCCTCTATTGGCAAACTTCAAGTTGCTGATTGGAGCTCCTTTTAGGAAAACTTGATATATATATATTTATGGTGGTTTTTTTCTATGCTGTCTTTACTTTTTTGTGGTGGTGCTGAGGATTTGGTGTGTAGAGGCAATGACATGATTGAACTTAGTGATTGGGATCACCGCCTGAACTGAAGAAGAGAATGAGATAATATTTGGATTTGCAATACCATGTTTATCATGGAGATAAACTTTTGACTTGCGGAGCTGTCGACATTTTAGAGGCATATTAAGCAGAAAATTTTCGGATGCGCACACTCCGTTAGTTTGTCTTCGGCATAGTTGTTGACTAATGATTTTCTTTGAAAACTCTGTACCTCCATGACATGAAAGCTTACGATTTAGATACATGGTCTCCACTGCCTTTGCAGTTGCCTTCACTTTTACTCTCATGTTTGTCTTGATCACATTGGCTGTTCAGTCTAGTTGTATTATTTCTTTACCTCCATTTATGTAAAATATCTACTCTATTGAGGTGTTACTAACATTCAGACTCTCTCTCTGTTTATAATACTCATCTGCGATAGATATTGTTTGACTTAATTTTTGGAGAACGTTCCCTTTTTCCCTTTGCCTGAAACAATTCAGATTATGGATTGCTTCTGCAAAGCAATGAACATGCTGTTATTCGGGAGAACTAATGAAAATGAGTGAATGAGGTGAGGTTGTTTGCCCTAATAAAACTTGAATTCACCTGGCATCCTACCATATAGATGCTCCAATTGGGTTTTAAGCTGCAGTTGCGCGTGGGATTGGAGAGAGACCCTAAAACCAAGCTGAAAAAGTTAGCTTATCTTTGCAAGATAATGAAATGATGTGGCTTTTGGTCCTTGTCTTATATTTAGATGGAATTTCCTTATATAAATAGAGGTTATGGGATGTTAGTGATGTGTTCTTGAGTGACAAATTTTCATGACTCTCTTTCTTGAATAGAATGATCCTTGTTATGATGAAAGGATTCAAGTGTTGATTTTGTTGTGCTTGAATGGATGGATATGTTGGAAATTATGTAGATGCCTGAAGATTGTGGATCTTTGGAAACTCGTCTTATTACAGTGCCGCTGATTCCTTCCATCTCCTCACCTTTACCCTTTCCATCTGTCAGTGATTGATTTAGTTTTGAGTGCTCCTTTTAATTCTCTCGATTCTACTCTGAACTGCTTGGTCCATCTGATTGTATAGTCACTTTGGATTCCTGGGGTTTGATGAAAAGGCCCAAGTTTTTGCTGTAATTTTTATTCATTTCCTGCTTTTTTGTTGAGGCCTTTTCCAATAAGAGTATCCTCTGTTTTGCAGCCTTTACATCGAAACATATACAGCATGCACCCTTCAGCATTCTTTGTCCCGACGTTTCTTAAAGCAATCAATGAAAATACAGAGGAGAGTTTTAGAAATATTATGTCCGAACCATCTCCCGGTGTCTTCACATTTGAGATGTTTCAACCGCGATTCTGTGAATTGTTGCTCTTAGAGGTATCTTCTGATTTAATGTATTCTGTTTAATGACTGGTATTTTCTTGGTTTCTTGTCTTATGATTTGTGCTTTGACTGGGTAGGTGGAAAATTTTGAGGATTGGGTAAATGAGGTAAGATTTAGGATAATGAGGCCCAATACCATGAATAAATTTGGAGCTGTGCTTGATGATTTTGGCCTAGAGACAATGTTGGACAAACTGATGGAGGGATTTGTTCGTCCTATTTCAAAAGGTCGTTCTGTGCTATTATAGTTGCTGGAGCATTCAGGAGTTTATAATTTACTGAGGGAGAAGTATTACTTTGTGCAGTATTCTTTCCTGAAGTTGGAGGATCCACCCTTGATTCTCATCATGGCTTTGTTGTTGAGTATGGTAAAGATAGGGATGTTGACTTAGGTGAGTACAGTGTAAGCAATTCATTTGACACTGCTACTCTGGAAAATAATGTTATCCATCCACGTGCTATTATGATTTCATGATTTATCTAATGTTAAATATTAGTAGAGGATAGACGGTTTCAGGCTGTTTCTTTTTTTTTGGTCAAGGATTTCAGGCTGTTGAGTGATCATGTATTTGGTTGATTTTCATTGTTAACAAAATCGGAAGTGCTTTCTTGAGTTGCACTGTTTTTTCCACGTATATTTTCATGAAATGCAATATTCTGGTCATTATGGTGAGGCATGTGCTATTTCAGTGTGAGAAGTGTTTTGAACACGATGACTTTGCTGGTAAAATTTTGTGGAGGTTTCTGCATTTCCTATTAGTAGTCAATGTATTAGCGGTTTTCTTGTTTCTCACCCTCAATTCAAATTTGAATGTTGAGCTTCTTTAGTAAATGTAGACCATAAATAGTCTGATAAATTGCTGTGGCCTGTGAGCTAGCAAGCTTAGTATTATAGCTCCTTAAAATTGTTTGACTCATGTATTCTCAGAAGACTTTATTATCGTTTCTATATGATTGTCGAGGTTAGTGGCTTAACCATGTTCTAAAAAAATTTCTCCAATTTGGTTGGCTTCTTATTCGAGTGTTTCACTATGGCCAAGGTGGAGTTTGGGGTTATTAAGGGATGTTAATATGATTAGGTAATTAGAGAGAATATTATTTTTAAGGAAGGCTCTCAATAAAAGTGAGGTATCTGAGATCAGGCATTCTAAATTGAATGCTTAGCCTTTAGGAGTTGCATCCTTTGAAGGAATATTCGCCCCCAACAGTGTTAAGGATGGAGTAGTTGTGAAGTATTACATGTATTTAGGTTGGCCTTTTTGACTATTGTCTAATTGCTTTCTTAAGTTAATGACTGGGGGGGTTATATGCCTCGCGTATGTGTTGTAGATCTTCCATTTTGTTGGCACTTGGCAACTACGCACTGCTTCCCAGATGATGTCAATGTCTGGAGGTCCATGCCTGTCTTTAGTATTGCCTTGGCTTAAAGGAGAAGATTTAAGGGGACAAAATTCTTTTGTAAAACCCAGGAAGTCTTTCTAAGAATTTTAGTCAAATGGTTCCTTGGTTCTTATTTTTCTTTTGTCCTTTCTTATCCTCATATAGTTTTGCTTATGCATAATTGGTGTATCGTACAGCCAATCTCTTTCATAAAAGAGTAGCACTCATCAGCCTTGGGCAACCGGTTTTGCAGAAAAAAGTAGTAGCCATAATTTAGAAATCAATGCAAGTGAGACCTTTGTGGTTTTGGTGGCTTGAAAACTGAAGTTAATTGTATTTTTCATTACAACTCGTTAAGTTTATAGGCATGTTGCTGTCACTTTGAGAATAATGGTTGGTCTTTCTGTTTAGTGCTGAAATCTTCTTTGCTAGCCATCTGGCTAGCCATTGCTGAAGCAATATTCATAAGAAACATGAGGCATTCAATATGCTGGGCTATTTCTTTCTCTCTCTTTTTTGATTTCTGTTTTTCTTCCTTTCAAGCTCTTTTTTATGGATGACTTGAATTTCCTTGAGATTGCTTTCCAATTTCTGCTTTCTTCATTTGATATTCTGTAATATATTTTGCATATCATGGTCCAAATACTTGCATGCAAGCGCACAGACGCACACCTACAAACTCAAGTGACTCGAGTATTTTGATTTTGGTATATTTTTCTTGTTTGTGCTGATTGGGGAATTACGGAAACTATTCTTTGTAGCTCATATGATAAGTTTCAAAAAATTATGCAGTGCACTACTTATTGACGTGGCAAATTGCAGGAAATCATCATACATCATATATGCAATTTTTAAGCTTAAACTTTTCCTAATGGATGGCTGACTTTCTCTGTTTCTTTTACACTTGCAGGTTTTCATGTTGATGACTCAGAAGTAACTCTAAATGTGTGCTTGGGCAAGCAATTTTCTGGTGGAGAGCTGTTTTTCCGGGGTACGCGGTGTGATAAGCATGTGAACACAGGCACGCATTCAGAGGTACATCACTTGTTAAATACGAATCAACTTGTAGAATGTGAACAGGATTTTGTTATCTTACTATTTAAACATGCCATTGCTTAGGATAGAGGCCCTACTTCCTCTTGATTTATCAATGGTTTAATTCAGCTATCCTGGGCAACTAAAATTTTCTTTTCAGAGGCAGTGGAATCGTATTGTCCTCTTAATTGTACGATACAAACATGTCAATCAGTATTAACCTGCCTTTAATTTGTCTTTTGATCTCTGTGAAACGTTTCTCCATTTCTGTTCCTGGCATTGCACTTTGTTCACTATGGCTTTAACCACGAGCCTCTGGATCACTTAAGATGGACAAGCAATTTATATACAGCAAAGTTTAGCTTTGCGCGGTGTGTCATGATCTTAGCTTGAGTAGCCATGGGCCACACCACCTAGACAAGCTTAGACCATAGCCTGATACCTTTGCTTGTGTTAGTTGTTGCATAAGAAGTAGGTTATATATGTAACCAAACGTCGTTGAATTGATTTATTGTTTTAGAGTTATGTCTTATGTACATTTCATTTGATTTTGCTTACTTTGTATTTCCACAGAGATGCATGTTAAGTCTGTAATTTTAGAACAAGCCACAAGCACATGATGCATTCGGTAAAGTACAAATATCCATCACCATTGCTTGCTGGTAAAGCAAGCGGGTTCAAGTATAAAGGTCTGGATTCTTCCGGTCCGATCACATTATTTCATCACTTAACTTGTTGCACACATTGATATTTATACGATGGACACGTATGCCTACTTGCATATGCACACGCATCCCTTTTCATTGATATTCAGGCTTTTATGCTCGTTTTTAATTTGTAATGTCATTCACTTTGGCAAGTTATGTATACCTTGTTCGTTACTTGGATATTTTCTTGCCTCCTTGTTCTTGTACTGATACTCTTCCTTGGCATCATTTGTTTCTCGTATTAGGAGATTTTCGACTATAGCCATGTACCTGGGCGAGCGGTGCTTCATCGTGGTCGTCACCGACATGGTGCTCGGGCCACAACTTCTGGTCACAGGATTAATCTACTCCTGTGGTGTAGAAGGTAGTTTTCACTTCCTTCTTTTGTTGAGCCATTGGTGTGTTAAGGATTTCATTGTTCCTTCTTTCCTTTATTAGACTGCTTAAGGCAGGGTAGATTAAAGTAATGGAAGACTTGAAGAGTTAGAAGCAATCAGCTATCTTTGTTGATGGGGTCACTGATGATAAACTGTGATAACTGGATAATAAGTTCTTCGAAATTGTTTTGAGTCGTATTAATATCGTTCATGGTGAGATTAAAGTTTGTCCACATTCACTTCTGGTAAATGTTCCATTGCAGCTGGGCATACACTGGTTTATACTGTCTCTCTCTCTCTCTCCCCACTTGCATCTCGATCCATGGGAGGTCCTGTTATGTCTGTTATGTTGGTTTAGATAGTCATGCCTGGGGTATTGATTATTGAATAGATCATTAGGTTATCCACTGACTGCTGAGGGTGTACTGATAGCTACCTTCCATCTCTCCATCTACGTTGACTCATGGATACTTCACTATACTGGTTTAGATTAATCAACTTGCTTTCCTTGTGTGATTGATTACAAGGCTAGGCAGACACAGTTGTGAAAGTTGGACATTTGATAGAGAGCCAGTCAAGGAAGGATATTCCTTATACTGGTCCCTTTCATTTCTTTCTCTGTTCGGGGCATCAGAAAACTGCTGGAATCTTGTCAGCTCACATAAAATGTGCTGGCGCTTCACTTTTTACTGCGTATGAATTCAGAGTTTGCTCTATGTGCTCTCAACCCTTTGGTTTTATTGGCACAGTTCAATATTTAGGGAGATGAAGAAGTATCAAAAGGATTTCTCCAGTTGGTGTGGAGAGTGCTTGCGTGAGAAAAAGGAGAGGCAACAACAATCAGTAGTTGCTACCAGATTGGTAAATATTCCGTTATTATGCGATCACTTAGTTTATTTTCTGGAACTAACAAATGCAAATTCAGCTCCATAGTTCACCTAAAGAATCATTTGGATTCATTAAAAGTTTAAGTCCCTCTGAACGGAAAAGATTAACGCCTTTTGAATATGAAAGAAACACTTGGTTCCTAATCCTGAAAACTTCATATCCCTGAAAGTTTTTCAATTCAGCATTGATGTGGGGGCCTATTGTGTGCGCTCTGGACTTCACAAAGAAAGTTAGATTCCAAAGGTCGTAGAAGATCTAGTGCACTTGCTCAATCATCTCTCTGCAATCTTATTGAGTTATGCACATCAAAGAAAACAGTTATGTAAATAGGGTTGATGGTATGCTTGCTTCGCTCAATTAGGCTGTCCTTCTCACCAAGATTTTATTACTCCCTTGGGGATGCTACCCCTTGACATTTACATGGAACTGGAAGTGTGTCGATGCTCGTTTGCTCTTGTCATGTTGCTGCAGGATCTGATTAGAAGGGAAGGAGAATCAACAGCATGACTCGATCCAGTTACAATTTGTGCTTGGGCTCTTTTTCGAAAAGCTAGGCTTCATTGAGACACCGAAGCTGCTGCTCGGAGAATCTAAAAATTGCTTTGGACATCGCAGTGATGCACAACGAGTGTATGTAAAGAATTTGTTAAAGTAAGGGGGAGCATTTATCTAAGTATGTTGACCGGTGAACCGAAGGGAAATGATCCTCTGTCCGACTACATATCATTTATCTTTCTTCAGAAGGAAATTTAGCGGCTTTTAGGTGGACGTTGTATAGCTGCTATCTCTAACGAATTCTGCTTGTTCTTTTTTATTTTCCTATGTAATTTTGTACTTTTTTCGCCCGTGACATTGAATAGCAGCAGCGACAAACTGTACATTATTTCCTTTGCTTGTGAATGTTGTCGGATGTTTTGATCCACTAATGTGATGAAGATCCACTGATGTGATGAAGATTCATTGATTTGATCTCTTGTTTCTTTGCATGCTTTTGTAATGTTTCTGTATTCAAGTTTCTATTTACGGTAGCATTATGCGATGAGGTTTGAAAGGATTGTCTTCATGACATCAATATGTTCGATTAATGTTGTGAAAATTAATTTTTTTTAACATTAATATATTCGATAAGTACTTTGAAGATATATTAATAAATAAGGGATAAGTGCTTTAAACTTATCACAAAAGTACAATTAAGTACTAAAACTTGTAAATAGTGCAATTAAATCCTAAAACTTGTCAAATTGGTGCAATAAAGTTATTCTGCTAACTTTGTTTAACTTGATTGACGTGGCTTTTTTTAAAATTCTCTTTCCTGTGTGGTGATGACATGACTAAAACAGCACCTTTTTTTTTTTGTCTAAATCTAGTTGTTAGATTTAAATAAAATAATAAGCTAAATTTAAAATAAACAGAAAAACTGAAACAGGCGGTGAGGGCTAGAAAGCTCTCGTCGCCACCGTTCCACCATCGCTTAAAGGACCAGTGATGGTGGGGGATTGGTTGGTAGGGGTTGCCGGTCCCGGCAATTGCAGCCCTCGCCGCATGGTTACGAACTCTCCATTTCTTTTTTTTAGCTTATATTTTAATTTAATATGGGTTAATATTACGAAAAACTCTAATTGGTACACTTGTGATAAATTTATCTAAAACTAATGTTTTGATCATGAAAACACCAAACTACAATCAAGTCATTCTGTTAACTTTGCCCAACTTAATTGACGTGGCTTTTTTTAAAATTTGCTCTCTCTTATGTGGCGATGAAGGTGGTTAAAACGACATCTTTTTGGTCTAAATCTAAATTTTATACAAATTTTTATTTAAATTAAATAAAATAATAAGGTAAATTTAAAATAAACATAAAAGGAGAATTGGAAACCAGGCGATGGGGGCTGGAAAGCCCTCGTCGCCACCTTTCCACCATCGCCTGGAAGGGCCAGCAATGGTGGGGAAATGGCTGGTAGGGGTTGCCGGCCCCGGCAATTGCAGCCCTCGCCGCATGGCTACCAACTCTCCATTTTTTTAGCTTATATTTTAATTTAATTTAAATAAATTTGGGTTAACATTACGAAGAACTCCAATTGGTATACTTGTGACAAATTTACCAAAATATAATTTTTTGACCACAAAAATCCCAAACTGGTACATCTATGATAAATTTATCTCAAACTAATTTTTTCACTAAAAAAAATTTCAAACTGGCATACTTGTGACAAATTTATCCAAAACTAACTTTTTGATCACTAAAAACCTCAAACTAGTATACTTGTGATAAATTTACCCTCCGTTAGCTTCTGTTAAATTCTACCGTTAAAATTGTTGACGTGGATAGCACATGGTTATCGTGGCAAGTTCACGTGGAAATCCATAGGGTAAATACTTCGAAAAACCCTAAATTGATTCGCTAACGGAGGGTAAATTTATCACAGGATTATCAGTTTGGAGTTTTTGGTGGTCAAAAAATTAGTTTTGAGTAAATTTGCCACATGTGAACCAATTTGGGGTTTTTACGGTCAAAAAATTAGTTTGTGATAAATTTATCACAGGTATACCAATTTGAGATTTTTCTAGGTAAAAAAATTCGTTTGGGTAAATTTGTCACGGGTGTTTTGATTTGAGGTTTTTTGTGATAATGACCTAATAAATTTTGTATAAAAAATTAGATGTGGACCACACTGTTTTAGTTTTATATTTCATATTTTAATTACGTCATCATCACGTAGGAGAGAAAAAATATTTAAAAAAAGCAACGTCAATATGTTCAGTTAGCTAAGTTAGATGTAATTAACGGAATGACTTGATTGCATCAATTTGATAAATTTTAGGAATTCAGTTGTATTTTTGTGACAAATTTTAGGACTTTTCGTATACTTTTCCAAATATATAATTACATGGCATAGATTAAGCATGTCTCGTGTAGCAAGTTTCATATGTCGTGGTAAAAATCATACAATTAGTTTTTTGGAGATGGCCTTTCTACCAAGCCTTTTGAAACTTATTTACTTTTTATGTTTGGAAGTTTAGGAGGAGAGGAAGTTACCCCGTACCAAAGTATGGCCTAATTCCAAAAAAACATCAACTTTAGGTTGAGTGATTATTATGGCCCAAAATTTTTTTTGTCACGTGAAAAAGCATCAACTTTAAGTAGAGTGACAATTCATGCCCCAACTTTTTTTTTGTCTTATAAAAAATCACAAACTGTCACTTAAATCCCAATTCTGGCTTCCTTCAACTTAGAACTATTGATTATCCAACTTGACGATTCCATCTCAGCAATAAATCAACGTGGTTTACTGATTGAATTTAAAATACTATTCATTATTTTCTTCTCTGAGCCACAGCTTGAAGAATAATGATAAAACTGTTCGTCTTCTTCACTTTACCGGCAAGTCAAAAAGATCTCTAAATTGAATCTCTCTGGTTAGACTTTGTCATTTTGTCGTAATATGAAGTTATAGACTAAGGGTGTGCAACCAGACCGGGTTTACATGGAAACCGGACCGGCCCATCTGAAAAACAGGTCTGGGAACCGGTTCTAACAAGAACTAGTCTGGGACCTAGTTCCATTTTTTGGGAACAGGTTATAATCGGTCCGGTTTCTGGTTCCAAATAAAAATCGACACGAACCTATTTTAGAATCAGTTTTGAGATAATGTAAAAAAAAGAGTAAAAATCCTAGATTACTTTACTCTACCCGGCTACCCAACCCGTCTCTCACGATTTCTCTCTTCTCTCTTCGCAACCTCCTCTGTCTCTTATGGTTTCTCTCTTTGCAAGCGCCTTCTCAGTTGCCATAAGAACGCAACCCTACTCGTCCCCTGCTTGCATGTTGAAGAGGGCTATGGTTCAATCATCTCGATGTCCGTACCATGCGTGTGTTTTTTCTACCTTTTTGGTTCGCCGATCTGGTAGATCTTTTACTTTGAATCGTTTTATTACTACCTATATTATTTTGCTAGAAAAAAAATAAAACCATAAAAAGGAACAAAAAAATAGGTTCTCAGGTAGATCCTGAAATCAGACCGGAAAAATAGGGTCCGTTTCAAAACAGGGTCTAGGGAAAACATGATAGGTTTTAGGTTCCAAAAATTGGGAACCTGTTATAATAGGCTTGATTTCAGGTTCTAGGTCTGGACCCAATCCACCCTGAAATTGATCACCCCTATTATAGACTATCGGCCTTTGACAAACACCATGGATGAGATCCACCAAGCTCACGACCATAATCTTTTTTTCTCAAACAAGAGTGACTTCAGATAGAGAGTTAACGAAGGGTCAGATTTGGGATAAGGGTAAAAGTTGGTGATTTTTTATGAGACAAAAAAAAGTTGGAGCTAGAATTGTCAGTCAACCAAAAATTGGTGCTTTTTTTAGAGAAAAAAAAATTGGGCAAGAATTGTCACTCAACCTAAAGTTTGTACTTTTTTTTTTTTGGAATTAGCCGGCCAAAGTATGGGTATATTATAGGTCTAGAAGGTCTTATAATGGATATACATATCGCCTACCAAGGATGACTATTGGCAATGAGATATGAACCCATGCATTATGTGCAGAGAGTTCGAACCTTATCAATTAAGCCAACCCACTTTTACCTCAAAACTTATGACGAGTACATTTGATATTCGTTTGTCTTGTCGAAAATGTGATATTTTCTAGAAAATGTTTTTTAGGTAAATGACAATATTTTATGGTGTAGCTAAGACCTAAGAATGAATTGGAAAATATTTTCCATCGCATGGGAAGGAAATTCTGATTTGATTTTCCTAAATGGGCACATGCTATTCGAACACTAGACTTGCGCAAGGGTAGTCGAGGAACCAGGCACAGAAAAAGGGGTTTTGGCCACCGAATCCTCGGCTTTTTAGCACGAGCATGGGCACCGATTCCGAGTCCAGTGAAATCAAGCTCAAGAAGCCGATGCTAATGCCCGACTTCCTAGCGCCTCGATCCCAAGTGCTGGGGTTTGAGACCTGGCCTCAATGGAGCCATGTATGGGTGATGGGGTCCTGAGCGTAGCTTGGATGGATCCAAGAACATGCACTAGGGTCTTGGGTCTGAACTTTATGGATTCGGGCTCGGCATCAATAAGCTTGGGTGCAGGCACCGAGACCTAGGCATGGGCACTGAGGTCTTGGGCCAACCTCAACGGACCTGGGCGTAGCGTTAGGGATCCGGGGTTCGAGGCCCAGCCTCATTGGACTCAGGCCCGGCCACTATGTACTCGAGCCTTGGGGTCTCAAGACCTAGTGTGGGTGTTGTCCTTAGCACCGACACAGGAGTCTTGTGCCCAGCCTCGATGGACCCGAGCCTAGGTGTAAGAGTCTTGGGCACAACTGTTGAAGTCCTAAACATGGGCATTGGGGTCATGGGCAATGCCTTGATAGGTCCGGGCTTGCCCTCGGTAGACCCAGCCCCGCTGTCAAAGGACCAGGGAACAAGTTTTGGAGTTTTTGTACTCAAGCGTAGAGTTTATGGTTAAAGCGTCAATAACTAGTCATATATTAAAACATGATTTTCATTTTTTAAAGAGGAAATCATATTCGTAAATTCAAGTGTAGGTTTTCCGTTGATTCATTTTTATAAGCTTTCCAAACATTAGAAATAATTTTTTTAATGAGAGTAGCTCAATTTTCCAATCATTTATTATATATTGCATGAAAAAAATCAAAATATTAAAAATTGTAAAATTACCTTAATTATTTATTTAATGCGTGCCTGTCGATAATTTTTTTGCTCAATAACCTTTTCTTTCGAATTTAGAAGCTTCTCCATTTTTTTTCCCTCATTTAACGAAATTTCTGTAATTTTTCTGCAAAAGGAAAACATGATTTATATGACATTGCATTAGCGTTAAAGCAGAGTTTGAGAGGAGGATGTAAATGACAGAGACACCTATAAGCTTTCCACGATGAAGTTCACTAGAAATGACTACCCTTGAAACTGTCGTCTTTTTCTTCTCATTATCTGCATCATGACATAAGCTATAAGCTTTCCACGATAAAGTTCACTAGAAATGACTACCCTTGCAACTGTCATCTTTTTCTTCTCCTTCATATCTGCATCATGACATTATTGGATCATTACTGTTCGGTAAAAAGCAACCTTACCAAAAGAAGAAGAGTGCTTGCGCTCCTACGAGAGCCTGTATGTCTCCATCTTGTGGGACGGACTTCATGGATGTATTTTTTATTTTAATGTGCCAGTGACCGTATATCTCGCATTCCCAATTCCTCATATCTTTGTCTTCCCTGAGATGAGAGAATACCTTTTAGTTGCTTTACATCCTAAGGATCTCGAGATCCTAACGAGATCCAAGACGAAGCCTTTCAAGGTTTTGCTTATGATCGAATCATTTATTAAATATTGCACGAAAAAAATTAAAATATTAAAAACTGTAGAATTACATTAATTTTTTTGTTTAATGAGTGCCTGTCAATAATTTTTTTCTCAATAGCCTTTTCTTTCAAAATTTAGAATCTTCTTTGTTATTTTCCCCTTATTTAATAAAATTTCTGTAATTTTTCAGCAAAAGGAAAACAAAACTTATATAATATTGCATTAGCGTTAAAATAGTTCAAGGAGGAGGAGGTACTGACACGGATACCTATAAACTTTTTGTGGTTACTTGAAATGCTCACCCTCGCAATTATTCTCTTCTTCTCCTTCATATTTTCATCATGATATTATTTGATCTTGGGTGTTTGGTTAATAGTAATCTCACCAATGGAAGGGTGCTTGCGCTTCTACAAGAGCCTTTATGACCTCTCTCCATCATGTGGAGCGGGTTTCATGGATGCGTTTCTTATTTTAATATTTCGTTGCCTACACGTCTTGCACACGCAATTCCCACCACATCTTTGTCTTATTTGAGAGGAGGGCATATCCTATAATTGCTTTGCATCTTGGGGGATCCCGAGCTTTAGACGAAATCCATAAAGCCTTTTAAGGTCTTGTTTAGAACCGAATCATTTATTATATATTGAACAAAAAAAATCAGAATGTCAGAAACTGTGTTTTTACCTTAATTATTTATTCAATGAGCATTTGTCATAATTTTTTTTTTCTCAATATCCTTTTCTTTCATATTTAGAAGCTTCTCCATTTTTCCCTTATTTAATGAAATTTCTATAATTTTCCTGCAAAAGGAAAATAGAATTTATATAATATTGCATTAGCGTTAAAATAGAGTTTGAGGAGGAAGAGAAGGTACTAACACAGACACATATAAACTTTTTGTAGCTAAGTTCACTGGGAACGCCTACCCTTATAACTCTCTTCTTCTTCTTCTTCTTCGTATCTTCATCACGATATTATTGGATTGTTGGTGTTTGGTTAAAAGTAAGCTCACCTAAAAAAGGGAGCTTACACTCCTGCAAGGGCTTCCGCGGCCTGTCCTTATCCTGTGGGGTGGGCTTTACGGATGCATTCTTTATTTTAACATCTAATGCCTGCACACCTCTTACCTCCAATCCCCCCTATATCTTTGTCTTCCCTAAGTGGAGGGAATATTCTCTAATTGCTTTACATCCTTAAGATCTCAAAGTCCAACCAAGATTTAAGGTGAAGCCTTAAGGTCTTTTTTAGGATTGAATAATTTATTATAGGGAAAATGACACAAACAGTCCTTAAATTTTGACCCAATGTTCAATTTGGTCCTTCAACTTTTAATTTGTTCAATGTTATTCATGAACTTTTGGTACATATTCAATTTGGTCCCTGAACTATATGAGGATGCTCAATGTAGTCCTTTCGATTAATTCAAGTTTAGATATTACATTGAACATTTTCATAAAGTCTAGGGACTAAATTGAACATGCAACAAAAGTTTAGGGATGACATTGAACAAAATAAAAGTTCAAGGATTATATTGAATATTAACCTAAAGTTTAAGGAGTACATTGAATAAATTAAAAATTCAGGGATCAAATTGCACATTGGGCCAAAGTTCAGGAACCGTTTGTGTCATTATCCCTTTATTATATATTGCAAGAAAAAATCATAATATTAGAAATTGTAAAATTACCTTTTAATTCAAATTTAGAAGCTTCTCCTTTTTTTTTTTCTTATTTAACGAAATTTCTAAAATTTTCCGGTAAAAGCAAAACGAAATTTATATAATATTGTGTTGTGAACGCTTAAAAGAAACTCAATATCTTTCTCTTGGTGAGATTACCAGGAGGGAACTCAAGTCTAAACCTGTTAACATATTCAGTTAAATCTACCTTCACGTAAAAACTTAGCCAATGAGTTATTGGTTAGCTAAAATATATTATTTGCATTATACCACACTAATTCTTCAATGTGGGATTTTTCTAACAAAACTTATATGTGTATCTTAATAATCTCCCATTCATGTGTCAGCTCAATGTTAGATATGTTTCCTTTTAATCCAGGTATCCTTGTGCATAAAGATGTTTTTCTCTAGATCGAACTATAAAGTCTGTCACTAGATCTGCATTGTTACACCATAATACTCACCTCCTGGAAATCATGCCTAACTTCATCTAGCAAACACTGGAATAGGATTTGGAGCTCCCACTAATCTCGAATTATGAAGTTTGTCACGAAGCTTGCATTGTTACACCACAATGCCCACCACCCGGAAGAACCCAATTTCATCAACCAAACACCAGACTAGATTTGGAACCCCCACCAATCAACCATTAGCTCTGACACCAATTTGTCAAGGAACACGTATTAGAACCTCAATACTTTCGCCTAAGGAGATCACCAAGAGAGAGCTCAAGTCAAAGTCCATTAACATATCCGGTTGGACCCATCTTCAATCAAAAGTTTAAGTCAATGAGTTGTGGGCCAACTAAAATATGTTAACTTCTTTACATTAGAGATAAAAACAGAGTTCGAGGAGGAGAGGAGGAGGTACTGACACAGACACTTATAAATGTCTATGCTTGCAACTTTCCTCTTTTTCTTTTCTGTTCTTTCATATTTTCATTACAACATTATTGGATCCTTGGTGAAAGGAAGTGAGCTTGCCCTCCTATGAGGGCCCCCACCGCCTGTCCCTATCCTGGAGGGGGCTCAACGGAGACATTCCTTATTTTAATGTATTGGTTCTTACACGCCTCACATCCCCAATTTCGCTTATATCTTTATCTTCCTTAAAAGGAAGGAATACCCTCCAATTGCGCATGTATGTTTGTTTAGATAATTATACATGACAAGTGCTTCGATTTTTGACACAAAAATTCTTCCAGAAGAATACTGGATTTCATACACCCGGTATTTTAATTCTACTTCTGGAGACACTTTTGCTACAAGAGTTCGAAGCAAACCTATTACCCTTAAGTTCTTCCCACAGTGTTCCCTTGCCACTAAAATCCTTAGCATTTGATATCATCATTTGATGGGATATTCTGACCCAAATTTCCAAACTTAGAATTTTGTTAGATGGACTTCAGTTCAAAGGACAATACAAAGAGTTTGTGGATATTCGATGATTTTTTGCCATCCAGATGCATATATTAGATCCTATCATCCAAACCCTTCTTGGAGCATGTGCAAACACTTTCAGCCTATTTTGGCCAATGCCCAAATTTACATTGATGACATCCTCTTTTACAACGCTAATGAGGATTATCATTGTAAATTACTAAGCCAATTTGCTGAACTGGTCCATAAATGTGACATCATGCTATTCCAAAAGAAGATGATTATTGCCCAATGCGAAATTGAATTCCTTGGAATGCATCTTAAGGATGGGATATATTATCTTGGTCCCCATATTATTGAAGAACTGCAAAAATTTCCTAATGAAAATCTTTCTCTCAAACAAATTCAACAGTTTCTTGGGATAGTTAATTATCTCAGAGATTTTGTTCCAAAAATTACCAACTTGGTGAGTCCACTATAGCAGATGCTAAAAAAAGGTGCTCCTTTATGGGGACCTCAGCAAACTAAATCAGTCAGACGCCTTAAGGAAGTCATGCAATAACTTTCTCCCTTACAAATTCCTTTTACTGGGAAGAGAGTTCTGCAAACAGATGCCAGCGATGAATATTGGGTTGCTGTCCTATTCGAAGAAATTGATGGCAAGCGTAAAATCTGTGGACACAAAAGTGGAAGATTTACGCCAAGTGAAATGCATTACCACTCAACTTTTAAAGAAATCTTGGCGGTAAAATATGGCATCAAGAAGTTTGAATTCCATCTTATTGGCCATCATTTTCTAGTGGAACTAGATATGTCCTCATTCTCCAAGATGTCGAAGTTCAAACAAAAGCAAATTCCTCATTCTCAACTCCTCATATGGGTGGAATGGTTTTCGAAATATTCCTTTGAAACCAAGCATATAGCAGGAAAAAAAATGTGCTTACTGATTTCTTATCACGGCCAAAAGATTATGCTACACCAGTCACATCCATAAACATGTATGTATCGCAAAATCCATTCGGTGGATTCAAACCCACCAAGATGAAACCTTCTTGGTCAAGCAAACACTATTCGCTAGAAGTTCTTGAATACATCCAGAATAACATCCTTTTTGAAAATCTGCCGGCATTAATGTGGAAATATCAACTGCTGATTTTCAGTAGGCTAGGAAAATTAAGTCTTAGACCCAGTGGGCTGTACCCAGAATATCATTTCATTCATCCTATCTCCGTCAATCTTGAAAATGAATTCCCAAAGGAATTCAAGTGGTTTTGTTGGTATTTGTTCAATCTTTTATATCATAGCCATTGAATTTCCAACAATTAGAATTATTTTCATTATTGGTGGAATTCTTTTGGGAGAAAAGAAGTATAAGCATTTGGGTGACATGCTTAATTGGTTCAAATCATTAGGAGCTTGGAAATGCATGTTTCAGGAGCAACTTAGAGCCTGTAGACTCAATTTAGAGTTGCATACAACAGTTCTATTTAGCAAGTCATGGGTTTTTATTTGTCTAAATGGAGACGTGAGCAAAACTCCATCCGATGTAGAAGTAACTATCTATCAATCTCAACCAGTTCCAGAAAAGTTTTACAAAACCCTTCCATGCAAAATCTCGGCACTTCCTCAGGAATATAGAGAACTCCAGAGATTTTCTATGTTGATACAACCATAGAAGTATGGCCATCCAGTTCTAGCAATATGTCTTGGGATCATCTAGCTAATCACAACTATCAGGCGATAATTGATATAGCATTGGGACAATATTATGGCATAAACATGCAAACAAATATAGATGCTGTTGCTACTTTGGATAAAGTTGCCTCATCCTCATCTCAAGAGGCCTTGTCCTTATCCCAAGCCTCTCAGTCATAGGATCTATGGGGAGGACCATTATCGCAAAACCCAAATGATTATAGTGAGCTACAACTAGCACTCAGTTTAGGCGATGACAAAGATAATCTGTTATTGCAACTAGAGAATTTTCCTTAGTCACGCATGCCATCAAGTTTCGCTAATATTGTTTCAAGTTCTGCAGACGTTCCAAAGTTTTCACAAAAAAAGCAAAAGTCTTCGGAACTTCATGAAGATGTGGACCTAGAGATTGCAAAAATTGAACAAATCCTCAGAGATTACAGAAAACAAAAAGACGGAGGTAGTTCGGACAGCTCTGATGATCACAATATTGAAGAACCTATCCATAAATATGATCTCTGAAACCTTGCCAAGCGTGTTGAAAAACCCAGCTTGTCGTGTCTGAAAAACTAGCTCAATTTTCGAAAAAATACCGTACAATGTTCGGCACTATAGCAACACTGTAGCAAGAAGAAAAACGTGTAGAAACGAAGAAAAATTATCGCCTAAAGGTGTTTCAGTCGTCTGTAAAAGTCGTATGTGTCGCTTGTCATATGTTAGAGTTTTCCTTGTCATTTGTTAGTTGTAAAAGCCTTTATGGCCTGTCGGGGAGTGTCAATTTATTGGTGATTTTTAGAACTTCGCCAATAATTGATCGTTTGTGTAGTCGTTTGTAAAAATGTCTATATTCGTGCTTATAAAAGGCCATGCCTGTAATATTTAGAGGCACGATCTACTCGCAGAAAGAATCCTCGAGAAATAAAACTTGTGTTATGAATCCCTAAATCTTTGCTTCTACCTTTTTGCCTGGTATGATTTTCTATACAAACGTACGTGCGTTGATTAATCATGATAGTATGCTCTGCACTTGCTATGGTATGGAACTTGTACATCAGAATTCTGCTACTCTAAAGCAGTTCTAAGGTGTGAATCAAAATTCGAAGAGGGGCTTGGTGGCTAAAAGGTATTCCCTTTTATAAAAGCCGAGAGAGCCATTTGTGTGTGGGATAGCATACCTACTACAAGTTTTGTCTTCGTCTTTCCTTATTTGCATCTTAGTCCCTCTTTTTGGTAACAGAGTTGTCACGCCCCGAACCCCACGGCACATAACATCCCTACCTTGATCGATATGTTTGCGATATCCCAGGAAGCGTCACCGACCTAACGCCCAAACAGAGTGCAAAGCACAAGCGGAAGTAATAAATAAACAAACCCTGACAATAACAACAAGAGACAAGGACAACCAAACAACAATCACCGCAGCTGAAAATATGTACATGTTATATTACTATCAAAAGCTCTTTTTACAACGTTGACATAAACATAACAACATATACAACGATCAAACAGCCACTACTAATAAAAAAGGTATAGGTGGCTAGGGTGAGTCAGCTAGACCTACGAAGAGGATCACAGACAAAAAAGGACGGCCTCCTTTACTAAAACTCCGATCTCTCCTAAGGCTCCTAACCGGGTCTGATGACTCTGTAGGCTCCTCTGATGACTTCTCTGAGGATCTCTCGCTCGGCTCGGACTCCTCCGACTCCATGGCCTAGGCTGCAGCTTGCTCATCCTCCGAATCTATCTCTAACTTTGGATCAAGATACCATCCTAGCTCCTCATCTAAACTCGGCTCTACGACCTCTCCGTCCTCACCTGGTGTCACGCCCCGAACCCCACGACACGCAACATCCCTATGATAAGTCGATATGGTGCGATGACCCAGGAATGCATCGCCGACCCAAAACCCAAGAACACAATCATAGCACAATCAGAAGTCACAAGAGAATAAATACAACACCCGGGCAGAATAAGTATGAGAACCAGGGAAGCAACACAACAAAACCACTATAGACAATTTACACATTCATAAAACCATTAGAAACATTCTTACAATATTCATTTATACAATAAGAAAAAGGAGGGGTACAACAAAAGGGTACAGTCAACTGCTACCATTGGTCAAAAAGGGATAAGTGGCTAGGAGGGTCAACTACAAAAAGAAAAGGAGGGCTATAGATCAAAAAGTGTCGGCCCTCATGAAACATGGCCAAGGTCTAGCCTAGGGTGCCCAATCCGGATCGGAATCGGCAGACTCTGATGAACTCTCTGGTAACTCTGAATCCTCGCTGGAACTTACCTCCTCAAACTCCTCGGTATCCATCGGCTCCAGGACCGGGTCTACTACTACCGACTCATAATCTGTTCCTCCTAACACCTCATCCTCGATTGCCTCGAAAGCGCCATTGGAACCCATACTCCACTCCGAACCCATGTTTGAATCCAAAACGTCGCCATTCGGACACTGCGGATCCAACTCGCCCTCCCTATTAAACGGGATATCTATAGAACGGAGAGGACCATACTCGACTCCAAAACGATCGCGGAAACACTACGCTACATACTCGTGGGTCTCGGAATGTGTCGTGCCCACATCTACTCCTACTAGCGAATAATGTCTGATATACATTTTCCTATTCCTTATGGGGTGTACGGACATGGTGTGCTCTAACTCAAAAGGGATCTCAAATCGCACTGGAGCATCCGGCATCGTCACAGACGAGGGTCTGAAAGGTTGGGTTATAAAAACTGTGAGACGAATCTCAGCGAGTGAAAAACCCCTAAACCTAAACTAGGCTAACATGCATCTCATGACGAGTAAAACAAAACCACTCGCAAACAATGACCTAGGCCCTTAGGCTCAAATCGGTATTCTCAATGATCCTGCAGGTTAGATAAACCGATAATCTCACATCATATACGCGGCACTCCCGGTCACACGTACGTCATACGCATGCTCATAATCTTGAGTGTCAGTCTCGCATACGAATCACCGAATCGTACATACTTGCACACTAGTCCAAGCACCCATATGCATGTAAATGTTCAATTATTGTTTACTGCAAAACCTGGTAGAGACGCATAATTCCTTTTTCTTTAACACAACACTCCGTGGCCAGCGTAAAAAAACGCCCCCGGCCCAGTGTCTCTAGCCTGCTACAAAGTGCATGAGGCACAACACCGATCTCCTTACGAACCAAAGCCCGCATAAAACGCATTAGGTTGGTCGTCTTCCGGACGAATCGGTTATTGTGACATTCTAGATTTTGGCCCGTTTTTTGGATTTATAAAACGTGTAATTTGTCAGTGCGCTTATAATAAAATCTCGCCCGGGAACTGATCACTCTCGGGTTCTTGTTTTTAAAATAGAGATTTTTGTTAGAATCGCACTCGATCGAATTTGGCCGTTATTTAGACCCCAAACTTGGCAGCCAATTTCCGGGAGTTCCGGATCGAAATAAATTGGACGGTGTCGATATTATTGTGGCCAGTGTCAGTATTGTCAAGAATATGTGAAAAGTGGATTTTCGACCGGGTGCGACTTCGGACTAGTAGACCTCCCTTGTAGCGTGATTTCGAGTCATTTTCATTTTTACCTTGACCTATGTCCCCTAATATTTTCTAGGATTTATTTGGACCATAGGATTATTTCCGCATTTGAATCAGGCCGTTAGATTGCACTCGAAGGTTCATTTATGTCTCTCCTCTCTCTCTCTCTCCTCCCTCTGCCCGCACACGTCTCTTTCTCTCTCTTTTCCCCCTGGATGCGCGCGACGTCCCCATGCACGTCCGCTCTCTCCTTTCTCTCCTTTCTCTTTCTCTCTTCTCTCTCTCTCTCTCTCCCTTTTCTCTCTTCCCCGTACACGGCAAAGCCATGCACACGCCGCACCTTCCCCCACGTCTGCAGTCCCCCTGCCCCATGCAGCCGTCCCTTCCCCATGCAAACCCCCCTCTCTCTCTTCTCTCTCCTCCCTCTCTTTCTCTTCCCCTTCTCTCTCCCACTGGTTCTTCTTCCTCTCTCTCGCCCGAACAGTTCAGCGTCGGCTCTGCTCACCGACTGCCGTCCCCGCTGGTCGCCCGTCGTCCACCTCACGCCGCCGCCGCCCGGCCAACTGCCGCCGCCCTCTCAACTGCCCCGGTCGACCGGCTGCTCCCCCTTCCTCCTCCGTTCACCCCGCAGCCCACCCCCTCACCTCCACAGCCTTCACTCGGCCACCCTCCGCCTCCGCCCGACGCCACTCCGCCTCCGCCCGACGTCGCCCCACCAGTCGCCGACGCCACCGTCCTCCCTCGCACCGTCGCCGCGCCGCCGCGTCGCCCAGCAGCCCAGGCCGGCGCTATTTTCCCCTCTGCCCAAGCGTGCGAGCTTGGCTCGCCGTCGCGTCCGGTGAGTCCCGGCCTCCGTCCGGCCGTCCAGCCAGCACCCCAGCACCGCCCCGATGCCCATGCACCGCCCCTGTTGCCGCCGTGCACCCCTTCGGCCGCACCACCCCAGCCCACTCTCTCCTCATCTCTCTCTGACCTTCCACCACTCGCTGCCACTCGCCGCCGTGCCCGGCGAGTCTCGGCCGTCGTCCAGACATCCGGCTAGCCCCCAGCGACGTCCCGACGCCCGAGCACCGCCCCTGTCGCCGCCGAGCCCCCCCTCCGGCCGCACCACCCCACCTCAGCCACCTCTCTCTCTCTCCCTGTAGGCGCTCCGTCAGCTCGCCGCCGTGCGCCGCTGCCGTCGCTGTCGCCACCATCGCCGAGCCAGCCAGCCAGCCAGCCTAGCCGGCCGGCCAGCCAGCCTCGCCGGCCGGTCAGCCAGCCAGCCCCGTCAGCAGCCAACCCAGCCGCGACCAAGCCTTCCCGGGGCGTGGCTGAGCTCGTTTGGGCTGCTGCCCGCCATTCCCGAGCTGTCCCAGCCACTATTCTGCCGTGCCGGAGCTGTCCTAGCCGCTGTCCCGCCGTGCCGGAGCCATTCCGGCCACTGTCCCGCCGTGCCGGAGCCATTCCGGCCACTGTTCCGCCGTTGCTGAGCCCCGCGCCCGTTGCTGAGCCCCGCGCCCGTCGCCGAGCCCGTGGCCGAGCCCCGCGCCCTTCGCTGATCGCCGTGGCCGAGCCCCGCGCCCGTGTGACCCTCGCTTGCGCCCATTCGGTACTGTTCACCTAGGCCATTTTAGGCCCGAGTCGACTTTTACCGGGCCAAAACTTGGTAAGTGATATCCTAAGCCCTACTTAGTATTTTGGGTATTTAATTGACTTGTCTGGGGATTAGAACAGCTAGGGCGCGTATTAAATTAGTTAGTTTACATTATGGTTGCGTTATTATAAATTGAGTTTGATTAACATGTTTGAATTGGATAATTGTGCATGGCCGATTTGTACGACGAATTCGTATACTGAGGTGGCGAGATGTGGATTTTGGATTAAGTTGTGATTATTGAATGCTGTGTAATTGGCTTGAAATATATTCATTGGATGGCGTGTGCTTGCCTGTCGGTTTGAGCCCGGATCGATCGGAGGGCTACGGACTTGGGACGTGTTGACAGCGGTTCGTGTGAAGGCATGAACGGCCGATGGGCCAATTGGATGCGGGCTTGAGACGTGTTGACGGTGGCCCGTTAAAGGTGTGATAGACCGGAACGTGTTTACGTCAGTCATTGGAATGATTGATTATGTGGCTTGGGACGTGTTGACGGCGGCCATTGGTTTGAGTGATTGTGCGGCTTGTGAGCCCGTGAGAGGAACGTTGACTGGGCCCGTGTGCGCTATGTGATTGATTGGAATGGCTATTGGCCCTTGTGATTGCTGGGATGATTGACTGATTGCGAGTGGGGAAGTGTGTGCCGGGTGATTGTGATATAGTGTTGAATTATTCTTGTTTTTATCATATTCAGACTAATGTGCAGGGTTTGTTCAGGATCCGAGGCGAGGTAAGTTTGTCGTGTGGATTTTGTTATATTGCCTGGTGATTCGCATGTTTGACTTGTCTGGGTACGCAATAGCCTAGGTGGGGTTTAGGGTATCGCTTATTGAGACTCGTTCTCACAGTTATTATATAACCATTTTCAGATCTCCGTCCTTGAGTATGGCGCCACCTAGGCGTTTTGGGATCCCCATGCACACGTGGCATGAGGACGATGTGTACCTGGGTCCGAACCCGGGAGAGTCTTACATTAGGCATCGTACGTACATTTGGGTAGACGTTGGACTAGAGCAGCTGGAGCGTCACGATTACCTGGCGTGGTCCCATAGAGTCGAGTTGGTGGATTTAGGGCCAATCCGGGGTTTTGAGGGGTTACGGCATACCAACGAGAACGCGGTTAACTGGGAGCCCTGGGACAAGTTCGCTCCTAATGGTGAGGTGTCCGACCTCGGCAGTTCCCCGGCAAATCCCGATCCAATGCCGGCACTTGTTCCCGAGCCCGAGCCTGAAGAGGAGCCCGAGCCCGAGCCCGAAGAGGAGTCCATGGCAGCCGAGCAAGGAGATGCAGAGGAGAACCCGATCGAGATAAACTCGGATTCAGATTCAGACTCCTTTGGATCTGATCCGGATTGGACGCCGTAGGGATGCTTAGGCGTAGGACTAGAACGTTTTCTTTTGGTAGAGACTCTTTTTGGTATTGTCGGTAGTCTACCCAGCCCCTGTCCCTTTTTGATGATGGTGCGGATTTAACCCTAGTGGCCTAATGTATGATTAATATGGATTCAGTTCTTTTTTGTTCTACGTTCGTTAAAGCTTTTGTTGTCCTATCCCTTGGTCATATTTCTTTTAATTGTCAGGGTTGTTTTATTTTGCTTCCGCTTGCGTAATTTGGTTAGGTCGGCGACGCGTCCTGGGACGTCGCGTTCTTTACGACCGTTGAAGGGGTGTTGCGAGCCGTTAGGGTTCGGGGCATGACAGTTATCGTCCTGCTACAAAGTACATGAGGACGGCATACCCTGCGTAACACGCATCAGGACGAAAGGTGATCACACATTCACACAACCAGTTTTATCTGAGCCCCGTGTAAAACGCATCAGGGTATAATTAGGTGATCACATGTCCATGACAAACACGCATTTCCACACAATTTCGACACAAGCCTCACACTCGACATACACAATGCGTGACCATGTAAATTTCGCACGTGGATGATGGTGCAATGTACAATGAGCACAATGTCCCACAATGTATAATACAGTCCAATGCCACAAATTCATGCTCAAACGATTCACATCACATACTTAAATGGCCCATTAGTATCATGGGGGCACCACACGCATAATTGACACTTGCAACATAACTTGGGTATTATGATTTTTGTTAAATCGCACCCCACAATGGTTGGTCACACAAGCACGCGACATGGTAATCCCCAAATCATCACGATTGAGTAAAACAACCAACAATTCAATCACCCCAGCGGTTCCGGCACCTTAATTGAGTTAATTCTCAAACTCGCCGATAATAAGCCCTTACGTCCCGGCATGGACAACCACTAATCCACCCTATTTCGGCCTCTAATCTACCTCAATCCACTTGACAATCTAATCACGTCACCCGGGCACTTGCCAATAAGGCGATGTTCCATAAATTCCCTTAATTTCCTCTAATTAATTCTCTAACAAAGCCCTAAACCCACCTAAAATGCATTATCATCCTAATTAGGGTTTAGAGGATCACACTCACCTAATCCAAGCTTGAGACGATGAGGAACGGTGGCCGATCACCGGTGAATGATGAAATCGGCGGCAACGATCCTGAAGTGCGACGGCGAGCAGTGGCTGGCGGCTCACGGTTCCCACAGGCGGCAGCTCACGGTCGACGCGGCTGGTGGCTCACAGTCGGGGAGGCGGACGAGCGACGGCGCGGCAGTGGACTCGTCGAATGGCAACGCCGGTGGTGGTCTCGACGGCAGATTGCGGCGGAGCGTGGACACTATGGGAGTTGGCCTCCAAGCGGCCAAGAGGGGGAATGATCGGTGGGAGAGAGAGAGAAAGAGAGAGAGCTGTTGGTGGTGGTGGAGGATGACGAGATCGGCGGCGTCATGGCGGCGAGAGGCGATCGGCTCTGTGCCGAAAGAGAGAGAGAGAGAGAGAGAGAGAGAGAGAGAGAGAGAGAGAGAGAGAGAGAGAGAGACGACGGCGAGGTGAGAGGCGACGGCGAAAAGGGCAGTAGCGGCGGCCGCGGCAAGCGGCCACGGCGGAGCTCCTCGGAGGCGAGGCAGACAGACGGTGCTCCTCCTCAGTGGTCCGGCGTGATCTCCACTAAACGGCCGAGAGAGAGAGAAGACAGAGAGGAAGAGAGAGCTGAGGGGGACGGTGATGGCTAGGCGGTGGCGTGACAGCGACGTCATGGTGGCGCGGCGGAGCTTGGCGGCGGGCGGTGCTGGTCTCGGCGTGAGGCGCGACCGGCGGTGGAAGGAAGGGAAGGAGAGAGAGAGAGAGGAGAGCTTGGCTCGAAGGAGAAGCTAGGGAGGAGAGAGAGAGTGATGGACAAGAAGGTGATGGGCATTTATGAGGGGAAATGTGAGTGGATGACAAGTGTTACCATCCTAAGGGCTTTAACATTTAAAATCTTAATCCAAGGGCCACAAATCCATCTTGTCCAATTAATGGCTTGTCATTATCCACATAATGACTAATAAATAAAACCCTAGAAATTCCTCAAAATTCGGAATACCTAAATAGGCCTAGGGGCAAATTGATAATTTTCCCGTTCCGGACCGAAATTCCATTTTTCGACTGTACCAACCCTATATATAAGTGGCCAATATATTTTGACGTCGTCCTTACGAAAACCATCCCGTAACCCACGAAAATCGGTTTTAAAGTCCGGATCAAATTTCTCGATCGAACTTGCCAAATTTCAAATTTTTGAATCTCTCACTAACGGGTTGTCCAAATTGCGACGAACTCGATTGTCGGGAGGACGAGAGGAATTATCACTAGTTCCGGAGATCACGATCGTCCGGTTTAAGTTTGGGACTGGTTGGCCACGTGCATTCTTGGTCTTGCAAAATCACCTGCTATCCGATCATACATCGTTGGCCTCGGCCAAATCGAGTCTATCACCTTTCGAAGATCGGCCCACATTGGCCCAAAATATTTGCTCGTCGTTTCTTGAAATCAGTGCTTAATTCGCAACCGAGTCCCTAGTCTATGTACCTAATCCTAATTAGCCATTCCCACTTGATCAGTATCCCAAGAGTGATCAGCTCTGGGCGAAACTGTCGAAAATGAAATAATAAATAAGTCTCGTTCATTTATTCTGAAAATTGAATCGAATTTCGAGATGTTACACCTGGGTCTTGATCTATAGGATCCGGTTCGATCTCCTCGTCCATCGGTTTGGGGTCATCGTACCATACCCTTGGCTCCAGGTCCATGGCTACCGGCTCATCTGCGTTCGGAGAATCTACAACCACGCCATCTGCCATATGAGGAATCATCATCTCATTCTCATTTACCAGGACATCAAAGGTCTTAAGGGGTCGTCCAATATTCCCGTCGGCATCTCCTAAGCACCAAGCCACATACTCTTGGGTCTGATAATCATGCTCACCCACGTTCACAAAAACCAGAGAACGGTATCTTACATAGGCCTTGTCGCGACCTAAAAATAAAAATTGAGCGTTTCGATCTTAGGCTAATGGATTACTAGGTCAATTAAATTAACTAACCTAGCTCGAGTTCTCCCAAACTCTACCAAATCGCAACTTAGGTCCAATTGTGAACATGGAAATATTTTCAATAGGAGTCGCCACTAATCATTTAAGGTAGGTTGATTAGAAACCTAAATAAAATAGCGGGAGTACTATTTTATTCCTACGAACCAGAAATTATGAATTCGGGACTTGGTTACGTTAAATTCCTTAACGCCATTTCGGTACCAATTTCAAGAAAAACACTCAATTTGACAATTTTTGAAAAAATTCTGATTTGAAGTTCAATGGTGCAGAAATTTCTTTTTGGGTTTTCTCTTATTTAAATGCAAGCTAACCTATATGCAATGACGTGCAAAAATTGACATGCGATTAATGCAACCTAACATGCAAACTATATGTCATGCGACGACGTGACCTATTTCTAATGACGGGTATATTTTTATATTTTTTTTATGAAATTCGGAATTAAAAAATGCCAATTATCTAAACATGCAATTAAATAAATTAATCTATTCTAACGCAATCTTTTTTTTGGTATTTTTTTTATGAAATTTCGAAATTAAAATCACGTAGAAAATAAAACCGCTAAATCTTTCGAATTAAGTTTCGATCTGAAGCCTGACAGATCGACGCTAAAATTCGAAATTCCCGCTATGGAAATAATTCTATCTAAAGCCTGATAGATAGATTTATTTCCACGTGTGCGGTTGCGGATTAGGAAATTTTCCTAATCGATCACATCTTGAAAGATTTAGATATCTCAAATATATCGGATATATTTAAAGTATTTTTGAAAATTCTGAAATCTATCCAAATTAAGCAAGTAGATATCCAAAGTTTCAAATAGGAAATAAAATCCTAAATGTGATAATGCAAATTACCCTAATATGCAAAAATTAAATATCAATAGCACAAATCAGGAAACAAAATATTCAAATTAAATCAAGATGTGATATTTACCTGATTTGCGTAAATAACTTTCCAAATTCGAATCCGGTTCGGGATCGGGACCGACTTCGCGGATTTGGATCGGGACGACGACGATGAGACACGGGGCACGGCGACTCACGTCAGCGCTTGGCGGGGACTCACGGCGGGACTCGATAGCAACTTGGCGGGGCTACGACACGGGACAGCAAGGACTCCGGATGCTGTTCCGGCGTCCGACGGTTCTCCGGTCGACGATGGCTTGTGGTGTCCTCCGGGAAGCAGCAGCAACGGTGGTTCACGGCAAGGCCGGCGAGGGTGCTGTTCAGTGAAGCTTCGACGTGGACTGAGGCAGAGGAAGCAGCAGCAACACGGATTGTCCTTCGGGCTTCTGTGGATCGGTGAAAACGTGGCTGTGGGAGCGCTGTTCAACGTGGAAGATGGCTTTCTCGGTTGACTGGGGGACCGACAACGTGGACTCCTCTGGACGGCAGTAATTCAGCGGCAACAGCAGCAGCGGGATCCTCAAGCGTCATGAAGGAAGCAGCAACGTTGAGCAGCGTTGATAAGAGAAGCAGCAGCAGTCATCGTCGGTGCAGGAAGTCCACGGTCAGAGAGCAGTGGACGAAGCAACAATTCTCACCAATTTGTTGACTTCATTAGTCAACATGCCAATAACGTGGACTTGGCAGAAGAAGACGTGGACCAGCAGAAGTAGTGGCGTTGAAGGTCGTCGATCGTGGGGCAGCAAGTTGGCGAGGCAGCTTCAGCGAGAGGTGCCGTCGCGGACGTGACTGAGGCGAGAGGCACGGCCACCGCGAACGTGGCTGAGGCGTGAGGCACGAACACCGGCGCGCGAGGGGCACGACGGCGGCGAAGATCTCTCCCTCTCACTCGGACTCTCTCTCAACGTGTTTCACTCAAAAAATTCAGATCTGAAAATTGTGACCCCCCCCCTAAATTCTGACCTAAACACATACTTATATAGTTCTAACCTAGGTCAAATTAAATGGGCTTAATGTCATAATGGGCTTAAACTTGGGCTTGGGCTCTAATTAAATTAAATGGGCTGAATTAATTAAACTCAACATTACTAAATTAAACCCAAATTAAAACAACTCGAGCCCGTTCGTTTTGAAATTCCGAGCCCTTGCATTCCCGAGCGTCCCGTTTTTTGTTCGATAAATTTTACGCTCGCTCGCCATCGCCAATCCGATGCAATAATGCAATTAAATCTAAATGAATCTAAACTATATGTTATGCAATTTAAATATTTTTGTCTAGGGGTTAAAATTTAATCCCTAATTTTCTAATGCAAATTACGACTAAATAGTCGGTAAAATTTAGGTGTCAACAGCTGCCCCTCTTTGAAAGTGAGCTCGCAGAGGTTGCATTCAAAGACTAAATGATACCTAAATTTCAACCATGCAAATGCAATGAATGATATTTTTGTCGGGGTTATAAGTCCCATTTTGAAATGCAATAAGAAATGATGCATGCTGACATAAAAGGAAAACATACCTGGAATTACTTACCTGACTGGTACAAGATAATGCAATTCGAGGTACGACTCGACTTTGTTTGTTGTTTGGTAAATGTCTGGGCTCAGTCCCATAGGTATTGCCTGATAAACTGTTGATGAATGTCGGTGATCTGCAGTTAAGTCAAAACAAACGAACACGAAGAAAGCTCAACGTATCCAATCATCACATGGATTCGTGAGATAAAAAAAATGCAAAAACGTTCCGACCTTTACAAACCACCTATACATCTCCATAGGTATTTGTAAAGATTTGGCCGCTGCGCCTATACATCGCCATAGGTGCATCACGGGGGAACTAAAGAGGATATTCCGACCCTTATGAGATACCTATACATCGCCATAGGTACTCATAAGGATTTGGCCGCCTCACTTATACATCGCCATAAGTGAATCGCGGGGGAAAACCTGGGGGTTGAGGGAATATTCCGACCTTTATGAAATACCTATACATCGCCATAGGTATTCATAAAGATTTGGCCGCTCCACCTATACATCGCCATAGGTGAGTCGCGGGGGAATATCCAGGAGGGGTAGAGTATTCCGACCTTTATAAGATACCTATACATCGCCATAGGCACTTATAAAGATTTGGCCGCTATACCTATACATCGCCATAGGCATATCGCGGGGGAATACCTGAGATCAAAGAAGAATTCCGACCTTTACTAGACATCTATACATCGCAATAGACGCTGGTAAAAATTTGGCCGCTTCACCTATACATCGCCATAGGTGCTTCACGGGGGAATCTTCTGAAATTAAAGAAGAACTCCGACCTTTACTAGACATCTATACATCGCCATAGACACTAGTAAAGATTTAGCCGCTTCACCTATACATCGCCATAGGTGCCTCACGGGGGAATCTTCTGGAGATTGTAACAATCTGATTTTGGTGAACAGTGGGACTAGCCCGAATGTTCGAGAGTTCCTTGACAGAGTACCTGGATATCATCAGAGGTACCTGAAAAGGCTTGATCAATAGACACCTGAATATCATCAAAGGCATCTAGAGATCGCAACGAAATGATCAAATTTGGGACCTGACGATTGCTCGTACAGGTTAGGGATGTAGAGACATACTTACCTGGGGATATCTCTGACTTCTGAGGGGGGTGTCTCCTGCTAGACACAGTTTTAAGCAACACGTAATATGCATTCGCACTATCGAGAACACATAAACACATGCACTATGAATTCAACTCTTCCATGCACGATGATTTTGTCAAATCGGCATTAGAAACCCCGTTGGGGAAAAATTATGACAAGACGATCTTAACTCACCAGTGGGTGTCTTGAAAATATCGAATGAGGGACCTTCGGTCTGAAAGGGCTTTTCTCTCATTCTCATTGAAAAAGGCTGATTTGTTGAGAATCGCTCCTTCTCACCATCAACATGTCAAACAAGGGTCCGAGTATTCTCGCAAGTGGTACGACCTTACCAATCTGGGAGGTCTTTACTGGGACTATAACATGGGCTTGGTCAACGGCTTAGCAAAGGGGACTCTTCGAGTCAAGGCCATTGAAAGAAAATACGCTGCAATTATCTCCGGGTTTACAAGTCAAGAACCCTGCAAAATGAGACAGAAATCGACTTGCTCGCACTTCTTCGAGCTAAGCTTGTAAACATCTGAAATTCTACGTTAGTTCAAGTGCCCTAATCTGAAGAGACTTTGTAAGGGACGTAACGTAGGCTAGGCTCATGGGTTGAGAAATGAATGGATCATTTGGCTCAAAATATATGATTAGGTTGAAAGGGTTGGTGATCATCTTGGCATTGACACCGGTCTTCTTCTTCACCAAAGATTTTCTTCTCAGTAAGCACTCCATTAGCTTCGAGAGTTCATCACTTGATTTCTCTAAGACTTGTCCACTGGGGGATTTTGGCGTGTCATACCTTGATATTTTTATTGGGCATTGGCCTTGCTTTTACCAGGCACACTGCTTTTTCCTGCCCTTTTTCCTCTTTTTTTTTTTTTTTTTTTGACATGCTTACAATGTAAATACTGGCCAGCTAATCTGACTGATTGACTCGCTGTTTGAACTCAAAAGCTTCTCGTCTTATCTCAATGCTTTGGATATGCTGCTTGGACAATGATAGCTTCTTGCCTTGCCCCAGTGTGGGGGATGATCACCAACTGGGTTTGTATGAAACGAATTTGCAGGCTCAATTGGGCTTTGCAAAGGGTAAAGTGTATATAAGATAGAGAAAGAAATGCTCTTCGTCATCCTAAGGCACTTGAACTTCACGTGAATTCATCTGAAAAAGCAACACTCGAAGATTGATGCAAGTGAGAGCAAGAAAATTTCAATTCATTTTTTCACTTTATGATGCTGATTTACTCCAGTTTGCCCCAATATGGGGTGGTTCTTGACAGGGGTAATTTGAACAAATATCTCCAAACATTTAGGCTCAAAGAGGTTGAACAATGGATAACCTGTAGTGTTTTAAGGTAGAGAAACGAAATGCCTCTTGTCATTTCGGTCGCCGTACCTTTTGCGAGAAAACTCTTTATCTTGCAGATATGGAATTTTTCACTCAACTCACTGGGGATTTTTCCACTTTTTCTATTCAACTCACTGGGGATTAATAAATGGGACTGTGTATAGGATAGGGCTTGCCTTTCATCATCCCGAGGCACCTCATTCGACATATTCAATTCATTCCCCGTGAGTTATAAGATTATCAAAACAGATTTCCCCTTTTGAAATCGATAATGCAAATTGACAAAATAACCATGCAGAAATTAAGCCAATGCAAACATCTTAATTCTGAATTGATTGAAAATCATTTATTCATCATTGAACTGTTTGCAATTCAGAGTAAAACCAAACACACGAAAAATTTCGCTGCAAAATGTCAAGTTTTATCAAGGATAGTACATCTTCACAGCATCAGAATTAACAGGATTGGAGAACTCACGACCATCCATCTCTGCAAGGATCAGGGCACCTCCGGGAAGTACCTTTCTAACCACATATGGACCGATGTAATTTGGAGCAAATTTACCTCCAGGAACAGGGAAGATTGGCAGCACCTTTCTCAGGACTAGATCATCTATCTCGAAGTGTCTGGGACGCACCTTTTGATTGAAGGATCTAGCTATCCTCTGCTGATAGGTTTGACCATGGCAAATGGCTCTCAACCGCTTCTCATCAATCAGGTTCAGCTGCTCCTGTCTTTGTCGAATCCATTCCGCTTCAGACAACTCCACTTGGGATAAAACACGCAAGGAAGGGATCTCCACTTCAACGGGCAGAACAGCTTCCATGCCATACACCAAAGAAAAAGGGGTCGCACCGACAGAGGTTCGGATGGAAGTTCGATATGCCATTAGTGCGAATGGCAATCTCTCATGCCAGTCACGGTAATTCTCGGCCGTTTTAGCCAAGATCTTCTTGATGTTCTTGTTTGCGGCTTCAACTGCTCCGTTCATCTGTGGACGATAGGGAGATGAATTCAAATGCCGGATCTTGAACTCATCGAACAACTGGTCCATGAACTTGTTGTTCAAATTCGTCCCATTATCAGTGATAATAGCCTCGGGAACACCATAGCGAGCGATTATGTCTCGCCTGATAAATCTCACAACATTCTTTGCAGTGACGCTTGCATAAGATGCCGCTTCAATCCATTTAGAGAAATAATCAATTGCAACCAAGATGAAACGGTGTCCATTTGACGCCTTGGGGTTAATAGGGCCAATCACATCGATGCCCCACATTGAAAAGGGCCACGGCTCGGACAGCTGATGTAACTCCGTGGGAGGAACATTTATTTTATCCCCATGAACTTGACAACGATGACATCTCCGAACATGTTGGATGCAGTCACCTTCAAGACTGAGCCAATAATAACCCAATCTCATGATTTTCTTGGCTAGCATGTGGCCATTCATGTGAGGACCACATATTCCTTCGTGCACCTCTTGCATGATTCTGGTAGCTTCAGCTGCTTCTACACACCTTAGCAGAATCGAATCATAGGACCTCTTGTACAGTTTTTCACCACTGACAAAGAATTTCGAGGCCATTTTCATTATATACTTCCTGTCGGCTGGAGTGCTTCCTTCAGGAAATTCTCGCTTCTGGATATAGTTCATGATATCGTAATACCATGGCTTCTCATCAGGTTCTCCAGTCACAACCATACAATAAGCCGGTTTTGCTAAGACTTCGATCTTCAGGGGTTCTACCTCTACTCCACCGGTCACTTGCAGCATAGAAGACAACGTGGCTAGCGCATCAGCGAACTGATTATGGGACCTCGACAAATACTCGAAGGAAATGTCTTCAAATTCTTTTATGATTTCTTCGAGGTATTCATGATACGGCACTAATTTGGCGTCTCTTGTCTTCCACTCTCCCACAGTTTGGAGAATGATCAAAGCGGAATCACCGAACACTTTTAACTTGGTTATCCCCATTTCCACTGCTGCTTGAAGTCCGAGAATACAAGCTTCATACTCGGCTATATTGTTGGTGCATGGGAACACCAACTTCGCTGCTACTGGATAATGCTGCCCATCTGGGGATATTAAGACTGCCCCAGTACCAGAACCAGCTAGGTTTACAGCTCCGTCGAAGAACATGGTCCAAGTGTCTTCTTTTATCAACAGAATACGGTCTTCTGGGGAATATCCATCATCATCCGAGGTTCCAGGATTCTCGGCCAATATATCAGCAATTACCCGGCCTTTGACTGATTTCTGTGGCATCATCTGAACATCAAATTCCGAAATTAAGATTTGCCATTTGGCCAGCTTCCCTACTAATGCCGATTGATCGAGTAAATACTTGATGGGATCATTCTCTGTCACGAGCAAGGTCTGGTAATGCAACGTATACTGTCTCAGCCTATGGAGCACCCATACCAGTGCAGCGCAAGTCTTCTCAGCCTCAGGATAGTTCAACTCCGAGACAGTAAACTTCTTACTCAAGTAGTAAATGGCACGCTCTTTTCCATCTTCGGGACCTTTCTGGGCTAGCATTGCTCCCAGAGACTCGCTGTGAATGGTGAGGTATAAGATCAAGGGCTGGCCCCGCACTGGTGGGACTAGCACTGGTGGTTTCACCAAGTACTGCTTCAGTTCTTTAAATGCTTCTTGGCAATCATCATCCCATTCTACCTGAGCATCCTTCCTTAGAAGTTTGAAGAACGGTTTAGCAGTTTCAGAGAGCTGGGAAATGAACCGGGCTATATAGTTTAGTCTGCCTAAGAGGCTGCGTACTTCTTTCACAGTCGACGGGGGTTGCAGCTCGCAAATAGCCTTTATTTTGGAAGGGTCGACCTCAATGCCCTTACTGCTTACTACAAACCCGAGTAGTTTGCCCGACGTTGCTCCAAATATGCATTTTGCCGGGTTGAGACGGAGTTTAAACTCACGGAGTCGGTCGAACAACTTCTTCAGGGTGTCAACATGACTTTCTCCGAGTCGAGACTTGGCAATCATGTCATCGACGTAAATCTCGATCTCTTTATGCATCATGTCATGGAAAAGGGCTACCATTGCACGCTGATACGTTGCCCCGGCATTTTTAAGGCCAAAGGGCATGACCTTATAATGAAATGTACCCCAAGGAGTGATGAATGCCGTTTTCTCCTTATCACTGTCTTTCATCCTTATCTGATTATAGCCCGAGAAACCATCCATGAAGGAAAACAGTTCGAATCCAGCAGTACTGTCCACGAGAACGTCTATATGCGGCAATGGGAAGTCATCTTTAGGGCTAGCCTTGTTCAGGTCGCGATAATCAATGCAGACCCGAACTCGGCCATCTTTCTTCATGACTGGAACGATGTTTGCCACCCAGGTAGGGTATTGGGTGACCTCGATAAATCCCACTTTCAAGAGCTTCATGACCTCTTCCTCTATTTTCTTCGAAAGCTCTGGCTTAGTTCTCCGCAACCTCTGTTTCTTGGGTGGCATGTCTGGATTAGTAGGCAGGCCGTGCTCCACAATGGAAGGGTCTAAACCCGGCATATCGGCATACGACCAGGCAAAGATGTCTTGGTAGTCTTTCAGTAGTCGGACTAAGCGTTTGGCCTCATCTTCGGGAAGGGTTGCCCCTATCTTGACTTCCTTGGTTTCTCCAGAATCACTGAGATTAACGGTGATTGTTTGATCAACCGTCATGACATTAGGCTTTTCATACATCTCTAGATCACGCTGAATATCAGAGGAATCATCGGGTTTGCCAGCATCATCAGGATCAGGCTCGGCAGCGCATAATTCATCGGATTGGACCGTTCCCATACCCTCATATTTCGCAAGATTGCCCCTGAAACATAAAGTAAGGGGTTCAGAAGGACAAACAGGGCTAAGCATTACATTTTTTCGTAAATTTTCTGACTTTGTTTTTTTATTTTGTTTTGTTTTCTGAAATTCATTTCGAAAAGGTTTTAACACGAGAAAGCATGAAGAAGTCCAGGCCTCAGAATTCTCCTTGGACTATATTTTCTTTTATCGGTTGGATATCATCACCGGGCTGGTTTGATGTACCTCAACATGCCCTCAAAATTGGAACAAAACTTGTAATTTCATTGATTCTTTTGAAATGAATTACATTTATTGAATGAAAATTGCGACAATCAAAACCTAAAGGCGGAAATGAAAAACAGCGCCCGAAAAGGGGCAAATCCTAGAAAACAGTAAAGACTCCCACGCAGGGGAGTGTGCGAGAAAGTAAAGGTGTTACTCTTGTGGGCCAGCGCCCATCCCTTCTAACGGTCCTTCCTCGATGGCTCCGATGAAGACGTCGTCGAACAAGGCAATTATCCCCTCCATGGCATCGTCAGAGTCTTCTGTCTTTAGGGGCGTTGGATCGTCCATACCTCCCCATCCGTCAGGGACAATGTCGCGGGGATCCGAATAAAAGCTTGGGGGCGGTGAGTACTTCACATAGTAATCGAACTTGCCACTAGGTTGCCCCAGCGTGTCGATCACTTCCTTCTCTTCCTGCATCATTCTTGCAGGACCCGGGAATGTGGCGCGAATGTGCGGAGGCAACCTACTATGCCCGAGTTCTTCACCGTTCGACCCTTCATTGGGTTGCTGTCTATCATGCTCAGCTCCTCGACCTCGACCTCGACCACGTCTCACGTTGTTCGGTGCAGCCGACCCCTGATATCCCAATCCAGAAGTGCGGGATCTTTGAGAAACTTCGATCGGTTGGCGGATACCTTGACCATCCCTGCCAAGGCCTTCGCCCGGTACAAAGCCACGAGACACCATTACTCTCCCAACCATTATCGCAGCATTCGACACCTCTGGAACAGGCGGCGACGATCCTCTAGACGCATGTATGGTCGATACGAGTTCGAACGACTGGTAGCTCGATTCGACCTTGCAGTCCGGTTCGAGATAGGGGATAGCCGTCGCATGGTAGATTGGGTGCTCTTCCTCACCAAGCACCGTGACCAACTTCCTTTCGACCACAAACTTCACCTTCTGATGAAGACTGGATGGCACGGCTCCGGCAGCATGGATCCATGGTCGACCCAACAGGAAGTTGAATGCAGTGGGAATGTCCATAACCTGGAATAGGATGTTGAACACTGTCGGCCCTATCTGTATGTCGAGGTGAATTTCTCCCATTACTTCCTTCTTTGTTCCATCAAAGGCTCGCACAGAGGTTTTCGCGGAACTAATTCTTGAAGGGTCTACCTTGAGGCGGTGTAAAGTCGCCAGAGGACAGATGTTCAGAGCTGAACCATTGTCGATCAACACCCGGGCTATGTGCGAGGCCTTGTACTTGACAGAGATGTATAATGCTTTGGTGTGCCCTCTGCCTTCTAGAGGGAATTCCTCATCCGAGAAGGCGATAAGGTCTTTGAGAAGTATGGAACCCACGAACTCCTCCAATCTTTCGTGATCGATCGTCTCAGGAACATGGACTTCGCTCAGCACTTTCATCAGGGCTTTCTGATGCTTGACAGACGTCTGGAGAAGTTCAAGAAGGGAGATTTGCGCAGGCATCTTGCGCAATTGTTCCACTATGTTGTACTCACTGGCTTTAATCACAGCCAGAAATTCCTTAGCTTCTTCGTCAGTGACAGGTTTCGCCGGTTGAGCATTAGCTTGGCTGTATGCGCGCCCGGACCTGGTGACTAGGTCGACGTCGAGACTATAGGACCAAGGAACTGCCTTATTGTTAGCGTACTCATACGGCTGAGGAATCTCGATCACTATCCCTTCATCAGCTGCGGGGGTGCTTAATACAATCTCTTCGTCATCGGACGCGTCTTCGAGGGGTGGCATATCTTCGGGTAAAGGATCGAGGTTGTCCCTCCCGATGTCCAACGTAGCGAATTCCTCGTCCCAGTTGATAATGACCTCAGAGATAGTGGAAACGATGCCCGTATGGTCAGCATAGACAATCATCCCTGCTTCCACCATCATCGAGACTCTTTCCCTTATAACAGCCAGGGAAATGTCCTCATTAGGCGGGTAATAACCAGCCTTCACCAGTTCTCCATAGGCTTCGGTTGTGTATACCCTGATGTTCCTGATTCGACCAGCATTGAAATTGAATACAGCATTCACATTGCCCGCGTGATCAGGGAGCGGGTTGCTCTGAACGTTTGGCTTGGCGGATTGGAACGAGAACGCCTTCGTATCAAGGAGGTTTTGAATCCGATGCTTGAGGGCTAGGCAGTCGTCGGTTGAGTGTCCGAGCTCACCCATGTGGTAATCGCATTTTTTGGACGGGTCGAAGTTACGGTATTGCTCAGGATTGGGCCGCTTTGGCTCAGTGGTGAGTAAACCTTTCTTCCGGAGCACCGCCAATACTTGCGATAACGATCCGGGGAGGGGGGTGAATTGCCTCCTATTATTCCACCTCTGAAAAGGTTGGCGGCCCGTGCTTTGCTGTTGAACTTCTGCCACTTGAATTGCCGGGGCAGGATTAGTATTCCGCCGGCTCGGTTGTTTATATGCCACGTTCACTTCTGCAGCCGGTTCTTTCTCCTTTCTTGCAGTGAATCTCTTGTTTGAGGAAGACGGTTCCACAAACCAACCATCCTTCAACCCTATCTCAATTTGCTCGCCTATAGGGATGAGCTGGTTGAAGTTGTCAGCTGGAATGGCGACCATTCGATTACGGTACTCGAACGAGAGAGTTTTGACGAACATCCTCTTCAGCTCACTGTCAATAGGTTCTGGGACAACCTGAGCGGCTAAATTCCTCCACCTGATGGCATAGTCTTTGAAAGACTCGGTCTTCTTCATTTGAGCACGCTCGAGATCATCACGAGTGGGAGTGATGTCCGTTATAAACCGGTATTGTTTGAGGAACGCCTCACTGGCCTCCTTCCAGCTTTTGAGGCTATTGATCTTTTTCATGAGGTACCAGTGCAGAGCAGGGCCGGTCAAGCTCGCTTGGAATGCGTGGATCATCAGGAGCTCGTTGTCGACGTACGAGGTCATTTGCACGTGGTACAACTGCAGATGAGCTTTTGGGCAAGTGGTACCATTGTACTTGTCAAAGTCTGGCATCTTGAACTTCTTTGGAATTTTGATCTGCGAGTACAGAGACAGATCGACCGAGGGTGAATCCTGCGAACCTTCCAACTGCTTAACTCTCTCCTCGAGCTTGTTGACCCGCTCATCAGGCTTAGGTTTGTTGACGACAATCTGGACAGGGTCATCTTCCAATTCAGGCATATCATCATCTTCCTCGACATCGACATTCTTTGCGCTTATATGCTTCGGGACTGATACTTCAGGGGATGTTGGAACAGGGATCGACCGAAGAGCCTTGATCTCGGCGGTCATTTGTTGCATGGCGACGGCGAGTTGCTTGATCTGGTCTGCCATACCGTCAATACGTTCTTGCAACTCAGTTTGATCGGCCATTCTAGCTCTTGACCGCGTGCGAATAGGGGAACGTGATCGGTCCGTAGTTACCTAATTTCAAAAATAGGGCACGGTAAGTATGCGTCATCAAAACGATCGGTCCATGACTCAGTCTAATCGTCCTTTTTTATTCCCATTTTCCATGACATTTTTCATTACTCCATGTATTTGTGAAAATGATGGCACATTTCTTAGGAAATAATGACTTATGACAGACCTAGGAAAATAATAATAAGAATTGAAAATAATCTCTTTTCAAAGCTTTATTTTTTCTTTTTCTTTCACTTTGAAAAGAATTCAATGATTTTTACTTTCAAAAATTACGATCAACTTAGACCTATCATGGACCGACCACATGCACGAAAAAGTAATTAAATTGCAAGATCAAGGTTCAGAACACTTACTGCACCGGGTAGGGTAATGGCAATCACATAGACATGCACATGAAATGTGAGGTTCGAACCTTAAGCTATCTACCCTAATGGCTTTGCAAAATGAAATGATGGACGGAACGACACGTCGCAGCCTCGCGTACATTCATCATGACTAGTCGCAGCCTCGCATACAGTAGTCATGACTAGTCGGGTCCAATCACTTCGGCTTGGTTCGGTCGACAAGGGGAACCTCCACATGCAGTAGCCTCACGTGCACGAGGACGACCCTTGAGCCATTTTTTGGAAAATTTTCGGGATCCAAATGGGATAACCTTTAGCGAGGTCTTACCGCCAAGGTTAAAGAACCATCTAAATACCATCTTAGAACTATGGGTGTGACCCAGGTCCGATCACAGGTTGTGTGTGGTGTAGTGTAAAAACTGTAAATCATGCACAACAGTTATATGCAAACAACGCTTCAATAGTGCAAAAATTAAATCACCATTCCACTACACCAAACCTGCAAAACAAATGGTTAGCCAATCACTACTCCCCTTATACCTCCCCACCTGCAAAACCATTTAACACTTAAGAATGAGAATTCAACAAATTTTGTCAAATCGAGTGATTTTTCCATGAAAATCTTTGGGCCTAAGTCCTCCTTAAATTTTCAAAAAAAATTCAAGATAGTCCCCAGCGGAGTCGCCAAGTTGTCGCGACCTAAAATAAAAATCGAGAGTTTCGGTCTTAGGCTAATGGATTACTAGATCAATTAAATTAATTAACCTAGCTCGAGTTCTCCCAAACTCTACCAAATCGCAACTTAGGTCCAATTGTGAACATGCAAATATTTTCAATAGGAGTCGCCACTAATCATTTAGGGTAGGTTGATTAGAAACCTAAATAAAATAGCGGGAGTACTATTTTATTTCTACGAACCAGAAATTATGAATTCGGGACTTGGTTACGCTAAATTCCTTAACGCCCTTTCGGTACCAATTTCAGGAAAAATGCTCAATTTGACAATTTTGAAAAAATTCTGATTTAAAGTTCAATGGTGCAGAAATTTCTTTTTGGGTTTTCATTTATTTAAATGCAAACTAACCTATATGTAATGACGTGCAAAAATTAACATGCGATTAATGCAACCTAACATGCAAACTATATGTCATGCGACGACGTGACCTATTTCTAATGACGTGCATATTTTTTGTATTTTTTTTATGAAATTCGGAATTAAAAAAAATGCAAATTATCTAAACATGCAATTCTAAACTAACCTATTCTAACGCAACCTTTTTTTGTATTTTTTTTGATGAAATTCGGAATAATAAAAATGCCTAAAATAACATGCAATTAAAGAAATTAAACTATTCTAGAGTAATCTTTTTGGTATTTTTTTTATGAAAATTCGAAATTAAAATCACGTAGAAAATAAAACCGCTAAATCTTTCGAATTAAGTTTCGATCTGAAGCCTGACAGATCGACGCTAAAATTCGAAATTCCCGCTATGGAAATAATTCTATCTAAAGCCTGATAGATAGATTTATTTCCACGTGTGCGGTTGCGGATTAGGAAATTTTCCTAATCGATCACATCTTGAAAGATTTAGATATCTCAAATATATCGGATATATTCAAAATATTTTGAAAATTCTGAAATCTATCCAAATTAAGCAAGTAGATATCCAAAGTTTCAAAAAAGGAAATAAAATCCTAATTAGAATATACCTATTGTTCAAATATGCATATCTAGATATCCACAAATTAGGCAATCAAATATTTAAATCAAATCAAGATAAGAATATTACCTGATTTGCCGATTTTCTTTCCTAATTCGGAATTTGCGACGACTGGATTGCGGATCGGGAACGGCCGGCGCGTCGACGGCGAGGCACGGCACCGGCGTACTGTTCTGGCGGGGCTCACGGCTGAAGGGCTGGACAACGAGTTGGCGAGAGCTACGTCGGCGCTACTTGCGGTGGCTTCGGGTAGAAAATTTCAGGACTGCGCGATTCCGGAAAAATAGGCGTAACTTCCTCAATACACGTCGGATTGACCCGATTCCAAAAGCCACAGATCAAGGACTCGTAGATCTACAACTTTCGTGTTTTGAGTTTCCACAAATAAGATCTGTGGAGTGAGCGATTCTGGGAGGAAGTGGACGAGGAGCAGCAGCGTTAATGTTGAAGAAGCAGCGGCAGTGACGTTGTCTTCGTCTGGGGGAGGATTCAGTTGATTGGGAAACAGCAGCGAAGGTCAGCAGAACAGTCTTCTTGATCAGTGAGAGCACATCCTCGTCTTCTGCATGGGAAACGTCAAAGTTCGCTGGTTTCAATCGTGGACTGAGGAAAATATGTTGTGCCGCTACAGTTGATGCACGAAGAAGCAGGAGCAGTCCACGTTGACACCAGACGGGGCTCAACGCAGCAAGGCCTCTTCGGTCTTCTGTGGCCAGAGGAAGTCAAAGCAGCAGCAGTTGGACGGAAGGGAACAGCAAAGTCGACGAGGGGCTGGTGGTCGTGGCTGGCACGGAGCTTCGGGGCGCTCGACGTGCGGCGGTGCACGGGGTGTTGCGTGGTGAGTCGCGGTTGCGATGGTAACACGGTGGAGGGGGCGCGGCGAGCGGCCGCCGAGGCGCGGCGAGCGGCCGCCGAGGCGCGACGATCTCTCTCACTTTTTCTCTCCAAAAATTAGATCTGAAAATTGTGTCCCCCTTTATTTCTGACCTAATAACATGTATATATAGCACTAATCCTAGGTCAACTTAGATGGGCTCTAATTCTAGTGGGTCTAAACTTGGGCTTAGGCTCTAATTAACATAAATGGGCTGAACTAACTTGGGCTGAATTAATTAAATTCAACAAACTAAATCAAGCCCAAATTAAAAACAACCAAGCCCGTGCGACGTGAATTTCCGGGCCCTTGCATTCTCGAGCATCCCGTGTTTTGTTCGATGAATTTTAAGCTCGCTCGCCATCGCCAATCCGATGCAATAATGCAATTAAATCTAAATGAACCTAAACTATATGTTATGCAATTTAAATGTTTTTGTTTAGGGATTAAAAATTTAATCCCTAATTTTTCTATGCAAATTACACTAAATGTCGTGCCAAAATTTAGGTGTCAACAGGCCTCTCCATTCCCAGAAGGATATACTCTAGTGGTCCGCTCGATCTGCGTAGGGATCCTAAAAAGAGGCGGCGACACCGACATACTCAGGGCTGGGGGTATGAAAAGTTAGGTTATTACAATCGTGAGACGAATCTCAGCGAGTAAAATCCCTAAACCTAGGCTAGGCTAACATGTATCCTCCTGACAGGCAATCCACAACAAGCATAGCAATACAATTCACAATTAACCTCCGACCTAGGCCCTCGAGCCCGGATCACTTACCTGGCTGACCCTGCAGGTTAATCACTTCAATAATATAACCAAGTCACACACGCGAACACTCTGTCCATACGTACGTCATACGCATGCTCACGCTCATTAGTGTTCGCATCACATGCCTTTCACCGGGTTTTGAATACTCGCACACTGGCTTATACATTCTTATGCATGCAATTTTCTGTCATCATGCCATGATCTCAATTTGTTTCATACGGCACACTGGCTTAATGCTCAATTATTAACTCAGAGTTCGACCCGTGTAAAACGCATCAGGTCTGACCTGTGCCAATGTAACAGGTCCACATAAACACAACACTTCGTGGCTAGCATAAAAACGCCCCACGCCTAGTGTCTCTAGCCCGCGTCAAAACTTATCAGGCGCAACATCGATCTCCTTACGAACCAAAACCCGCGTAAAAAGCATCAGGCTGGTCGTCTTTCGGACGTACCGGGCATCATCCCGCGTAACGCGCATCAGGATGGGTTTAACCCCACGTAAAACGCATCGGGGTGATTTGTGATCACACAGTCATACGGCCAGTTTTATCTGGACCCCGCGTAAAACGCATCAGGGCATAATTAGATGATCATATGCTTATGTCAGGCACGCATTCTCACACAATTTCATCACATGCCTCATTCTCAGCATACACAATGCGTGGCCATGAAATGCAGCACAATGCATCATGAGCATCAAACATAATTCAGGCATCCAGTCAAATTCATGCTACAACAATGTGCTTAATTCACAACAACATGCTCACCTGGCCAATTAATATCGTGCGGCCTAATTCACAAAGTACAATTCAATAATCAATTCAAGCTGTCGATTGGCCAATCACACTTCACACGATTCAGCCACACAAGCACACAACATGACGTAGCACAATTAAGCACAATTCACCCAATAATCAACCAACCCGGGCAATCCTGACAATTCAACCACATAGACCTCAATTAGCCCATTCTAGTCCAATAATCCATCAATGGACAGCCACCAAATCATCCACTCTGAGGCTAATATTTATCCCCAATTAGTATTAATCTATCAATATTGTTTTGGTAACAACCTCCACCATTCGGTTCACTAATTTCTCCCAATATCCATCAACAATACCCAAACTAGTCTAGAAAACGCACTATCAGTCCTAATCCAGGCTTATGAATATTACTCACCAAATCCTAAGTCACGACGACAAGGAACGGGGGCCGATCACCGGTAGACGATGGAACCGACGGCGGCGTTTCCGGCGAGCGGCAACGACAACGTACGGCGGCGGACGGTATGAACAGTGGTCCTTGGCGTTCGTACGGCGGCTGAGGTGGCGAGAGGGAGAGTGGGTCGGTGAGGGGGAGGGACGGTGGTGTGATGGTGGATGAGCGGCGGACGACGCCCTCAGCTTCCCGGCGGTGATGTGAGACGGACGACGGTTCGGCGGTTCCTCTTGCCGAACGAAAGGGGAAGAGAGAGATGGTGACGGGATGGAGGTGCTGGTGAAGTGGTGGTGACGACGAAACAAGGTCAGGCGAGGCGGTGGCACCGACGGACGGCGGCGTTCCGGCGAGCGGCTGTCCGGCGACTCCACGGCCAAAAGAGAGAGAGACCGGCGGGAGGAGAGGAAATCGGGAGAGAGAGAGTGAGGGAGGGGCCGAATGAGCTGGTGAGGAGAGAGAGAGTGGGTCAAAGGGGTCAAATATGGGGGGTTAGTGGAGGACACTTGTCACAAATCCAAGGGTAATGGCCGAAATGTCCTTGATCCAATGACCTTGAATTGATCTTATCCAATAATTGAGGGGTAAAGTGGTCTTTAGCCCCAATAATTGAGCTGAAATTCAATCTTACTTAATCCAAAATTATCCCAAAATTCGGAGCTCAAAAATAGACCAGGCGCAAAACGGTCATTTTTCCGGTCCCGAGTCGAAATTCCATTTTTCGACCGTACCAACCCCAAATGTGTGTGGCCAACATAATATGATGTCGGATTCGCAAAAATAGTCGCACAAGGCCTTGAAAATCAACACCGAAGTCCGGGTCTAATTTCGTGATCAAAACTCGCTCAATTTCCAATTTCAGGGTCTCTCACTAACGGAAGGCTGTTTAGGGATTACGCATATCGACCTAGGGTTATCCGAGTCATGACGGTCCCAATCATCGAGAGAAAGAGAGGAATTATCGCTAGTTCCAGAGGTCGCGATCGTTCAGTTCAAGTTCAGGACTGGTTGGTCACGTGCACTTTCGTTCGTGCAGAATCAGCTGCGATTCGATTGTACATCTTTGGCCTTGGCCAAACCAAATCCATTACTTTTCCTAAGATCGGCCCGCATCGGCCCAAAATATACCCTCATCATTTCTCGAGATCAGGGCCCGATTCGCGATCAGGTCTCTGGTCCACGTACCGTTTTCTTAGTTAGCCATACCCCATTAGTTAGTATCCCGAGAGTGATCAGTTCTAAACGAGACTTACTAAAATGAAATGCGAAATAATGTCAATTTTATTGATCCCGGAAATACGTCGAAATTCAGGCCGTTACAACTTTTCCCCCCTTACAAAAATTTCGTCCTCGAAATTTGTAGTCTATCCTTATCTACGCAAATAAATGGGGGTGTTGACATCTCGTGGCCTCTTCGCTTTCCCAAGTGACTCCTTCCGTTCCGTGGTGCTCCCAGACGACTTTAACCATCGGGATCGTCTTGTTCCTCAGTACACGATCTTTTCTATCTTCAATCTTGACTGGTCTTTCCACGTACGACACTTTGTCATCCATGTCTATCTCCTCTTATCTTAGAACGTGAGTTGGATCTGGTTCATACATTCTTAACATCGACACGTGAAAAATATTGTGCACTTGGGATAGGTTGGGAGGCAAGGTAAGTCGATAAGCCATATCGCCAATCTTTTCTAATATCTCAAATGACCCGACATACCTTGGACTAAGCTTTCCTTTCTTGCCGAATCGGGATAATCTTTTCATTGGCGACACCCTGAGAAATACATGATCTCCCACTTGAAACTCCAAGGATCGTCGTCTCCTGTCAGCATAACTCTTTTGGCGACTTTGCGCCGTCCTCAGTTTGTCCTGAATAATCTCCACCGCTTCTACCATTTATTGTACTAACTCTGGGCCTATGATACTTCGCTCCCCAACTTCGTCCTAGCATAATGACGTTCTACAAGCTCTGCCGTATAAGGCTTCAAACGGTGCCATTTGAATGCTCTGTTGGCAGCTGTTGTTATAGGCAAATTCTACTAAATGTAACTACTCTTTTCATTTGCCTTGGAAATCCAATACACAGGCTCTCAACATATCTTCTAGGGTTTGGATCGTCCTCTCATACTGGCCATTCATATGCGGATGATAGGCCGTACTGAATTGTAACTTGGTTCCCATGGCCACTTGCAGACTCTTCTAGAAATTAATCGTAAACCTTAGATCACGATCCGATGTGATCGTCACAGGTACTCCATGAAGGCATACAATTTACCGCACATATAATTCTGCGTACCTTTCCAACTCAAAATCCTTTCGCACTGTCAGAAAGTGCGCTGACTTAGTTAAGCGATCTACTATGACCCATATTGAGTCATACCCTCTCTGGCTTCGCGGCAATCCCGTCATGAAATCCATCGTGAGATGCTTCCATTTCTACTCAGAGATTTCTAGCGGTCTCAATAAGCCACCTGGCTTACAATGCTGTGCCTTCACTTGTTGGCACGTCAGACACTTGGCCACATGTTTGGCCATATCTTTCTTCATTCCGTTCCACCAGTAATGTTGCCGCAGATTCTGATACATCTTTGTACTATCTGGATGGATACTATACTGACTTCGATGAGCTTCACTCAGGATCTCCTCCTTGAGTCCTTCATCTTTCGATACGCATAATCATCCATGAAATTTTAAAGTCCCATCATTAGACACCTGGAAGTCAGACTTCCTTTTTGCCGCATCCATTTCAACAATTCTTTGGATCTCTTGGTCCGTAGATTGTAGTTCTCTGATTCTGGCTTGGATCTCCGGTTCAATCCTTAAAGCAACTAACATGTTAGACATTTAGCTCACTTTGAACTTAAATTCTGAGTCCCTGAGTCTTTCCAATAATGTCCACTCCTTGACCATCAGGTGCACCATGCTCGACTTACGGCTTAAGGCATCTGCGACTCTATTTAACTTTCCCGAATGATACAAAATATCGCAGTTGTAGTCCTTCAAAAGTTCCATCCATCGACACTGTCTCATGTTCAACTCCTTTTGTGAGAACATGTACTTGAGGCTTTGATGATCCGTATAAATTTGGAACTTTTCCCTGCACAAATAATATCTCCAAATCTTGAGTGCGAAAATGATTGCTGCTAATTCCAAATTATGCGTCTGGTAATTCATCTCTTGGGGCCTCAACTGGCGTGACGCATATGCTACCACTTTTCTATGTTGCATCAAAACACAGCCCAATTTTCTTAAAGAAGCATCACTGTAGATCTCGAATCCTCCATATCCAGATGGAATAGTTAACACTGGAGCGATTGTAAGCCTATGCTTCAGCTCTTGGAAACTTTTCTCACATTTATCATTCCATTCAAACTTAGTTTCCTTCTTCAGCAGCCTTGTTAATGGCATGGTTATTGATGAAAATCCTTCCACGAATCGTCTGTAATAGCCAGCCAAACCAAGAAAACTCCGGATTTCTGTTACGGATGTCGGTCTTGGCCACTTAGTCACTACTTCAATTTTGGTCGGATCCACAGAAATCCCATCTCCATAAAAAATATGTCCGAGAAACCTTACTCGGCTGAGCCAAAATTTGCACTTGCTGAACTTGGCATACAATGCGTGTTCTCTTAAGGTTCATAGCACCTTCGTCAAGTGTACTTCATGTTCCTTGGGGCTCTTAGAATACATCAGTATATCATCAATGAAAACTATCACAAACTGATCCAGGAATTCCTTAAACACCCGATTCATCAGGTCCATAAATGCAGCTGGGGCGTTCATTTGTCCAAAGGGCATAACTGTAAATTCATAATGCCCGTATCTGGTCCTGAAAGCAGTCTTGGGGATGTCCTCGTTTCTGATCCTCAGCTGATGGTACCCGATCCTCAAATCTATTTTGGAAAACACTGAGGCTCCTTGTAACTGGTCAAACAGATCATCAATCCTCGACAACGAATACTTGTTCTTCACTGTCACTTGGTTCAACTGTCGGTAATCTATGCACAACTTCAGAGTTTCATCTTTCTTTCTCACAAACAGGACAGACACTCCTCATGGAGATGCACTAGGGCGAATAAAACCCCTGTCCAGCAATTCCTGTATTTGCACTTTCAGCTCCTTCAATTCCGATAAGGACATCTGATATGATGCCTTCGAAATCGGCTCTATCCCAAGGGTCAACTCAATCACAAACTCCACTTCTTGCTCGAGTAGTAAACCTGGCAATTCCTGAGGAAAAACCTTGAGAAAATTGCATACTGCAAGTATATTTTCCAACTTAGGTTCCGCCACTGTTGGATCCATAACATTCACTAAGTACCCTTCACACCATTCATCCAACAACTTATTCACCTCTAATGAGGAAATCTAAGGGATCGAGGTTCCTCCTCGGTTTCCCTGAAACACAAAACTAGAGCGTCCATTCGAGTTAAATTGGATCGTCCTATCGCTGCAATCCAATACAGCTTTCTGTCGGACTAACCAGTCCATTCCAATGATCACATCAAAATCGAACATGGCCAATACTGCCAAGTCGATACTCTCTTCCTTACCCCCAATAATTATCTTACAATTGGGACATCCAAAAGAGACTAACACCCTATCATTCATGGGTGTCGACATGCAAAGCACATTCTCAAGCAATGCTGGTTCCATACCAACCAACTTAATAAACTGATCTGAAATGAAAGAGTGGGTCGCTCCCAGACCAAACAATGCATAAGCGGCATGATCACATAAGGAAATCGTACCTGTGACCACGCCCGACGCATTCTCAACTTCTTTGCGCGCCATGGCATAGACCCTTCCTTGAGCTGGTAGTCGCCCCTGATTAGCCGGTGGGGAGTTCTCGGCTTGGTTCCCTGCTCGGGGCTGCTGCTGCTGGAGCATCATAGGTGGTCCTGAGGGACGTATCTGAGGGCAATTTCTGATTTGGTGCTCCATACTCCCACACTTGAAGCACGCTCCAAACCTACTTATCTGGTTACTTGGCTTCCTAATATTTTGCTTAACAGGGGGAACAAATTGTCGGTTGCCTGTCACTGGCTTCTTTCCATAATGACGATTATCCCTATTCTGGGCAAACCGCGAACCAGAAGCGGCTACCCTTTCCTATTGATCCCGCTCAATTATCTGAGCCCGTTTATACATTTCTCCATAATTCTTGATGTCGTGTGATAAAATCTGGCTCCGAAGATCCGGCTTCAATCCATCTCGAAATCTTCGAGCACTATCTCTTGGATTTTCTACCATAGTCGGCGCAAACTTCGCCAATCTTGCAAATTCCGCTTCATACTGGTCAACAGTCATCTGACCTTGGCGTAATCGCATAAATTCCATCAACTTCTTTTCTTGGGCGTTCTCCGAGAAATACTATTCATAAAAATTCTTAACAAATACCGCCCAAGTCGGGGCCCTTCTTTCTGGAAATACTCTACCTTTAGTGGCATTCCACCAATTATTAGCATTGTCATGTAACTAGTAAACCGCCAACGTTACTTTTTTTTCATCGGTGCACCCCAAAACCTTAAAAGTTTTCTTCAGTTCTTCCACCCATCTCGGCGTAGTCTCGGGGTCACCACTACCATGAAACTTAGGCGGCTTCTACTTCATAAATTGTTCCACTAACTGGGGCATTTGTCTAGCCCCCGCTGGTTGAGCCTACCCTTGCTGGGCTTGATTCCCTCCAGCACTAGCAATCGGTGCGGCCTCAGCAGCCTGTGCATAAGCTGCGGCCCTTTCTTGAGCTTGCAATCCTATGATATGCCCTATCTCTCGTAGGGTTTCTGTCGCGACCTAAAAAATTTCTTCATTCTCAGGCTAATGGATTATTAAGACTAAGCTTAACTTGGGCCCTCCCAAACCCTACCAATTCGTAACTTAGGGTTTAAGTTTTTAACATGCAAATATTTTCATGCTTGGAGTCGCCACTAATCTATTTGTGGTAGGTCGATTAGAAACCTAAATAAAATATAGGGAGATATGTTTTATTCCTACGAACCAGAGATTCTAAGCTCGGGGACTTGATTATGCTAGATCTAGTCTAACGCCCTTTCGATACCTTTTCTTTTCAAAAAACTTTATGCATGCAATCTGGATCCATTTTAGCTTAGTCACTAACATGTGAGGTGTTCATGCGGGTGCGTAAACCACCAAAGTAACACCCAAGAAAGCATTAAATAAATTGCAAGATTGGAAGAATTACTTACCTCGAAGCAACGTAAGCATCTGCAGTGTTAGCTAGAAAATCACATCAACAATCCTAACATGATTTCTAATTAACAAGCAGTTCACTCAATATTTTTTTGGATTTTCACTTATTTAAATGAAAGCTAATCTATATGCAATAACGTGCAAAAATTGATGTACGATTAATGCAACCTAACATGCAAGCTATATGTCATGCGACGACGTGACCCAATTCTAATGACGAGTAAAAGATTTATTTTTTGATATTTTTCAATGAAATTCGGAATTAAAAAAAATGCCTAAAATAACATGCAATCTAATTACTTCTTTTTGGTATTTTTTATTAAAATTCGAAATAAAAAAATTACTCAAATTAAGTATGCAATCTATCCTACAGAAAATGATTTATTCTATCCTAAAGCAGCTCATCCTTTTTTTTTGGGAATTTTCATGGAAATTCGAAATTTAAAAATAACCAAAATAATATATTAAGATTAGAATAATACCTAATTTAAACTAGGAAATAGATGATCTCAAGTTCTAATTTAAATTAAATAATTATCCTATTCTTTTGGACAAATTTAAAATTCCTAGACATGCAAAACTCTAATTTAAATCCTAATTGATATTTTTTGAATATTCTTTTTTAAAAGAAAAATAATTTAAACAGAGATAACGACCACATTCAAACCAACTACGCAATCCGCAAGATTCGTCTTACCAAACTCAAATTAGGCAAAAAAATCGAACTAACGGTCATATCTATAGGGTTATAGATATTAACGGAAAGTTGATTATTCAAATTTGGAAAGCAGATAAAATTCATTATCGTATCCAAGTGATTATGAATAGGATAATGATTTTCTGTATCGCCGTGTATCATACCTTAGGGATAAGGTCGGATAGTCGTCCAAATACGTTGCTAAATTAGGAACGACTCCTAATTTTGAATATTTAAAAATATTACGGATATCACAAATATTATCTTAAGATATCTAGCAATCAACATGATATTCACGGAATATTCAAAATTTTCAAATTAGAAATCTAAATATTTTACTGGATAATGTTCTTACCTAATTTGCGGATAATTTCCAAATTCGAATCACCGATGGCTCGGGATTGCGGATCACGGGACGACCGGTGATGGGCGGCTGACGGTGGCTCACGACGACGGTGACGTCACAGCGGGACAGCAGTGCGGCAAACGGCGATGCAACGGTGAGGGGGCACGTCTGGACAGCAGTTGAGGTGCGGTGGTGACTGTCGGCAATGGGGTGCTGTTCCGGCGGTGTGGGCGTCGGCAGACGGTGGCTGTGGCTGGGCGTCCGGCTCGGCTGTGATACGGCAGTGGTTGATGGCGTGGCAGGGAGCAGCGGCTATGAACGCCGACGGAAGGCAGAACAACGGTGGCGAGCGAGCGGCTCCGGACGGTGGCGGTCTGTGGGCGTCTCCGGCTGTGGCAGGTGGCACGACAGGGAGGTCCGGACGGTGAGGTACAGAGGCCTCGTCGGCGGGAATGGGCTGAGCAAGGGACAGGCGGCGGTCAGCGGTGCTGCAGCCTCGACGGGAGGCAGTGGTCGGCGGTGCTGCAGCTTCAACGTGCACATCCAGGCGAACGGCGACGACGCGCGGCTGGGCAGGCACGACGGCGGCCCAGCGTTGAGAAGCAGCGGCGGTGGAGGCGTGGCGTGGTGAGGTGCGGCGAGCAGCAGTCCACACGGTGGGGTGCGGCAAGCGGCGGTCCCCGGGCGGCGGAGCAATTCTCTCTCTCTCTCTCTCTCTCTCACTCTCCTCACGTGTATCTCTCACGTCTCTACAAAAAAATTATGATCAGAAATTGTGTGTCCCCCCAAAATCTGACCTAATGACATACTTATAATGCTAATATAGGTCAATTAGATGGGTTTGCTTTCTAATGGGCTTAGGCTTAGGCTTTAATTTAATTCAAATGGGCTGAATTAACTTGGGCTTTTATTTAATTAAACACAATAGACTAAATTAAGCTCAAATTAAAACAACTAAGCCCTTTTGACTTGAGATTTTCGGCCCTTGCCTTCTGAGCGAGCCGAGTCTCGTTCGGTGAATTTTGAGCTCGTTTGCCAACGCCGGTCCGATGCGGAATGCAATTATCCTAAATGGACCTAAACTATATGTTATGCAATTTTAATTAATTTTTTGTTTAGGGATTAAAATTTAATCCCTAATTTTCTATGCAAATTACACTAAATGATCGGTAAAATTTAGGTGTCAACAGTCTCCATTACTTCATCAAACCTGGGGTCCCTAGCTTCTCGGCCTCTAGTGCTAGATTGATCCTGGGGTTCCTTGCCCCTTCTTCTACTCATCTTTACAGTTCCTGCTACTCAACTACCTGCTATAATTCTACTAAGGAATTAAAGACTTAAACCAATCTATCCCAGTCTAAGTCCTAGGCAGGTCTCAAAACAACAATCAAACAATCAGCATGCGGCCTAACAAGATCAACTCAACATTTCACCTAAGGGATTCGTCCACTCACCTCGGGTCCTGCCGCACTTGCACTTTACGGGTCATATAGCCAAGCAATTCAAACACAATCACAAGCAGTCAGGAGGTACATGTAGCACACGAGGTCATCCAACTGGCTACCCATGGTCTCATCGCTCCTTATCACTCCAAGCTCCGACCTAATCGGATCGAGCTGACCTTGCTTTGATACCAATTCAAACGGGGATGTCACGTCCCGAACCCCACGGCACATAACATCCCTACCTTGTTGATATATTTGCGACGTCCCAGGAAGCATCGCCGACCCAACGCCCAAACAGAGTGCAAAGCACAAGCGGAAGCAATAAATAAACAAACCCTGACAATAACAACAAGAGACAAGGATAGCCAAACAACAATCACCGCAGTTAAAAATATGTATATTTTATATTACTATCAAAAGTTCTTTTTACAACGTTGACATAAACATAATAACATATACAACGATCAAATAGCCACTACTAATAAAAAAAGGTATAGGTGGTTAGGGTGAGTCAGCTAGACCTACGAGGAGGACCACAGACAAAAAGGAACGGCCTCCTTTACTAAAACTCCGGCCTCTCCTAAGGCTCCTAACCCAGGTCTGATGACTCTATAGGCTCCTCTAATGACTCCTCTGAGGATCTCTCGCTCAACTCGGACTCCTCTGACTCCATGGCCTGGGCTGCAGCCTGCTCGTCCTCCGAATCTATCTCCAACTCTAGATCGAGATACCATCCTAGCTCCTCATCTGAACTCGGCTCTGCGACCTCTCCGTCCTCACCCAGGTCTTGATCCATAGGCTCCGGCTCGATCTCCTCGTCCATCGGTTTGGGGTCATTGTACCATACCCTTGGCTCCAGGTCTATGGCTACCGGCTCATCTGCGTTCGGAGAATCTACAACCTCGCCATCTGCCATATGAGGAATCATCATCTCATTCTCATTTACCAGGACATCAAAGGTCCTAAGGGGTTGCCCAATATTCCCGTCGGCATCTCTTAAGCACCAAGCCACATACTCTTGGGTTTGATAATCATGCTCACCCACGTTCACAAAAACTAGAGAACGGTATCTTACATAGGCTTTTCCATTCCCAGAAGGATATACTCTAGTGGTCCGTTCGATCTGCGTAGGGATCCCAAAAAGAGGTGGCAGCGCTGACATACTCAAGACTGGGGGTCTAAAAAGTTGGGTTATTACAACCGTGAGACGAATCTCAGCGAGTAAAACTCCTAAACCTAGGATAGGCTAACATGCATTTTCCTAGCAGGCAATCCATAACAAGCATAGCAATACGATTCACAATTAACCTCCGACCTAGGTCGTCGGCCCAGATCACTTACCTAGATGACCCTGCAGGTTAATCACTTCAATAATATAACCAAGTCACACACGCGAACACTCTGTCCATACGTACATCATACGCGTGCTCACGCTCATTAGTGTTCATGTCACATGCCTTTCACCGGATTTTGCATACTCGCACACTGGCTCATACATTCTTATGCATGCAATTTTCTGTCATCATGCCATGATCTCCATCTGTTTCATACGGCACATTGGCTCAATGCTCAATTATTAACTCAGAGTTCGACCTGCGTAAAACGCATCGGGTCTGACCTGTGCCAATGTAACAGGTCCATATAATCACAACACTTCGTGGCCAGCATAAAAACGCCCCGAGCTCAGTGTCTCTAGCCCGCATCAAAACGCATCGGGCGCAACACCGATCTCCTTACGAACCAAAACCCACGTAAAAAGCATCAGGTTAGTCGTTTCCAGTAGGGGTGAGCAACTTGGACCGCCCAAACCGGGACAGGACCTGACCGGACCGGACCGACGAGTTTGGTCCGGTTCTCGGGACTATTGGTCTGGTTCCCGGTTCCTAAAAGCGGAACCGGTTTTCGGGCGGTCCGGTTCCCCGTTCCGAGGGGGAACCGGACCGGACCGGACCGACTATTTAATATATATTTTTGTTATTTTTTTTCTTTAAAAAAATTAATAAAATGCGAACTAAACTCTAAGTAAACTTCATTATCATAAATTCATTGATAAAAAATAGTAAAATGTGAATTAAACTCTAAGTGAACTTCATTGACATAAATTTATTGATAAAAATTAGTAAAATGTAAACCAAATCTTAAGTGTTTGACAAAAAAAAAAACCCTAAACTCGAAGTAACCGGTTCCATTGAACAAGACTGGAACCTGACCGGACCAACGGTCCGGTCCGGTTCCCAGTCCTAGAACAACCGGTCCGGTCCGCGGTTTCCAAAATTGGGAACCGGTTCTCTCGGTCCGGTTCCCGGTTCCACCTTAGAACCGGACCGGACCGGGAACCGCTCACCTCTAGTTTCCGGACGTACTGGGCATCATCCCGCGTAACACGCATCAGGATGGGTTCAACCTCTCGTAAAATGCATCAAGGTGATTTGTGATCACACAGTCATTCGGCCAGTTTTATCTGAACCCCGCATAAAACGCATCAGGGCATAATTAGGTTATCACATGCTCATGTCAGGCACACATTCTCACACAATTTCATCACATGCCTCATTCTCGGCATACACAATGCGTGGCCATGAAATGCGGCACAATGCATCATGAGCATCAAACATAATTCAGGCATCAAGTCAAATTCATGCTACAACAATGTGCTCAATTCACAACAACATGCTCACCTGACCAATTAATATTGTGCGGCCTAATTCATAAAGTACAATTCAATAATCAATTCAAGCCATCAATTGGCCAATCACATTTCGCACGATTCGGCCACACGAGCACATAACATGGCGTAGCACAATTAAGCATAATTCACCCAATAATCAACCAACCCGGGCAATCCCTGCAATTCAACCACATAGACCTCAATTAGTTCATTCTAGTCCAATAATCCATCAATGGACAGCCATCAAATCATCCACTCCGAGGCCAATATTTATCCCCAATTAAATCGTATTAATCTACCAATATTGTTTCGGTAACAACCTCCACCATTCGGTTCACTAATTTCTCCTAATATCCACTAACAATACCCAAACCAGTCCAGAAAACGCACTATCAGTCCTAATTCGGGCTTAGGAATATTACTCACCAAATCTTAAGTCACGACGGCGAGGAACGGGGGCCGATCACCGGTGGACGGTGGAACCGGCGGCGGCGTTCCCTGCGAACGGCAACGACGACGTACGGCGGCGAGCGGTACGGACAGCGGTCCTTGGCATCTGTACGACGGCTGAGGTGGCGAGAGGGAGAGTGGGTCAGTGAGGGGGAGGGACGGTGATGTGACGGTGGACGAGCGGTGAACGGCGGCCTCGGCTACTTGACGATGGCGTGAGGCGGACGGCGGTCTGGCGGTTCCTCTTGCCGAACGAAAGGGGAAGAGAGAGATGGTGACGGGATGGGGGTGCTGGTGAAGTGGTGGTGACGACGAAACAAGGTCAGGCGAGTCGGTGGCACCGGCGAACGACGACGTTCCGGCGAGCAGCGGTCCGACGACTCCACGACCAAGAGAGAGAGACCGGCGGGAGGAGAGGAAATTAGGAGAGAGAGAGTGAGGGAGGGGCTAAATGAGCTGGTGAGGAGAGAGAGAGTGGGTCAAAGGGGTCAAATATGAGGGGTTAGTGGAGGACATTTGTCACAAATCCAAGGGTAATGGTCGAAATGCCCTTGATCCAATGACCTTGAATTGATCTTATCCAATAATTGAGGGGTAAAGTGGTCTTTAGCCCTAATAATTGAGCTAAAATTCAATCTTAATTAATCCAAAATTATCCCAAAATTTGGAGCTCAAAAATAGACCAGGCACAAAACGGTCATTTTTCCGGTCCCGGATCGAAATTCCATTTTTCGACCGTACCAACCCCAAATGTGTGTGGTCAATATAATATGTGTCGGATTTGCAAAAATAGTCGCACATGGCCTTGAAAATCAACATCGAAATCCAGGTCTAATTTTGTGACCAAAACTCGTTCAATTTCCAATTTCAGGGTCTCTCACTAACGGACGGCTGTTTAGGGATTACGCATATCGACCTAGGGTTATCCTAGTCATGACGGTCCCAATCACCGAGAGAAAGATAGGAATTATCTCTAGTTTCAGTGGTTGCGATAGTTCGGTTCAAGTTCAGGACTGGTTGGCCACGTGCACTTTCGGTTGTGCAGAATCACCTGCAATCCGATTGTACATCGTTGTCTTTGGCCAAATCAAATCCATTAGTTTTCCTAAGATCGGCCTACATCGGTTCAAAATATTCCCTCATCGTTTCTCGAGATCGGGCCCCGATTCGCGATCGGGTCCCTGGTCCACGTACCGTTTTCCTAGTTAGCTATACCCCATTAGTTAGTATCCCGAGAGTGATTAGCTCTGGGTGAGATTTACTAAAATGAAATGCGAAATAATGTCAATTTTATTGATCACGGAAATACGTCGAAATTTAGGCTTTACAAGAGCTTTTCTGCCTAGTATGATTCTCTAAACAAACATACGTGCATTGATTAGGCTTGGTAGTATGCTCTGTACTTATCATGATATGGAACATGTGCATCAAAATTCTGTTACTCTAAAGCAGTTCTAAGGTGCGAATGAAAATTCAAAGAGGGGCTTGGTGGTTAAAAGGCAGTCCCTTTTGTAAAGGTCTAGAGAGCCATTTGTGTGTGGGATAACATACCTGTCACAAGTCTTGTCTTCATTTTCCTTGATTTGCATCTTCTTTTGTTTTTCCATTTCGCGGATATGATTTCGAAGTGTAACAATATCACTCCAACCTTCTTTTGAGGCTTCTGCAATGATTGAGGCAACTGAAGTGACTTTTGGAGGAGAGATGTTGACACCTAAATTTTACCGAACATTTAGTTTAATTTGCATAGAAAATTAGGGATTAATTTTTAACCCCTAAACAAAAATATTTAAATTGCATAACATATAGTTTAGGTTTAATTGCATTTGCATCGGATTGACAATGTCTACGCTTGGAAGCTTCCGTTTCGCCTGCCGGTGCCGCCTTCGCTCGTTGCACAGTCGCCGGAGAGTCGTGCCTCTGCCCTTCACGCCGAAGCCACCGAAGCAGCCCCCACCGTTGCTGCCGTGAGCCCACCGTGACGCCGCAGCCCTTCGGAGCCACCTGTTCCCGTCAGAACAGCAACCCGCCGGCGTTGCTGCCCCTGTCAGCCACATTCCCCGCCGTGCCGAGCACCTCGCCGGTGATCCCGACGCCGGTGCCGTGAGTCCACCGGTGTTGCCGTTCTTGTCGCCGCGTCGTTGTCATCCCATGATTATCGTGTGGATTCGAGGTAAGTTGTTCTCTTAAGCTTGCAATTTATTTAATGCTTTGATTTCTGGGTGTTAAATTGGTGGTTTGCGCACCCGCATGAACACCTCACATGTTAGTAATTAAGCTAAAATGGATCCAAACTGCCTGCCAAAATATTTTTGAAAAGAAAAGGTACCGAAAGGGCGTTAGACTAGATCTAGCGTAATCAAGTCCCCGAGCTTAGAATCTCTGGTTCGTAAGAATAAAACATATCTCCCTATGTTTTATTTAGGTTTCTAATCAGCCTACCGCAAAATGATTAGTGGCGACTCCAAGCATGAAAATATTTGCATAACTTAAACCCTAAGTTGCGAATTGGTAGGGCTTGGGAGGGCCCGAGTTAAGTTCAATCTTAATAATCCATTAACCCGAGAAAATTGATAAAAAATTTTTAGGGTCGCGACAGCTTGGCGACTCCGCTGGGGAATAATTTTAAAAAAACTCTTAGTGGACTTAGGCCAATTTTTCTTTTAAAAAAATATTTTTTGTTTGGCAGCGAGGATCCCAGGTACGTCCCTAACATTTTAGGTGTTAAATGTTCTTGCAGAATGGGAGGTATAAGGGGAGGCGTGATTGTTAACCCTTATTTTGCAGGGAGGTGTTCGGATGTATGGTTTAATTTATGCACGAAGCGCTGCTTGATATAACCTGCCGTGCATGCCTTATATTTACACTACACCGTACACACTACCCGCTGCCGGACATGGGCGGCATAGGGCTTAGGATGGTACTGAGATAATGGATACCCCGACCAAAACCATGTGGTACGGGTCGCCCTCCTCGGTCCCGAAATTTTCTTTCAAGGTGTCATCGAGTACCCACCACGGTTGTATCCCACTCAACCCGGGTCGGCTATTTGACTAAGCCGGAGTCAGGGGAATCCTAGCCTAACCACCGCCATGACTGGTTTAGCTCGGTAATCCTCGCGTCTCCATTTTGCAAGTCAGAGTCTAGGTAGAAATCGAACCTCACATTTCATGCGCATGTCTATGTGATTGTCATTTTCCTACCCGGTGAAGTAAGTTTTCTTTGACCCTTATCTCGCTATTTATTTATGTCTCGTTCTTTTCCTTGGTCGGTCCATGACATTAGGTCGGTTGTGAGTCTTGGTCTATACACTATGGGAGGGGCAGACATCCGGATTCTTGATGCTCTTAAGGACGAGCTCTGTGCCTGGTGGAATCGACTCAGTCCGACCAACCGCAAGCTACTTGAGGGCCACATCGGAAGGCTACTCCCCCTATTGGAGGTCAAAGTCCGTACCGACCTCGTTCGCGCATTAGCCCACTTCTGGTGTCCCGAGACATCCACCTTTATATTCGGTAAGCATGAGCTCACACCGACTTTGGAAGAATATAGTGTGCTCATTGGGAAACCTTTAGAGTCGGAGTTAATCACACCACCTTTGGGAATTGATTCGACATTAATGTTGTCAAAATTTTTGAATATCGGAAAAGATGAACTGGCAAAAGTTTTGAAAGCAAACCGTGGGTCATGCCCTTTTTTATTCCTGAGTCAATGTTTCGAAAAAGCCACACCTTTCCACAAAGGCAGAATCTTTTTACTAGCATTTTTCGGGTTCGTCATTCTTCCTCACTATAAGAATGCATGTCATCCTTCAATTGCATGGTTCGTCCGACAAATCTGTCTTGAAAAGAATTTTGTCAACACCATTTTATCTGAAACTTTCATCTCTCTCACTAAATTTAAGCAAAATATTGACAAAACATTTCATGCACCTCTTGAGCTATTGCAAATCTAGTTTTTGTCTCACATAAAAGGGTGTGGCGATTTACTCAAAATATCTGAACTCAGTGATTCCAGTCATCCTGTTTTAAGCTATAAAGAAAAACAAGGAAATGCACCCGATTACCATTACTCCGAGTGGATCATTTTCATGAAAAATGCTAGACCTCAAGGTTTCCAATGGCATGCTAGTTGGTTCAATGTCGAGGAAGCTCGGCTTACGTGTAATGGTGTTGGACCGGTGCCACTTCTGGGCTTCACTGGCGCAATCGAATATTACCCCGCCAGAGTGTCCCGACAATACCAGATTCTCTAACGGCTCCTTCCGACGTTACAACCCGAGCTCCTCTGTGTCGATTTCTCCGACGAAAGCGAAGACCATGAAGAGACCCTAGCTCAACTTCAGAAGATGTGGAAGAAGTACCGCGTTTTAAAGATAGCCCGACCCGAAGGAGAACTAAAAGGGGAGTAGAAGTCCTACTTCGCGACTACCAAGTACATCCGACGACACAAGATCCCGCAGGAGCTACTCCCGACGATACCCAAGGTGCCTCTCAAGACCGCCAATCGCTCAGAGAACAACCGCCTCAAAAGGAAGGTCGAAGAAGCTCAAGAAAAGGCAGTCAAGATAGCTCGGGCTTATGAGCAGTTGAAGAAGGATGTCGCCTCCCATATGTCTATAGATCAAGCTAATTAAAAAAGGCTTGAAGTTCTTTTCTAGTTTCAATTTCAGTTTAAGTTTGTTTAGGGATTGAATCATTCGTCTTTAATTTAATTTTATTTCAAGTCATTAGTCGATGTAAAAATTTTCGTCATTTCAATAAAGAGATCCTTCAATTCAAAGTGGTTAGACCAATGTCATGGATCGGCGTATGATTTTGCTTGATACTTATGTATGTCCTGTTTCATTCTGAAATTAGGTAACTACGGACCGATCACGATCACCTATTCGCACACGGTCAAGAGCTAGAATGACCGATCAAACTGAGTTGCAGGAGCGTGTTGTCGGTATGGAAGACCGGATCAAGCAACTTGCCGTCGCAATGCAACAAATGACTGCTGAGATCAAGGCTCTTCGGTCAATCCCTGTTCCAGCACCCCTTGAAGCATCAGTCCTAAAGCATACAGGTGGAAAGAGTGTGACGTCGAGGAAGATGATGATATGCCTGAGTTAGAAGATGACCTCGTCCAGATTGTCGTCAACAAACCCAAGCCTGATGAACGAGTCAATAAGCTGGAAGAGAGGGTGAAACAGCTAGAGGGCTCACAAGATTCACCTTCGATCGATCTGTCCATGTACTCACAGATTAAGATCCCGAAGAACTTCAAGATGCAGGACTTTGACAAGTACAATGGTATTACGTGCCCAAAAGCCCACCTGCAGTTGTATCACGTGCAAATGACTTCGTACGTTGACAACGAGCTTCTGATGATTCATGCATTTCAAGCGAGCTTGACCGGCCCTGCTCTGCACTGGTACCTCAAGAAGAAGATAAATAGCCTCAAAACCTGGAAAGAGGCTAGTGAGGCATTCCTGAAGCAATACCGGTTCATAACAGACATCACTCCTACCCGTGATGATCTCGAGTGTGCTCAAATGAAGAAAACCGAGTCTTTCAAAGACTATACTATCAGATGGAGGAATTTAGCCGCTCAGGTTGTCCTAAAACCTATTGACAGTGAGCTGAAGAGGATGTTCGTGAAAACTCTCCCGTTCGAGTACCGTAATCGAATGGTGGCCATTCCGGCTGATAACTTCAACCAACTCATCCCCATAGGCGAACAGATCGAGATAGGGTTGAAGGATGGGTGATTTGTGGAGCCATCCTCGTCGACCAAAAGATTCAGTGCAAGGAAGGAGAAAGAACCGGCAGCTGAAGTGAATGTGACGTATAACCAACCGAGCCGGCGGAACACTAACCCAGCCTTGGCAATTCAAGTAGCAGAAGCTCAGCAACAGAACACGGGTCGTCAACCTTTTTCAGAGAAGGAACAACATAAGGCAATTCACCCCCCTCCCCGGTTCGTTGTCTCAAGTATTGGCAGTACTTCAGAAGAAAGGCTTGCTTACTACCGAGCCAAAACGGCACAATCCTGAGCAGTTCTATAGCTTCGACCCATCGAAGAAATGCGATTATCACACCGGCGAGGTCAGACACTCAACCGACGATTGCTCTATCCTCGAGCATTGAATCCAAAACCTTCTTGACACGAAGGCATTCTCATTCCAACCCACCAAGCCAAATGTTCAGAGTAACCCGCTCCCTGATCACTCGAGCAACGTGAATATAATATTTAGTTTCGATGCTGGTCGAATCAAGAATGTCAGGGTGTACTCCATCGATGTCTACGGCGAGCTGGTGAAAGCCGGTTATTACCCGAGTGATGAAGTCATTTCCCTAGCCATCATGAAAGAAAGAATCTCGAAGATGGTAGAAGCTGGGATGATTGTTTATGCTGACCACACGGGCATCGTTTCCACTATCTCCGAGGTTGTCATTAATTGGGATGAGGAATTTGCTACGTTGAGCGCCGGGAAGGATAAGCTTGATCCTTTGCCTGAAGACATGCCTCCGCTCGAAGACGCGACCGATGATGAAGAGATAGCAATAAACACGCCTGCAGCCGATGAAGGAATTGTGATCGAGATACCTCAACCTTATGAGTACTCGGATGATAAGGCGGTCCCCTGGTCTTACAGTCTCGATGTCGACTTGGTCACCAGATCCGGACGTGCCTATGGCAAAGCTAATGCTCAGCCGGCAAAACCTGTCACCGATGAAGAAGCTAAGGAGTTTTTGGCTGTGATCAAAGCCAGTGAATATAACATTGTCGAGCAACTGCGCAAGATGCCCGCGCAAATCTCTCTGCTTGAACTCCTCCAGACATCTGTCAAGCATCAAAAGGCCCTGATGAAAGTGTTAAGTGAAGTCCATGTGCCTAAGACGATCGATCACGAGAAGCTGGAGGAATTTGTGGGTTCCATACTCCTCAAAGACCTTATAGTCTTTTCGGCTGATGAGTTCCCTCTAGAAGGCAGAGGACATACCAAGGCCCTGTATATTTCTGTCAAATACAAGGCCTCGCATGTAGCTCGGGTGCTTATCGATAACGGTTCAGCCTTGAATATCTGTCCTCTGGCGACGTTACACCGCCTTAAGATAGACCCTTCGAGGATAAATGCTGCGAAGACCTCCGTGCGAGCTTTCGACGGGACAAAGAAGGAAGTAATGGGAGAAATTCACCTTGACATATAGATTGGGCCGACTGTGTTCAACGTCATATTCTAGGTTATGGACATTCCCACTGCATTCAACTTTCTGCTAGGTCGTCCATGGATTCACACTACTGGAGCTGTCCCATCCAGTCTACATCAGAAGGTGAAGTTTGTTGTCGAGAGGAAATTAGTCACAGTACACGGCGAAGAAGAACACCCGATCTATCATGCCACGGCCATCCCCTATGTCGAACCAGATTGCACGATCGAATCGAGCTATCAGTCGTTCGAGCTCATATCGACCATACACGCTGCTAGAGGGTCATCACCACCTGTTCCTGAGGTGTCAAATACTGCTGTCATGGTCGGAAGAATAATGGTGTCCCATGGCTTTATTTCGGGTGAAGGCCTTGGCAGGGATGACCAAGGTATCCGTCAACCGGTCGAAGTTTCTCAAAGACCCCGCACTTCTGGATTGGAGTATCAGGGGTTAACCGCGCCGAACGATGAGAGACGTGCGCGAGGTCGAGGTCGAGGTCGAGAAGTTGAGCAGAATAGACAGCAGCCCTATGAAGGGTCGAATAATGAAGAGCTTGGGCATGGTAGGCTTCTCCCACACATTCGCACCACGTTCCTAGGTCTCGCAAGAATGATGCACGAGCAGAAGGAAGTGATTGACACTCTAGGGCAGCCGAGCAGCAAGTTCGACTATTATGTGAAGTATTCAGCGCCCCCGAGTTTCTATGTTGACCCCCGTGATATTGTCCCTGACGGATGGGGAGGTATGGACGATCCAACACCTCAAATGACAGACGATTCTGATGATGCAACGGAGGGAACCACTGCCCTGTTTGATGACGTCTTCATTGGAGCCATCGAAGGAGGACTGTTAGAGGGAATGGGCACAGGCCCACAAGAGTAAAACCTTTACTTTTTTGCACACTCCCCTACGTGGGAATTTTTGTTGCTTTCTAGGATTTGCCCCATTTCGGGTGCTGTTTTCTATTTCCATTTCTAGGTTTCGATTATCGCAATTTCCATTCAATAAATGTAATTCATTTTGAAATGATCAATGAAATTACAAGTTATTTTCAGTTTTGAGGGCATGTTGAGGTATATCAAACCAGCCCGGTGATGATATCCAACCGATAAAAGAAAATATAGTCCAAGGAGAATTCTGAGGCCTGGGCTTCTTCATGCTTCCTCGTGTTAAAACTTTTTCGAAATGAATTTCAGAAAATCAAAAACACAGAAAAATTACAAAAAATTGCAAAAACTGCAATGTTTAGCCCTGTTTGTCCTTCTGAATCCATTACTTTATGTTTCAGGGGCAATCTTGTGACACGTGAGGGTATGGGAACGGTCCAATTCGATGAATTATGCGCCGTCGGGCCTGATCCCAATGATGCCGGCGAACTCGATGATTCTTTAGATATTCAGCGTGATCTAGAATGACATGAAAAGCCCAAAGTCCTGACGGTAGATCAAACTATCACCGTCAATCTGAGTGATTCCGGAGAAGCCAAGGAGGTGAAGATAGGGGCAACCCTTCCCAAAGGTGAAGTGAGACGCCTGGTCCAGTTGCTGAGAGATTACCAGGATATCTTTGCCTGGTCATATGCCGATATGTCGGGTTTAGACTCGTCTATTGTGGAGCACGGCTTGCCTACTAATCCCGGCATGCCACCCAAGAAACAGAGGCTACGAAGAACCAAACCTGAGCTTTCGAAGAAAATAGAAGAAGAGGTCATGAAGCTCTTGAAAGTGGGATTCATCGAAGTCACTCAATACCCTACCTGGGTGGCCAACATCGTGCCAGTCATGAAGAAAGACGGCCGAGTTCGGGTTTGCATCGACTATCGCGACCTGAACAAGGCTAGTCCTAAAGATGATTTCCCATTACCGTACATAGATGTTCTGGTAGACAGTACTGCTGGGTTCAAGCTATTTTCCTTCATGGATAGTTTCTCGGGCTATAATCAAATAAGAATGAAGGACAGCGATAAGGAGAAGACAGCGTTCATCACTCCTTGGGGAACGTTCCATTATAAGGTCATACCCTTCGGTCTTAAAAACGCCGGGGCAACATATCAACGGGCAATGGTGACTCTCTTCCATGACATAATGCATAAGGAGATTGAGATCTATGTCGATGACATGATTGCCAAGTCTCGACTCGGAGAGAGTCATGTTGATACCCTGAAGAAGCTGTTCGACCGATTCCATGAGTTTAAACTCCGTCTCAATCCAGCCAAATGCATATTCGGGGTAACGTCGGGCAAACTACTCGGGTTCATAGTAAGCAGTAGAGGCATTGAAGTTGATCCTTCTAAGGTGAAGGCTATATGTGAGCTGCAACCCTCATCGACCGTGAAAGAAGTACGGAGCCTCCTGGGCAGATTGAACTACATAGCCCGTTTCATTTCTCAGCTCTCCGAAACTGCTAAACCATTCTTCAAACTTCTAAGGAAGAATGCTCAAGTAGAGTGGGACGATAATTGCCAAGAAGTGTTCAATGAACTGAAGCAGTACCTGATGAAACCACCAGTGCTAGTCCCGTCAATGCCGGGGTAGCCTTTGATCCTCTATCTCACGATTCATAACGAGTCCCTGGGAGCGATGTTAGCCTAGAAAAGTCCTGAAGATGGAAAGGAGCGAGCCATTTATTACTTGAGTAAGAAGTTCACCATCTCAGAGTTGAATTATTCTGAAGCCGAGAAGACTTATGCTGCACTTGTATGGGTGCTCCATAGGCTGAGACAGTATACACTGCATCACCAGACTCTCCTGGTGACTGAGAATGATCCCATCAAGTACTTACTTAATCAACCGACCTTGGTAGGGAAATTGGCCAAATGGCAGATTTTGATTTCAGAATTTAATGTCCAGATGATGCCACAGAAGTCAGTTAAAGGCCGAGTAATTGCTGATGTATTAGCCGAAAATCCTGGAGTCTCGAATGATGATGCATATTCTCCAGAAGATCGCATTCTAGTAATAAAGGAAGATACATGGACCATGTTTTTTTATGGAGCCGTCAACTTGGCTGGTTCCGGCACCGAGGCAGTCTTAATATCCCCAGATGGGCAACATTATCTGGTAGCAGCAAAGTTGGTGTTCTCGTGTACCAACAACATAGCCGAGTACGAAGCTTGCATCCTCAGACTTCAGGCCGCAGTAGAAATGGGGATATCTAAGTTAAAAGTATTTGGTGATTCCGCTCTGATTATTCTCCAAACTGTAGGAGAATGGAAGACGAGAGACACCAAGCTAGTGCCGTATCATGAATACCTCGAAGAAATCATAAAGGAATTCGAAGACATTTCCTTCGAGTATTTATCAAGATCCCACAATCAGTTCGCTGATGCGCTAGCTACGTTATCTTCCATGCTGCAAGTGACCGGTGGAGTAGAGGTAGAACCCTTGAAGATCGAAGTCTTGACGAAACCGGCTTACTGTATGGTTATGACTGGAGAACTTGATGAAAAGCCATGGTATTACGATATCATGAACTATATCCAGAGACAAGAATTTCCTGAGGGAAGCACTCCGGCTGACAGGAAATACGTAATGAAAATGGCTTCAAAAATCTTCGTTAGTGGTGAAAAGCTATACAAGAGATCCCATGACTCGATCCTGCTGAGGTGTGTGGACGCAGCTGAAGCTACTAGAATCATGCAGGAAGTGCACGAGGGGATGTATGGTCCACACATGAATGGCCACATGTTAGCCAAGAAGATCATGAGGCTGGGTTATTATTGGCTCAATCTGGAAAGTGACTGTATCCAACATATTTGAAGATGTCATCGCTGTCAAGTTCATGGGGATAAGATAAATGTTCCCCCCACGAAGTTACATCAGTTATCTAAGCCATGGCCTTTTTTAATGTGGGGGATCGATGTGATTGGCCCAATCAATCCCAAGGCGTCGAATGGACACCGATTCATCTTGGTGGCGATTGACTATTTCTCTAAGTGGATTGAAGCCGCGTCTTATGCAAATGTTACTGCGAAGAATGTTGTAAGGCTCATCAGGCGGGACATAATCGTTCGTTATGGTGTCCCCGAAGCTATTATCACCGACAATGGGACGAATTTGAACAACAAGTTTGTAGATCAGTTGTTCAATGAATTCAAGATTCGGCATTTGAATTCGTCTCCCTATCGTCCACAGATGAATGGAGCAGTTGAAGCCGCTAACAAGAACATCAAGAAGATCCTGGCCAAAACGACTGAAAACTACCGTGATTGGCATGAAAGATTGCCATTTGCACTAATGGCATATCGAACTTCCATCCGAACCTCTGTCGGTGCAACCCCTTTTTCGTTGGTGTATGGCATGGAAACAGTCCTGCCTGTCGAAGTAGAAATCCCTTCCTTGCGAGTTTTATCCCAGGTGGAGCTGTCTGAAGCGGAATGGATGCAACAAAGACACGAGTAGTTGAACCTGATTGATGAAAAGCGGCTGAGAGCCATTTGCCACGATCAAACCTATCAGCAGAGGATAGCTAGATCTTTTAACCAAAATGTGCGTCCAAGATACTTCGAGGTAAATGATCTAGTCCTGAGGAAGGTGCTGTCAATCTTCCCTGTTCCCGGAGGTAAATTTGCTCCAAACTACATCGGTCCATATGTAGTTAAGAAGGTACTTCCCGGAGGTACCCCAATTTTCGCAGAAATGGATGGTCGTGAGTTTTCCAAATCATGTTAATTCTGATGCTGTAAAGATGTATTATCCTTGATAAAACCTGACATTTTGCAGCAAAAGTTTTCCAGTGTTTTGTTTTATGTTCTGAATTGCAAACATTTCGATGATGAATAAATGATTTCAATCAATTTCAAGCTAAAATGTTTGCATTGACTTTAATTTCTGCATGGTTATTTTGTTAATCAGTATCGTCGACTTCAAAGAGGGAAATCTATTTGGATAATCTAATAACTCATGTGGAATGACTTGAACGTGTCGAATGAGGTACGTCGGGATGATGGAAGGGAAGCCCTATCCTATACATAGTCACATACATTAATCCCCAGTGAGTTGAGTGGAAAAATCTCCAGTGAGTTAAGTAGAAAAATTCCATGTCTGCAAGGTAAAGAGTTCTCTCGCAAAAGGTACGGCGACCGAAATGACAAGAGGCATTTCATTTCTCTATCCCAAACAATACAGGTTATCCCTTGTCTTGCCTCTTTGAGCCTAAATGTTTAGAGAAATTCATTCAAATTACCCCTATCAAGAACCACCCCACATCGGGGCAAAACTGGAGGTAAATCAGCATTATAAGGTGAAAATGTGTAGAAATTTTCTTGCTCTCACTTGCATCAATCTTCGAGTGTTGCTTTTTCAGATGAATTCACGCGAAGTTCAAGTGCCTTAGGATGACGAAGAGCATTTCTTTCTCTATCCTACACACATTTTATCCTTTGCTAAGCCCAATTGAGCCTGTAAATTCGTTTCATATAAACCCAGTTGGTGATCATCCCCTACACTGGGGCAAGGCAAAGGTCATCATTTGTTCAAGCAGAGTATCAGGAGTGTCGACTGAAGACGAGAGGCTTTTGAGTTCAAACAGTGAGCCAATCAGTCAGATATAGTTGGCTAGTATTTTCAATGTAAGAGACACGTGTCGTAAAAAAAAGGGCAAGAAAAAGCAGTGTACCTGGTAAAAGCAAGGTCAATGCCCAATGGAAAATGTCAGGATATGACATATCATCATCCCTAGTAGAGCAGTAGTCCTGCAAGTCTCAAAGGGATCAAGTGATGAGTCCCTGAAGTCAATGGAACATCTATCGAGGAGACAATCCATGGTGAAGAAGAAGACCGGTGACAATGCCGAGATGATCACCAACTTATTCACCCCAATTATACACATTTTGAGCCCAATGATCCATTCATTTCTCAACCCATGAGCCTAGCCTATGTTACGTCCCTTGCAAAGTCTCTTCAGATTAGGGCACTTGAACTAACGTAGAGTTTCAGATGTTTACAAGCTTAGCTCGAAGAAGTGCGAGCAAGTCCATTTCTATCTCATTTTGCGGGGTTCTTGACTTGTAAACCCGGAGACAATTGCAGAGTATTTTCTTTCATTCGCCTCGACTCGAAGAGTTCCTTTTGCTAAGCCATTGACCAAGCCTATGTTACAGTCCTGGCAAAGACCTCTTGGATTAGTAAAGTCGTACCGCTTGCGAGAATACTCGGACCCTTGTCGACATGATGATGGTGAGATAGAGTGATTCTCAGTAAATTAGACTTTTTGATGAGAATGAGAGAAAGCCCTTTTGGACCGGAAGTCCCTCATTCGACATCTTCAAGAGATCCGCTTGTGAGTTCGGATTGTCTTGTCATGATTTTTCCCCAACAGAGTTTGTAATGCCGATTTGACAAAACCATCGTACATAAAAACCAGTTGAGTTCATAGCGCATGTATGCATGTGTATATGTGTGCGAATGCGTATTACATGTTGCTTCAAAGTTGTGTCTAATAGGAGACACACTCTCAAGAGTCGGAGATATCGCCAGGTAAATATATCTCTATATCCCTAACCTGTTCGAGTAATCGTCAGGTCCCACATTTGATCGTTTTGTTGCAATCTCTAGACGCATTTGATGATGTTTAGGTGTCTATTGATCAAGCCTTTTCAGGTACCCCTGATGATGCCCAGGTATTCTGTCAAGGAACTCTCGAACATTCGGGCTAGCCCCTTTTGTTTACCAAAATCATGGTTTTCATATAATTTCGAGAAGATTCCCCCGTGAGACACTTATGGAGATGTATAGGTGCCGCGGCCAAATCTTTATGAATACTTATGGAGATGTATATCTTAAAGGTCGAAATTTTTCTCTAATCTCGGGTATTCCCCCGTGATTCACCTATGAGTCAATGATATAGATGAAGCAGCCAAATCTTTACAAGTATCTATGGAGATGTATAGATATCTTGTAAAGGTCGGAATACTTCTTTAATCTCGAGATATTCCCCCGCGACGTGCCTATGAGTCAAGGATATAGGCGCAACGGTCAAATCTTTATAAGTACTTATGGAGATGTATAAGTGTCTTATAAAAGTCGGAATATTCTCCCCATCCCAGATGTTCCCCCGCTACTCACCTATGAGTCAAGGATATAGGTGGAGCGGCCAAATCTTTATGAATACCTATGGAGATGTATATGTATCTGAAAGGTCGGAATATTCCTCAACCCCAGGTTTTCCCCCGCTACTCACCTATGAGTCAAGGATATAGGTGAAACGGCCAAATCTTTATGAATACCTATGGAGATGTATAGGTATCTTAAAGGTCGGAATATCCTCTTGAGTTCCCCCGTGACGCACCTATGAGTTAAGGATATAGGCGCAGCGGCTAAATCTTTACAAACACCTATGGAGATGTATAGGTAGTTTGTAAAAGTAGGAACGTTTTTACATTTTATTTTTATGTCGAGCTTTCTTCTTGTGTTTTGACTTAATTGCAGATCACCGAAGTTCATCAACAGTGTGTCAGGCAATACCTATGGGACTGAGCCCAGACATTTGCCAAACAACATACAAGTCAAAGTCGTGCCTCGAATTGCGCTATCGTTCATGTCAGGTAAGTAATTCCAGGTATGTTTTCCATTCATGTCAGCATGCATCATTTCTTATTGCATTCAGAAATGGGACTCATAATCCCGACAAAAAACATTCATTGCATTTGCATGGTTGAAATTTAGGTATTATTTAATCTTTGAATGCAACCTCTGCGAGCTCACCTTCAAAGAGGGGCAGCTGTTGACACCTAAATTTTACCGAACATTTAGTTTAATTTGCATAGAAAATTAGGGATTAATTTTTAACCCCTAAACAAAAATATTTAAATTGCATAACATATAGTTTAGGTTTAATTGCATTTGCATCGGATTGGCAATGGCGAATGAGCTTAAATTTCATCGAACAAGACTCGGCACGTTCGGAATGCAAGGGCCGGGAATTTCAAGACGAACGGGCTCAGTCGTTTTAATTTGAGCTTGATTCAACCCACTATGTTTTGAGCTTAATTCAGCCCAAGTTAATTCAGCCCATTTAATTTAATTAGACCTAAGCCCAAGCCTAAGCCCATTAGGACATTAAGCCCATCTAATCTGACCTAGATTAATACTATATAAACATGTTATTAGGTCAAAATTAGGGGGGACGACACAATTGGCAGATCAGAAAATTTAGAGAACAAGTGAGAGTGAGAGAGGGAGAGAGAGAGGCACGCCTCCACCGCACCAGCCACCCAGAAGCCGCTGCTGCCGCTCGCCACAGCACCGCCGGACCCCTTTTGCTGATCACCGGTGCCGCTATGAGTTGCGCCCACCTGAAGCTGCCCGAGATCGTCACTTCCCCTCAGCTGCGCCTTCGCCTGTACCGACCAGAGCTGCACTGCCGTGTCCACGCCTGGAAGCTTCTGTTTCGCCTGCCGGTGCCGCCTTCGCTCGTTGCACAGTCGCCGGAGAGTCGTGCCTCTGCCCTTCACGCCAAAGCCACCGGAGCAGCCCCCACCGTTGCTGCCGTGAGCCACCGTGACGCCGCAGCCCCTCGGAGCCACCTGTTCCCGTCAGAACAGCAACCCGCCGGGGTTGCTGCCCCTGTCAGCCGCATTCCCCGCCGTGCCGAGCACCTCGCCAGTGATCCCGACGCCGGTGCCGTGAGTCCACCGGTGTTGCCGTTCTTGTCGCCGCGTCGTTGTCATCCCGTGGTCGGTTGTTCAATCCCAATCCGCAAAACCCGAGCTCAATCCCGTCCTCGATTCAAATTTGGGAGTTATCCAAATTAGGTAATGATATTATCCGATGCACTTTTGAATATGTAATTTCCTAGTTTGAATTGTTTGGAATATTGCATGATTATCGTGTGGATATTTAGATATCTTAAGATAATGTTTGATTTATCCGCAATATTTTCAAATATTCAAATTAGGAAAATTTCCTAATTTAGCAACGTATTTGGACGACTATCCGATATTAACCCTAAGGTCCGATACGCGGCGATACGGGAAATTATCATCCTATCTATAATCACTTAGATACGATGATAAATTTTATTAGCTTTCCAAATTTGAATGATCGAATATCCGTTAATATCTATAACCTTATAGATATGACCGATAGTTCGAGTTTTGTGCCTAATCCGAGTTTGAAACAAATTTGGCGGATCGAGTGGTTGATTTGAATGTGGTTGCTATCCTTAGTTGTTTGATTATCTTTCTTTTTCAAATAAAAACAGAAAATTCAAAAATATTAACTAGATTTAAATTAGAGTTTTACATGTCTAGGATTTTTGAATATATCCCGAAGGATGAGATAAGTATTTAATCTAAATTAGGACTTAACGTGGCATGTTTCCTAATTTAAATTAGGTATTATTTTACTCCTAACGGATTATTCACGTTATTTTATTATTCCGAATTTTCACAAAAATCCCAAAAATAAGTCATTCTAGTATAGATTAAGTCATCATAGATTGCATGTTAATTTATGTATTTTTGAATTTCGAATTTTAAACAGAAAATGCCAAAAAATAGAAGTCATTAGTTTGCATGATAATTTAGGCATATTTTTATTCCGAATTTCAATGAGAAAAATACCAAAAATAATCATCCTTTCGTCATTAGAATTAAGGCACGTCGTCGCATGACATATAGTTTGCATGTCAGGTTGCATTAATTCGCATGTCATATTTTTTTTTTTGCACGTCATTGCATGTAGACTAGATTTCATTTAAATAAAGTGAAAACCTAAAAAGAGAAATTGAGTGAATGCTTGTTAATTAGAAATCATATTATGGTTGATTGATGTGATTTTCTAGCTAACAACGCAGATGCTTGCTGGATTCGAGGTAAGTTGTTCTCTTAAGCTTGCAATTTGTTTAATGCTTTGATTTCTGGGTGTTAAATTGGTGGTTTGCGCACCCGCATGAACACCTCACATGTTAGTAATTAAGCTAAAATGGATCCAAACTGCCTGTCAAAATATTTTTGAAAAGAAAAGATACCGAAAGGGCGTTAGACTAGATCTAGCGTAATCAAGTCCCCGGGCTTAGAATCTCTGGTTCGTAGGAATAAAACATATCTCCCTATATTTTATTTAGGTTTCTAATCAGCCTACCGTAAAAATGATTAGTGGCAACTCCAAGCATGAAAATATTTGCATAACTTAAACCCTAAGTTGCGAATTGGTAGGGCTTGGGAGGGCCCGAGTTAAGTTCAATCTTAATAATCCATTAACCCGAGAAAATTGATAAAATTTTTTTAGGGTCGCGACAAGAGATTTCCATTCGGGTTGGATACAAAGATTGAGAAAATGGATTCAGTGCAGGAATAAATTTTCCTTCCCGAAGGAGTTTAATTTGCTTATGTTGCATTTCCATTTCAGCAGTCTGGTCTTCCAAATAATGATGGAAATATATTTGCTCGATCTATCTACCGACGAACTCAATCAGTATATCGTACCGACTTTCAATAGTAAGGGCTCTAGTACTAAGCCAAGCATGAATTTCTATAATCTTTCTAGCCATTTCGTATATGGAAGATCATCAAGAGTGAAATAGTATTTTGAGGTCGAAAACTCATAACAAGAGTTTTGATTATGGATGTTTACTACTTCTGGCTTAGATGATTGTGATTCCATATCTGTCTCAAGAGGATTGGCCATAAGAATAATAGGTTTGGGGAAATTTGATGTCTCAGGGTCAGAAAGTACGGTTTTTTTGAAGAAAAAGAGGCTGTTTCAGAGCTGGAAAGGGTATTTTGCTGAGATGGATCAATTGTAGCAATAACTTGAAGCTTTTGTTGGCATTGATCTTGCAAAAAGGCCTCTAATGGATTTGAAACCATGTGGGAAGAAGGGGTTCTTGAGAAGGTTCATGAATGTTTAACTTCTTCTCCTGCTGCAATTCTCCTATCGGGACATCAGTAATTCTTCTCTGCTTATTCTGAAGGGATCTTTCCACAACTTGACCAATAACCTTAGGGATAGAAGACAGAAATACTTGCTTTAGGTTTGGATCAGCTCCAAGGGCGTATAATACTTTAAGCATTTCATGGAAATGCTTATTCAAATGTTTTCGATGTAAATAGCAGATTTACTGGTAGCCTCAAAGATTGATGAAAAATTGTTTCTGATCAAGATTAGATGACGTTCTTGCTTCAAACAGATTTTTATCACGTAATTCGCGTCATCCACCGGTTTTTTATTGGTAAGCCAGGAGACTTAATTTAAATTATATAGCGTGAAGAAAATCAAAGTAGAATTACCTTAATGATTTATTTAATAAGTGTTTGTCAATAATTTGTTTTCCCAATAACCTTTTCTTTCAAATTTAGAAATTTCTCGGCTTTTTCCCCCTTATCTAACGAAATTTCTGCAATTTTTCGACAAAGAGGAAAACGGAATTTATATAATATTCCGCGTTAAAACAAAGTTCGAGGAGGAGGTGATACTACCACGGATACCTATAAACTTCGCGGTTAAGTTCACCAGAAACGCCCACCCTCGCGACTCTTCTCCTTCTCCCTCTCCCTCTTCTGCGTCGTATCTTCGTCACGACATCATCATCGTAATCTCTCTCTCTCTCTCTGTCTCCCCCCAGTTGTCCGTGCCTCTCAATTTGATATCTGCGTTATCTACCGACCTCGCAGGTTGTTGTAATTTCCGTTGAAAATCGGGGGGAATTCGAACCCGCACGCGGCTCAAGATTCTGCGGCGACGGCAGGGAACGATCGAGATCTCGAAGCCGTTTTGATCGGTGGAGGCTCTTCTCCGTTCTGGGTCATCGTTTTGCTCGCTCCTCGTCCATTAGGGTTTACTTTTTGTGGGGGGGGGGGGGGGGAAAGGAAGGAGAAGAAGGAGGAGGAGGAGGAGGAGCGAGATCAATTGTATTCAGTTGTTTAGTCGATAGGAAAGCAATCTCGGGTTTATAATACCCTGTTGGGGTTTTCCCTTCTTGTGGGTTTCTTGTTGAAAGTTGCAATTTTTTTTTTTTTTGTAGTTTCGGGCTCAATTTCTAAGTGGATTGCTTCCTCCACGCTCTGTACAAGTGACGACTAGTTCATTGCGATTATCTTTTTCTTGCTTGTTGAGTTCCTTTTGGATTTTCTTGTAGGGAAATTGGTAATATACTCTAAATTTGTGCTAACATTTCCCTGCCACTCCGTGAAAGAAACTCTGAACAAAGAAGGAAAGGGGAAAAAAAAATTTAAAGAGGAAAAAAGAACACAAAAAAGTGAGTATTTGAGGGAAAATCTTAGGTACCCAATTTCTAAATGGGGAGTCCCTTATTAAGCAATCGTGGTAGTGGCCAGCTCTTGGGTATCACAGAACCCATTTCTTTGAGTGGACCAGCAGAGTACGATGTGATAAAGACCCGCGAGCTTGAAAAGGTTCTTCCTTTTTCCAGATTGTCTACTTTGGCTGCATGAATCTTGATTGTTCTTTGACAGTTTATTAATCTGTGAATTCTGGTATGTTAGTTTTTGCAAGATGCTGGATTGTATGAGAGTCAAGAGGAGGCTGTGAGTAGAGAGGAAGTGCTTGGCAGGCTGGACCAGGTTAGGTCCTTCATTTAATGTCTGTTAGCTTAGGCAAATGAAAAGTAATTCAAAAGATATGTTGTGCCTTGAGCTCTTTCTCAACTTCCTTTTGTTTCTTTCTGCAAAGTGATATACTGTTTTTGCCAATACATTTGCTGTTGCTTCATTGTATGTGTCATGTAAGAGAGTACTGTTGCATCTGTCGAATCAAATTCTGATGCAGTTTATTATGTCATATTGTGGCAGACTGTGAAGATATGGGTCAAGTCAATAAGCCGTTCAAAGGGGCTGAATGAGCAACTGGTTCAAGAAGCAAATGCAAAAATATTCACATTTGGTTCTTATCGGCTTGGGGTACGATAACCTTCTTCTTATTCTATTAAAAGAGAGTTAGTTATCAGGATTAATAACTTTAAAGTTGTCAGGACTCCTTGTTATAATGCTTTGGAAGATATTTGGTTCGTTATTGGTGCACTATTATGAATTAAATTTTATGATGGATGAAAGGATATAGACATATGATGCTCGTGAGGGAGGAAGAGAATAGTGGTGTGATTTAGTATGTTCAGGTTAAGGGGTTAAAATTGGTAATAATATTTTGCACACATCTTAAATTTTCATTTGATGGGAGCTTGTTTGCTAGTTTTGTTTCTTGGCTCTAATCCTCTGATTCTTCTTTTCCATAGATAAAAGCTTTTCTATCACTTATTCTTGTTGCGCACCTCTACGGTTGGGCTCTTCCTCATAGATTTCTTGTACCTATTTTAATCCTGGAAATGCTATTTAAGATGTGGAAGAGGGGGTGGGGGTGATTCTGTTATTGAATGGTTTTGCTTGAAACTATAACGAGGTCTAGAATGTTGGAATCAAGCTTCTGCTACAGAGCTTGAGGTGAGCATGTACCTGAAGTTATGTCTTATTTGATGTAAGTTTGTAATTGGGTCAGTCTTCCCATGACAAGATGAGTATTTGCTGGGTTGTGGAATTCTATTTGGTTATAGAAACCTATTGTTTGAATCACATTCCTATAACTGCCTACATATTTATGAGTTTTTCTTTCTTTGCACTGTTGTGATGTCCCGATTGAGTTTACAGTAAAGTTCAACTTTTCTTTTCTTCTTTTTTATATTTTTAGGTGCATGGCCCTGGTGCAGATATAGATACACTATGCGTGGGACCTAGACATGCAACAAGAGAAGTGCGATCTGCTTTCATGATCTCCATTGCAACAATTTTGCCATTGTTTAATTCTTGTTGCTTGATGAACTAAGGACTGTTTCTGTAACTGCATTCAGGAAGATTTCTTTGGTGAACTACAGAGAATGCTGTCTGAAATGAGCGAAGTCTCAGAACTGCACCCTGTACCCGATGCTCACGTTCCTGTGATGAGATTCAAATTTAATGGTGTTTCGATAGATCTTCTATATGCAAAGTTGTCTCTTTGGGTTATCCCTGAAGTAAGTGACATCTTTGGATTTTTCTAATAGTCATGCATTTGGTAGTGCACCTCATCTGAAACTTGCTTTCTCTTGCGTTTATCACTGCATATATTAGAAAAAACCATGTGGTGTTTTGGTCAGGTACTTTGTTTCCTTTGCTTTAATTACTGAATTGCAATTCTACATACATCACTATCAGCATTATTCTGCAGATGGTGGACCATTATTCCTTTTTTAAAATTATACTCTGTAGTTTTCTTTAAGACCATTGGTAGCTCTGGACCTACTCCATTTGTGAAGTAATTTCTGAGAAGCACGCTTGGTTTTACCGCATTGGAGAATAGAAATAGGGAGAACATTCCGAAAGTTAAGTATAATTTGGTGGAGGAGGACTCACATGAATAGAAATACGCATGTTGATGGCAGTTAGTATGTAATAACTACGGTTATAGCTTATTTAATCAGATGTAGTAAATTCAAAATTGCTGCATCAATGTAACTGTGATGATATTGGTGCTTTATAGGTTGTACAGGAGGTGTAGGACTATACTGAGAACTTCTTCACCTAATGTTGTTCCTATCATGCTTGACTGTGTTATAGTTTACTTTCTAGATTAGTCTGACTATTTGCTTAAAACATTTGAATGACATATTATTCTTGAGCAGGACTTGGATATTTCGCAAGATTCAATTTTACAGAATGCAGATGACCAGACAGTTCGTAGTCTTAATGGATGTAGAGTAACTGACCAGATTCTGCGACTGGTTCCTAATATACAGGTTGCTGTCCATTGAATCTGAATTTTAGGCGCATGGAGAGACCTCTTGGCTTTTGCTACTTTGCTGAATTATCTTTCACTAATTGCATCTCTCTTTCTGGACTTTAGAATTTCCGTACGACATTGAGATGCATGAGGTTTTGGGCGAAGCGCCGTGGAGTCTATTCCAATGTAAGTAATTTTTTCTGCTCGACTTATTTGATCTGAATACTTTGCAGTTTCTCATCTCCTTTTTCTGGTCATGATAGGTTGCGGGATTTCTTGGCGGTATAAATTGGGCTCTGCTTGTTGCTCGCATATGCCAGCTATATCCTAATGCTTTACCCAATATGTTGGTCTCCCGTTTCTTCAGGGTCTATACACAGTGGCGCTGGCCAAACCCTGTCATGCTGTGTGATATCGAAGAAGGATCTCTTGGGTTGCAGATCTGGGATCCTAGAAGAAATCCAAAGGACAGGTTCCATATGATGCCAATAATAACTCCTGCATACCCTTGCATGAATTCTAGCTATAATGTCTCTGCCAGTACTCTGCGAATTATATCAGAAGAGTTTCAAAGGGGGAGTGATATATGTGAGGTATGGTGGTTTGGTCTTCTGTATATGTTGACAGTTTTGTGTTTTACTTGGAACTTTCAGTTATGATGGCTGAACATTACAAATATTCACATGGTATTTAATCTGGGAGGAGTTTAAGTTGATTGGTGCATGGATAGTAATTGACATTGTAAACTGAGTTTTCCACTGCGCTTTGTTGTGACTATGAATGTTATTTTCCTAGTATCTGTTGGTGGATCATTTCTTCTGCATTCTCTATATGCCTTGATGTCGGAGGTGGATTTGCAGCTTCTGCAGCGGTGCCTCTCTGACAGAATCCAACTCCCGTGCTGCACATCCCCTCCCCTAGAAAGGAAAAATTAAAACCAAAATGAAAAAAAAGGCGAACATGGTTTGGAATGTGATTATTTAATAGGACGTAAATGCTCCTGTTGATTCATAGTGAGCCATGCTCACATGTCCCTTAAATTGCCAAGGTCAATGCATTAGTTGTCCCATCTCGTTTCACCCCTTAGCACGATAGGTGGACAGCTTAATCTATTAATGGGCATAGGACCTATTTGACCTGTTTCCTGTTATCTCTCTGGCTTTCATGCCTGAAGATAGTGATATGTTAGATCTTCCTCCAGATTTCCCTTGGCCATAAATACGATATTTCTGCTTGGTGACAGGCTATGGAGGCTAGCAAGGCTGAGTGGGATACACTCTTTGAGCCTTTTGCCTTTTTTGAAGCATACAAGAATTATCTGCAAATAGATATCTCTGCAGAAAATGCTGATGATTTAAGAAAGTGGAAAGGTTGGGTTGAGTCTCGCCTACGTCAGCTCACATTGAAGGTGAAACATTTTGTTCTTGATGTTTTCCTTTTCCATATTCTTGAGACATATATGAGTATAATGATTAAGCTGCTGACATGCAAATGTAGATTGAGAGGCACACTTATAACATGCTTCAGTGCCACCCCCACCCGGGTGATTTTTCAGACAAGTCCAGACCTTTTCATCACTGTTATTTTATGGGTCTGCAACGAAAACAAGGGGTTCCAGTGAATGGAGGTGGACAGTTTGACATTAGGTTAACTGTTGAGGAATTTAAGCGTTCTGTCAATTTGTACACATTATGGAAGCCTGGGATGGAGATTTATGTAAGTCATGTACTGCGTAAGAATATCCCTAACTTCGTCTTTCCTGGTGGTGTTCGACCTCCCCGTCCATCAAAAGCTACTTGGGATTCTAGGCGGGCCACGGAGTTGAAAGCTGCTAGCAGTAGTCAAGTCGATAAATCTTCTGAGGGACAGGGTACTCCTGATGAAATAGACGATGAAAGGAAGAGAAAGCGAGAGGAGGAGGTAGAGTCAAACTTAAAAATTGCGAGAGTTGTGGCTGCTTCACCTTCATCTGCTGGGGAAGCTCAAGAAAGTGCTTCACCTTCTGATGTGACTAATGGAGCTGGGGATATAGGGCATGACGTAGTTCAAAATCACATAACAGGTGGCTCTGCCTATGGGAAACCTTCAGATTCTGTTGCTGATGAATCAAGTTCAAAGGAAGCAGAGAATCTAGCAATTGAAAAGATCACATCTGTATCATATGTTGCCTGCCAAGATTTTTCCCAAGAACTTGATGAACTTGAAGATGATGTTAAACAGAAAGACAAATATGAAGATACGGCTAAAAATGGGAAAAGCCCGCCAGTGGTGTCTTTGACATCAAATGTGGCAGCAACAGCGGTAACGTCTAGCAATGGAACGAGTACCTCTGGTAGTTTCTACACATGTGGGGATTTAGAGGAGCTCGAGGTAATCTCTGCTGACCTTTCTTCGTTATACTCAGGTTAGAAATTATCGTTCTGTCATTAATGTGGAGTGGTTATTTGGTATGAATTTTCAGTGGTTGCACACATTTTTCTTCTTTTAAGTGGGCCCTAAATGTGTCAAGCTTAAAATAATTGTTTGGAGATGCTGTCATGCTTATTTCCCCTGATAAAAGTTTTACAGGCAGTTTTTGGGACATTACTGGCAGATCTTGAAAACTCTCTTTTCTTGTTGCTTCTTACTTTTGTTGGTTTTGTTTGCCTGTATCTTATGTTTTCTCTTGTTGTCTACTCTTTCCTGCCCAAGCCTGCTGAACTTATGGCACCACCATCAATTGTGAATCCTCCAGCGCCTCCGGCACAAAGGAAACCGCTCATTAGGTAAATCACCTTTGTGCTTTTGGTTGAGCTGTTGTCTTGTTATAGGTTCTTTAGCTTCTAATGGTAGCATTCAGAAATCGGAAATGTATCTGCGAGTAACCGCTGGATATAGGAATTGGGGGTATTATCCTAGTGTAACTAATCATCCACCACATGGGGGAACTTAGGGCCTCTGCTTTTCTTTTTTGGCAGATGGAGCTTGACTTCCCTGGGAAAAGCTACAGGAAAAGGCACTTGAGGAGTTCAAGCATCAGCTACACAAAGCTTGCATGGTAAAGCGGCTCAAACTGTTGCTTGGACAAAGCTGCACCCATTCCAAATCATTGGCTCAGCTTTTCTGTGTAAAAAATGAATAGAAAATTTTGCTCCCTTGTATTCCTTAAGTAATTATAAAGAGCTCATAATTTGTCAAAAGCCTCTCCAGAATGATTGACTTATATCATGTACATTAATATCTAACTTCCTCCTGAGGACCTTTCTTTTTCATCCCGTAATGGAGAGATATTATTAATGCGCGGCTCAGTGTGGTTGAGAGATTAGTTCTTCTCTATTTCTCTGTCGTTTCTTTGTACACTTACTTATACCTGCGTGTTGTGCGACAATGTGGGAAACTTGAACGCTTTGCTTTTCCCTCAATGCTATATCGTTCCTGGTGATGGCACATAAAGCTCGCGGTGTTTCACAATTGAAGAAACATCCCTCTTTTTTGATGGGCATTCAATAAGGAAAAAGATCTACAGGATGTGCTCTTGTCCGCCATGGAGGCTTAAGTAGGCATGGTCTGCGTTCGCTAGGCGCATATTTGTAGTGGATTTTTTGTTACATATGGGCCTTTAGTTGGCACTGTCGGGATGGTAGCTGTACATGTCTCGTGGGTCATGCCCAGGGAAGAGGATGGTCTCCAGCTTGCAGTTTGCGCTAGTGTGCCTATAAGATAAGCAGTCGAGTTCCTCTTGGACAGTCTATTGTTAGCTTTGACATGAATCGAATCGAGTCAGTTGTGTTCAATTGATCCAATGGTTGAGCTAAGTAAGATAGGGCATGAGCTACTTGCTGACTCACTGACCACGTCGCTAGTGCTTTTCTTTACTTCTGCCGGTGTTGATTGCTCTGGCTTCTTGCCGATTGCTCGATACAATACAGCAAAACACGCAGCAAGTTTAAAATAAAAAATTGCATAAACTCTAGCGGCCGGACCACAATCGTTCCTTTTCTGATTTCGTATCTATTGAGCACTCGCGGACATTCTCAACAAGGCTTTGTTCTGAACATTGCCTAGCATAGTGACATTGTTCATCTCTAGGAAAAAATAATGTTTCATGCTGGATCTTGTTCAAGAAAACATCAAGGCAATTAGTGGACCAACGAAGCAAGTTGCCCGAACTTGGACGCAGGTCCTGGTGACATTCAACAGCTACGAAGCTCAAATGAGTTGTGTGGTTGTCTTCTATTGAGGCATGGGTATTAACAGACAAACCAACTAAAACAAAAGCACAAGAACTTGGACAAGAACTCCCTGGATTGGCATCTGAACATCATCTTTTGCCAATCATTAGAAAAACTACCAGATTGGCCACAGCCATGGCGCAAGATTGGCCCACCCCCTGCACAGATTTGCAAGGAAACATGAATATTATCTTTGCATGCTTGTGTCAGATCTCTCTCTTATCTCTCTCTCTGTCTCTGACCATGTAATGTGAAGAGCTCTTGTCATTGGCGATGTATCGGTTGGAATCAAGACAAGAAATTGTTGATAATGTAGAAAGGGCAAGAAGATACATGTTCGCAAAGCTATTACATGACACGTTTTATCTAATGTCAAGGACTGAACACAATGCAAGAGGCTTATCTGAAATCCACCCTCCACTTTGTATTTTATTAACGATTCTGGACCACCTATTGAACGACTAAATATTTTTTTAAAAAAACTTATTTTTTTAACGTACCATTTGTTTTTCGTATAATGTATGAACAGTAACACCAAACTACTGTTGATTATGTTACCTGGAAGCACTCTTTAGCGCGATGAATTATTGAATATAGCGAATCTCATTTGTGTTCAATAGTTTTGACCCATCAATAAATGCTTCGTAAGTAGAATATTTTTTTCTTTCTTTTTTTTTTAAATTCATATTCACAATGGGTTGTATATCAATTGTTGATCATGCGGCCCTAAAATGGAAAATTTGTTCAAAAAGTCCTAAACTTATTGCACTATAGCCAATTCAGTTTTAAACTTTTCAATTGTATTTTGATAATTTGCCAAATTAGTCCTAAATCTTTTAATGATTTGCCAATTTAGTCATTCCGGTCAATTTGCCCGAAAATCATTGATGTGGCGGTCTAATCAGCATTGGTCATCCTATGTGGCACGGCCGTCGCTAAGGTAGACTATTTTTTACATTTTAAAAAAAATTCTGAATTTTTTTATAAATTTTTTTGAATTTTTTCCTTTTCTTTTCTTCTTCCACTGGCCGATGAGGCTCGACCCTTGCCAGTTGTAAAGCGTGGCTAACGGGCTAGAGGCTGGCGAGATAGACCTAGCCGCCCTTGACAACTGGCCAAAGGAAGAAGGAATGAAAAGAGAAAGAACAAATTCAAAAAATTTAGAAAAATTAAAAGAATGTAAAAAATTGTCCACGTTAGCATTGATCGCGCCATGTAGAACGGTTGGCATTGACTAGACCGCCACATCAGCAATTTCTAACCAAAATTAACTAGATTATCTAAATTGGCAAATTGTTAAAATGTTTTGTACTGAATTAGCAAATCATCGTAATATTTTGGACTAAATTGACATAATTGAAAGGTTTATGACTAAATTGGTAAGTTGTCAAAAATTTTAGGAAAAATTTAATAAAATCGAAAGATGTAATACTTAATTGGTTGCCGTACAATAAGTTTATAACTTTTTGGACATTTTTCCTGCCTTAAAGAAGGCAATAAATAACCTTATATCAAGAGTAATCCCGCGTTTAACCTTAATAAATATTGTGTGAATGGGTACTTTCGTCTCAAGCAAAAGTGAAACAAAAGACAAAGAAGAAGAAATAGAAGGTTAAGAAATCATTTTAAATCAGGAGTGAGACCCAACAGCGACAGGAATAATATGATCAATTCAATATGATGGTAATGGCGCGGGCCAAATAAAAATTAAAAAAAATATATTGATCCGGTCCAAATGATCCGAGTGATATGGAATCATGAACTGAACAGATATTCACTTAATCTAAATTTTGGGAATCGGCAACCGGCCAGTTCGGTCCTATCCGGACATATGCTTTTACTGCCCTCCTACTAAGCAACATCGTCATCGTTGTCATCACGTTGGAAAGATGTTGGACAAGCCTATTAAAGAAAGCTCAAAATGGTGGACTTTTCTCCATTGAAGCACAAGACAGGATCGTGTCGTTAACCTTTCCCTTTTCTTCCCTTCCCTTCCTCTCTGAATTCCCGTTTCGCCGTTTCCCCATCTCGCCGATCACGCACAGAGGAAGAATGGAGGAACAGAGGCTGGACTACGTGTTGGTGCCGCTCGGGCTGCTGATACTGGGGGCGTACCACGCCTGGCTGCTGGTCACCATCTTTCGAAGCCCAAGGCTCACCGTCATTGGCCTCAACGCCGAGTCTCGCCACCAGTGGGTTCACTCTCTCATGACCGTCAGTCTCCCTCCCTCCCTCCCTCCCTCCCACCAATGATTTTCGCTTGAAAGAGTAGAGCCTTTTGTTGGGTCATGCGTTTTGGGCTCATCCCATCTCCGTGTGTCGTCTCAGTGTTTTGTTTGGCTTAATGGGTGTTTAGAATTTCACGAGTTCTCTGTGATGGGCATAAGCAGAGCTCTGTGTTCAGAACTTGAAGATACTGGGATACTAGAACAGTAGAACTGCCCCAGACTTGGAGAAAAGAGGGAATAAAATGTGAACTTGGTGTGTGCCTTTGTTGTAATTCATGTCGAGTTCAATCTATGTGAGAGGCCAGTAAGTACATGTATGAGAAAGCAATTGCTGTTCATCTGCTCAGAAGACTAGCTCCAGAACTTGGTGTACCTCTTCTAGTACTAGTACCAGTCCTTTTCCCCGCCTCAGATTACTTGTCCAGAGTTGCATTATAGGCATAGATGCCCCCCGGATGCGTATTTTGACAGATTAAAACTTGGAGGAAATAAAAGTGACGGCCAATACGGTTTAGTTCTCGATTGCCTTCAGTTCTGCTTTATAGACCGGTGAACCTTTGGTTCTGCTTCAAAGACAGGTGAAGTATTGTCAGTCCAATCGCGTCCAGTGTTTGGCCGCAAAAAATAATTAAGCGTTTTGGTACTGTTTGGAAGAGCTCATAACAGATCCAGAGAGAATATTCAAGTCACTGTTCAAAATTAAATCAGCTTGTCTATGCTGCTCTTCCATCTATGGAGAAATGCTCAGCCTATAATACCTGCACTGTCTTGCTGTGATTTTTCTTTCTTTTGTCCAAAGTATCATTGGTAAGTTACAAGATTGGAGAATCAGAACAAGGCATAAACCTATTTTTTCAGATCAGAGGATGGAAGATAGTAATGTGATGCTGACGTCTGTTATTTGGGGCACAGCTATGTTTCTGTTCAATCAATATATTCATAAGTCATGCATGTATATCTCTGTTCAATGTGAGAGCAAGACCCAATTTGGATTTGACAAAGTATATTTCAATTAACTCCGAATCCTAGTTCGAAAATGGCATCTTGAGAAATATCAGCTGGTTTGCAGTTGCGCAATTATGTTGTGTCTGACTTTTTTAAGTGATACATCCATTTTGGCGTTTCAGGATCCCCTGAAGAATGGTGTCTTGACCGTCCAGACGATACGCAACAATATTATGGCATCGACACTCTTGGCAACGACAGCAATCACTCTCAGTTCACTGATCAGTGTTTTCGCAAGCAGCTCATCCAGCTCTACTGCCACAGCTTCAAAATTGGTTTATGGCAACCAAACCGCTATGATAACTTCTATAAAGTACTTTGCTATACTCGTATGCTTCCTTGTCGCTTTCCTCTGCAATGTGCAGTCCATCAGATACTATGCCCATGTCAGTTTCTTGGCCACCCTGCCTACGTCCCAAGGTAAAAACGATTCCATTGAATATGCCGCCCGGAACTTGAACCGGGGAAGCTTCTTTTGGTCCCTGGGATTACGGGCATTCTATGTGTCGTTTCCTCTCTTCCTCTGGATCTTCGGGCCGATACCGATGTTTGTCTGCTGCGTCATGATGTCATTTGTTCTTTATTTCTTGGACACAACTACCAGTTTTACACGGGAACTGCATTGTCACTCACTGAAAGAGGAGATAAAGCCCAATGATCTGGAGTCGTCAGTTTCGTAAGTGCTGATGGTAATGGATAACTCTGTCGTGATTGAAAGGTTATTAGCCTGTTACGGCTGAATATTTATTCCATAAGGGCTTCTTAAAATTAGTGATCAGCATCATAATGACTCTACTTTGGTTGTGGATATTGTGTGGATGGGGAGGTTTGGATGTAGCTTCCATTTTTTACTATTTGGCGTTCTTTACTTTGTATATATCTGTTCACAGTAAAGAAGATGGGAAGAGCTATGGAAGTATATTTGCTTTGTATGTGATATCATCTTGTAATTGACAATTTCAAAGCTAGGCATTCAGTGCTTCATACAACTTTTATAAACCTTAGGTTCCTCAACATGAACTTTTGAATCATGACAAAACAACTTGCTTCATATGAAACTTGTGAATGCTTGCGACTCTGTTCTTGATTTTTTTTTCCATCTCAGGGAAGTGAAAAAGTTTGAGGATTTCCATCTCCACTGTCCTCTACTGAGAGGGAATAATTGAGGCTCAACCTCTGGTGTCACTGGTTAATCGGCAAAATCTCACGTCTTTGCATATATAGCGACGTCGTTCTTTTTTGATCTCTTTAGGTTCGCATGGAAGCACAACATCATTGTCTCCAAACCGAATTTGTTTTGGGCACACTTGCTCTCAAATCCTTTCCTTTTGTACTTCTTCATGCTTGGCCAGATGCATCTCCTCAGTTTAAGGCATTTCTGATATCCGATGGTGCCATTGCTTAGACCATTTATCCATCCTCAGCCTCTCAGCTTCTCACACCTTCTCAGTTGATATCTTCTCTCTTTCTCATGTTGAATCATTCTGGTGTCGATTATGTCAATTGTGATAGATTTGAAATTTCACCACTTTTACTTGATTTGATTCTGCAAGTTGATCATTCGGGGTTATGAGTCGGAAACCATGGAAACTGAAGATTCTGCACAACTTTTGCATCGACCACTTTAAGTACACAACGTGGACACAAACCTTTACCTGCAGGGTCACATTGGCGCAACTGGATAAATATACTTAAACATGCAATATGGGAGAGCGATTGCAGAGCGCGTATTTTTGAACTGGTCAAATGACGAGCCGACTTATCCAACTTATGTCGTGAAGTCATATTATGAGCTGATAATCAAGTGCAACATTTACAGTGATCATTTGAATGATTATCTTTTCATCTCTAAACGGCGACAAAACAAAGAAGAAAGTTAAAGAAACCGTAACCAATGAATTAATGATAGAGAAATGCGGAGTGTAAGGTACATATATTTTGCACCATAACCATTATCGTGGAGCTTAATCATGTACCATAGACAGCTTAAACATTGTCTCATGGATACATCTTGGGAAAATTATTCAAATATTAACATCAGTTTCATCAAAGAATCATAACCTGCCGCGTTCTAAAATGTTCCACACTTTCTTGCTGTACAGACTGGCCATGTAAAACCAGCGTGAGAGCAATCTCAAGTCTGTTAACTCCTCTTCTCCACCACAGCCAACGAATTTTAAACACCGTCCCTTTGGATTTCCTAAATCCTGGTGTTCAAATTTTTCATGTTTGAGCTACAGAGATTTTGGCTCACGACTTACACGGTCCATGAGCTGAGCAGCGTAATGATTTCCACATCATAATTGACCAAAACCAAAAGATAATGTTTGTAGGGCCTGGGGAGCAATGTCAAACAGACTAGAGCCTCAAAAGCAATCTCTTCGATTTTCGTAAAGCATGGTCCATGCTCTAAACTCATAGCACTTCACGTCTCGATACACCTCTTTGACGAAAATGGAAGGCCTCTAGACAATTTCTTTTCTTATAGACCTATAGTCTCAGTCAATCTCTATATAGATGTAGATACTACGAGAAATCGCATTCCCTGGGAAACCTAGCACACACCATTAGACTGTATTAATCATAAATTGAAAAGGGCGAGCAATGAGAACTAGAGAGGAACAATTAAAAAACCTACATGGGGTGGAAATCTTTGTCTACATAAATATGACTATCGGTTTTGTCATGATATTCTTTCACTTTCATGTAATTTTTAGGGGCAAAATCTATCCCATAAATATGTCAAGGCACGTAAAAAAAGTATAAATCAAAGTGAAAACGTACAGCTGAGAGGTCTTGAAATGCATGACCAATCATCAACTTGGGGATTCCGAGGTGATGATAAGTGGAAAATGACAGTGATGACAATAAGCTGAGTGAACGAGGATTCTAAGATACCTTTCTTTACCTTTAATCTTGACCTTCCTCAAGTACTCTCAATTCCATAGCGTGCTTGTGACACTCCAATCGAAACACTAGCCCAAGATTTGCATGCACGCTAATTATTCTGATCTATCATCAGTTAGGGACTTAATGTTGATTAGGGTGATGGATTTTCATTGCAAAACCCCGCCAGCCAGTGTATTTTCTGCAGACAATGTGAATTTAGCAACAAGTGTGTACGAATGAACCAAACAAACTGTTGTAAATGCATCAAGGCCGCTTGTGAAAACTAACTTCTCTATCGTCGGTGAGTGATAGATGAGAGTCCAGTTAATATTACCGGAAGTAGCAATGCTTGTATACATGACCTCCCCTCTTCCTCATGAAATTCTCTGCGCCAAAGCTGTTAGTCTGGCTCCCGAATGTTTGGGATAACATCATAAGCCAGTTCACTATGAAGATAAAAAAAATGGATTTGTAAGCTCGAGTTGGTCATGTTCTATCTACCCCCAAAAGGATTAAGTGTAGGTAAAAACAATTTATAGATTGCTCCCAAAGCTTAGTTAAGCTTCTAAGCTAGCAAATCGAGCACACACTTTTGCCCAACATTTGCAGATGCTTTTCCTTTATCATAATCGCAACAAAGAAAAACGGGAAGAAAGAACAAACCTAACCCATTGTACACTTTCACTATTACAACACTGTCATTGTAACTTGTAAATGAATGTCTGATGCCAATGATGTTTCAAATTAGCATTGGCAGTTTTCAGAACAATCAGAAAGAATAATCTCTGACCACAAGTGTACTTAGAATAGGCATCTCTCCCACCAACCATGTGGTACTTTGGTATCCATACTGGCTGCTTATCGTTTTGTTGGCGAATCATCCCCAGCTTCTTGTAATGTGAAAGTCAAAGCCTGTATTAGTTCATCAGATCGATAAAAGAGGCCATTTATAACTCAATGAGATGGAACCTATGCATCTAAACCATGTTGCCTTGGTGTGCACACAGCAATTTAGAGTACGCAACTTATACTGATGGTCTGGTATCTGATTATTCTTTCCCATCCATTTAGTAGTTCGATTTCTTTCCAAGGGAAGCAATACCCTATAGAAGATGGATTTCAATTACATGCGAAAGAGCATAAAAGATCAGAGCCAAAGACCTACAAAACAATAACCAGCTATCACAGATGTAGTTCTTGAAAATAATCATGAACTTCAGGAATTTTCCATCTGACCATGAGCCCTCATAAACTTTAGTGGGTATCTTCAATTCGTTCTCTATGAACAAAGGGTGACTTTAAGATTTTAGTAAACGCTTCATCATCTGTGCTCTTATTTTTTACTTCAATATCGTATACAAGCTTCCATAGATCTGTATTGAGTGAATCACTTACTGAAAGCTAGTTGTTAAGGTGAGAGCCCCAAACTATATAAACCACGCATTACCTTCAATTTGTAATCTAAGTTCAATACCTTGCAATTAGGATCAGAACAGAAAACTGTCTAAGTTGCTCTCTTCCTTCCTTCTCCGGTAGCGGACTGCGAAAAGGGAACTGAAGAACAAGGTATAAATTATACATAACTCAAGTGAGTAAGGACTAATTAGCTTGTTCAAAGAAAAAAATGTTCAGCACGCAAGAAAGGCCTAAAGCTTGAATGGTGGACAAATCCCAAATTAGCTAGATTTCACTGAACAAACCAAGAAAAATAATAAAAAAGAAAACCCATTTCGAGCATGTCATCAAAAGGACATATACACAACAAAACCATATGGAGGAAATATGTTAATGAACTGAGAAATAGAGGGGCGGAAGAAGGTGAGATGACAGAAGCATAAAGAGCACAAAGGAGTGAGATGCAGAAACACTCTCCAATGGCACATCCTCATCTGTGCTCTCTATCTTCTGTCAACAACACCAGCGTGCCTCTCTCTTTCTCTTTCTCTCACAAAAATCAAAACAATTTTAACAAGTTAAGCAGAAAGGACAAAAACAGGCAGCCTTTTGAGGATAGATGATCTTCTCCTTCTCCCTCCTGGCTAGCCACTGCCTCTAGGGTTTCAGAAGATAAAAGTGAAAAGGAAGTTAAGTTACTTTATGAGGAAAGGATAGGGTTTCTTGGGTTGGGAGATGATGACCTGTGAGAGACTCCAACAGGCCGTAGCTTCTATTTATAGTAAAAAGAGGGAATGGAAATTAGTTAGATTCTGGTTTTTTAGTGTATATAGCAAACAGATTCGTCTTCTCTGTACCATCTCTATTTTTTTTTAACCTTTTCTTATTTTCAACGAATAGTAAATAATAAATATCTTGATAAATTCTCAATAAATCATACTCAATTCACACCAGACACCACCAACATTAGGGTAGGCCCACATTGTGCTGACACTTCGCTCGATCATCGCTGTCTAATGAATAACGCTACAATTTTACTAAATGATGTATTAGATTATGAATGACTCTCTAAAAAATGTGTCATATTTAATAATCAATAACAGTCTGACACATCATTTAGAAAATCAACTTTGTAAATCACTTTTAAGTATTGGTTGGCGACGACCTAGCTTTACTTTAAAAAAAATCAAATTTTAGGGTTTGAAGGTAGGTTAATCCACCTAATCACTCGTAGGACCTAAACTGTTCACTCTTCTATTGATTTGTGAGAATCGTGAAGAACTTTATTGGATCATTTATCAGCTTATCCGACCAAGAATTCAATGGGGGCGTGATTAATGATTAGGTATCAGGACAAATTATTGAGATGTCCATGGACCCTAGGAATTTTCAAACTTTCACTTTCCTATAACAACACCTTTCCTAGTGGGTGGGTGAATTGCTCAAGAAATAATACATTTCACCAGAATGATGTAAAGGCATCTAGACAGACCGCTCTTTCATTGTCGGGCAAGATCTGATCTAACATCCTCTAGCTATTAACACAGCTCCTCTCTCTCTCTCTCTCTCTCTCCGTTTTTCATTTTCTTGATTTCTTAAAGATAGATCTTTATGGAAACCCTAATGGTCCCTCCACAAGCACTAGAATCTTCGCAAGATGCTACGTGGTTGAACAGCAACCAATGGCAAGACCAGGGATGCGAGGGAGCATCGAGTCACTGCCCGAATATTCTGGAAGTGGACAAAGGAGTTCTTTCACAGATGATTACGATAATAGCTCTAGAGACCGAATCTCAAGTCACAGCCAGCTAAATCATGGCGAAAGACTAGTGAGTGACCTTCCGTTGCTCGCCATCGCTTTAGTCTGCAATAAGCCATCAGCATGGACATGGAGTAAGTAGAGTTCGCAGCGTAGACTACTTGCTCTGGAGCTGTATTTGTTCCTAAATCTAAAGTTTTCTCTACTAACATCGCAACCGAATGATCATTTTGGACCAACGATAGTTGGATGATAGTTTCCATAGTGCGCATAAGAGTAAGGATACACCGGCATACTTTGGCGGGTTATGTCACGATTTATGCTAAAGTATATCGAAATAGCTTAAATGTTAGGTTGTGATGCGAGTCTTTAGGTTTTATTTCATCATCCACAAAAATGTTTGGAGATAAATTATTATCGATAATGAAAATATTTTTCATTAACTAGTTATTGTAAGCAATACACGCGATCATTTTTAAGAAAATATTTTTTCACTTCATTTTCCGTAAAATAAACAGAGCCTTGCCGTTCAAAACTTTTGGACCAGCCTTTCTAACAATTTATATCATCTAGTGTAGACTCGACAATATTGTCTCCAAATTATTAGGAGCTGACAAAAAGTAACGTCTTATTCAAAGGCTCAAATATGAGACCCTCATTGATCTATTACTATTGAAAAAAAAAGCTAATTGTCATTATCGCTGCGGGTCAAAAATATATTAGGAATGTTCTCCATGTTGCAATATTATACTATCCAATTGAGAAATGTGCATCTATATATTTAAAAAGTATCGGAGAATCAAAAGATCACAAAGCACAAAGCTCATCTCTCAGCTTTGCAACTTGTCATGAAGCATGGAAAGAAATAATAATACCCAAAAAAAAGGAGGCAAAAGCCAAAGCATTCTTAAGCATATACTTTTTCTTATCCTGTCACTACTAAAGGGGGGAGGGACCAATTTGGGTTACCGATTATGTTCCCCACGTGTCGACACCCCATTTCATCCCTCCATTATTGACCTTTGATGGCCCATGAAAACTCGGTTTTTCAAGGAATATTAAAACAAAAATGACATTAAATAATATCTTTTCTTTTCGAGAAAAGGAAAAAAAAAGTCGAATACATTAGCAGAATAACTTGAAAATTGGAATGATATCGAGAGAGAATCTCTGACAAATTCATGTGTACTTTGGAGAATGTGTTTTACATGATTTTAAGATTAGAAGTGGTCACGCTGATGCATCACCACATAACTTTCATCGAAACGAATACGCTCTCTCATATTTTCTCTCGTGTCAAGAACAAGAAAACCATTCTTTGACCTTACCGAAAATAAAAAAAATACAGATCCTAATTTGATTTGTTAATGCCAGATAATTTACCCTTTAATTAGGATGATATCGGACGGAGTTAGGGCTCCCCGAAAATGGCTGTTTTATTTTTGTTGGATTTAGCGGCGAGGTGCTGTCCGACCCAGTCTTGGCGCTCCTCGACCGGTCTTTCCCTGCGACGATCTCCTGGCTGTGTTTGGGGAGCATTGGATACTTTCCTAAAGTTTATTCTTTCCCATTTTGGCTTGGAATTGTGGATGCGCTGAGTCACGTATTCTTGAGAGATCTGAATGGCATCGATTCTAGTTGATCTTGGTCATTTTGGCTTTGACTGATCAGGAATTTTGACTATGAATATTCACCACACCTTGTGTGTAGTGCGCACGTATGCATAGCGTCTGAAGCACGCTGATTTTCAGTTTGTGGTCAAGTAGGAACATGACTGTTGGAAATGCGAACTAAGCTAGGACTTCAGAATAAGTTCCATGCATATGATGTATAATGTAAACCCATAAACGATCTCACGATTTGGACCACGACGCGAATCGAACCGAGGCTATAACTTTCGCGGGACTGATGAGTATTGATTCTGGGGATATTTTCCTCTTGTTGAAATGCAAAAAGTGTCAAGATAGAGTTCCAGATTTGAAAAACTATGTCCGGGAAATCCAGGTTTCCCGGCAATTCAACATGACCGAGCAAAAAGGAAAAGCCAATGCTACACATAACTGACAGTTTATTCCATTACGACGTCGAGAGATTGAAACATGTCGTGACGCGTACACGATTGACTTTAGGGATGCATAGGGATGAGCCGAGAAGTGGTCTCAGGAGGGCTTTGATGCTGGGATTGGCCTCGGTTTGGAGGTGGAGGTGGGCTTGGCATGATTCTCCTTCCCTCAATCTCACCTCCTGTGATCATCAGATATCAATGATCAGATTACATCAATTAGACTCATAAATTACACTCAGCTGAGACAAAAAGAAACGAATCATGCAATATACATGCCAGAGCCAAGAAAAAGTAAACATATTATCAAACTTGACCCCATGCGATCAAGTCTTTTAACTCGTTCAGCGGTTCGTAATCGAAAAAGGAAAGAACAAAGCAGATCAAGATCAAACGGAACGACTTCTTTGATGATCACCTGCATGAAGCTGAGATGGGTGTGTGGCCAGAACCAGGGTCGTGACGACTGCCATCTTCAACAAGAGAAGGAAGCGGCTCATCGTGCTTCGCTTCGCTTCAAACTGCGAGTCTTCCGTTGCTGCCTTCGCCACTTACAAGTGCAAAACGAGCCGGCCTCGGTAAAACATCGCCATCTTCATTGACTCAACATCAGCAAAGATCGTCAACAGCCCATTATCTGAATTTCAACGCTTCACGCGCATTTCGATCCGTCCAAAACCTTCACCTACCTGGAAACATCATCGCCTAAGCCTTCATTAGCTCATCACGAGCAAGATTGTCAAACGGCCAATGATGTGGATTTCAACGGTTTCACACACATTTGGATCCGGGGTAAGCTAACCAGAACCATCCGTCGTTGTTTATTATTTTTCTGACTTCCTAGATGACTAAACTACACTCGAATAGCGACACTTTGACCGTCTCTCCTCTCATCATACGTGAATTTGATTAGGGGGCCTGGGATTTTGCAGCCTGAGCTTATCAAATGCTGAGCAGAATGGAGTCGTTTTGACAAATTTCATAGCCCAATTCCGTTTGGTTTGTAGACCCGATAGGGAGCCCAATGAAGCTAAGAAGCCCTCGAATGGGTCAAAATGCGAGAAATGAATCTTTCACTGGTACTTATTTCCCATAAATGAAAAAAACATGGACCCCATTAATTTTTCATCTTTTGCACGGGATATTTGAGGCTCTATTGGGAGAGCTCCGGGGAAATGTAAAAACCATTTCCTCAGCTAATTTTAAAAAAAAAAACATCAACTTTAACTTGAATGATAATTTTGATCCGAATTTTTTTTTTGTCTCGATAAAAAGTATCAAGTTTTACTCGAGTTCCGAATTTGACCCCTGTGATGTGAAATTTTCAAATTGCTTAGGGTAGATTTTGGATTTGAGTGAAAATTGATGATTTTTTATAAGACAAAAGAAAATTTGAGTCAGAAGTATCACTTAAGTTAAAATTGATGCTTGTTTTTTGGAATTAAGTTGATCTTTGACTGAAGAAGTAGTTGCTGACAGTAAACAACGTTTTTTTTTTTTAATTTTTGATCGGGAAAAGTAAACAGCATTTAGATAATTGGCAACCTGGGCGAGCACGGGCAAAGAGGGCAGTTATACTAGGCGAGCTTCGGTGGCAATCGTTGGCCAGGCCAGGCGACCCTCGTCATAGTAGATCTCCTCCACAGGTCGATGCTCAAGTGATCGACCCTTGGCGGCCACATCTCACGCCGTATGACCCTTGGTGCACTAGATCTCGACCTCAGATGGTTGGCCCTCGATGACCGAATTTTGCGTTGATCGAGTCTCGTTGCACCACATCTCCGCCGGTTGACCATCGGCCATCAACCCTCATCGCACTAGATCTCAAACTCAGCTGGTCGAACCTCGGTGACCGGATTTCGCGCGACCCTCAACAACTTCGGTAGCCAAGTTGACGCCCACTTGGGCGGTCACGGCGAAGTTGCCAACAAGACCTGAGGTCGTTGGTTTGAGGCGGCCACGCGACTACTTGAGTTTACAGTACCCAAGAGGCATTTGAGGGTAAGAGTGGAATTATAGTAAGTTTCTAAGGACAAGAAATACAACTGAAAAAATTCATTGATCCTTGGGAGGGCTTCGAGCTTTCCCAATCCTAGCTTTCATTCAGCGGTTGGAATTTTGTTTACCAAATGTCCCGACTTTTATTCAAGGGACTTTAGTGGCTCAAAACCTCTTTCCAAAGCTGTCCCAAACCCAACATTTATCTATTTCACATTTGTTTGGACTCCGCAAGAATCTCTCGATACTTCCATCTCTTTCCATAAATGTTTTCCGAGGCACAAATCTACGAGGATCCACGAGCCTCGATTCAAATAAAAACTCTCCTTGGAGGTGGCCGTCAAAATTTGTAGCCACGACCGACGCACTGTCCATCCTTAAAACGAATGAAGTGACAAAGAAGTTTTTTTTTTCCTTCCTACTTCACCGTTGAATTTGCATTCGAGCGATTACTTGCATGTTTGACTATCTCGATATATATTCAATGGTATCGTTAGAGTAATTAAATATTAAACAAAGTATTCATCTAACAATTTAAACTTTTAGAATAGTTGGTAGCGGTTTCATCAAAATCAAACTAATTAATATATCCACATTTAATACTAGGCAAATAAATCAAACTAGGCGTGATGCGGAGTGTTAGAATAATTAAATGTCAAATCACGCCTTCATCAAACAACTTAAACTTTTAGAACAGTTAACAGCGACCTCATCAAAATCTCACAGATACGGTGGGCTATGAGTAGGAATATTCAATCAATATTCAACCCCACGTGAATAAGCGAATCGATTTCATAAGTTAGTCTCAGTATATTCACAACCCGTGAGATTTCGTGGGATCACCGTCAATCGTTCTAAAAACTTAAATCTTTCAAAAGAAAGCGTGATTTCGATGTGAGTGGATGCGGCCTCGGTATCATTTGCTGCGATGAGATGAAGTGCTCTTTCCGATTGGGGTGACATATTTCTTGGTCTTTTTGGTGGCAACCCGCGCAAAGCCCCATCCAAACCAAACCATTCGTTTGGTGCCAAAAAAAACACCAAACCATCCGTATCCCGAGAATAGAACGTACGGGAAATCGAGATCAAGTGGTAAAATTCTTAGGCTTTTGCTTATCTATCCTCTTCCCATATTTTGCTTTCCGAGTTATCAAAAAACAGTTAGGATTTTACTCCTGATTATGGTAAAATTCTTAGGCTTGTGTATGGCACGAAACCTGTATGTGAAAGTCGCGATAAAAATTGTATATAGTTACGATTCTCTTGCGATTGAACGATTGATGCAGCATTTCGCTGTAACTTTAATTCAAGACATTGTATCCCAGAAGCTTTTAGGAAGTTTTACTTGACGGTTGAGATTTGTTTATTTTATAATCCGGGGATGATCAATCTTCTTAAGGATAAATTCTTTTAGGGGTTGTAGAAAACTCCGAATTTGTATATTGTCCTTTTATTTTCTTTCCATTAGGTTTTGAGTCTGATGATGTATATCGCCTTGCCTACTCCGAATAACATTTGGCTGAATTTTGCTTAGGGCGCTCGAATGATAGCCATTCTATTTTTGGAATAGATTTTTGGCCAAAAATAGATTTTTTTTTATTTCTATTATTTGGACGAGTTTCTAAACGGAAAAATGACACTTAATAATAACACAAAATTTCTTTTAACATAATAGAAATTTGTTTGATAACAATGAAAAATTTCTCCCTCTTACTCTCTTTTTCATTCATCAACGAGCGGTGGACAGTGGTGGGTGACAATCATATGCAGAGGGTGGCGGGAGACGAGGGTGAGCGGTGATAAAAGATTTTATTTCTCTTTTTGTTCTAAAAACATAAAAGTAGAAAATTTTTACTTATCATTTTTGTTCCAAACATATTTTTGGACTAAAAATTTGTTCTGGAAATAGAAAAATGAAATTGCGTTACCAAACGGAATTCTGTTCCAAACTTATTTCTTGAAACAGAAAAATAAAGAAACGGAATAGTCATCATACGTGGCTCTTATATGATAATCCCTATTATGGGAGTGGTTAATCAAGTGGTACAAGACTTATTTATGAGGGATTTGGAGAGCTCTCGACCTTGGATTCTGATGAGAAAACCTTTGAGAATTTTGATAACAATAAAACTATCTCTTGCCATTGTGGTTTGATAGATGCGAGAGTTCTTTCCGTTTAGGTGCCTATTGATGATTCAACACCATCGAAACTATCATTGGCGCTAAGTGAAAGAACTTGTAAGATTGGATGGACCTTAAGAGTGAATTCCAACTTTGTTAGTGGCTATTTAGTTTGGAAGTGTTGAGAAAACCTCATAGTATATTTTGAAGATGACAAAACATCCATAGTTTATCCTGAATTTGATAAATGACTGAAGTATTTTGTTTCGGGAACTACTCATGAAGAGAAATTCATATTAATCTTAACTATATTCGGACTCTCTCTAACGTTGTTTAAATATCTCGGCTAAAGCTTAAGACAGATACTTCATGGATGTCATCAGAGCAACAATGTGGATATCAACAAATTTTATATGTAGATATCATCAGACCATTTGATTTCTTTTTTAATTATATGCTAAAGGTGAATATCATCAAATTAGGAAATCTACTTTTGGGTACACACACTCATACACAAAATTTCATTACTTATATCGTCACAATTGGTAATTTGGTTCAGATTTCCAATATAAAAAGCATCGAGTGATCTTCAATTTTAAAGATTGTTTTAAAATGAAATTCTTCAAACAAGACATCTCGAGAGGCATTGAAAGAGTGACTATGTGATAGAGTGAACTATCACAAACCAGAGTATCATCACTCACTTATATAACCTCTTATTGATTGACTAGTGAAATCCAATTGTTAGCATGAGAGAGTGGACTCTCAGCTTAACCACTATAAATTCTTTGTACAATTTCTTTTATATCTCTACTCTTGTTCATTATTTGTAATAGAATTTTGTGCATTGGTGAATATCATAATATCATTGTAAATATTCACTCTGACTTTACTCAAACTCGATAATACTCAATTTGACCGTTTTACTTCTACGTTAAATTGTCAAGAGTTACTTAAAATAATCTATCCAGCCCCCTCTATGTGGCATTGCTAGTTACAATAGGAAGAGTGGACACAGGCTTCTCGCAAGCCAAACCACTATAAATGTGTAATATTCGGGTATTAAGAAAAAAGTCAAAGTCAGAAAGTCAAAAGTTGCTACGGTGATGCTCTATTTTTCTCATTTAAGCTGAGAGCTTGCTCGGCCAAGACAGAGAGAAAGGAAAAAAAAGAAAGAGAGGAAAAGAGAAAGAAGAAGAAGAAGAGAAGAGGGTTTTGCGCCGCGCGACCCTCACCTAGCTGATTTGACTTCGTATTGTAACGTCCGATAAGCATTCGCGCTCCTCGTCCATCCGATCGGAGAAGTTTTCACATTTAGGGTTTAAATTTGGAATTTTGGGAAATTCAAGCCGCGAAGTCCGGATTTTGAATCGTTGAGGTACGCATATATAAAGAATTGGTAGTTTAGGGTGTCGTGGAGCCGTGAGATTTTACGGCTCTTGATTTAGACTTACGGTTTGCCCAATATGAATTTTTGAAATTGGCCATGCAAGGTGAACAGTGAACGACCAGCGGTTTTTAGGCCGATTTTCATTAGTTTTTGGCTTGATTTTGGGATGGTCAAGTTGGGGTTCTTGTAGTGCTATGAATGAGCTTTCTATTGACTATAAGCTCGCTTGAAATGGGGTTCGATGGAGGAATTTATGAGGCGATCAAGTTTCGCATTCAAGCTCCGCTTTGCGAACGGTTTGGATAATCGCGTTAGATGAGCAATTTGTAGGCACCTTTGAGTTGTCTCGTTAGCGTTTAAGCATCATTTAGACGTTTCGTAGTTATCGTTGTATTTTACTTGATTTTGATGTCGATTCTCATTTAATTGTTAGGATTACGAGATCGTCAGTTCGAGTGAGCGTGGTTGTTTGATCTTTTGGGAATTCCAAGTGAGTGATATTATCTCTTCTTTGGTTTTATAAAAACCATATCTCGAAGAAATTATGATTCGACATAAATATATATGTTGAACTTAAAAGAGTATTTTGTTGCATAAATCGAGATCAAGCATTTACTACTTTTTAGTATTCTATAATGATTTGAGAATCGTTTTTAGAAATGTACTATGAAAGGATACATTTGTATATTGCGTTACGAACTAGTTTATTAAATGAGTTTGGAAATAATTCAAGAAATGCTCTACAAAATGTATTTCTGGTGGATGAGCCGTATTGTGAGAAAGTTATTTGTTTGGTTTGTGAAATGTATTATGGATTGGATTTCTGATATTGGATGATGATTGTTTGATGCTCAATATGACTATAAATCCATTGAGGGGTTTTAGGGTATGCATATCGAGTTTAGAATATCTTTCTGGGTCGAGCCACCGGCTTTGTAAGTGAAGACCTTGCTAAGGGAAGAATCTTGATGGCCTTGTCATAAGGCTTTGTGTCGTGACCATGGTTAGATATTGAGCAATTGATTAGTCGATGGAATGGACCATCGACGTTTGATGTGATATGAGATTCATCAATGGAATAGACCATTGATGTGTGATTTGAGATTAGTCAATGGAATTGACTATTGACGTGGTTTTTATAGAGATTGATCAATGGACTTGACCATTGATAGTTTGAATTGTGATGGTGGATTTAAATGTGTATTTGTGACTTGTACAAAGTTTTGTTAAAATGAAATAACTCTTATGTGATTCTATATGTATTTTAAACCTTGGGTTTGGCTTCTAAAGTTTTAGTATTGCTTTGTACACATGCATAGTGATTGCTCGATCTATTTATAAGAGATGTACTATTTACTGAACTGTGGTTGCTCATCTCTCTCTTTCCCAATCTTTTCAAGTTCCTTGGCTAGCGGCCGTTAGTACGAGAGCTCTATTGCAGGGACGTTTGGAAGTTAGATTTTTGGAGTTGTTTGTAAGGTTATTGATAATTCGTCGGGTTGGCTGAGTTCTTGATGTACATATTCGTTTGATGAATTATAGAAACTCTGATGTTGCAACCAACCCGTTGGTTTATCTGATATATATATATATATATATGTGGTTTGAGATATATATATGTTGATAATAGGTTATTGATTATTGTTGAGACTGCGTCCTTCGTGTGGAAGGATGGCCGTGTCATCCCCTTTTCGAGTTGTTTTTGGGGCGTGACAAAATGTGCTTGCATCTACTTCTATCTCATTTTGCTTGCCATTTTATTTTGTTTGATTAAAGAAACGCTCGCACGTAATTTTTGCTTATATCAAGTTTGTTTTTGCACGTACAAACTTGCTTCCACTCAATTCCATAAAAAAGTTTTCAAGTCCATTAAATAATATGTTCACCCTTGGTCACAACATATTCAAATCTTAGCTTACATTCAAAGGACGCTCAAGTCGGGGCAAGCCTTTGACTATTATTTTGCACCTGTGCTTAACGGAACGTGCTGAAATATTTATAATCAAATTCGGACCAATTTGACAAGGTTTAAGGATTTGATCGGACTAATTTGACAAGTTTTAAGATTTGATTATGCATTTTAAAAATTTTAAGATTCAATTGCACTTTTACGATAAGTTTTAGGATTTTCAATACACATATTCATGTATATTTATAACCAACTTCGAGCTTTCTATGGTCATCAAGAGATATGAATCTTGATTATAATTCATCGAAAACCACATATATTTCATTTTAATTTTCATGTGATATATGGTTATATAACGACTTCTAATTACTTTTTTGGAGAAACAGTTAGTTTTGAGGATTGACCCCGCCACCGGTTTGTCTTCTTCAACTTCAATTCAACTGTCATTCTCGCTCCGCTAAAACCTCGGAGGACTCAGATATCAGAAGACAACCTCAAAGAGAAACCCAAGAGAGAGTACGGTCGCTGAATCTGTCTCCTTCTCCTTCTCATCCGGAAGAGCCCCAATGCAGCATCACCTCATCCAGCTCCACCCTCACTCCAGCCCCTGAAACATGGCCTCCTCCGTCGCAGTCTCTCACTTCTCCCTCTCCACCAACCCCGCTCTCCATCCGCCAAACCGCCGCTCCTTTCCGAGAGCTCCCAGGCAAGCTCTCTGTCTCTGTCTCTGTCTCTCAGCACGAGTTATGTGTCCAAATCGTTGTTGTTGCAGGTCCATCAAGCTTCTCTGTCGCCGGGCTGCCGAAAGCTCCGATGGGTCCACCTCGACCGGCGATCTCCGTGTGGCATTCGCCGGCGGCGGCACCGGCGGCCGCATACTCCCGGCCTTGGCGATCGCGGACGATCTCAGGATCATGAAACCTGGGACCCGAGTCCTCTTTTTCGGCATGCCCAAGAGCATGGAGAGCACGGCGGTCGCGGCTGCGGGCTATGACTTCGCCTCCGTTCCCGCCGCTCCGCTGTACCGTCCGGTATTCTCTCCCCGCAACTTGTTTCTTCCTTACCATTTGGTTAAGTCGCTGATCCGTAGTTGTCAGATATTGGAAGAATTCAATCCTGATATTGTCGTTGGCACCGGCGGATATGTCTCGTTTCCTGTTTGTCTGGCCGCGGTTTTGAAAGGGATTAAGCTTGTGATTCAAGAGCAGAACGCGCTACCTGGTTTGGCTAATTGGATCCTCGCACATTTTGCGGACGTTGTGTTTGTCGCGTTCAATTCGACGGTAGATTCCTTTCCGAAGCATAAGTGCGTGGTGTGCGGGAACCCGGTGAGGCTGGCCTTGAAGAGGAATGTTTCCATGGTAGAGGCAAGGTTACATTTCTTCCCGAAAGTGAAGAGCGTGGGTGATTCGGGGGTGAAAGTGGTTTTGGTGCTCGGCGGCTCTTTGGGTGCTTATACTATTAACTTCGCCTTGCTGAATTTGTATAATCGGATGCTGACGGAGAATGAGAACTTGTTCATCATATGGCAGACTGGGGTGGAGTCCTTCAACGAGATGGAAAGCCTCGTTAGAAATCATCCCCGCTTGTTGTTGCGGCCGTGAGTACTGTTAAATTTGATGGTTGATTAGTTAGCTATCGCTCTCATTATGGCATGATCCGACTTAAGGCTGTCTAGTTTCTTTTTTGGGGGTAAAGTTTGCATTGCTGAAGGAAGTCTCAAATTGAATTGACATGCTGTCATTCCTCCATGGGATAGAGGAATTAATCTGGCAATATTAGGCTAACTATATGCACGATAGAAATATAAAAATGTGGATGGAATAGGACAATCAAGAAAGAACCAACATTGAAGGTTTGCTATCATAAAGAGTTTTGAGGAAACATTATTACCTACTTATGCTGCAGTCAGCTTCAGAGAATGCCACTTTCATATGTCATGAACAAAATTGCCACCTATCATCATATACTATATCATTGAGAAGAGAAGGTTTCAAGACTTTTGATAAGGGTGAACCCAAGTCTGTTCTGCCAATAATAAGCAGCTGTTGCATCATAGGCAAGTCATTTTTTCCTTAAGGTAGCTGTATAAGATTGCAGTGACTTCATTTTTCCCGACAGGATGGGTGTTATATTTGTCGTAGGCACGTCTGAGTCCTGTGAATATTCTCCTCATCATCTGGTCTGAGGGACAAAGTATGTCTACTATAGTGTATGCATTTTGTCTCATGGTGCCTGGTTTTTCTTGATGATACTTCTTTTATCTATCGATCTGACTTATTTGCGAAATTCAAGGTTCTTGCGCTCCATGGATATGGCATATGCAGCTTCCGACCTGATTGTCTCCAGAGCTGGTGCAATGACTTGTTCTGAAATTTTGGCAACTGGAAAACCTTCCATCCTGGTAGTACAAGAATTTTTTTGTTACCAGTTTATCCATCACTGTATGATCACTGCATATTGCTGTCATAGTTTATAATAGAATGACTACACAAAATAGAGTTTTTGCTCATTGGCTTTGCGAGTCCTCTTTCATTAGAAAACTTTAATGGGTGCATAAATTGGGAGAAAGTTGCTCATCATAAATCATCTTTCTGGATAATCTCTTATCTAAATTACCAGAGAAGAACTCGGCAAGATGTTGGAGAGCAATCATTATATCTGGAAAGTGTCATGAATGTCATCGTTGCTAGCGAGTTCTATGGTTTTCATCCTTAGTATAATGTTAATTAAAATGCCGTGGTAGGTCTCAAGTGATTTGGGTTCGGAACTAGTGCTAAGTAACTATTCATCTATTAATGGGTAGTTTGTTCTCTGATAGATGTAATTTATACTTTGGCAATGAATGTAGATATTTGTGTTCTTTTTGTCTCCCATCGGATACTTCTTGTTCTTCTTCTTCCTTTTTTTGAGGTTTGGATAAAAGGTATGAGGACTTAGTGTTGAATTACTCTATAGTAGTAGTTTTCCTCAATCTATGCAATATTTTATATATTTAGCCATCAAGCACTTCATGCATGAAAATAACTAAATAATGTAGAGTAAGCAATCTTGCTTGATGTCACATATTGCGTGAACGATAAAACTACTAGTTGGATAGCAGTTAAGCAATCCTCTCATACAGAGATTGTTGCTTTTGTATCTCTAAGCTGAAGTACCAGCGATCTCTCATTGGCTTTGTAGATCCCATCACCCAACGTTGATGAGGGACATCAGTTCAAAAACGCTTCTTTAATGGCAGATTTAGCAGGAACCAGGATCATAACTGAAGATGAACTTGATTCAACCACCCTCAAAGTGGCAATTGAAGAGATGTTAGGTAAGATGCAACCGGACTAAGATAATTTTAGTGGACATAAAATCAGCAGATGGAGTATAACCAAATTTTGTTTTGCCTCTTTTCAGGAGACGAAAAACAGTTGGCTGTGATGTCAGAGCGGGCTCTGAAAGCAGCAAAGCCTGAGGCTTCGGCAGAGATTTCAGAGCGCATACTCTCTCTGGTGAACTCATCGCAAAGAACAGCGCGTGAAGTCAAGCAAAGTTAGCAAAGGATAACGAGTTGAATGTGCAGTAAATTGGTCACAGCTCCGACTGTCATAGTCATTAATCGCCTAGTGCTTCACTGGTAAACATTCAGTGACTCCACTGTGTTAGCATGGCATTACAGCGACATTGATAGGGGAGCTTGTTGCATTGTTTTAGGTTTTGTTATCTGTCTTTGGCTGAGCTAACATTCGGCACAGCCAAATTGCCTGATGATTGATGATGAAGAATGAAAGCAAAAGTCTCTCCTTTCTTGGGGTAGGAGGACTGTGGCCTGCGTCCCGTATGGATGAAATTAATTTGGATAAACAGGTATTACTGCCTGATAACCGGGGTGAACGCCAGTACGAGGCGGACGAGATGAAGTGTCTTTCCTCTCCTATCTCTCCTCTCTGTTTCCTCCCAATCCCAGGAAAGAAGTGACTAATTTCTTTTGCTGCTGCTGCTGCTGCTTGGTTTCTTTCCTTCCTCATCATCAGCAACCTTCTCAAAATGACATAAGAGACTTGAAGATCACGTCTTTTGATTTGGTCATGTGGATCAGTGGCACTCATCCTATTACTTAACGCGACTCTTGGGACATTTCCCGACGAAATTCATCTGAGTATTGATTGCACGTAGATTCTTGGATTAGTAGCTTAGCAGACATTACATGGGTTTTCACATATGAAATGAGTCCTTCCACGGTCAAGATACTCTCTTTCGTAAATGATGATCTTAATTCATGGTGCAAGATCCTGGTCAATGGAGACACTTTCATCAAAATCAATTTCAATTGAGGGAACTATTCATGTGATATACATAAGTACGGCAACTGTGGCAAGTGACTGAAAACTTATCACACCATGCTAGTGAGTCCTAAAACTCGCATTTCATACATTCGAGGCTCCACTTTACTCGGAAGGAAAACCCGGGTGGTCTCTTATTTTTTTTTATTGGCGGCCATGATAGGATAGACAGAGATAATAAAAGGGCCCCTCGGCATTTTCCGTCCACTTAAAATCAACGGGAGTTGATCATATGAGTTAAGTGCGTCCAAGTTGCAAGTTTTAGGATTTAAATGTACGAAATGAAAAATTTTAGGATCTTAAATATATTATCGCGAGAAATGTTAGTACTTTGTTTTGTATTAGTCCCAGGATGGTAGTAGAGATAGGACGTTGATTGGGAAAATAAATTCATTACAAGAGAGCAATCAATACCTAAGTAAGATGAAATTAATCAGCCCAAAAATGACCTAATAGAGTAAGCTAATGGATGAGAGATAAAGCCTCAGAATCAGAAATATTGTATAAGTCATCGGCATCCAAAATATAGACGAAAATTATTAGATTTACACATCATATCGGTAGATATGATTAGATTTTGGAGGGCAATGCGACGATTAAAAATTATCCGAAAAATCACGACCAATTCTAAACAGGCGTTGCCGTGGTCGTGGTGTTATGTATGTGTCCTTCTAGATAGAGATGTATATTTTCTTAATTTAAGATGATATGACTCGTACATCCAATATAATTTTAGTACTTTTTTTTCTAATATATAGGTTATTTACTGATTCAAGTCCGATTTTCCCTTTTCTCTTATTCATTTATTTTCAGTTAGCTCTGATTGTTGACTTTTTTTGAGTAAGCTTTAGCTTAAAATTAGGGGTGAGCACAGTCCGGGTGGGCGGTTCTCACCGTATAATTGGGAACCGCTCATTCAGGATCGATACTGAAAAATTGAAATCGGGAACCGCTTGTTGGTTCTTTGGATCCACCTGAGAATCAAATCGCACCAAGTTTCACATGACGCCCGGCCGTGACATTCCTACCTAGCCGAGTCACTTGCAGCAAACCCAACGACTTCTAATGCTCCGCCGTGACAGTTTCTGCAACGATGGACCTCCATCAGCATTATTAGACTTGTTAGTATCATTGACTACTATTTTGCGGGTTTCCAGCGATATTGTGGCCCTAGTGGCATTAGCCCATTTCTTCCCGATATTCCTAACCTTGACGACGCAAGCTCGACAACCTTCCCCCTCTCGGTTCGGAGAGGAATTGGAATAGGGATTGAGGATGAGAAGATGGCCCAAGCTGCGTACCATTCGATGCGAACTTTTCATCTTGGTTTTTGTCCATCAAGATCCCCTTTCCATTGCTGCATCAATTGCGATTTTGTCCTTGCAAGTTGGAAAGAAAAGCTTCGTTTGGTGTTTGATCGATCGACGCTTGTCACCCATCTTTCCTGTCAAAGCTGTTCCCAAATCCATCCATTGAAATTCTCTCCATTCAAATATTGCACCAGCCGATTCACCGTCATTTCCTCAAAATTCTCTCCATCCAAATATATTTTGACCATATTTGTCACACTTCTTCAACTTTTGTACATAATCGAATGCAATCAACTAAATCAAGTCTCCAATCACCCATTGGCTTGTCCAGGTCTGTCTAACGCTCAAATTTCTATTGATCCTCGGTCAACTATTATCTCGTGCTCACCTCAATTCCCATATTTCACATTATCACCGTCGAATTTGATGCAAAATGGTGTGCTCTTGATGACAAAATACAAAAGAATGGAAATACACCATATTATCAATCCGGTCCAGGTGAGCAGCTCCATATCAAACCGGACCAATACCCATAAATTCTCTTAAGAACCACCGATTCTGAACTGATCCGATCCGGTTTCAAAGGGTCCGGGTGGCCACCGTAAAACCCTAGAGAGAGAGAGAGAGAGACGGAGACAGCCATGAACAGAGCACTGAGAAACGCTTCCATTTACGCACGAGGCCTTCTCCTTCGCCCTCCGACCGCTAAACCCGCCGTAAACCCCTCGCCCCCATCGTTCTCCGGGCGTGCTCCGCCTCCGCCCAGGTTCTACTCCTCCGGCGAAACCCCCGAAGCCGCCGCCGCCGCCGCCGCCGCTTCCGAGACGGGCTTGCCGCCGCCGGAGGCGAAGGAGGTCGCGGTCGACGCCGGGTCTCAGAAGAAAGCGGCCACCCTCGATGTCAAGGATGTCGGCAATAAAGGTGAGATCTTCGGGCCTCTGCTTCGGGGATTCAATTCGGGTCATCATTGGGTCTTCGCGTCGCATTCATCTGGTCGTGTCTGCTGAAGATCGCGTTTTGTGTCCTGCGCATTGCTGAGATGGGTTCTGATCGTGGCTAAAAATTGCCCTGGAAGATGTTGCTTCGATGCTTTCGACATTTCTGTTCCCGTAGGCCTTGTGGGTCTCGCCTTTTGAATGAATTCTGCAGGGGTTTGGTCTCTTTGAAGTTTGCTCTTTTGGGCCGGGTTGTTCATTCGTTGTTCCTCGTTTCGTTCTTTCTTTTCTGTTTAGAGCTCAAGATGAGGATAGAGAAGTACTTCAAAGGCGATGAGGAGGCCCTGCCGTCGATCCTGGAAGCAATCCTGGCGAGGAAGTCGGCGGGGAAGCACGAGGAGACGGACGACGAGCTGGTGGACGAACTCCAGATGCAGCCTATCGATGATGTTAAGGACGCCGAGTTTGAATCCGATTTCGAGGATCTGCACGATACGGATGAGGAGATCGACAACTTGTACAATGCGAGAGACATTGTGATGAAGAGCATGGTGCAAGATGAGTATTTCAATATGGACGACAAGAAGTGGGACGAAATGGTTGAGGAGGCGGTCAGGCATGGTTACTTGATGGATACCAAGGAGTGTGAGCAGGTTTTGGAGGACATGCTTTCTTGGGATAAGCTTCTTCCGGGTATGTTTCTGTTCTTCGGTTCTGAAGTGCTTGATATTGTGTGAATAAAGTCAAAGCAGACACAGGTGTACCTCTAACTGAATGGATCACTAGAGTTAAGAGTTCAGCGAGTGCAAGCCAAAGTGAAGAATAAGTGCAATGTTGATTTGCATGATTTTTTTTTTACTTTTGGCTTGGAGTTAACTGCGTTAGAATTTTTTCATGCATACTCCTATTTTTGTTTGAAAAGGTGATGGGGCCCTTAAGTTGTTCCTAAGACTCCCTGCTTCATGGATGCACTCCTTCGTGTTACACTAAGGTCATGAATGTGGTGATGAATTATCATCTTTGGAGCCTCGTTTATTTCTTTCTTACTTTCATAGTTCATTGCAAGTTGGTTACATGATTCTCCTTTTTATCGTCTATTGCACTTCTCTTATATTTTAAGTTGCAGCTGTCTTACTGGATTTTTGTCTCAATGAAATGCTTCTGCAGATGAGATGAAGAAAGAAGTAGAAGAAAAGTTCAATGAGTTGGGAGATATGTGTGAGAGAGGCGAGCTTCAACCTGAAGAAGCCTTTGAACTATTTAAGAAGTTTGAAGATGAGATGGTGATAAAATATGCAAAGATGATGGAAAAGGAAGCCCCACAGTTTGATGAGACTGCTGTCCCTGATAAGAAAAAAGATTTAGATGACCCACCAGGTGAGGGACCAATACTTCGTTGGCAAACCCGTGTAGTGTTTGCTCCCGGTGGTGATGCGTGGCATCCAAAGAATAGGAAGGTGAAAATGGCTGTGACTGTGAAAGAGCTCGGGCTTTCAAAGTATCAATTTCGGCGTCTGAGAGAACTTGTTGGAAAGCGGTATAATCCAGGGAAAGACGAGCTCATGATCACCAGTGAAAGGTAATGTTAAGTACGAAAAGACATGTTTAATTCTTTTTCCAGATTGTGTGGTAAATATACATACCATGGCCTTTTTTTTGTGTTCCTGAATGGCCATTAACTATCAAGAAATGGTGCCTTCCTTACATGGAGACCACTCTTCTCTTACTATGATTTTGGGTGATGGGTCTATGTTTCTGCATCTTGTTTCTTTTGCTAAGGACTATTAGCTAGACTTGTCTGTCTCTTGTAAGGTTATGACATAATCATGTTCACACGTACTTGCATGTAATTGTTTAACTAATTTAAATGGATAAATTTGTGTGGGGTTGCACCTTTTTCGGGACTTGGGCAACTTGTACTGCATAATCCCTTGTTGATCTAAACGTTCTTTTCTTGCCATCGCAGGTTTGAGCATAGAGAAGAAAATAGAAAGGATTGCCTTCGGACTTTGTTATCCCTCATTGAGGAGGCCGGTAAAGCTAATAAGCTGGTGGATGACGCCCGAGCGTCATATGTCAAGGACAGACTAAGAGCAAACCCTGCGTTCATGGAAAGGCTACGTGCCAAGACAGAAAAGATGAGGGCTTCAAGTACTGTACCAGTGTGATATTTTGATCCACGTTGGCTATTTTAACCTACTTTAAATAGCCGTTGGTCAATGAAATTCATTGAAAAGAACCGGTCTTGTAATTCTTTTGCAGTTTAGAGATAATTATGTTAATAATCTGGCTTAATGTCTCTGAAGTTACTGGAGAAGGCACTCAGATGGTTTAGCTGCTAGTTGATTACTCTCTGACAAATTGATTGCAGCTTCCAGATGCAAGCTGCAATTCGATTCCCCTTCTGGCAGATTTGGGTGTAATGAAATTCATAGAAGATGCTGGTCCAAGTTGCTTCTTTTAACTTAATCTCTGTTCTCATGTGAACTGTTGATTCATTCATCTTATTTGATTTTTACTAAGCTGCAAGAATTTCGCAGACACCATTTACATAAATAATTACATGCTTAGTTACTTTACACAACAAAAAGAAATTAACTCTTCCTGTTGGGTATGAAGCTTCTGGCATCGTCGGACTTTTATGTCTTTGTAGTCGCATGAGCATGAATCTATCTGGTTTTCTTTTCTTTGACCGGCCCTCTGGGAATCTTGTTCAGAAATTGGGCATCAAACCTTCCGTAAACCCTCCTCATCTCCCTTACCATCCTGCCAACCAGCATGTCGACTTCTTCCTCGAACCGGTCGTACAGGAATGGCACCGTCTCCATGCAGAAAAGCCCTGATATCGACATCAACCGAGCCATGTCGGCAACCGTTAGCACAGGATCTCAAATTTACCAGCGGATGAGAATAATCTTACCCAGATAGAGGAGGTTCAAGAAGCTGAAGCAGCTACCAATCACTGACGACACGTAGAGAATGATAATTGCCTGAGGGAAAAAATGAATCGCTTCAATGCTTCTCATTGACGTTGACAATGAATTTTAGGAAGAGTAAAGAATTGGTCGAGTCTGTACCAATATGAATTGACCAAAATCTCTCCCGCTTGCAATGTCGATCAGCTTCAACAAGAGCTGGTTGAATCTTCTATGAAAGGCTGAAGCGACATAATCAAACGTAAACATTACCTGTGGGATCTGGGGAGCTTCCCTGAGAAGATTAATTAATCAAGTTAGGGAATGATTAGTCAAAAGTGGGATTTGTGGGACGATTTTGAGATGATTATGGTATTGCAGAAGAGGTTAAGAGAAGCACCAATTCATGATCTCCGCGACCTTTTGCCATATGAAGATCCCCAGCATTGCTGTGATGGAGATATGACATAAGAGGGTCACGAAATTGTACTCCACGACCTCGAACAGAAACCATATCAACGTCGTCCCGGCCAAGAGTGCCGCGGAGAAGTTTCTGTTCCTCCACAGCAATATATCCGCCACTGCACAGTCAAAGGCCGGCGAAAAAATCATGGAGCAATAGACGAGGATCCAAGACCTTAATGGAGGACAACAGAAGCAAGAAGGAGGGAACTACTTATTGCAGAGAGGCTAACGAGAAACTCCTAGTCAACCTCTGGTACTACAGTTATGACTCACAGGCAGATTGAGTTCATTTCTATGTGATCAGCTGATAGAGATGAAGGTATGGGTATAGATTGATAACATTTAAAGTAGGATAAACCTTGTCCTGAAATAATTGAGGTTTTATATGGAAAATTTCTGTGAGAACCTCTTGTATAAGACAACTGAAAGAAACCTCAAATCATTCTCTGATCGGTAGCTTTTCGTGAGTATATACGAGAGTGCATGCTTGCAAGGACTCCTTTTCTCAGTAAGATCTCAAAACACTCAATTATCAATGCAAATGCACTATCGATTAAATCCTCAAAATGCCCTACAGAGTATAGGGGAACTTATATATACGGGCACTCACTACCTTGTCCTCCACCAAGTACTTCGTGCATCGGCCTTGTGCGACCAAACAGTTTCCCCGGTGGCGCTGTGTCGTTGTCGGAATCAGATGGGTAGACTGGCATCTTTTTCAAGGACTTGGGATGAGTTTGATTTCGTCTAGGTAGTTGACGCTATATTACAATTCAGCTATGTTATATATGAAGCACAACAATTCTAAGCTTGGTAGGAAAGTAAAGTTGGTAGAAAAGAAGCAACGAATGCCTTTAGAGTTTGGCCTTTGAACTTAGCTTTGCATGTACGGTACCCTGAAAATTATTCTAATCTTGTTATGTGGCCTCTGGTTCTGAAAAGCACCATCACTCTTGTGCCAATGTTGTATGAGCAATTGAGGAGGAAGCACCCGAAGAAAATGGTGAAAAGGTTCATAAAGACACAACAAAAGGCTCAAGCAAGAAGCAAGCATAGTTTTGACGCCGAAGTTTGATCAAAGGGCCAAGGCAAAAAGCTATTCAAGGTGCTAACTTGATGGATAAGTCGCATGTCGAGAAGTTATTAAAGGGTCCTCAAGTTTCGCATGACCGTATTTTTACTGTAATGGAAATGGAAATGCAGAGTTGGTTGGAACGTCAATACTGGTATATATATTCCATAAGTTGTGATGGATATCAATCTAAACGTTATGTCTTCAACAAGGGGCATTGAATCTTCTATTTTCCGCTCTTTTTGCTAAGCTTCTTGTAATGTCAGATGGCATTTTTCAGTCTAAAATACATCTAAATTCAGGAACGAGGTAGCAAAAGGGATTCGGTAGAGCACGAGTTGCTATACATTAGGGCAGTGGTTTCTACTTGATCTTCAAAAAGTGGAGTTTCCTTCCCAAGTCCTGAAAAGAAGTGCAAAGTGGAGTTTCCTTCACAAGTGTGAATGTGGTGGTTGCCTTAACCTAAAACCCTATGAGCGAATTGTTCTTTGTGATCATACGGTGTGATTCGTGTCCTCAAGTCTCCAAGGAATCTAAAAGATTGCTACAGGGAGAAGGGGGCAAAGAAACAGTTTTCTTTTCCATGTTTATGTCTTTTCTTTATCTTTTGTCGTTGAAGTACCTGTCCAAAATTTGCCTGACACATCAACATCCGACATTGTTTTCACTGTTTAGAAAAGAACTTTTGGAATTATATGTCCTTTTTCATCTATTTAATTATGATCTCTTGTTTGATTTTGGATCCATCACGACAATTCACACTTTTCGAATAAATTTTCAAGCCCCATTTAACTTGCGCAAAATAGGTACATTTGATTGTGTGCATATTGAGCTGCGTTTAATAGTCAACAACCTCATAACCAGGGGCTCTTCTTAGATCATTGGTGCTTGGTTAAGAGGTAATCTCGCTAAAGAGAGGGAGCTGAAGCTCCGAGAGGGGCCTATGCGGCCTGTCCGTTTACATTGCAAGGACGGCGGGCTCCATAGATGCATTTTTTATTTTAATATGCTGGTACCTACACTCTTTGCTCCCAATTCCTCAAATCTTTGTTTTTCCTGGAAGGTGGGAATATCCTTTTGTTGCTTTACATTTTGGGGATCCCGAGGGGATGAAATAGTTTAAGGTTTTACTTAGGTCCAGTTTAGGAAAATATATGGGAGGATAAAAGATTGCTTGAATAATAGTTTTCAAGGGTGAAAAAATAAATTGCATCAGCAATTGCTGTTCAAAACTTACCTCCGTGTGAGTTACCTAAGTTGAGCCTTAAGGAAAAAAGTGTTGCAATAGTCAAAAAGAGAGTGCTTGATATCATTGGTGGTGGGCTCCCGTAATCATGATCCTCTCCACCTTTTGAATTGCATGCTTGCTCGTTCAGTAGGACTCAATCACTCCCCTAATGATTGTCTTCTTGAGACAGTGGCCTCACAATGATTAAACTCCCATCAACAGATTCAATAGAAGCCACCGTAAACTTCTCTATAGAATATCGAAATTCTTCTCGAAATTCACCTATTGGACTGTAATAAACAAATCGTGTTTAAGCATGCTTAGTACAGAACAGTTCAGTTTTCTATTATACAAGACAACGATATAAATTCAAGCCATCTTGTGCTCTCTAAATGTCAGATCTATCGAAGCAGTGGTTGCGCAATTAAAAGAATGTTTTTTTGAAGTACTTTCTGCCAGTAAACAAATTTAAGTATTGTTTCCAACAAAAGAGCTACACAATCACGACATTTTATATGAATCAGTGTGGCTATTGTAAAAACTGCCAGACTAGAGGCAGACAATGGACTTTACCCTCTGATCATTTTTACAAGCAAGCAATTCTGTGCCAAGCCTTCACACTAAAATACACTATAAATGAAAAGCTAATTGACCATCATATAGAATGATGTCATTCATGTATATATGGATGAACCAGTGATGAGGAAGTTGCATGATTGCCCAAACTTACTCAGATCAGCATCACCGAAAGCACAAGAATGGTGCTTAAAAGCTGCCTCCACGCTTCCATGCTTGGCCATCATTACCAAGATAAGTCAGCTGATTCACATTGAGCGGGGTTTACTTACAATTTTCGTTTTTTTGAAATAGCTTTTGAGGAGTTGCTGGAAATGAAAAGGGGTTTGCTCTATCATTTATGGTTAGAGCCATATGGAAAAATGGCACCTCCTCAATTCACTCAGGGTTACCTGTTGTATCATTTGCTCAATCTTTTTTTTTTTCTTGACCAAAAAAAAAATTCACTCAGGATATCTTTCTTCATTAATAGTATGATCTGCAATTCAGCAGATTGTGCATCACTGTTGCAAGTAGATCTTTGCCTTTCCCAAGTACATTTGCAAAGGCTGAAATGGGAAGGGAACAACAGGCAACCTTAAAGGAACCCCTTTTTCCTCCAAGCAGACGGCTTTTTGGAAAATGATCAAAGTGTTCCATCCTAAATACAATCGGATCAGACCAGGCGACCGACAAATCTTCATGAAATCTTGGCACTCTTCTTATTCATGTTAAGCTTTTAATAGCTTTTTATAATGATATACAAAGATTTTCTGCTTTCCGGAAAGTGGCAAAAGGCCAGAACGCTTTATGTATTCTCCTATGTTAGATTATGTCTCGAGTTTGAGACCAAAACGAAAATCTGATTTTCAGAAATAAATAAATAAAGGCAAGAATCTGAGACCAAGTTTTGGAAATTGCTTCATCGTTGAAGCCCACTTCAATATTTTTCACTTTGGAGTCGAGGAATAGAGCTTTGATAGTGAAAAGAAAACAATAAAGAAAAGGAGGAAAAGTGTGGACTTGTCGATGGGGCCAAAGAAAGAAAAGAAGAAACAAAAAATTAAGTAAAATCCTCGTTTGAGTCAAAGGTTCAAAAGTATATTTTGTTCATGCATTGATTCTGGCACCGTTGTTCATAAGCGTGGGCTATGGCTAATTTTCTGAATTACATTTTGGCGTTTTCTTCGTCCGCGAGACTGGAGAAAAAGTACGAGTAATTTGGCCGAGAAATTCTTTTGTTAAAAATTTGTTAATTCTTTTATGAGATTGAAAAATTATTTCATGAGTAATTTTGGAGTTAAATACCGTGTGAGTTATTTGGTATAATTAGAGGCTTGAAAAATGCTGAGAGTGTTTGAATGACTCGAGTATTGTTGTAATCTCCGTTATATCGTTTGATCTACCCGTGGGTGTAAGTCACTACGATCGAATCGCGTAAATCTGATATCCAATTTTTTTTCTTATTTGATTTATTTTGTTGTCCGATCACACAATTGATATCAGAGCTAAGCTTGATTAAGTTAGAAGTAAATCGATAATGATGGAAGAAAGAAAAGTAAAAATCGACAGATTTGATGGGAATGATTTGATTTTTGGACGATGCAAATTGGAGATTATTTATACCAAAGGAATTTGCACTTATTCCTACCTAGGGAGAAACCTGAGTTGATGAAGCGAACTGAATGAGAATTGATGGATAGACAAGTGTTGGGGTGTTATTCGGTTAAGGTTGATTCGTAACGTCGCGTTTTGACATCGTGAGAGAGAAGACCACTATGGGCTTGATAAAAACCCTGTCAGACATGTATGAGAAGCCCTCTACGATCACCAATGTCTATTTAGTGTGATGTTTGTTTAATTTGAAGATAAGCGAAGGTGCATCAATTTCATATCATATCAATGAATTCAATGTAATCGTTAGTCAGTTGAGTTCAGTTAAAATTGACTTTGAAGATTAGATACATGTTTTGATTTTATTATCCGCATTGCCTGATAGTTGGAATACTATTGTTATTACTGTTAATAATTCCTCTAGGTCAACAAGCTTGACGTTTAATGAGATTCAGGATTTGCTTATGCGTGAGGACATCCGTAGAAGAGAATGTGGTAAATCTGTGTCTATAGCTTTAGAAGGTGAAAATAGAAGAAGAACTAGTACTTAATGTTAACAGAAGTAGTATAAACCCAAATAGATGTAGTCAGTTTAGGATTGGTGGTGTTGTCCGTTAGAGCTGTGACACGAGGGGGCATCTTAGAATGGATTGTCATAAGTTGAAAAACAATAATGGTAAGGGAATTTTAGAGTTGAGTCTATTGATGATTTTGCAGTTATAGCTGATAGTAATTTTGATAGTACTAATTATGTCTTATTTGTCACTGATGATTTGTCGTTTGGCGGATGAATTATGCTTATAATAGGAACTAGTTTACTACTTATCAATGCATGAATAGTAGTAAAGTACATCTAGGAAACAATGCTGAGTGCGATATTGTGGGTGTTGGTGATATTAGAATCAAAATACATGATTGCATTGTGAGGACATTAACTGGAGTGAGGCATGTTCCTGAATTTTCTTGAGTGCCTTAGATTCAACTAGGTGTTGATATATCTCAGAATGTGGAATTTCAAAAGTTACTCAAAGTGCCTTGGTGATAATAAGAGGAAGCAAAGTAGCTTGTGTGAGCTTTAAGGTGTAATGTAAGAATGAAAATGCATGATAGTATTGTGAGGACATTGACTATAGTAAGGCATGTTCCAGAATTGAAAAAAAAAAACTGATTTCTTTGAGTGCCTTAGATTCAACTGGATGTCGATATACCTTAGAATTTGGAATTTCGTAAGTTACTCGAGGTGTCTTGATAATAATGAGAGGAATCATGCACAATGGCTTGTATGAGCTTTAAGGTGAGATAATGATGAATTTCGCTACGGAGACGTTGTATGTATCTATTTGAGAGTCTAAATTGTGATATACGAGTCTGATGCATATTAGCAAGAGAAGCTTGAAAGTTCTGAGTGAAAGGGATCTACTATGTGGTTATGTTGCTGACAGACTAAATGTATGTAGATACTATGACTTAAATCAACGGTGGAAAGTGCAGTTCAGTACTACAATTAGAGAAACCACGGAAATTTTGGAGTTGATTCACTTGGATGTTTGCAGGTTGTTGCGATTTCCTTCAAGGAAGAGTGTTAGATTATGCTAACAGTTGTGCATGTCTACTCGAGGAAGACTTGTGTGTTTATGCTTAAGCACAAGTTTGATGTTGTTGTTAGGATTAGGCAATTGAGAGCTTTGATTGAAAAGGAGACTAGTGAGTCGATCAAGCATGTGCGAATTGACAGTAGCATGGAGTTTTACTCTGAGCTGTTACACAAATTCTGCATGAAGAAAGACATAGTGAGACACCGTACTAGTGCTTATGAACCACAACATCTTGCAGAGTTAATGAGAAAATACTAGAGATGGCCTGTGCTGGTATGGTTAGGAAATTCCTACCTGAGCACGCTTAACTTAAGAGTTCCAAAGTTAAGCGTTGCCGTTACGTCAAAATGTGCCACCATGAGTTAATTACAGTTTTCATAAATATATATATTTTAGAATCGCTTTCCCCTATTCGGTGCACAGTTCGGTTCTTGTGCCGCTTCTTGTCTAGGACTTCTGGCCTCGGCGACCACTATCCGCTTTCGTTGGACTGGGTCATTTCAAATCGCTTGTTTCCGCAACACCCTTGACAACTAGTTAGTGTTTTCAATTGTGTTTTTGATGCTATCAAGATTATAATCTTTGGTAGGAATCATGTAGGAATCGACAAAACCAACTAATTAGCTAAGTTTGCATTAGCAAGAAGAAAGTAATTTGTAGGATTTCAAGAAGACAATTGTCCAAGAACCGGTATGAAACAATACCAAAACTTTACCTCAGCCTCTCCATCGAAGTTAGGAAAACTTCCATGGCCAAACTTACATTGCCATATATAGCTGTGATCAGAACATACTGTTCGTCCGACCAAAAAAAAAGAACATACTGTTCATGCACAGCTGAGAAAGTAGAGTTTGAAATTCACCAAGAGCACTTGTCAAACCATTCTTTCCTGTGCTACTACCACTCGGGAGTGGAGCAATCAATTAATTATCCTCCTTTTGCCCAAACTGAATCTACCAAAAGCAATGGCCAACCAAAGGATGTCTCTTTTTTTGTTATCTTTTCTCAACTAACAAAGCAGATCAACCCATGTGAAAATTTTCAGCTTTTTTTCCCATCCTAATTGGGGTAAAACATTTTTCCTTTTACCGGTATTTTCTCTATAAATAGAGAGGGTACTTCAAGCCAACACCTCACACACTAAACCAACCATCTCTCTGTCTCTCTCTGTCTCTCTCTCTCTCTCGCTGAAGCACACAGCAAATGAAGGCACCATCCATTGTGTTCTGCTCTTTGCTATTGCTGCTTCTAGCTGAAGCGCAGATCACTATGGCAGTAACGTGCAAACCGACAGAACTTAGCTCGTGTGCTAATTCGATTGTGTCATCAACTCCACCATCTAAACTATGCTGCACCAAAATCAAGGAGCAGAAACCCTGCCTTTGCCAGTACCTCAAGAATCCCAGCTTGAAGAAGTTTGTGAACTCTCCTAATGCCAGGAAGGTTGCAAGTACTTGTGGAACTCCGTTTCCCAAATGCTAAGACAGTTCAATCGTGGAGCATGTTTGTTTTCTTTAAAAGCATATTACATGGACCTTATTATGTAGTGGAAATCTGAGTTGAGATTAGGCGGTAATGTACTAATAGTCCTGATGTGGTTTTCAATATGTATCAGTCTGTGTGGAGGCACTGCTTGTGATACAAATAAGTTGGTCATCACCACATGCACTCATCTCCAGTTTTTAGTGCTTCTTCCGTGTATTTCATTCCCATCTGCTGTTCATTCATGTACGTCCTGATCTACAGGAAGTTTCTTGTTAAGGAGTTAACAAGTATCAAGGCATAGATGAGCAAAATATAAAGAATGCATGATCGAAGGAATTTCTTGTTCATGAGTTACCGAGTACCAACCACAGCATATGCAATTCTCATATCAGCTGACCCCAATTGAGTGCTAGTAAACCCTCTTCCAACATGTCTGGTTTCTCAATACGACAGCTTTAGTTGCTTGGACATTAATCAACACTGATCAAAGGCAGGCCATGTGAGAATCCCAACACATCCAGGCCCCTTAATTAATGCTTTTCTTTTGCATGTCATACTTGTGATTAAACTCACATTGCAGTAATTCCACAATCACACAGAACTCCATTCGAAGTAAATAAGCTCAGTGAAGCACAATGAATCTGAAACAGTGAAGATGTTGGGGGAAGGGGGGGTGGAATAACCAATTTTCTTTATTTAGCTGATAAGAATTACAAAAAGAATATTGTCAAATGCTTATGTTGCATAATATACTAGAGCCACCATTCCATTTTGGGGAAAATCAGAACGTCGGAGAGTAGCTCCAAGTTCTATTTCCATGTACAAGAAAGGTGCACTTACAGAATCAATATGGTAGTTTACAAATTAAGAAGGTTTGAGATTTGGTTCCACCCCATAATCCACGGCCTTTTATCAGCAGGAACTGCGAAATTAAGCTCAAACATCTCCTTTGACATGTTTCCACTTCCAGAAAACCCAACGAGTTTGGCCACTATCTCGGCACTTTCCTGTATATGTTGGGGATCATGAGGATCTGTCCAAAGTTTGCTTACAAACTGCAGCTTCCTCTGCTTCCCCTCAAGTGGGACATCCCATTTAATGTATAATGCATCTCTCTCCTCTGCAGTCACACGTGAGGTCAACCTTTTGGCCAGAAACTCCCTCTCCCGTTTCAATGCTCTAATGCTGAAAGTAAAGCCAATATGTGAGAATTTTATAGCTTGGTTTATCTAAATTTCACGCAACTGACGCATAGTACTTATGTCTCTCTGTGTTCGTGTGTGACTTGTGTGTGTGTGGAGAGAGAGAGAGAGAGACCTCGATGATAGTGACGCAATGGGTTCATCTCCTACATGCGCAGGACTTGCATTCCCAAGTTCTGCTAAGTGCTGCTGCAACCATGTCAAACGCCTAAGCTCCACTTCCATATATATTTGATCAGCTGGGTCCCCTTTAAATAACAGATAAAACTGCGTCCTGTGGATGATGGATACAAAGCACACATCCCATAACTCAATGATTTGTTGCCTTTGCTCCTTGAAAGTTAAACTCCAGGGAGCCTGAGGCTGGTCTGGCTCATTTGTGTCATCATCTTGTAAATCATGTCCAGCTGCTTCATTTGCTTCTAGTTCTAACACCTACAGGGATGGAAAATTCATATGAGCGAAACTCCCAATATGCATTAAATTAAAAGATGGTGATGAGAAGAAGTAAATCAAGTAAAAGTCCTCAATGAACCTGGCAAACAAGTAGCTGCTTTTGGTATTGCAATTTGGCCACACGTTCTTTCAATTCAGTGACATATGCTCTTATGCTTCTCACATTCTCTTCAGCTGCATTTTGGAACATTTGCTGCATTTTCTTCATATTAACTGAACTTGAACGGCGATAACCCGGAGTTCCTTCCTTTGATGTAACTTCTCCGTCTTCATTCTTTGCAGTATTCTCTTTCTCATATTCGTGCAAGGAATCCTTAGAAACAGTCTCGCAGTTGTTCTCAGGAGCTCTATTCTCAGAATCAGCCTCCAGAATTTGTCTAGAAGCTGATAGAGGAGAGCAAGGAGATTTTATAAAATTTGAACGGTTAGCACCGTTGCTGGAAGCCAAAGGAAGCAGCTTTTTCTTTTTTGTGTGATTCTTTGTCTTAGGCGTTGCTTCATTGTTGCCATTTTGAAGGTTGCTTGGAAGAGACATCACCAGTTTATCAATAGACTTCTGGACATTTTCAAGCTGCTCCTCAAGATCTGCAATGTTGCTGCCTTGCGAATGAAGTCTTGTTATCTCATCCTTAAGATTAGCACTGACACTTTTGTGAGTTGCGATGACATTTCCAACTTCAACTTCCTTGGGCGCTGCTGATCTGACAGCACACATTTCCCTTATTTCTGCTTGAAGCTTTGCAATTGTCTCAGCTGCATCTTGATTTCCCAGCCTATGACAAGCAACTTCTTTTTGCAGTACTTCCAGAGCTCGATTTGCCTCATCTCTGAGCTGGTCCTGGAGATTCTCAAGTTTGCGAATCTCATGCATGAGTGTGAAGGGAGCAGTTGACGACTGCCTCATAGATAGTCTCAACAATTTGTTCCGTGGCCTGTCAATGCGGCTCAGTTCCCTTCCTTCTTCAGGTGTCAATGTACCAGCATAAGAAAGGCATTTCTTCACGGAAGGACGAGGCGATTCAAGTACATTTGGGCCCTATAAATTTAGATGGTGCATAAGCAAATGGTGAAAATGGGGCGGCAGGATGGAAAAGCAGAATAATAAGTAGTAAGAGGATACCTGCCCATCCTCTTGGAATTTTTTGCGCAGCTCATCGACCTGTGATTGTGCAAGATCTCTTTGGCGTCTTAATTCCTGAATTTCCATTTCCATCTACAGAAATTCAGAAAAGTTCAGTAGGCATTATGAGTTTTTTTTTCTTTTTTTTTCTCATAGAACCACAAATGGCATTTATCTTTTCTCAATTCACCTGTTGAATTTTCACATCTTTTTCCTTTGACGGCTCAGGGGTTCGGAGCTCAGCTTCCAATCTTGCAACTTCCTTTTGTAGATGTTTCACCAACTGCTTATCTGAAACGACCTATGGAAGAAGGAAGAGGACCAAAGTTAAAATCAGTGCAAGAGCTCTTAAACTTAAATCAATGATATTTGAATAATCATTACCATGTTTACTTGAGCATTGTTTGTCACTTCCTTTGCTCTAGTAGCAAAGAGGAGAGTATTTCGTGATTGTTCTACATGGCTAAGTGCTGGGCTCAAGGTACATATAATTGCAGTTCGTGCATTTCCACCAAGAGAGTGCTGCAGTATCCGCGTCAGCTTTGAATCTCGGTAGGGTATATGGCCGCTTCTTTTTCCAACACTGCAGATGATCCATCGTAAATGTTCAGGAAATAAGGTAACTGATTATTTTTTCGAGGCAAAATATTCACTGAAATCCTAACAGGTCAAAAGAATGCTATTTTGTGAGTGCTAACAGTAGAATTGGAGTTGGCCAAAATAAACCAACATAATTAAAGCCTAATGTTAACAGATAACGAGAAACTGCATACAACCTGTTTTGCTGTTGAGATGCACTTCATCATATCAACAGGTAAAGGTAAAAGGAGAAGGAATTTGCTGACTGTTAATCTGACCTGAGCTTTCTAATCACTGTCGTCAAAGTCATCAAACTAAGGTTAATGTGGCAGCCTTCCCTGAGTCTAGCACCATCAGCATGTGTCTGTGAGGCTCTTTCACTTCCAGCTAGATCAACAAAGTTCTGCAGGTCATTCATCCAGCATTTGTTACCATCAAATACTTCTTTTACGGTAAAAGAGCAAATACAAAATTACAAGGACTTACCAGGCTTGCGACAAAAGATCTAACACAACCTGAGTTATCACGAAGAGTGCTTTCTATTGTCTGCATGCCAAAAAAATTATTCACATTTTGGATGCCAAAAAATATTCCCGACATCCCATCTTTGAAAAGTTTTAGCAGGTTACTGACCAACCGTATAATCTGGTGTGACCGTGAGCTGTTATCATTCAACGCCGTTTCACCAACTTGTCTTTGAGCTACAAAAGAGATGGATTGGTTGATTATGTTGGTGACATATAATTCCAAGCATAAGGAAAAAAACATAAAGATAAGGAGAATCAAGTCAAAGCTTCATTGATCTACCTTCACAAATGCTTATCAAATGTCTCAAGTGCTGATCATTATTTGCTTTCTCCTCGACCAACTTCTCTACAACAGTTCCTTTCTGCAAGATGCACAATGATACTCGTAAACAGAGAAAGAAATAACAGAGAAAAAGAAAGATATCACGTTAGGAGCCAGAATAATAGAAACAGTGATGTTATAATACCTCTGGATCATCTAAGAGCTTAAGATTGCGTCCCGATTCTGAATTTAACAAATCCCTGACATTTTCATTGTATATTTCCAAGCCAGAGATCTTTATGGAAAAGTCTCTCTCTGGTGTCTGCAGTCAAGCAAGAAGAACATCAGTAAGCATAACATAACACAGGGGACAAGTAGCACCCCCTACACAAAGGCAGAATGTGAAGATATCTAGGCTTTTAGCATGACCAATAAGACGCAGAAGCAAAAAGGGTAAGAAGCTAGTGAAGCTTACATTCACTATATGCTGGTAAATATCATTCACAGCCTTCTCTGTTATGCCTCGCATCGTATAGGTCTTACCACTACTAGTTTGTCCATATGCAAAAATGGTTGCTGCAGTAGACCCATGTGTCATTTCTCAATGAATATACACAATTTATAGCTGAACTCGAAATGCTTAGGTGCGGTTGAACATTACCATTTATACCCATCAAAGCTGATAAAGCCACATTCTTCACCCCTTCCTCATAGACAGATTCGGTCAAGCTTGAAGGACCAAAAACTCTATCTGGAAAAATGGGTACATTATCACTCAACATCATTTACCAATACTTCAGCTTAAAAGAGATCGCAAGATTCGAAAATAAAAGTAATATGAGGATTAACTATAGTACCAAATGTGAACGAAGCAGCTTGAGCTACTCGTTCCTGGGGTTGCGGCTTATATACAACGGTATGGTCATCAGCACACTCCCATGCAACTTGGTCTTTTGCTAACTGTTCCCTTTTGCTTAATGGCCTGAGACGAACTGTAACCACGATCTTCTCTTCCCTGGATCTAGGGCCGCCTGGTGTTGACACAGGTGTTTTTTCTACTTTTGAGGCTGGTGTTCCAGGAGCTTTAACTGTCATCTTTATCTTTGTGTCCCCTTAGATGATCAAGCAGAACAAGATGACCCAGAAGATTATGGTGAAGCCTCTACAAGAGAGGCTGAAGATGACCCCTTAAGTCTAATACTAACAGCCCAAAAGGTGTTATCTACAAAAGGAGAGCAAGTTTTCAGCATGGTGGAACATATCACAGCCAACCTACACAAACTAGACTTAACAAATGATTTGGTAGTGCTTGCACATCCTAGCTACCCACAGAAACTTTCTTATCAAATAGAAAATAAATGGGGTGAAAAAAACCATTGCTTTAGCACTCAGAATTTATCTGAGCTAGCATCAGTATATTCTATTTGAATTTGGCTATAGCACAATTAATGGACATACTACTCAGAAAAAATCTACATGGAAAAGCCACATGCATTCTTATATCTTCCCTCCAACCCACTACTCGAATAAATACAATCCAAGAAACTTTCAGATCCAACTTCATAATTCTGACGACTTTCGTGTTCTCCTTCTTAATTTGATCCAGATCAGACAATCATGTTGCATTTTCCTTTGTGTATCCTCTCCCCCCGATGGAAGAGAAGCAACTCCAAGACCAGAGCACAATCGACAAGCTTCATCGCCTTTTCATCTGCTGCAACTTACTTCTCTACGGTTGAGGAACAATCACTCTAAAACTGGAATTCATGGTTGCCCAAGTTTGCCGAGATCTGCTAGCTACACTCAACTATTCCAGACAGACTCGGCTCAGGTCAGACTCTTTAAAAAGCAAGTCCAATCGCAACCAGAATCATCAAAAGAAAACTAGAAGTACCCTTCATTTCTTGAACACACATCTGTTCACTTTAGGCAACAGGATCAATCACCTTCAACTACTCGGATACAATTCGAACAGACATTCGAATGAGGAAAAAGAACTGCGATTTACCTCACCGAAACCGCAGAGATTCTCGAGAATTTTGACCACCAACTTCCCGACCCCCCGACGAAAACAAAAACCAAAACCTGGGTTCTGTACGCCGATGAGAGTTCTAGAGAGAGAACGAGGGAGAGCGAGAGAGCAAGTGAGACAGGTTTTGGAGAGAGGGAGAGAGAGCGAGCGTGCTTTGCTTGGGATTCCGATTTGAACCTCGGCTCTAACGGCTAGTTCCAATTTCTCGCGCTCTTTTGCGACCAATTTCTCGCCGGGTCGTAGGATATAAAAAAAAATATAACGGTAATATGAAATTTTGCTTTGTCCCTTTCATTTGGTTCTCCTGTGATTTTACGTTTCGTGCTTTGGTCTCCGCCGACCGAAGCGGATCCGAGGCGCTGGGATTTCAACCGTTATCATCTGACGTTAAAAATGGTGCTTTTATTTTTCCGACAAAAGGACCAAAAAGCAAAAACAAAAAAGAAAAAAACAGGGCCTATATCCCCAAATTGTGGAATTGTGTCTTGATTTTTTTGCATTATTTACCAAAGGTGCCCGGAGCCTAGACTTGCTCGATTGGACCCGCGGGGCTCGAGGCCAGGGTTAATTTCAGTATCGTGTGTTGCCGTGGTCCCGTGAGATAAAGAAAATCCTATTAATGATGAAGTTGTTGAAAAGAATCGTTAAAAAAAAAAAAGAGAAGATTGTTTGTTATTTCAAAAATTTTAACATATATGGCTCATGATTGATATTTTCAATGATTTTCGCGTATCTTAATACGACTTGAAAGTGAATTCAGAAGATTGTATTCCATGCTATGTTTTTTAAAATTCTCAATGGTTTTCACATACTTACGGTTTACAAGTCCTAGTCAACTTTTTCATAAAATACTAATTTTAATCTAACCTACTTGTTCAAAACTTTTTTATTTTGCAAGATGATGACTTGAGATCTCGGAATAATTACCTCTAAATAGGATATATTAGTTTTTTTAAAAAAATTTATATCATAAAAATTTCAAGTATTCAAAATGGTATTAGATAAAGAACCCCAAATTCTCATTAATCAAGCAAATCTTTTTTGAAGTGGGACTTTATTCCACGACTTGAATAGCTAGATCCACAGCCTTTGGTGCAAAGAGACTAAATTGCCCTTCAAGGGTCAAAGCAAACTAATTGCTGCTTTAATTGCCCCCTTCCTTCTTCGCCTCCACCAACCAACCATGCTTAACCCCAGCCGTCTCCTGAACAGTTCAGGCTGAACGCTCCATGTTTGTTTTTGGAACAAGAGAGAACAATCGAGTCCGAAATCCGCCGTAATCACACCGTCCGATGTTCATGTTTTGGGGGTAATTACTTGCTTCTCTTCATGAGAAAAGTAGTAAACACAGGCCACAGCACTCTGGACTAACATCAGACGAAGTTGTAATTGTTTGTTGTCGTTGGTAAACAAAAAAGAGACAATCTTCTTGTAATCAAAGTTGACAAAAATGAAAAAAACGAACTGCTGACAAAGCCAAAATTTCCCCCAGTATTGCCCGTCTTCCCCGCATGTTAACTCGACACTGATTCAGACATTGGCGGAATTCACCACCGCAGCCATGAACATTTCATAGGAGTAGAAGCCCTTGAAATTTGAGCATCCTCGATATTCAACAAACTCACGGTATTCATAACTATATATGTGCTGCTTAAGATGGGTTTAAACCAGAGACAATGAACACATCTGCTCAATGAAGCCCAGACTGTAGCTTTATTTACGGAGAGGGAACACCACTGGCCATCACGTTATGTTGGCTTGAGTCGAGATTCTCTAGCTTTTGGAACTCGAAATGAGAGGATGCTGCTCCATAGATCTGCCTCAAGTCACAAAAGTCATGCCCCAACAAATCAGTGCTTGAACACCTTCAAGAGCAGTCATCAGTCTATCTCAGTAATCCAAGTCACAGTGCATAGACAATGTCATGTCGTGCTCTTCAATACTTTCGACTACCTTAGCCTCTAGGATCAGAGTACAGTACATAATGTGCATTATAGCTACGGAACAACTAAAAGAGACAGGAGGGTAAGAAATTCTTCCACCAACTAAAGTCAAGTTGTATAAATTGCACTTCAGCAAACAAAAGATTCATATTCAGAGATCGCAAATTCTGCGCAGTGGAGGCAGACGGAATTTACACAAAGTTCACTGGGCCAGTATAACAAAAGAAAATCTCAAACTGCTCATCTTCACAGCTACAACATTGCACAACAAAAGAAGCCGATCTGAGATTTCAGATGAACAAAACTATATCAAAAAAGAAAAAAAAAATGTGTAAACTACAGCAGAACTAAGCCTAGCACTTGGAGTCTGAATTCAGGTTTGAGATGCAAAAGAAGAAATTCAACAGTTAAAGAAGACAAACTCACATAATTCAATGCTATAAAAGAAAATCTGGGATAACTGGTGCTTGAACAATAACGTCTGAGGAGCCTTCTGCTTTTTGTCGGCTCTTCTGCCGGCCATGATGATGGCTACTCTTTGACTTCATTTTTCCTGCATGTTCTTCTTTTTCCATGCCAAGCTTCTCTGGACTTGTCTGTCCTCTCTCTTTTCGATGGGGCCGTTGTTTGCTTCTTCTAGAACTAGATTTTCGATGGCGAGTATTTTCCACGTCGTGCATATTCTCTTTTGAGTCCAGAGATTCCGCATTTACCGTCTCTTTTCCTTTTATTGAACTAGATAACTTCACAGCATCGTCACCCAATAGAATATCTCGCACGGCCCCTGATAGTAAATCATCCCTTGAATCTTGCTTCTTTGGTACAACAGGGACCGATTCTCCTTCATCGAGTTTAACGACAACAGGCCTTGGTTTTGCATAATTTGGCTTTTTCTTTGACACAAGCGATTGAGCCGTGAGCTTAACCAAGTCTTCAGCATCATCCTGATTAGTGTCAACTGATTTAAGGTCATTTGCAGGCGGATAATCATTTGATATAGTTCCATTTCCTTCTGAAGGGAGATAATATAAGCCATGCCTCTTACGGTGCTCTGCAAGCAAAGACGTGGATTCATTCGATGCTTCTGAATCTTCCTTGCTTTGCACGTTAGAAGAAGCAGGATCCATTATCTCGCCATAATAAGGACTCTCAAGAGAAAATGAACTTGATGAAGGTAATTTAACATCACCCATGATCTCATCTAAGTCAGCAAGATTATCCTTGAGAACTAGACCATCTGGTATTGGAACTCTTTCTTGGGCACTCGTTGAGACAGGACCCAGCTCTTCAGAGAAAGCATCATTCATCAATTTGATCAGTTTTAGAACTTCAATTCCTTCTTTCTCCAAAACCTTTTCATTCTGGAACTGAGCAGGCATTTCTCGTTTAAGCACTTCGATCAGACCCAGTATGTTACATGCCCTCTCAAGAATTTCTACCTCAAGGCTCACCGATAATGGTCTCATGGCCACTTCAACTAGATTTAACAGGTTCGCAATAGATTCACGTGTAAAACCATTCTTTCTGAAAGAAACAAATTTAGAAGTCTGACCATCACCATCAGCCACGTCGCCAGTGCCTTCTATGGAAATATCTGCAGATGACTGATCCACAACCCCAGGATTGAAAGCTTCGTCATGATCACTCTCAATAGGTGCTCTAAAACTTGCTAAATCAGAGGCTTCAGAATTTTCCCTTTGAGAGATTGAATCCAGAACTCCCGGCTCCAAATCAGCAAGAGTTTCAGTTTGAGATAGATAAGAATTTACAGAAAAAATTAAAATTTTTAAAACTGACTGCAGATAGACTGCTCTAATTGAAGCGGGCAGAAGACTAGCACGGGGCTGTATAAGTGCCTCGGCAAGCTCAAGAGGGTTCAATGAGAACTCAACATACTCCCCGGACACCCACGCAGCAGCAGATAGGATCCTATGCAAGAAAGGATTTCCGAGTAATGCAGGGTCAATAAGCAAACTGCGAGCAACACGAACAAGTTCCGGCCTCGCATCTCTGACCCTCATCCCAACATCAATAAGCTGAAACTCAATTTCCTCGCCCTTTTGGCAATGGGGAGTCCTGGACATTTCTCCGAGAAGCAATACATACCAGTCAAAATCCATTACTATTTCATAAAAATTTCTGGAACAAGTAGATAATATGGACCCAAGAATCTCATTGCAAAAATCGGGGTCAGATTTAAGAGCATAATTGACCAAGACCCTGGAAATCTCGATAATGCTACTCTCAGATACCATAGCCATAACGAGATGCAAGGACTCAAGCTTAATATTTGCATCCTCGTCACTCAAAGACTTGATCACTACCTCCTTGTTCTCCAACACAGCCCACAAGTGCTTATGCGCGACAATCGAGAGCGCATGTAACCCTAGATACTTCAGATTTGGATCGTCTTCCAATAAAAATTCCCGAATCTTCGCAACCGCAAGCTTCACTGCAGAGTCATACTCACTCAAGCTCCCCACCACAGTTCTGACACACTCAAACATGAGTGATTTCGCGCCAGTCCTCCTCATATGCTCACAGATAGGCTCCACGACCTTCTTTGCCAGCCTTGGCTCCAGGGGAGCCAATTTAGCAAATATTTTCAACACCTTAATCAACACCCAATTGTTCCTTGAGTCCACCAGTATCCTGTAAAACTCGGGGGCCAAAGGCAAGTACGAACGTGGATCCTTCGCTGCCAACTCACAGAACACCCCGACCGTGGCGGACAAACTCTGCGGATCAGAACTCTCCAAATTCTCCACCAAACGCTTAAAGCACACCCTAACCGCATCTGGGTATTTCTCAAACACCCTCATGGTGACCCCTATGGTTTTCTTTCTAACGAAAACCTTGCTGCTAGACAACAAAGTGAAAATCTCAGGAGTTAAATCCCTAGCAAGGTCAACCGTACCAATCTTGGCCAAGCACTCGAGTGCCAAACTCGCCTCATACTCATTAACACTAGTCAGATCCTTGCGAAGCTGGTGAGTGATGAGAAGCAAAACAGGGGTGCTCTCATTGAAAGATTGAGAAGCAGCGACGTACCCAATTCGCTTCTCGGCGAACCGAGAAGAGGACATGCACTCGACGGCGTGGAAAGCGGCCCACGACATGTCCGCGGCGTGGAGAGAATTCAGGTAGGTGAGCTTCTGGAGCGCGATCGATTTGGTATGGAGATCGGTCGATTTGATCTCTCTGCGGATTTCTTCCATGGCCTTGGAGATGAAGGCCGATTCCCCGATCAGCTGGAGCCGCATGCCCTTGATGAGGTCCTCCAGCGTGCGCTGGAAAAGGGTCTCCATGATCGACGGTCCCGCCATCGGAATGCGCCGAAATGATCGATCTTGATCAGCTTTCGAGGTTCAGATCGATGCCCAGATGGAGTTTCGGCGTGAATTGGTGATCTTGAAGGAGGGTGTTCGCGATTTGGGCATTGGGAAGGAAGGGTTCCTTCGTCGTCAGCTTGCGGAGAATTGGTGCGAGTCGAGCCTGCTCGCTTCTAAGGCAACTGTGCGAGACGATTGGTTTTCTTTGGGAAACACGAAAACCTGAAAAAGGAGGAGGCGCTTGCTTTCCTTTTGGAGTTCAGTTCTTGGTGCTATAAGCACTGTTGCATTTTTCGGCTAAAATTGCTTTCAGTTATCACGTGGAATTAATCTTTTACAGATCCAAACATTCATTTGTGATTTGGTTAGGGATCGAGAGGAGGGATCTTATTCTTGTGCATGAAAATCAAAAAACATAAGTTATGCTTTAAGAAAATCTATCTTGTGCTCCAACTGAAAGCATTGATAGGAGTGAGCATAGTCCAAGTGGGCGGTTCCCACTCTAGAACCGGGAATCACTCGGGAACCGAACCATAAGTCTAATCCTGTCCGGTTCCCGGATGGATTTATGGAACCAGTCCCACTAGCCAAGACGGAGACGGAGAGTCGAAAATGGTGAGGGGAGCATCGACTGAAAAGAGTGAGAGAGTGAGAGTGAGCATGAGCGTGAGGCGAAAACAAAATAATGTGTTTCTTAGCTCGGTCGAGTTAGGTTTAATTTAGGGATTTTAAGATTTTTCTTTTTTTAAAATTAAAAATTAAATAAATATATTATATTATTATTATATTACCGATCCGATCTGGATGGGCGGTTTCACACTTGGAACTGGGAACTGGACTGGTACCCACCGGTTCTCAAAAATTGGAACCAGGAACCGAATCGATTTCTTCGAAACCACTGATTCCAATCTTGTTCCGACGGTTTGGGCGGCTCCCGGTTTTTTTGCACACCTCTAAATAAATGGCTCATAATCGTTCGATGTATTGGTGTTACTATATTTTGGTCCAACAAAACAATATACATCGATTCATGGAATTTTTGGAAAATCAAGGTGTAAACATGTCTACGAACGATTGACGAGTGCAGTGCAAGATCTTATCATAACCAGCTTCATGATGTGAATTTAAAAATTTTCGATTTAGTTATCTAGAATGTGATTGCGATCATGATAAGAAATTAGAAGGCTATTCTACGGTCGTAGTCTTATTTACCAAATTAGATATCGGATAACACATTTGCCTTTTATCTTTTTCAAAATGGATTATCAGACACATAAATGTCTCTACACAATTTTTTAAATGAAATCTATTATCTAACAAAGATTATTGGAAATTATATGAGATGGTATCATTTTTTTTTATAACCCAGGGAACCCCTGCAAGGCCGACAGCCGGGAGGTAAACCCTGGGGGCGACACGTGCTAGCCACCACACACGTGCACCAGTTAAGTCACCCCGCGACACTCGGAATTCGAACACTCAACCTTTTGCGAGAGGAAGAGTGCATTTTCCAGCAGTGCCACCCAGACGGGTGGTATGGTATCATTTTTCTTTTGGCCTAATTCCAAAAAAAAGTACAAACTTTAAGTCGAGTGACAATTATGGCCCCAACTTTTTTTGTCTCATAAAAAATCACCAACTTTCACTCAAATCTCAAGTATGGACCCCATTGACTTAGAACCATTAATTATCCAACTTGACGATTCCACCTCAACAATAAATCCATGTGGCTTGCTGATTGGATTTGAAGCACTATTTCATTGTCTTCTTTTCTGAGCCACAGCTTGAAGAATAAAAGTAAACCTGTTTATCTCCTTCACATCACCGACAAGCCAAAATGATCCCCAAATTGAATTTCTTTGATAAGACTTCGTAGTTTTGTCAATAATTTAAAGTTGTAGACCACCGTTCGTCGACAGACGCCATGGATGAGGTCCGCCAAGCTCACGACCATAATCTTTTTTCTCAAATAAGGGTAACTTTAGACAGAAGTCAACAAGGGTTAGACAAAAAAAAATTTGAGCCAGAATTGTCACTTGAGCTAAAGTTAGTGCTTTTTTAAGAAACAAAAAAAAAGTTAATGCCAGAATTGTCACTTGACCTAAAATTTGTGCTTTTTTTTGGAATTAGCCCTTTTCTTTTCCCCCAAAAACCCATCTTTGGAAATAAAACTTTCGAATACAATATATTAATATTTAGTAGACCCGTTAAACTGGTGGATTGGATCGAAAATGATCCAACCAAATAGACTCATTTAATCCGTTTTGACCTATTTCCATGCAATGCAAATCTAGTAACTCATACTCAACCCATGTTGTTAAAATTCTTCCATATTTAACCCAATCTAAAACTATTTATATCCAAACTGAGCGAAAGTGTCGAGTGAGTGAGAAAGAGTCATGAAGGTGGGTTGAGTCTAAATAAGTTGTACACTCATCCATATTATATTTAAACCCATTTATAATCCGGTCACTGAATATAACTAAATCGTATAACAACTCAGCCCATATAGGGTTTAAGAATTGGGTCTATTGACTTATTTAGAAATGTCTAATATTTATACTTCTTTTTTCAAATTTTTTGGAAAAGGAAGACAATTAGCAAAGATCAAGCAAGAAGAGTTCTTTTTTTTTTTTCTGATTCAGTTCAAGACCGTGGCCGAAGTCCAAAGATGCAATTTTCGCTGATTGTATTATCGACGTGCTCATCTCTGTCCCACAGACGATCAGTTCATGGTATGTCAAAGTTTGTTCATTGAGGATGTTATTGCCATTTCTTCCTTGATAATGATTGAGCCCACCATGTGTTTGTCAGATGGTTTCGTCTCTGAGTTAAGCTGTTCTGTTATCAGCTATCATCTACATGTGTGTCTGCATCATAGTTTCTAAATTTTCTGTTTTGTCACCGTAACAGTTGGATAGTCTAGTGATATGAGAATGGAAAGAAGTCCTCGCCCTTCGAGCCTCCATGTTTTGACCAATATTCTGAGTCCATGATGCTTGTATAACAATAGTTGAACTTGAAGCTGATTTACATATGCACGGCTTCGGCTAGCAGTTTTCATTTTTTGAGCGGTCAATTAGCAATTTGCATGTCAGAGAGAGAGAGAGAGAGAGAGAGATCTGTATTCGAGTGGTAAATACAATATAAGTAGGTGGAGAGAAACTCTACATGTCTGAGGTGGACTTTGTACGAGATAGTTTCAAGAACAGCTGCTGAAATTTTCACCTGGAGAAAATCTTATTGTCACAGCACAACCTGGCTGACATATTGAATTATATGGAACTCTTCTCCTCCTCTGTTGAACTTCTTCTTGAACTGGAAAGGCATGTACTTTATTTCTAGTTGTTGAAGGCAAGTAGCAAACTCCAGTTCCCGTGGGAGAAACATTAGCTTGTCGCAATTGGAGATTTCTAGTTGGGAGAGACAAGGCATTGCTACTATATCCATCTTCCACTCCTTTGGGTTGTCCAGATGATTTAGGACAAGAGACTTGAGTAGGGGAAAACCTCTTCCACTGTAAACCATTTCGTTACCTAGGTAGGCACGCCTTATCAGGCAAAGAATATTCAAATTTGGCAGCTTCCCTAAGATGGGCTTTGGATCTTCCTCGAGTTCAGAATCCTCCAAGCTTAGTTTGGAGATACTTGGAGGGAATTGGTTCGGTGTCGGTAAGTTCGTTAGCTTACACTCCACATGCAACTTGTGAATGTGAGGACAACCCAACAGGAGTTCTGTTAAGCCGATCTCTTTGGTGAATCCCTGATGAGTATTCTTCAATGATAAGGATTGGAGACAGCTTAATGTTGTGTCTGATGTCTTGAAGCTTTTACCCACCTCGTCGAAGCATCTTGGGTCACTCAGTTCCAGCTTTCTAAGATTGGTCAACTTGAGGAGGTCCATCGCCAGGCTCATCTCTGCTGGAAAGTCCACCAATATCTGCAGGTTTCTCAGATTCCCCAATTGCATCTTATTAGTGAAATTATAGCAACGCTGAGGTAAATATAAGTTTCTCAGACCTTCAATCTTCCAGGTCACATTTGGTACCACTGCAAGTGAGTTCTTGCTCAAATCTAGGGTCTGCAGAAACTTCAAGTTTCCTATGGATGATGGTAATTCCAGTGTTACGACACTAACATTTCGGAAACTTAAAAATCCCAAGTGAATCAAGTTTTCTATGTCTTTGGGTAACTTTAATGGTACAGGACTTTCCATGCCTTGAAGGTCCAAGACTCTAAGCAACTTGAAGTTGTTGAAAACATGCTTTAGCTGCCTATCGTTCACAATGAACCTTCTTACTTGGGAGTACAAGAGGACCCAAAGGTGGGAACATGCTCCTGTTCTCGTTAGAGAGGGGAGGACAAATTTGGAATCTTTCCGATCCACACTGAGTGCGAGCCTTCGGATTCTACCATTTGCTGCCAACACAGGAGGCGTGGAGGAACTTGTATATTCCACTGACATGCTCTCATTTTGTTGATGAATGACCTCAGAAAAATTCTCTCTCTTTGCATTTAACAGGCATAGTTCTCGCATAAGGTCATGGAGACGGCACACTTTGACCCTTCCTGTAGAACCAACTTTTGCCACTTGAACCATGCATCTATCTATGAGCTCATACAGATAGGTCTCTGCTATATCTTCCACTTCCTCCGTAATTGCGACTTCAGACACTATACCGTCTGCCATCCACATATGGATCAATTTCCTCGTAGGAATGTCAGAATCCTCCAGAAAATGGCTCAGATATAGGAAGCATGGTTTCAGTTGATATGGAAGTTCCTGGTAGCTTAAAGCTAAAACTTTGGACACTTCGGAGAATTCGTCATAGCTTTTCCCTCTTCTTAGGTATAAATTTAGGTTTTCATTTACCAATTCCCACTCGTGTAATGAATGCTTTTTTGCAAGCAGACCTCCCAGCACAGTAATAGCCAATGGTAGACCAGCACATCTTCTAAGCATTTTCTTCCCCAACTCCACAATATTTGTGTGAACATGTAATTCTAGGAAGGAAACAGAATCAGAATATGCACACTCGGTCAAGTAAGAGATTTGTCTAGAGGTTATTATTCTGTTCTTGGACATTTCTATTCAAAACGCATAGTGTGAATTAAACGTAGGGAAACTTGAAAAGAAATCTATTATGTCTCTGTTTGTGCCATATGCTGTCTAGTTTCATAGGAGTCGGACTGCGGACGTGGATGGTGAATCAATGTATTCATTAGCAAGAAAGCGTCAAGTATGGCGTGTCGATTTATTATGCCACTTACGTTATATTTTATGTGTATGTAATGCGCAGGAGCCCCGTAAAATAGTTACTGTATGCCAATACTATTCTCAATCATGTGCTCGTTGATGAACTTAAAAGAAAGTTAATCCTATGCCAGATGATGATGCTTTTGTAGTTGGTGGGAGTACCTGGTTCATCCCTTTGTGGAAATGCTTTCTTCTGGAACAGCTGCCAACTTTGTTCCTCATCCGAAGACCGGGGCTCGTGTATGAGTACTCCTGGATCTGCTCTTTTTGCCACTTCTTGTACACGGCTAGTGATCAAGATTTTGCTTTGTCCATTCCTTAACGGGAAGGCAGGACTTAAGCGGTTCCAAGCCTCGACACTCCAGATGGCGTCAAGGATCACCAAGCATTTCTTCTTCTGCATAATTTGGTAAATTTCCTTCACCAGCTCTTCGTTTGTCAGTTTCAAGATTTGATCCCTCCCCACATCTGAAAAAGAGATTAGCTTGTACGACATTCCTCTCAAAACATTGGTCACTTGGCATTGTCGAGATACATAAACCCAAGCAAAGCAATCAAAATGATGCCTCACATTCACATTATGGTAAACTTTCTTAGCTATTGTGGTCTTCCCTAGACCCCCCCATGCCACATATTGCAACCAGAGGGCAAGTTTTCTTTTCATCCACCAACTCTTCCACCAACTTCTTAATGTCTTCTTCAAACCCAACGACATCCTCCTCGATATGAGAATACGATCATCTCAACTCGGGTTGCCTTTTGTATGTCCCATCTGAGACTTCTTGTTCATCTATAGATTTCATACCATATTGATGGAAACTGAGGGTAAAGCTAGAGATTTTGGACTTAATAGCCTCCAATTCAGATCCAAGCTGGTGGAATTCAACTAATTCTTTAAATACACAAGAGTGCCTCTTGAGGGACTTTCGAAGGTTGCTGTTCTTTTGTGATGTGATTCTGAAGACAAAAGTGTCGATGATGTCCGCAGCATCATAGGCAACTTCTCTGATCATTGCCACGTGGGCTTGAATCATTTCGCCTTCATCTTGTCTCGCATCTGCATCTCTCAAGAATCTTTGCATCCGCTTCAGTTCGGTGCACAGATCCTCGAGCTGGCCGCTTAAACCACACCACAATTTCACTTCTCCGACTAGCAGGTTGGCCACCCTTTCTACTAAGAATGATACCACGGCCTCAGCCATTGGATGCTCTTTTCTCAGAGAAAATGACTGGACAGTGATTCCTTTTGATTTTCTTCGTCTATGAACTTTCAGATGTTTATATTTTTGTGGTGCTGGTAGTCATCATTGCTCAAACAATGTTGCTGTTTCAAATCTTCAAATCTATCAGAAGCTTCTAGTTGTGTTAGTATCTTTAGTTTCATAGACAAGTTTTCCCTGAATTCTTCCATTCTAGACTTGCAGGGTTCGTGATTAAGATGAGTGAAGTAAGAGAAAAGAATAAAGAAAGTTCGAGGGAAACAGTCTTTGTGATAGAGGGAGACACATTCACTAATTTGTATGATAAGAGAACCAATTCTTTCCTTCTAGCATTCCTTTGGTTCTCAAGTTGCCTATCCAAGCATCTTCTATCGGTCTTTCGGAAGCTAACAAAATTCAACTGGCATAGGGACCCAGAGGGAGAAATATTCTAGTAATTAGTATGTATGACTTATGGTGGAACTTGTAGGCTTTTCGCTTTTGCAATCCTCGATGAATGATCACCATGAAAAGCTTCAGTGGCTCGGTTACTTGCATGGAATCCAATGACCTCAGTGCAGGAATGGGACTATTATTTCTTGACGCATCAAACTTATGTGCCCATTGGCGTAAGTTAAAATAAAAATAAAGATGATGCACCGATAAATGAATCAGGTTTACTGAGTCTATTTTTTACCAATGTCATGTTGCATGCCCTGCTACCTAATTAGAATTTATCGAGCTGTCATGTAAATCTCAGAAACTCTTTAACTGATGCAGATATCAAAACTAGGAAAATGCTGCTGCTATAATGTGTTAATAAGGGTGTTATCGAGTAAGCTGTTAACGGGTGCACCCAGAGCACTGGAACTCTTGCATTTGGTGGGTCCCACCTTTAACGGCCTGCGTCTCAGAAATCTTTCCTAGCAGTGGTACTGATCATCTGCGCACCAGCTTTCAACAGAGAATGTGTGAAGTTCTAAGCTTTAGGAGTGCCTAAAAAAATAAAAAAAATAAAAATAAAATATAAAAATAAATAAACTTCGAGGTGTCAATTCTTTTATTTGCAAGCTCCTGTAACTGTATTAAATCTGTTAATTTAGTCAAACAATGACATTTTATTGTATCTCGTCATCATCGCGTGTCAGCTACTAGTGTGCCTAAATAAACTTCGAGGTGTCAATTCTTTTGTTTAACTTACATTTACACCAAAAAAAAAAAAACTTGCTTTTGCCTACGTTTGTGTGGTTTTCTACTTTTCCTGGAAATGCTTAGTTGATCTTGTACCATGGATTCACTGATTAGCGGAGAAACTCTCCAAACCAGTTTTGCCAACATTTCTGGGCCCTATTATAAATGGTAAGTATCGAGTTGTCCTTTCAAAGTTCTTTGATTGCAATTCCAAATCCTCCTTGCGAGAAACAAGACCCGGCAATCTCTCTCCCCCCTCCCCCAAGCACCATGCGAAACAGTTGAACGGAGATGCCAAATTGGTGTGTCGAAAGAAGAATCACACATGGTACAAATACTCTGAAGTTGTCAATTAGAGTGCGAGAGTAGAGTAGATCATCGACCAGCTATGAGTACATGGCAATCTTTTGCGCCTGGAGTGTAAACACTATCAAGCAACCTGGACCATCTCGAGATTGTAAAAACTTTCTCCGTCCAGGCTTTTAATATTTAGGAAGTGCCTCATGTGCTTCAAGCTTCACAAAAGCACCATCTTCGTACACTTCTTTTGTGGGGATTGGAGTCAGTAGAAGACAACTTGGAAACACAAGAACCAGCATCATCCAAAGTTACATGGGCTTGTCCATTTTATTGGGCCTCCAAGCCCATCTATTGTTCATGAATCATTCATTAACATTATATTACTACACATTCGAGGACATTACTGTCACATTGAGAAAGTTACTCTCGTGGGATGCTATCCCGTGTTTTCTAGCACGGTTCTGTAGAACGATCCTGATGTATATGTTTCCTTTGCGGGAGAACAGTTCGATTGTTGTGATTTGGTGAAGATTTCCACAGGTAGCTCTCAGTCGGGCAACCTTTTTCTTGCCTAACTCTCAATTATAGAAATTTATAAGCAAAATGTTTTCTTCATAACATGCTGATATTTCTTCAAGAGTAGCGAATCAGTCGAGAAAGTGCCCAGACCAATTTCCATGATTAGCTCGCATTCTCTATCAGCTAAAGCTAATGCAGACAAGAAATCACAAAAAGCAAAACCATTCTTCTGGATTTGTTATATTGTCAAACCAACCTATGACAGAGGGAGAAGGTGACCTAAACGAATAGGCATTCTCACAGAGAAAGATCCATAGTGATTAAACAAACAAAGTATCTTCAATCACAAACCAAAGTCCAAAGGCACCTTTTAAAATAAACACAAACGCCCAAAAATAAAGGAAAAAAAATTTGAAAGAGCCATGGAATGAAGAGAAATCAGAAAGCCAAAAGGACAGCAGACAGCCCCGAAACAAGGGGTTGACAATTCCTTAGATATCAACATTCCAGGATTCTATGTTGTCTCTCTTTTCATCTATCTCTCTCTCTCTCTCTCTATCTCTTCATTAGCTCATCTATGATCCTTCTTCTTATTCCTGTTCTTTCTTGTTTCTGGTCTCTGGTTTTGTTCTGATCACAGTCAACTGGGGATTATATGAACCAAACATGAGTACACATAAACACGTATAACATTGGTGATGTTAGATAAGGGAGACTAGTAAAAAACAGTTACCAAAATCATCTCCTAATCTTCTTATCCTTTCCATTCCCCAGAAACGAACCCAAACCTAGGAAATTAGCCGTCCCTTTCGAAATGGAAGGAGTTGGCACGTTCAATACTGGACTAACTCTAACCCTGTGCCCGTTGTAAGTTCCGTGGCTGTTCTTCTTCAACGGAGGCTTTTGAGGCCTTGAATTCACATTACTTGAAGAAGACGATGATGTCGACAACGATTTTCGCAATGTAATAGATGGTTGCTTCTGTGGTGCTTTTTTGGGATTCGGAGCCGAACCAGTTGAATTGCTTCTCGACAAAAGTGGGAATGAGCAAATCAAGCTCTTCTTTTGGACACCTTCTGAGTTGAGACTTGAACTCCTCCTGAACCCCCAAAAAGACTTGGAGATGGGCTTTTCCTCTGAGTCCAAGCTTGGCACCGCGATCTCCTTTATGCTTGCTTTCTTTTTGGTCACATCACTTGGATGATAAGGGATCGGACGAAGTAAAGAAGAAGGATGTGCTTCACCTTCATTTTTGGAAGTACCATTTGCAGTAGCGGTGTTGTTCCTCTGCTGAATCTGGACCGGAAGAATCATGCCATTCGCGAAAAGCTCGTCAGCCGAAGAAGATTCATAGTCAAAGCTTTGGCAGATGCTGAACTCGAAATCGGAGTTCCTGTCCGAAAGGCAGAAGGAACCTGATTCAGCCTTGATGGATTCCATAGTTGTGATATCTCTTGGTCCTGCATCGTATGAAAATGACATACGAGGAGGACTACTTATTTCCGAGCACATCCCTGGACTGCAGAAAGCCGGAAGAATCAGAAGATGTTGTTGGTTAAGGAAATTTTGAGATTTTTCAAGAATGTTGAGTGTGAGAGGAAGTTTGGAGCAAATGGGACTTGGTAGAGGAGAAACTTCTCAGAAGCTTGAAGATGTCACGGGATCTAAGAACATTCTTAAACCAGACCAGAGTCTTAGGTTTCTTAATTCTCTGAATGAAAAGAGAAGGGAATTGTCTCTTTGCTGTCAGAGGAGAAGAAGAAGCAAGTGGCTTGAGCAAGAGGCCTATATAAACATATTTCCTCAATATTTCCTCCAAGTTTGAGGCACCATATGTGTTCTGAACAATGAAGAGAGAGACTTTGAATTGTTATTGGGCCTCTGCTGGCACAAACGATGCAAGTATAAACGTATGGGTCAGCAAATTATTTTTATGCAGAGAGAGAGAGAGAGAGAGAGAGAGAGAGAGAGAGAGAGAGAGAGAGAGAGAGGGTGAGAGAGGGTATTGCTGTGATGAAGTTTATTAGAGCTCTAACAGCGGATGATCAGTGCTACCCCTTGAAGTACGAAACCTTAAGACGCGTAATCAACAGGTCACATATTTCAGGAAAATCACGAGCGAAATCCATGGCAACAATTTTGGTTAGCCTCAGAAGCAACCGTCAAAAAAAAAAAAGAAACCCAAAAGTAAAGGCAAAAAGAAAACAGAAAAGTCAAGTGTCATGTCGACCTTCATTTGCAATCTTTTTTTGGTTTTAGAAAAAGATGGAATGACACAGCAGGCAAGAGATTACCCCTTATCATGTAATTTGACCTGTGGGGCTTGCCATTTCAACAACCGACCTGAGCTTTTGTTCTTTTGCCTAAAGCTTATGCTTTTCAGCTTTCAATGAATTTAATGTGATGAAAGATCAACTCTTCCTTGTCTCCGCTTTCTAGATTCTTGAACAAAATAGTCCTGTTATTTGTTCAACACTTCAATGCCTTTTAGGTGGACCGATCTTTTCATTGATTACATCCTCTGGCCTTCCTGATGTTTCTTTATGACAGCATTACCATGTTTGTTTGCCTCTCAATTTGCCGTCATTTCAGGTTGAAACCGCGGTTTGCATTGAGCTTCTCGCACTCGTCCAACCTAAACCCACGCTATTTTTTTTCTTTCGCTAATCAATAGAGGTAGAAAAACCGAATGAGGAACATGTACAGTCGATGCTTCTTGGCTTAAAATATGACATTGATGTTCATTATTTATCCCTCTGAAGCCTCAAGACAGAGAAACTCATCTGTATTATTTGGTATTTTTGTTTATGCCTATTCACTGTACCAAGAGTAAGTGGGGTTGGTGCTGTTCAAATAATCCTGACCAAATATTTTTATTCTTCACCGTTGATTTGCAGCATTGATTACACAAATTTTCCGTATCTTTTCTCTACTTTCTACTGAGAGAAAGAAGGCTGAATAATATTAGGGGAGTAACTATTGATATTAAATCTTCTGGTTTGTGTACATCGGAAAGCCAGGTGATTCAAAGTTCGCGATGTCTCCAACGATGAGAATTTCATTTACGGTCTGATGTACCAAACCTTTAATCCATAGATGCTCCTTTATTGAAAAATAGAACAAAGTGAAAACTTGTCGCTGAAGCAAAATTCTATTGTCAAGCCTCACGAGTCTTGAGTCTGTTGGTCTGGTAAGCTATATGCTTCATCGAAAAGTCAAATGGAATAAAAAATCCTAGGAAAATCTTTCAAGTTTGAACCTGAAAAACAGAGATCATAGAAAGAATCATGTAATTGAATGTAGCTGCTAGTTAGTAAGAGGAACTCAATTTCCCTTAAGGACATTCTATCTTGACTTCGTTTCTTGAAATTATAAACTACAAAGTTGTTGCCAAGCACATCCAAAAGAACATGACAGCAGCATTTGAAGCAAAACAAATGCCGGCCATTTGGAGATCAAAATCAATTGGAGGAGGGTACATGTCATAGGTTTTCTTTACAAGATCAACCTCTACATTACGTAATATCTTAATGTCATGGTCTAATATAATTGTATGAGACACACCAACCATTACCAGCTACAAAGTTTGTATATAAATCGACCAAAAGAATTTTTTTTTTCTTTTTGCTTTTTTGGACTGACTGGGTCAAATCACAAACATGATATAAATTTCAAATTGTTACACTTCTTGATTAAATTCACGTCGGGCATATGGGTACTTGTATATAATTGATCTATGAGTTATCCCAAACTATTTCTTCTGGTATGTGACTAGAACGAAACAGCCTTATCGTTCACATGAATATAAGTTTTCTGATAAGCAAACATTGGATAGGATTAGGTTACGTGGAGATATGTAAGTATCTGGGCAGTGAGGACCCATGTCCTTCATCATGGAGGCCTGATGGATATTATTTTAAATTTTTTGAGACTCCGCAAAATTATTTCCTTCCTTCTGAATTATTCAAATGAGTTCTCAGTACACAGCATAATTATTAATAAACTTGCATTAAGATACTTGAGATATCATTTTGGTTTTCCCCTTAAGGTGAAACACTGAGTGATTATGATCTCAAGTTGTCGTCATTTCTTTGTATGCAAGCCATTCTTTATGGCCCGTTAATGGCGGACCACCGAAGGAGAAGTACACTCCACTACCTTTGAAGCTCTCCTAAAAAGTCGTACTTAGCTAATGAAATCATTTTATCATTCTTGAAGCATATCTGTCCATAATCTTCATGGTATAGTTAGAGATATGCTTGATCTAAAGAAAGATTATACCTTCTTTCTTTTTGCAAGATTTTGAGAGTAGTTCGCGGAATATGCTTAAAACCTAATAGAAGTTGCGCCCTATTTGTACCATTCTTGAATGTCGATAAAATTCACACCCATCTACTTGTAATTTTGCTGGGATAATCGCAGCCATCAGATCATGAGAGCCTCAATTGGGGCTCACATGATCTTTAATACGCGATGAAATCGATCGCTTTGCTTTTGAAGGAATGGGTTAATCCTCAGGATGCTCCTAGGGACAATCCTTGGCAGTTGGCATTGTAATGTCGTTTGTCCTTTTTCCCCATCAAAAATCTATCTTCCCCCGCTATATTTTACACTTACATTACATCTTGCCACCATTACTCTACACAATTCAGGAAAAAGTGTCAAAAAAGTCATAAACATTTTGTATTTTTGTCAATTTAGTCATAAACGTTTTACTTTTGTGTCAATTCAGTCCTAAACCTTTTACATTGGTGCCAATTCAATCCTAAACTTTTTGCATTTGTGCCAATTCAGTCCTTCGAAAGACTGAATTGGCACAAAAAAAAGGTTTAGGACTTTTTTGACACTTTTATCCACAATTCATGGTAAAGAGAAATGAATCTCTACCCTCTTTGGGTAATGTCCTCAATTCAATTATATGGATGCCCTTGCACAAGTATTTTGGTGATCAACAATCATTCACTCTCGACAATCTCTCAAGAGGGTCTCTGGTCCTTTCACTCTATAGACCCATAGTCCCAAAAAAAGAAAAGCATGAAGTTGGGTTATAGAGAAGGAGAAATCTAAGTGATCAGTGAAGGGTGAGTGCGATGAAATTGATTGATGGGTGAACTGTTTGGTGTTTGGTATGGGTGGTAGGGTTCAGTGCTTATACATGATGGCTATTGTATCCACAGACAACTATTTTTAACTTCTTCTTGGACATGTCTAGGCCTCTTAAAGGTTTTTGTCAGCTTGCCATATGTAGGGAAGCTCAATTCGTGAAAGGAGAACGAGAGAGACAGAAACTATTGGCTGCAATTTTCTCTGGCAAAGAAGTATTACTCGTTCCTATCGACAGCCAAGAAACCCCACCCTTGGATCCATGCAGGACATGTTTTCTCTTTTATCTTCTAGGTATGAGACCATAGGTAGGACCCATCAGTAACCATGTCCAAACCCCCGAATAATGCAATCTCCACGAATTTAATACTCGCCATTCATGACATCAATCTTGCAGTAACAGTTATTAAATGTTCATTACAATGCCTCTCTTGAATGTTTAGACAATTATTATCGTGTGTACTTGAATTGAGTCGAATAGTGACTTTATACGCATGCCATAGATTAGGTGATGCGTGTGCAAAAAGAAAATGTGTCTAGTTATATACCTTCGTGTCTAGGTTAACCACTTAGCCTCCTAATTTCTAAGTATGCCATAGTCCCTTGTGGTTAAGGTGACATTGGATATCTCAGATAGACAGACTGACAGAGAGAAGTTTATACGATTCATGCACAGTTGGTGGACAATCTCCAGCTAAACATACCTATTCTAGTCGCAGGCAAATTGATGATGGGCATGGGGGGTGGACAAAAGGCATGGCAGGAGAGAATGGAAAATTTCCAGTCTTTGATAGAGATTGGTTATGAATTTTCCCTTTCCGTTACTGGGGGCAAAGCTCCATCTTTTGGCATGGGAGATGAAGTAATTTCAACGTTTGCTTTTGCAAAAGCAAATTCGGGACCAAGGTTGCCTTATTGGGTTACACTGTCAATGATGATCCAAGAAAGCACGAGAGAATGGGATGTCTGAGAAAAAAGATGAAGAAGAACATCGTTTCTGTTTTTGCCTTCTGAATATGTCTGTTTTCAGTACTTTCTGTTTGGTCTCTTGAGAATTTTGCAAAAGCTTCGGGCACACACTAAGTTCTTCATGATTTCTTGTTCATTCTTCTCAATCAAGCAAACAAGAGAATGCTACGCATAAGGAGAACAAGAGGGTGTGAGGATTTTATCTAAAAGCATCAAAAGCACTCCAGCACAGCAAGCCTCTGCCTATAGGGTTTCGAAGTCACAATCGTGTCTTATGCAGGAAACTAATTATAAGTGCAGTACCTATATTAAACTGAATCTGAACCGTCGAACACGGTGGATCCCATACGAAGTCCCGCGCGTGTCCCGCCATATCGAACGGACCACATTGAATTTATTATATAAATTAGGCTCTTGAAATTCGTTCTCTCTGTATGCACCCCTTTTTTACAAACCTCAAGAAAACAACTCGAGTTATTGGGGGAGAAAACGAAAGGTAGCTGCTTGCTGTTTCCTCGAGGCCAAGCAGGGACTGGCTTCTCTACGCAACGCCCCTTCTTCAAGCCTGCCCATTCGACTTTCGGCCCTAGCGGCGGCTGAGGGCCCGTTTGGTAACGTGCCAAATAGTAAAAATTTCTGTTCTTTTGTTCCCAGAAATAGTTTGGGAACAGAAATGCGTTTGGTAAATTTTTTGTGCCCGGGCACATTTTTGCAAATATTTGTGCCGAGAAACAGTTTTGGAAGAGAAACAAGAAGTAAAAAAAGTAGCTTCTTGTTTCTCGGCACAATTTTGAGAATCAGTTTTTTTTCTTGTTTTTCTTTTTTTTATTTTCTTCTTTTTGTGTTTTGTTCTTGGGTAGTGGCCGGTCGCCGGCGACCGGCGACCGGCCACAGCCCAGGGCCGGCGAGGGCGTCACGGCCCTCGCCGGCCGTCGGCGGAGGCGAGGGTCCCCCTCGCCGGCGAGGGTCCCCCTCGCCGGCGAGGGCGAGGGCTGGACCCTCGCCGCCTGGACCTGGCGAGGTCGGCCTCGCCCAGATCGGGCGAGGCCGACCTCGCCAGGTCCAGGCGGCGAGGGTCCAGCCCTCGCCGGCGAGGGGGACCCTCGCCTCCGCCGACGGCCGGCGAGGGCCGTGACGCCCTCGCCTGGCCGGTCGCCGGCCGCCGGCGACCGGCCATGGCCAAGGGAAAAAATAAATTGAAAAAAAAAAACCTTAAATAATTCAAAATATTATTAAAATATTATTAATAAAAAGAAATTTTGTGTAGTTACCAAACGCATTTCTATTCCAGGAATAAAAATTTTGGACAGTTACCAAACGCCTTAAAATACTCAGAAATTGTTTCTGGGCACAGAATAAAAAAAAATCATTTCTGTTCAGAAATGGTTCCCTGGCACAGAACCGTTCTCATGCGCACCCTGAGCGGCCACTAGGCGGCGCGGCGAGGCCAATCATCAAGTGAACATGTATTCTGGGGAATGCCCTTAAGAGGGGCTTGGGGTCAAGCTGGACTTGACTACATAAGGCCCAAGTCACGGTCTCTCGGCCCATGAAATCCAGCCCAAGATCTTCTTTGGGCCGAGGAGGCATTTCATCTTCGGGCCCAGGCCGACCTGGAAATGTCGCAGATGATTGAGGAGGATGATCATTTCAAGGCTCAAGCCGTCCCAAATCAATTCCAAATGCTCGCAAGAACATTTGAATGTCCAGCAACATGTAAAAAGATTGAAAAGATCCTTCGAGAAGTGATATCTCGTCAAAACTGATGGGACCCTTTCATTTGTGGGTCAAATTGTTGTCGATCTTTCGATCATCAATAAATTATTCGAAAAAAAAAAACTTACTTATCGGAAGAATCCGAAAATTTGAAAAAACATATAAATAAGTCACGGGTCATCTTTTGTATTAACAAATTTTTTTTATACTTATCAACACTAGGGGAAAAAGAATCCGTGTTTTTCGGCACCAACTATATAAATCTAACATTTTTCAATAGCATTTTTTCCATTTCACTGTTGTAGAAATTTGACTCGAAGTGTCATGGTCTAATCGTCGTCTTCTTCCAATTCTGCACTCACCTGATATTGCCATCGCTATCTGTTTATCTTGGAGTGGTTTTGAGGTTTCATCCCTATCAGCTTCAAATCATCACCTGTCGCTATCACCACGAATAATTCGCGTAGTGGGAACTTGCCTTTCGAAAGTGTTGTTATCCATTACAATGGTGGTGCTGAGAAAGATTGAAGGAGTGGAATGGACCGTCGTTTTTTTGTTCTCTTTTTTTTTTGTTGCAATATATTAGAAAGCACCACAATGCCATTAGGGAAAAGGTCTTGAAGAAGTCTGAAATCAAGTTCCCGATCGAAATCGAACCACGTGAGTGTGTTAGAGGAGACATCGATAACTATTACGATAGATTATTATTTGACATTACTAGTTATTCGCCGAGATGATGTTATGACCCCTTCTTTCAAGAAAAGTGACGAGTATGAAATTATACGTATTATATTTATAAGAAGAGATATATTGTATCTTAAATTTCGTCAAGAATCAACCAATATTTACTTACCATTCCGTTCTGACGAAACCAAAGTAGATATGAAAATACGTAGTTTACATAATACTATATGACTTCTTACTGGACAGGTTTGAGGAGCTTCTCCCCCTATGTGTGATTTTTCGTATATTCACTTTTTTTTTATGTAGACTTTTGCCTTTAGTTGTTTTATATATGTATTTACCCGTATGTAATCTTAACTTCCTGTAAAGCTCCGCTCCGATTGAAATAAGATACTTTCGAGGAAATTACCCAAAAAGTCTTAAATGTATTTTATAGATAACAATTTAGTCCTAAACTTCCTAATTTGGCCAATAAAATCCTAAATATTTTGACAATTTCCTAATGTAATTTATTCGATCAATTTAAGCGGGAAATCAATAATGTGGCGATCCAGTTAGCGACGGCCATCCTACGTGGCCTAGTGAGCGGCAGACATGGAAGAAATGAAAACAAAGCATTGTCGTTTTGTAATTTTTTTAAAACTTTCTAAAATTTTCTTTTATATTTCTTTTTTTTTCTTTTCCACATCACTGTTCATCTTCTTTGTTGTGTCTTCATCTCCTTAAAAAAACAACGTCATTTCGATTCATTTCTTTCAAATCAGCCATCGGCTGACTGGACCATCACATCAATGATTTCCAACATATATCTGCCAAATGGGCTATATTGGAAATCATCAATGCATTGAAGACTACATTGGCAAAAATGAAAAGTTTAAGATTGAATTAGAATCTCTATAATAGGTTTAAGACTTTTTGGACAAATTTTCCAAATACTTTTAATAGTTATTAGTTAAGTGCATGTTAATTATCGAACCAACTTCAATCTAATACCACACGAACATGAATTTCTTCATTTTTATGAAATTAGAATATGTTCTTTTTTTTAACTTAGAAATTAGAATATGCTACTTAGTATAAATTATTCGTTAAATAGTATCATATTTCACGCGAATCTTCCTCTTTCAAACAACATAAAGGTGGAATTCTTAGTTCATATTATATGCTAATATAAAATATATGGACTCGATACATTTACAAAATTCTTAATTGTTGTTACATGACATAGGGAAATTGTATATTTGTTTAACAACATCATTGTTATATGACGAGAAAAGAAAAAAAATCTTCCAAGGAAATACATAATAAGAAGAGTTATCAAAATGTTATCATTTTTAATAATTGCTAATTTGCAACATCAAAACTCATTAAAACTAATGCTTTTTTGTTGAACAAATTGTTTTAATGAGACAAAGCACCGATCCTAGGTGGAAGAAAAATGATCGGAAATGCAAGAGAATTGCTCTTTATAAAAGAATGATCAATCTCTTGCAAATTAAAATCACACGTCGCTTTTAGAGACAATTCTCACAGAACATCCTGTTACGAAATGGTAGAAATGCATTAGAAGTCTTTAAACTTGTTACGAAAGTGCAATTAATTTCTAAAACTTTCAAAAAGTGCAAGTAAGCCCTAAAAATAGTTAAATTGGTGCAATCAAGTCCTTATGTTAACTCGTCTAACTTGGTTAATGAAAAATGCTGACGTTGCCCTTTTCTTATATATTTTCTCTATTCTATGTGTTTCATGTTTTAGCCACATGAATTCCATGTTTTAGCCACATTAGCGTCATGTAAGATAGAGAAAAAAAATTCAACATTTTTCGTTAGACAAGCTGGACAAAGTTAACGGAAGGATTTAATTGCACTTTTTGAAGATTTAAAAACTCAATTGCACTGCAAGTTTCGTGATAAGTTTTAACACTTGCAATGCACTGATCCCATACGAAATATAATTATATAGATAGTAACCCCACTCCTAGGGGAGCTTGGATCGGTAATATTCAATTTCTTTTTTCGCACAAAGCTTATCCATTGATTAAGCTAACCCTCAAAAAGTTAGAATTTTTCCAAACAAAAAATATTCCAAGAATTATCCTAGAGAGATGATTTGGAATGCCCCATTGAAGCTTAGTGATGATTTTCAATGTGGGTGGCCAACTAAAAGGCAAATGCTAAAAGCCAGAAGGAAAAAGGAAAGGGAATAGAAGCCTGACCATTATCAATCAAATCCTACCATCAATTAAGATGGCGATGGACAATCCTCCGTCCCTCTTAACCAATCGATAGGATCTTTGGGAGATCAATGTAGCCTTCCAAATTCAGTGCAAAAAACCCATGATGGACATAATGATTAACCTTTTCAATGGTCTTGGCCATAGATAACCTTCTTTGTTGGCCATAACGAGCATGGGCAAATCCATCGTACGATCTTGAAATCAAAGGGCATTGGAATCATAAACCTACCATCATAGACCTTTGAAAATTTGAAACTTGACAAGAAAAAAAAATGGGTTCACAAAGTAGAAAAATGTTGGGTACCTTTCTTTACCAAAAAAAAAAAGTTGGGTACCTTGAATTGATAACTAAATTTATGAAATTGCGATAAGTCACGAACCGATTCTTTTCTTTTTATCTTTGCTGATATATGAAATCGCTAAAATCATCATTGTATCGACATTTCTCGGTTTTTTTCTCCTTCACAATTTTTATCTAAGTGACTTAATAAGCAAAATTTTCTCTAATGGGGAGGATTAGGACAGGACGAGTAGTTAATTAGCGATTGCGGTTCTAATATATCTCTCGATTCGAAAAAGGGGAAGTGAGATAACTAAATAGGAACGAAGGCCGTCCATTTCCTCGGACGATCATTAAATTTAAAATCCTTTAGGACAGCCATCCTTTGAATTGCTGAAGAATTAAATGCCCTGTCACGTGCCTAACACACACCTCACATGTAGTGACTCCCCAATTGAAAATTTCACTTTGTTTTCCCCCTTCCCCTTTTTTACCAGAATTATCCAAAAAAAAGTAGGTGTAGCATGTAAGAAGAAGACAAAAGATGACAGAAATTCAAGTGTGGGGTGTGGCTTGTTCTTTCAATTTTGGCTTTTTTATCTTATTTTCTTTTAATTGTTCTAAACCAAACACCCAAAACATTAAAAAAAAGCTACAAAACAAATTATATCCACTTTAGTGAATAATTAAAATGTGAAGCTTGTTGAATGACTTGAAGCCACACATAAAAAAAAAAGCCCATTTTAATCCATTTTCGGTTTCGAAAAGTCCCACCGTCCTAGACTACTTGTAAGACAGCTTCCCTCTTTGGACTTCAATGAGATGGCTTCGATGGAGTCAACCTTAGGTAGGTAAATCTCAAGCCTATAAAATTTTTCCACCAATGTCTTTGTTTTTATTTTATTTTTCGCAATCGTCTCGATCGATTGCTGGAAATTCCTCCGTCAAGTTCTTTGTTTTTTTGGGTCATATCCGTCTAATACTTTATAAAGGACAATTTTCTTCGGGTATGATGACTATCCCGTTTGTTAGGAAAGGGTTGGAGTGTAACGCACATGCACCGAAGCAAACAAGACAACAAACAAAACACCATCTTCACACGTATAATAACCACCTAATTGCTCCAACATTAGATGCTCCTACCAAATGGAATGACAGCCCCACTTCGTGTCCAGATGCAAGTTTTTCAACAGTAGTGAATAGTAGCATCCCTGGACAAGATTGTGTGGTTGTGATGTGAATCCCCCGGACATGGGCCATCTTGCTCCTTACATGCTTGTTAATTTGGACACGAGAGCCATCCCAGATTCCATTTCTTTCCTTTTTTTTTCTTCCCTTTTTTTTCGAAATTTTCAAAAATACCATTTATTCTTTACAGGCTGATCAAGTCAAAAAAAAAAAATAGAATTCTAGCTTCTCAAAACCTTACCAAAAATTTTCAGTGAGCTTCATATACCAATAATACAAGTTCAGAAAAAAAGAAAAACAAGGGAAAGTAAGTTCCACCTAAGCTTTGAATGCTTCTTATACTTAAAAATGGGACCCCAAAAGTTTCTAGGAGGACCCCCATTTCTAGATATATTATGTGTTTCTCCTGAATAAATGTAAGTGAATTAAATAAAAAAAATTAAATGCCCGTAAAGGGAACACAATCCAAGAACATAGAATTAGCCACGTGGCCTCCTAAATACTGGCCTGTTCCATGCACTAATATCACCAGAAGTGGAAAAAAATCATAATAAGAAAAAAAGACAGAAAATTTTACTCTGCAAGATTTGCTCACTAATCGCAGTATAAATACAAACAAGCCTCTCACGCCAAAATCCCCCCGCACTTGTTCTTGGCTCTCTAACAAAGGTGTTATACTCTTTCCATAAGTATCAATGGCTGAGTTCACATCAGAATTCTTGCAGTGTCTCAAGGCCGCACCGTTCCCATTCATAGACACCGATCCATGCATGGAGTTCCTGAGCCACCACTTCAGAGAGATGAACCCAACTGTTGGGTTAGACCACTCGAGCTTGACCTTTCATGAGAACCCGATGGATGGCTTTTGCAGCGAGAGCTTGTTCCCTCACCAAGCCCCTGATTTTCCTGGAAACCTGGCAGCCAGTGTCCCTGGATTTTCTCACCCTCAAGAGCCGAATTGCGGGTCAGACTCGGTCGTTCAAACCGTCATAACTGGCAACAGCGAGCCCCATAAGAAGAGGAAGGCATTGGATGTTTCACAGAGCAGCTCCGCAAATTCATCAGCTCCTGCTCCTTCTGACACTGGAAGGAAGAAAAAACATGTAAGGGAACGGATTGATGAATCAATCCTTCATTTTCGTTGAGTACCGAAAATTACTTTTTCCGTATGTTAGGAGTTTTGGGTGTGTTTTGGTTATTGAAAAGAGTTTATTCTGTGTTGCATATATGCAGAGCAGTGGTAGCTCAGGCAGAGCGAAGAGAATCAAAGGCAACAACGAGAAGGAAGAGGAGAGGCCGAAGGAGGTGGTTCACGTTAGAGCTAGAAGAGGACAAGCCACTGATAGCCACAGTTTAGCAGAGAGGGTAAGCTACTTCAATCCTTAGAAGCGAAACTACAAATGACATTCGATTTTCAATTTTTTTTGAAGTATTATTTGATTTATTAATTTTTTTTTAATTTGTCCCACAATTCCTACTTCCATCAATTGACTCTGTTCCTTAAACCAGGTCAGGAGAAGCAAAATCAATGAGCGGTTGAGATGTTTGCAGGATATTGTTCCAGGATGTTACAAGGTAAAAATACATTACAAGAAACTGAAGTTGATGAACTCTTTCTAGGAATATCATTCTTGTGTCCTGAAAATCGCATATCATTTTGTTCTTAAATTTGCAGACGATGGGATTGGCAGTGATGTTGGATGAGATTATCAATTATGTGCAGTCATTACAGAATCAGGTTGAGGTAAGAAACAGAAAGGAAAGAAAGAAAAGACAACCCCTCTTTTAAGGCCTGAAATTGCTAATTTTAGTCGTTAACATGTTCATCTTTTTGTATCAGTTCCTCTCAATGAAACTTACTGCAGCAAGCACATTCTATGACTTCAACGCCGAGTCTGATGCTATCGAAAGAATGCAGGTACTAATCTAAGCTGACCAACCTCATGAAGCACAAACTGTACCAATTGATGAAATGTTAATATATCAACAATCTATGCAAATGAAGTCTACCACCATACGGCTCAAAACCCTGTTTTTTTAAGTTGAGTCGATCCATTCAAATCATTGGTTTTTGAGCGAACCAAGAGCCTTACCACCGTACGCATTAAAAGATCGTCATTCTAGTCGCCTCATGACATATTTAACATCACTGAAGAGGGAAGGTTCCAATTCTTTTATCTCCTCAAACAAGTTTTAGCTCCTGGTGATGGAGACTCTCCTAAGTGACGAACAATTTTTACCTGAAGAGAATGGCTTCCTCTAGACTATAAATCAATAACCTCCCTGAGCGATCACCTATCTGTCTATATATTTGTTGATTTTATGGCTTCATGTGACTGACAGAACTTGAACCTTCTTGTATTGCAGAGAGCGAAGGCATTTGAGGCAAAAGAGTTGGAGAGGCTCATCAGAGAAGGACAAGGGAGACATGCCAATTTCCACACAACATGGCAAAGTTGACAGCAACTTTGGATGTTCCTCCCAACCATTTTCTACACAACACATGAAAATGTTCGACTTCCTAATATTTTCAATTTCTTTCTCCTTCTTTTTTACCTTCTTGTCATAATTGTCTTCAAAATCCTCCCTTATACTGGCACAGATGAAAACTTCAATCTTGTAATGTTCCCACACATGTGAGCCCATGTGATCAATGATAACTAATGTCTTATGAATTCATCGAATTTGGGTTCTTTCTCTCTGTTGCCTCCAAATGATGCTTGATACCATTATTAGAAGTGCTTGGCAATGTTGATAAGTCACGCGACATATAAGTGCAACCCGATAACACATCAAGGCATCGCGTGTTCGCTCATCTAATCGTTTGTGACTGGAGGATTGCAATTGTCGTGACCGCAATCTGCATAACTCATAAAGCTTGGCCAAGATCAGTCAAGATTGCTGCTTTGGACACAAACTTGACTCGATTGGACAAGAATGTGATGTGCTGCCTTTGATGTCCATGATCACACAGTGATTGCAAGATGGCCCATGAAATTATTTTGGCTTTCTTGATAATGACTACCTTTGTCTTTTTCCCTCGCAGATAAGTAGCATCAATGTCATTGCTTGCTCAATTAACAAAAGTGAATTTCACGGCATTGTTGCTTTCTTCTTCTTGTTTGATTATTACACGCGACTGTATTTAGTGTTTGGGACTCTGAAGGACTCGACTGTGTCGTGGCACGAGTGACCGTGTTAACACGTTGACTCGGTAACCAAGATGCTCATAAGTGATTTTCATTCAAACTAGGCGATTGAAAAAATGGTGCCTCGATGCTTCGATGCATGGTAATCAGATCGATTAACAATCTTAATTTCATGGCATACTTATGTTAGAGGAGGTAAGATTTTGCTAATCGAACGATTAAGCTAGGGAAAGAAAATTAATCATTGAACTAAGACGAGCTTCACTTGATCACTCAGAGAAATTCTGTAGCCCCAATATTGACTTGTATCGAGTAGGGCCAATCCCCAAATGAATTATGGTGAACAAACAGTGGAGAAATCCTCTTGTCGGTGAAATCACATGACTGTCTATTCTATTTGGCACTTGCAAATGGATTATGTATGTCCAATGCTACCAATGGCCCCGGCACTCATACATGTAGACCCAAAGGGCCAACATTGCAATTTTTCTTAAGGGAAAAGAATCTGGTAACAACAAGCAACTTGTCCAATCGACATCAACAACAGCCGTAGCTTGTCGACATGCGAATAAATCTAAAATGAAGTAAAACTGAGACTGAAATGTCGTATATCGCTTCGAAATTAGAAATATCAGGTGATTTATCGATCTGAATTCTTGGAGATAAAAGGGCGAAGCTTGCGTTATTATGAGCCAGATCGATTGCCTGGCTAGCTTTTTATTAAGATGTACAAAGGAATGTTTGAAAAGTCAGGTGGTTGTTTCTTGAATATCAAACTCCCTGCTTTTTTTTTCTTTCTTTTTTTTTTGGGTTTAAGTTTAGATAAGTACACACGAGAAGATCTCATGGATGTTGCCAATTCAAGGAACGAATGATTAGGGGGCAGAGAACTTATTGAGGAAATAATAAGTATTCTTTGTATGACTTCATATTAAGTTGAAGGGAAGAAGGTAGATGCAATGAATCCATGGTGGTTGTGCTTTGAGTGGACAGCTTGAATGGGCCAAACCATGCTCAAAAGAAGATGGACAAGGTGGGTTCTTCCAATTCTTCCAATTTCTTTGCTAAATGATAAGAGCCTAGTGAACCTTTTTAGAGCCACTTTTGTTTCACTCCCCAACCAAAAAACTCCCTTCCTTTGACCTCCCCTTTTGACCAGCCACTGGCTTGCCTCTTGGAGCATATGCATGAACAAGGGAGGTGGGAGAGGGATCCAAGGGGTCCCCCAATTTGGATTTAGGGCAAAAGTGTGTGGTGTGGTTGAGAAGTGGATGCAAGAACTATAGAAGCACCTGAGGTGGGCAAGTTCAAGGATCCCAAATTGAAAAGAGGGCATCCTCATTAAAGCCCTTTTGTTCTTTGCACATGTTCACCTGAGTTGGTGCTACTTGGCATGTGCTCGGCTTTTTGAGAAGGATAAAAGTGAAAAATGTCGAAATCACCTTTTGCGAATACAACATGAAAGATTGAGAAACCTTGTCGTAACTCACAATGTTTAATAACGATGGACAACTTCATGTTTATCTCTAATTCACAATTCGAATCAGTTTTAGTTGGACCACAGTGTTGGAATTCATTAGGCATGTCAACTTGCGCAATCTTTTGGCCCCTCAAAACACTACTTAAACAACTTTTGGAAGTTCGGAACGGCACGTGTCATGTATCCAGCTCAAGTTATGTGTCCTTACAAGTCGGAAGAGCAATGCCGATTGGCAAACTGTAACCGACGGCCAACACCTTCACAATCAAGCGGGCACCCCACCACATGACCAAGCATATACTCAGCCGATTGCCACCACCGGCGGCACCACCTCGCTGCTGTTGCTCCATTATGTACATTCAGTTCGAATCATATCATCGAAGGTCGTCTTGAGAGAGACTCGTGCCGCTCATCAAGCCCAAGTCATACGAAGGATCAGCAGGACGATGTGCTTAAAAAGCAGCAGTCTCAGGCCACAGTTCCTCGTAGATATCTACTGTCTTTAGTCAGTTTTCCAATTATTGGAAAGGCTTGAGGTTGAAAGCTTTCGAAATATTTTCAAGGACTGAATGAATGACTTCTATGGTCAAAAAAGGGCAGTAGAGGGGATCAATTGATGACACTCTCCCTAGAGTCTCAATGTGGCTACCACAGCCCACGCCTAAAGAATTAATTCCCTTCACAATATTATTTAGACATGACATTTGTTTACGTAAAGATGGGTCTAATTCCAAAAACAAGCACCAACTTTAGGTTAAGTGACAATTCTGGCCTCAATTTTTTTTGTCTCGTAAAAAGCATTAACTTTCACTTATATCCCAAATCTGGCCCTCATTGACTTAGAACCATTGATTTTCGAACTTGGCTATGCTACCCCAGTAATAAATCTAAGTGGCTTGTTGACTGGATTTAAAATACTATTCATTGTCTTATTCTCTTAGCCATAACTTGAAGAATAACGGTGAAATTATTCATCTTCTTCACTTTACTGGCAAGTCAAGAATATCTCCAAATTAAATCTCTTTGGCCAGACTTCGTCGTTTTGTCGTAATTTGAAACTATAGACCACCACCCGTCAACAGACGCCATGGACAAGATCCGCCAAGCTCACCGCCATAACCTTTATTTCTCAAACAAGGGTAACTTTAGATAGAGAGTCAACGGAAGGCCAGATCTGGGATAAGGGTGAAAGTTGGTGATTTTTTATGAAACAAAAAAAATTGAGGCCATAATTATTACTTGACCTAAAGGTTTTTTTTTTTGTTAAATCACTTGACCTAAAGTTAGTGCTTTACAAGACAAAAAAAAAGTTCGAGCCAGAATTATCACTCAATCTAAAATTTGTATTTTTTTTTGGAATTAGCCCTGTAAAGATGATATGTCTAAATTCACAAACATATCTAGTATTTGTCTCTCATGTAGGATCTGATAAAGAAGCAAGATAATGTACGGTTAGATTATAGACAGGTAAACTGGAATCGAAAGGAGGAACTGAAAAAGGAGCAAGTGATAAAAAACCAGAACCATTCAAGCGAGTTTCTCTCTCTTTTTGAATGGTAACCCAAGAGCTTGATCGTAATTAACGGGTTACCCAAAGGAGAACTAGCACAACACCCACCGCCATGGGCCCCCATTTAAATTTGGATTCCACCTATAGGAATTTGAACCCACAACCATCAGTTTTTAAGTCAAATGTATGGAACGCCATTACCACTGAATTAATTCTAGGGTAGTATTAGAGCAAATTTCATTAAGTAATAATCAAAGACCAGAACAGCTAAATGAACATAGCAAGACAAACTCTTCTATTTTAGAAGATCATTACCAAGGCTGAGCTGGGAGAGAAATATCAATCCATAATAATTAACAATCTGAATGGGGGTAATCCATGGAGTTGGCTTAGTGATCAGGACCTTAATGTATAGTTGACTTTGTGGCACACAAAACATGTTCGATTTCCGTATGCTATCAACTCCAAACAAACTCGTGATTCGGTCACCACCCAGGTTTCGATCTGTATTTTACCTTATCCATGAGATCAGCAGGATTTCATCTGTCAGGTTTTTACTCCACATTAGGTAGGATTCGTCGACATAGGAGAAAACGCTAGTGAGATTATAGAATGAAGCAGAAAGCTAATTCAAGACTAATGAACTTTGAATTATTAAAATTAAGTAAACCCAAAATTCAATGCAACAACTATACTCTGGGCATCAAGTAAAAGTGCTCCAGAAATGCTATACTAGTGATACTTCAGCCAGATTCTCCAAGCTTCCAGTTCCTGTAATGGAATTTTTTTCTGTTGTGATCACAAGATGAAGAATATTCTGCTTGAATTCACGGAGAAAAAAGAACCACAGTGGCATGTGCGTAAGAGCAAGAAAAGAAAAACCGTGATCGTTCACACTGAGATGTTAACTTCCTACCTGCAAAGCTTCAGCTAATCTACGATATACATTAGGTATCAAGGCTTGGTTCAACGTCAAAAAATTATAAACCTTCAACGAATATGAGATCTGCCCATGGATCTAAGAGCAGCCGCAGTTTTCGCACCAGCCAGTGAAAAACGTCGCAGCAACACCACTTTACTTGACTACAGGAAAATGTTTTGCATTTGAGTAAAGAAACCAAAGAACATATTGAACATGGAGTGCATGCAAGATTCAAGACGTACATCTAGGATTCTCACCCAGTAATAAGCACCCTGTGAAAGCCAAGCAGCCAATGGGAATCAACAAACCATGCATGAATTAAACCTCGTTGTAGCCTGCTGAATGGAAAGGCCAAGTCGAAGAAAATACCTGAACCAAGATTTCCGCAAATACACAATTGCATCGCGAACATACAGTAATCTAAAGCTATAGAGTGCATGTGCAACATTCAAGACATACAAGTAGAAGTTTTCGCCCACCATAAGCGCACTAGGGAAGCCAAGCTGCCAGTGGGAACCGAAAGACCATTCAACAGTGTCAATCCTCGTTGCAGCAGGTGAATAAAAAGCGCAAGATGAAGTGTGAGATGACCTAAGATTGCTGCTAATGGAAGCAGTTGCAGTGCAAACACATGTCAATCTAAAGCGAGGAAATAAGTCTCGGCTAACACTCAGCAAAGCTTAAGCCTGTGACATCATTCTCCTTTTGAAGACGGGATCTCCAGCAATAATTGCTATCATAATAGAAGAAGTTGCAAATATTCCTCTGGGATACACAATGGGACCTATCATATGAGTTAACAGTCTGAGGTGCTTGAAAGATTATTGGAGGAAATTATTTGCAAGTTAGATCAATTTATAGATACGTGCAAAGGGTGCGATTGAAAAATCGAGTCTAGCTTTTGAGCTTAAGGACCAACTGTCATCGATGTCAACAAATTCTTAGGTTGAAATCATCATGAGGCAAACGTGCCAGGGTTTTAATGAAAAGCATCTTGAGCTAGCTAAATGAGTTAGATGCTGTTTCTATTTTGGATAGTGCCAGGCAAATGAAGACTGATTTACAAAGTCGATATACATTTTTGTGTTCTTCTTCCCAAATTCTCTCTGATTCTGCTTTTTTTACATATGAAGATCTCTTGGGCATCGGATGAAGTGGCTAGCAAGGATCACCTAGAGGGGGGTGAATAGGTGATCTTAAACAATTTTAAGAAATTTAAGCGGAAATGACAAAATGCAGTTTGAGTCTGAATAATATTCAGATTCTATAAGAACGGTGCTCTTGAATGTGCAGTGTGTAAAGTAAAGATTAAGGAATAGAAAAACTGCACACGGAGTTTATAGTGGTTTGGCTTATAGTAAGCCTACGTCCACTCTCCCACGCTGACAGCCTACTAGCTGGATTTCACTATGTAATCAAGAGGTGTTACAGATTTAGAGTGATAATACTCTTGTATATGATAGGACTCTCTATCTCACACAAACACTTTTACAAAGTATTCCTCAAGATTTTAAAGTTGGCTCAAGGAAGAAAAGAATTGGAATAAGCTCAAGCTTTGGAATTGATGATTCTTGAATCTGTTGTTCTACTGCTGCTGCTCGTTGATCTCCTTAAATACTCCTCCACTTCCAAACTAGCCGTTGGACAGTCTTCAGAGGATCATCTTCTAATCTTCACCTTGGACAGATATGTAAAGAAGGAATTGAGTAGCCGTTGAGTGACAGATCCTGAATCCCGCTGATTCCGATCGCCCATACAATCAGAATCTTGGTTTCCATAAGTAGAGATTAATCCGTTGTGATAAATATTTTGATTAACAATCAAATTGATTTAGATTGAGTCAATCAAAACCTTCCTTGTGAAATCCAAGCCAGATCACTAGCTGTTGTTTTAAGTTCTGCGTCTGCAAAATTCAGCGTCTGAGTCTGGAAAATTTTCTGCGTCTGGAAAATTTTCTTTGTCTGAAAGACTTCAGCGTCTGAGTCTGGAAAATTTTTTGCGCCTGGAAAATTTTTACATCTGAAAAATTTTCTTTGTCTGAAAGACTTCAGCGTCTAAGTCTGGAAAATTTTCTATGTCTGAAAAATATTAAGAGTTTAAGTCTGCAAATTCTCTACGTTTGGAAAATTTCTGCATCTGGAAAATTTCAGAGTCTGAAAAATTTCTGCGTCCGAAAAACTTCAAAATCTGATATCTCCTTCTGAACTTCCAGACTATAATAACCTGGAAAAACTTCATGTCAGAATTATAAGTTATTATGAAAGTTTTGTCGACTTCAAAATCTATTAGGGTTTTCTTCAACATCGGACACCCTCGACCCACTTCTAGCACAAGATTTGAGTGGACAACTTTAGCATGCGACGGTAAGGATGTTCAAACCACGTACACAAATAATATCGACCCCCAATCTAAAATGGTTCATGTTTCCTAGGATTGAGGTGATAAGTCTGGGGCCTTGGCAAACACTTAGCAGAACTTAAGCTAGTAACATCTTTCTCCATCTGTGGAAGGGATCTTCAACAACAAGTGCAACCACAATCGATGAAATTGCAAACATCCATCTCGAAGATACCTATCATGTAAGTTGAACAACCTGAGGTTCTTGAAGGGTCATGAAAGAAATTATTTGCAAGTTGGATTGGTTTATAGATAGGTTCAAGGGTTCAACTCAAAAACTAGAGCTTAGCTTTTGAGCTTTAGGACCGACTGTCATCAATGTCAACAAATTCTCAGGCGAAGATTGTCAATGTGAATGTGCTAAATGAGTTTGGATGATGTTTCTATTTTGGACAATGCTATATAAATCAAGACTGATACACAAAACCAATGCATTGAGTGACATAGCTAGTTGTTAATATCTTCTCTCGTTATAAGGCTACTTCTCCTTAAAACATTTTTGTGGTGTTCTTCCCAAATACTCTTCCGTTTGCGTTTTCTTCTCAATTTTCATATGGAAAATCTCTTGGCATCCATCCTCAACCCAGTTCTTGCACAATAATGTCAGCATGCAACTGTAAGGGAACTCGAATGGCGTATATAGACAGGCTCAACTCAACCCACAAAATGAACAGGATCAACACGGGCCTTCCGTTCCTTTGTAATGAAGAAACTTCAAACTGGGAACCCAGTAAAACAGAAACTCCCATACCATTGTAGAGATTCCAACCTCACCAGGATGGTCGCCTTTGAATTTCTTCCATGGGAGGACATAACCTGGCGGTGTTCCCGTGAGAGCAAGAGCGAGTTGAGACGAATCTTCCTATGCAGGCCTGGTCGGCCTCGCCCACGTCAAATTGGAGGAGTCCGAAAATTCGAATTCGATAAGACCGACCCATGGATCACCTCGGCCCTACGATCGCACCAAATATATATATGTCAAACAGGGTTAAAGTGGGGTTAATACTACGAAAAACCCTAAACTGATACATATGTGACAAATTTATCCAAAACTAATTTTTTGACAAAAAAAAACCCCAAACCGGTACATCTCTCACAATTTTACCCTCCGTTAATTTCCGTTAAATTGCTAAGTTATATAACACATGGCAGTATGACAGGTATACTAGTTTGTGATTTTTCGTGGTGTTAATTCAATTTAACGGAAACAAATGCAAGGTAAATTTGTCACAAAGTTGTGGTCAAAAAATTTATCAGTTTGAGATTTTTCGTGGTATTTGTTGAGAGTAAATATCCGTTTGAAAATTTAGCTCTGGGTCAAGATAGTGAAGTGAAGAAGACAACAGAGACTCTAACCGAAAACAAGTGTGGGACTCGACGAAGCTCTCGCCGATCATGGCATCGTAGAGACCGTTTCCCGGACCGGGCCCAAAAATGGGACAAGCCGCGGCCCAAGAGCGAGCCGGCCCGGAATTGACACCGCGGCCCATGGGGGGCACAACCGTAATTTTGGAGGAGCGAAAACCCTAATCCTCTGTGATCGAAAGTATATAAGAACGGAGGAGAGCCCTCTCTCGTAATCTTCTTCCTCTCTTCCTTTCCTATTTTTCTATCCTTGTTTGTCCGTATGTGGTGATGATGGAGGGCTTTTAGATGAATTTTTTACCGAGTATAAAGAAATGGCTATGGTGATGAGGTTTTCTATTGATATGGTTCTCGTGTAGTTTCATTTCTTCATTACTTTGTTCTTTCACATGGTGCTGGAGCCTATCTCCGAAAGCCATTAAACACACACATGGCAATGAGAGTTCCAAAGTTTCCATTTCCCATTCATGTAAATATTTGCAACTTTGTTATAATCAAGCTTGTTGAGGACAATTTCCTTCCTTTGCAAGCACAGTTTCATAGATTTCTCAGAAGTCAGGAGCTCATTGGGATTATTAACAGTGAAATTAAATCACCACCACATATGGTACGTGTTGAAGTTAAGGGATAGGAGATTGAAGCTCAGAATTTGGATTATGCAGACTGGATGAGGATGGATCAGTTGATTTAATCTTGGATAAGTGGAGCTATTTTACAAAACATTTTGGGCATGATCATCGGACTCGAGACTTCTTTCGAGGTATGGCAGACTTTACGTAATCATTTTAGTAAAAAATCAGTGGCTAGAGCGTTTGAATTAAGGGGAAAACTCCAAGCGTGCCAACAATGGGATCAGTTGTTGCCTAATTATCTTAGGGAATTTAAACTAATTTGCGATCAGTTGAACGCAATTCGTAAACCCGTGGATGAGATAACGAAGGTTTTTGGCGTTTTGGAGGGGTTAGGCTCAGAATATGAGAATTTCATAACCAAAATTTACTGTTTGAAACCTCAACCCAACTATGATGAGGTCATTTCATAGCTTGAGAGATTTGAGGCAAGACTGCAAAATTACTCCTCTAATCAGTTTAACCCCAATTTGACATATTATGGGTAGAGAACCGTTGAGGGTGAACAGAAAGTGGATTTTAACAGTGGGTTTAATTCACCAGATTATGCATTTGTTAGTCAAAAGGGGAATAATCGATTTTATGAAGGCAAAGGTGAAAGGAGTAATGGCAGAGGACGCAGCTATGACACTAGCAGAGGTTGTGGCTTTGGTTGTCGAGGGAGAAATCGGGCTACATACCCTATGGTATGAACCATGAGACACAAGGGTTTAGACGACAGAATTTCTCTTATGGCTCAGGTCTTTAGACCCCATGCAAGTTCTTCACAAAGGTACTAAGATGTTAAGTCCTACCCCTCGCCCAATTCAGCTAAGAACAAGAATTATCAAGAAGAAAGAGAACTAGATAATGCGAGAGTTGCTTGTCAAATTTGTAAGCGTCCGAGACATGACACACTAAGGTGCTGGTACCGATTTGACAATTCCTTCCAAAACGAGGAAATCCCAATTGCACTTGCCGTCATGCATCTTGAGGACCCAAAGGGAAGTTGTCACGCCCGGAACCCCAACGGGCTTGCGACGCCCCTTCAACGGTTGTAAGGAATGCGACGTCTCAGGACGCGTCGCCGACCCGAACGAATCACGCAAGCGGAAGCGAAATAAAATAACCCTGACAATAACGATATGACAAAGGGATAGAACAAGTGAAAACTTTAACGAACATAAAACATAATCTGAATCCATAATACTCATACATTAGGCCGCTAGGGTTAAATCCGCATAGTCATCAAAAAGTAACAGGGGGCTGGGTAGACTACTGACAACGCAAAACGGGACTTCTACCAAAAGAAAGCTTCCTAGCCCTACCCCTAAGCATCCATACGGCATCCAATCCGGATTGGATCCAAAGGAGTCTGAATCTGAATCCGAGTCTATCTTGATCGGGTTCTCCTCTGCATCTCCCTGCTCGGCCGCCATGGGCTCCTCTTCTGGCTCGGACTCGAGCTCCTCTTCAGACTCGGGCTCTGGGACAGGTGCCGGCATTGGATTGGGATTTGCCGGGGGACTGCCGGGGTCTAACACCTCGCCATCAGGAGCGAACTTGTCCCAAGGCTCCCAGTTAACCGCATTCTTGTTGGTATGCCGTAACCTCTCAAAACCTCGGATTGGCCCTGAGTTCACCAACCCGACTCTATGGAACCACGCCAGGTAGTCGTGGCACTCCAGCTGCTCTAGTCCCACGTCTACCCAAACGTAAGTGCGATGCCTAATGTAAGACTTTCCCGGGTTCGGACCCAGGTACACATCGTCCTCATGCAACATATGCACGGGGACTCCAAAACGCCTAGGTGGCACCATACTCAAGGACTGGGATCTGAAAATGGTTATATAATAACCGTGAGAACGAGTCTCAATAAGCGACACCCTAAACCTCATCTAGGCTATTGCGTACCCAGACAAGTCTAACAGGCGAATCACCAGACAATATAACCAATTCCACACGACAAACTTACCTCGCCTCGGATCATGAACCAACCCTGCACATTAGTCTGAATATGATAAAACAGGAATAATTCAACACTATATAACAATCACCCAGCACACACTTCCCACTCGCAATCAGTCAATCAACCTAGCAATCACACGCGCCATTAGCCAATCTAATCAATCACATAGCGCGCACGGGTCCAGTCAATATTCCTCTCACGGGCTCACAAGCCGCACAATCAATCAAACCAATGGCCGCCGTCAACACGTCCCAAGCCATACCAATCATTCCATACCAGTGGCTGCTGTCAACACGTCCCAAGCCACATCATCAATCAATCCAATGACCGACGTAAACACGTCCCGGTCTATCACACCTTTAACGGGCCACCGTCAACACGTCTCAAGCCCGCATCCAATTGGCCCATCAGCCGTTCATGCCTTCACACGGGCCGCCGTCAACACGTCCCAAATCTGTAGCCCTCCGATCGATCCGAGCTTGAAACCGACAGGCACGCACACGCCATTCAATAATTAAATTTCAAATCAAATACATTAAACATACCATATCCACAACTTAACCCGAATTCACATTTCACCACCTTAGCATACGAACCCAACGTTCAAGTCGGCACGCACAAATAGTCAATTCAAACATATTAATTTAGCCTAATTCGAATAACGCAAATATAATGTAAAGTAGCTAAAATAACTCACGCCCTAGTCGTTCTAGCCCGAGACACGTCTATAGATTACCCAAAATACTAGATAGGGTTTAGGATGACACTTACTAAGTTTTGGTCTAGGAAAAATCGACTCGGGCCTAAAATGGCCCTGATGAACAGTACCGACTAGGCGCGGGCGAGGGCCACACGGGCGCGGGACTCGGCCACTGCGATTGGCCACGGGCACAGCCCTCGGCCACGGGCTTGGCCACGGGCACAGCCCTCGGCCACGGGCACAGGCATGGGCGCGGGCACGGCGATGGGCACGGGCACAAGGCTCGGCGGAGGCGGCAGCGGCTGGAACGGCTCGAGCACGGCGGGGCGGTGGCTGGGATGGCTCAGGCACGGCGGGCAGCGGCCTAGGCGAGCTCGGCCACGCCCCTGGGAGGCTTGGCTGCGGCTAGGTTGGCTGTCGGCGGGGCTGGCTGGTTGGCGTAGCTGGCTGGCTGGCTGGCTGGCACGGCGAGACGGCGATGGTGGTGGCGCACGGCGGCGGCGCACGGCGAGCTGAGGGGAAGAGGTTAGCCAGGCGAGGATGGGGGAGAGAGAGAGAGAGAGAAAGAGAGAGAAGTTGGGGCTGAGGGAGAAGGGTGGACCGGCGGCGACGGCACGGCATGACGCGGCTGCTGGCAGGGTCGGGTGGCGCTGGGCTGGTCGGCTGGGGCGGCGGCGAGTGGCGGTACGCCCACAAGAAGGAAAGGAGGTCAACTGAGGCGGGTGGTGCAGCTGTGGGGGTGCTCGGCGGCGACGGCGGTGGCGCTCAGGCGTCGGGACGGCGCTGGGAAGCCGGTCGGACGCCTGGGCAACGGCTAGGACTCGCCGGACGCGGCGACGAGCAGAGCTCGCGCGCTCGGGAAGAGGGGAAGGGCAACGCCGGTCGGAGCTGCCAGGCGGCTGGCGAGCGGTGGCGCGGCTCGGTCGAGCTACGGCGGCGCAAGGCGGACGACTGGGCTTGGCGGTCGGCGTCGGCAACAGGGAGATGGGGCAGACGCAGGAGCCGAACAGTCGGGTTCGGGCGGGAAGGAGGAGGAAGAATGGGGGAGAGAAAGAAAAAAGAAGAGAGAAAGAAGGAGAGAGAGAAGAGAGTTGCATGGGGAAGACGCGTGCATGGGAAAGAGGGTGTCAGACGTGGGGGAAGGGGGCGGCGTGTGCATGGCCGTTGCGTGCACCGGGGAAAGAGAAGGGAGGGAGAGAGAGAGAAAAGAAAGAGAAGGGGAAGGGCAGACGTGCATGGGGAAGAGAAGGAGGAGACGTGCGGGTGCGTGGGTCTGCAGGGGAAAGACCCGCGTGCGCGGGGCCAGAGGGAGGAGAGAGAGGAGAGAGTGAGGGAGAGACATAAATGCACCTTCGAGTGCAATCTAATGATCCGTTTCAAACCCGGAAACAATTCTATGGCCCAAATAAATCTTAGAAATTACTAAGGAATAAAGGGCCAAGGTAAAATATAAATAAAATGACTAAAAAAAATGCTCTACGAGGGAGGTTTACTAGTCCAAAGTCGCACCCGGTCGAAAATCCACTTTTCATCTATTCCTGACAATACTGACGCTGGCCACAACAATATCGGCACCGTCTAATTTATTTCGACCCGAAACTCCCGAAAATCGACTACCAACTTTAGGGTCTAAATAACGGCCAAATTTGATCGAGTGCGATTCTAGCAAAATCTCTATTTTAAAAACAAGAACCAGAGAGTGATCAGTTCCCGGACGAGATTTCATTATAAGCGCACTGACAAATTATACGTTTTATAAATCTCAAAAACGGGCCAAAATCTAGAATGTCACAACTCTTCCCCCGTTACAAAAAAATTTTGTCCTCGAAATTTACAACCCAACCCAACTATTCAAATAAATGGGGGTATTGGTGTCGCATCGACTCTTCACTTTCCCACGTCACACCTTCGGTTCCATGGTGTTCCCAAATAACCTTGACCATCGGGATTTTCTTGTTCCGCAACACTCTTTCTAGTCTGTCCTCGATTCGAGCTGGCTTTTCCATGTACGACACCCTGTCGTCCACGTCTATTTCCTCATAGTTCAGCACGTGGGTCGGGTCCGGTTCATATTTCCTTAGCATAGACACGTGGAACACGTTGTGCACTTGAGACAAATTTGGCGGTAGCGCGAGACGATAAGCCAAGGTGCCTATTCTCTCTAAGACCTCGAATGGACCCACGTACCTCGGGCTCAACTTTCCTTTCTTACCAAACCGAGATAGTCCCCTCATCGGCGACACCTTGAGGAATACGTGGTCCCCTACTTGAAATTCCAAAGGTTTACGTCTCCGGTCTGCATAATTCTTTTGGCGGCTCTGAGCGGTTTTGAGTCTGTCCCGGATAAATCTTGACTGTCTCAGTCGACTGCTGTACTAACTCTGGACCTGTGATGCTCCTCTCACCAACTTCATCCCAACAAACCGGTGTCCTGCAGGCCCTACCATACAAAGCTTTAAACGGTGCCATTTTGATACTCTGCTGGAAATTATTATTGTAGGCGAATTCAATCAAGTGCAACTGTTCCTCCCAGCCACCCTTAAAATCCAAAACACAAGCTCGCAGCATGTCTTCCAAAGTCTGGATCGTCCTTTCAGACTGGCCATCCGTCTGGGGATGATAGGCCGTGCTGAACTGTAACTTCGTTCCTAATGCCGTACGAAGACTTTTCCAAAAGGCGGCAGTAAATTTAGGATCACGGTCCGAAGTGATCGTCACTGGTACTCCATGGAGACGGACTATATGTCGCACATACAAGTTGGCATACCTTTCCAGGGCGAAATCCTTTCGTACCGGTAGAAAATGCGCTGATTTTGTCAACCAATCAACTATCACCCAAATCGAATCATGACCCCTTTGACTTCTCGGTAATCCCATTACAAAGTCCATCGTGATGTGTTCCCATTTTCACTCGGAAATTTCCAATGGCTGCAACATTCCACCCGGCTTGCAATGTTGCGCCTTCACTTGTTGGCACGTTAAACACTTAGCCATATGCTTGGCCACGTCCACTTTCATGCCGTTCCACCAATAATGCTGCCGTAAATTCTAATACATTTTCGTGCTCCCCGGGTGAATACTGTACGTACTACGGTGCGCTTCAGACAAAATCTCTTCCTTCAGTTCTGTATCACTTGGCACACATAACCGTCCACGGAACTTTAAAATCCTGTCCTCGGATACCTGAAAATCCGATTTCCTTTTTGTGGCATCCATACTCAAAATCTTTTGAATCTCCGGGTCCGTCGATTGAAGAGCCTTAATCTTAGTTTGTATTTCTGGTTCAATCCTCAATGCGGCAAGCAGACTCAAGGCATGACTTACTTCAAACTTAAATTTCGAATCTCGAACTCCCTCCAACAAGGTCCACCCCTTGACCATCATATGCGCGATGCTCGATTTCCGGCTTAATGCATCCGCAACCCTATTAGCTTTTCCAGGGTGATACAATATATCGCAGTCATAGTCCTTAAGGAGTTACATCCAACAACGCTGTCTCAAATTTAATTCCTTTTGGGAGAACAAGTACTTTAGACTTTGATGGTCCGTATAGATCTGAAATTTCTCCCCACATAGGTAGTGTCTCCAAATCTTAAGAGCGAAAATAATCGCAGCCAACTCCAAGTCATGTGTCGGATAATTCTGCTCATGCGGCCTCAATTGCCGCGATGCGTATGCCACTACTTTCCCGTGTTGCATTAGCACGCATCCCAATCCCCTTAACGACGCGTCACTGTAAATCTCATATCCTCCTAGTCCTGACGGGATCGTTAACACTGGCGCGGTTGTCAATCTCTGTTTTAATTCTTGGAAGCTCCTTTCACACTTATTCGTCCATTCAAACCTCGTCTCCTTCTTCAGTAATCGCGTCAAAGGCATCGCTATAGCTGAAAATTTTTCCACGAAGCGTCGGTAGTACCCTGCTAAACCCAAGAAGCTTCGAACCTCGATTACTGTTGTCGGTCTTGGCCAATTCACGACGGCTTCAACTTTCGCCGGGTCCACTGCAATTCCTTCTCCAAATACCATATGCCCTAAGAATGCCACTCGATGAAGCCAGAACTCATACTTGTTGAACTTGGCGTAGAGTGCATGTTCCCTTAAGGTTCGTAGAACCTTCTCCAAATGCACCTCGTGTTCGGCGAGACTCTTCGAATATACCAAAATATCATCGATAAGCACGATCACAAACTGATCCAAAAATTCCTTGAATACACGATTCATTAAGTCCATAAAGGCTGCAGGGGTGTTCGTCAGTCCAAACAGCATCACCGCAAACTCATAGTGTCCATACCTCGTCCTAAACGCCGACTTCGGCACGTCCTCCTTTTTTATCTTCAATTGATGATAGCCAGTTCTCAAGTCGATCTTAGAAAACACTGACGTCCCTTGCAACTGGTCAAATAAGTCCTCAATCCTTGGCAACGGGTACTTATTCTTGATAGTCACTTGATTCAGTTGTCTGTAGTCAATGCACAATCTCAATGATCCATCCTTTTTCCTTACGAATAAAACCGGTGCTCCCCATGGAGACGCATTAGGGCGAATAAAACCCTTGTTCAATAACTCTTGCATTTGGACTTTCAATTCTTTCAATTCTGACAGCGACATCCTATAAGGTGCTTTCGAAATCGGTTCCGTACCTGGGGCCAACTCAATTGCGAACTCCACTTCTCTGTCATGAGGCAGTCCCGGCAATTCCTGAGGGAAGACATCGGGAAAATTGCACACCACGGCTATATTCTCTAGCCTCAGCTCTCCAACCGTCAAATCAACTACATTCGCTAAAAATCCTTGGCATCCCTCAATCAACAGCTTCATTACCTCGAGTGACGAAATCCAAGGGATCGAGGTTCCTCCTCGGTTTCTCACAAATTCAAATCTAGGTTGTCCAACCGGATTAAATTGGATTACTTTGCTACTACAAAACATAACTGCCCTTTGCTTGACTAACCAGTCCATATTGACTATCACGTCAAAGTCATGCATACGTAATACCGCCAAATCTATCCTCCCTTCCCTATCACCAATCACTATCTTACAATCGGGACATCCTAACGTAATCAGCACTTTGTCATTCAACGGAGTAGTTACACACAACACAACATCAAGCGACTTCGGCTCAATCCCAGATAATTCAACAAACTACTTAGAAATAAAGGAATGCGACGCCCCCGGATCAAAAAAGGCATAAGCAGCATGATCACAGAGAGAGACCGTACCTGTGACCACGCCCGGCGCGTCCTGCGCTTCCCTCCTTGCCATTGCATACACCCGTCCTTGGGCCGGCAGCCTATTCTGATTTGCTGGCTAAGCAGCTCTAAATTGATTACCATTCCGGGGCGGCGGCGGCGACGGCAATACCGGCGGTCCAGCTTGTCTATGGTTGGGGCAATCCTTCATCTGATGGCCCCTCCCTCCACACGTAAAACATGCCCCACCCCTATTCGGGCAAGGTCCATTTCCGTGTCTTCCTCCACATAGCCTACACGGGGCGTTCTGATAACAGTTTGGCTTCCCAATGTTTCTCCGAGCTGGCGGGATGAAGCGACTGTTTCCTGACATGGGCCTCTTTCCCAGTTGACGGTTGTCCCTAGTCGGGGCGTACCGCGATCCAGAAGCGGCAGCCCGGTCCGTCTAATCTCGTTCGATTGCCTGCGCCCTTTCATATATTTCATTATAGCTCCTCAAGTTCAAGGAGATCATATGAGTACGAAGGTTCGGCTTCAGCCCATCCCGGAACCTCCTAGCCTTGTCCGTTGGATCCTCCACCATCCTGGGGGCAAATTTGGACAACCTTGCAAACTCGGCCTCATACTGGTCCACTGACAACTGACCCTGTCGAAGTCTCATAAATTCTGTCAATTTCTGCTCTCGAGCACTCTCCAAGAAGTACTTACCATTGAAGGTCTCAATGAAGACAGCCCAACTTGGAGTAGTACCAGCGGGGAACACCTGACCCCTGGTGGCCCTCCACCAATCACTTGCATTGTTCTGAAGCTGGTAGACTGCTAGCGTTACCCTCTCTTTCTCAGTACACCCGAGCACCTCAAAAGCTTTCTCTAGCTCCTCTATCCATCTTGGTGCAGCCTCGGGGTCACCTCTCCTATCAAACTTCGGGGGTTTCAACCTCAGAAACTGCTCTACTAGCTTGGACATCGACTTGATCATGTTTACTCGCATCATGTCAGGATCTCCACCAACCGCATTATTCTCCTAATTTCCATTATTCCCAACGATCTCACTGGCAGCTGCAGCAGCGACAGTAGCACTCCTTTCTCCGGTCTGCCTTCCCAATAAAAACCCTGCTCCTCAAGTACCCTCCACATTTCATCCAACCTAGGATCCCCCGTCACTCCAGCTTGCGGGGCTACACAATCTCCCTCGACCTCGGCCTTGACCTCGACCTCGACCTCGACCTCGACCTCGACCTCGACCTCGACCTCTACCTCGACCGCTACCTTGACTGCTACCTTGACCATCCATCTTACTGATTCTCACAAACGTTCACCTGTTAAGGTCTAAGCAGTAATTAGAAATCTAGGCCAATTATACCAATCTATGCCTTAGGCAGTGCGTCACAACACAATTCGCTAAACAAACAGCCAATCACAACATCACTAAATAACACCCAATAGGGTTTCGTGCACTTACCTCAAGTCCTGACGCACTTGCATTTCACACATTATTGCATAAACTCAAGCAGCAATCACAATCAGACTGTCTGGGGTACGCATAGCTCGCAAGTCTCCCTAACTGGCTACCCCAAAGTCATCGCTCCTTATCACTCCAGGTTTCGACCATCTTGGATCGAGCTGACCTTGCTCTGATACCAAATCAACGGGATGTCACGCCCCAAACCCCAACGGGCTCGCGACACCCCTTCAACGGTCGTAAGGAACGCGACGTCCTAGGACGCATCACCCACCCGAACGAATCACGCAAGCGGAAGCGAAATAAAATAACCCTGACAATAATGATATGACAAAGGGATAGAACAAGCGAAAACTTTAACGAACATAAAACATAATCTGAATCCATAATAATCATACATTAGGCCGCTAGGGTTAAATCCGCACAGTCATCAAAAAATAACAGGGGGCTGGGTAGACTACTGACAACGCAAAACGGGACTTCTACCAAAAGAAAGCTTCCTAACCCTACCCCTAAGCATCTCTACGGCGTCCAATCCGGATCGGATCCAAAGGAGTCTGAATCTGAATCCGAGTCTATCTCGATCGAGTTCTCCTCTGCATCTCCCCGCTCGGCCGCCATGGGCTCCTCTTCTAGCTCGGACTCGAGCTCCTCTTCAGACTCGGGCTCGGGGACAGTTGCCGGCATTGGATTGGGATTCGCCGGGGGACTGCCGGGGTCTAACACCTCGCCATCAGGAGTGAACTTGTCCCAAGGCTCCCAGTTAACTGCATTCGCGTTGGTATGCCGTAACCTCTCAAAACCTCGGATTGGCCCTGAGTTCACCAACCCGACTCTATGGGACCACGCCAGGTAGTCGTGGCGCTCCAGCTGCTCTAGTCCCACGTCTACCCAAACGTAAGTGCGATGCCTAATGTAAGACTCTCCCGGATTCGGACCCGGGTACATATCGTCCTCATGCAACGTATGCACGGGGACTCCAAAACGCCTCGGTGGCGCAATACTCAAGGACGGGGATCTGAAAATGGTTATATAATAACCGTGAGAACGAGTCTCAATAAGCGACACCCTAAACCTCACGTAGGCTATTGCGTACCCAGACAAGTCTAACAGGCGAATCACCAGGCAATATAACCAATTCCACATGACAAACTTACCTCGCCTCGGATCATGAACCAACCCTGCACATTAGTCTAAATATGATAAAACAGGAATAATTCAACACTATATCACAATCACCCGGCACACACTTCCCACTCGCAATCAGTCAATCAACCTAGCAATCACACACGCCATTAGCCAATCCAATCAATCACATAGCGCGGACGGGTCCAGTCAATGTTCCTCTCACGGGCTCACAAGTCGCACAATCAATCAAACCAATGGCCGCCGTCAACACGTCCCAAGCCACACCATCAATCAATCCAATGACCGACGTAAACACGTCTCGGTCTATCATACCTTTAACGGGCCATCGTCAGCACGTCTCAAGCCCGCATCCAATTGGCCCATCGGCCGTTCATGCCTTCACACGGGCCGCCGTCAACACGTCTCAAGTCCGTAGCCCTCCGATCGATCCGAGCTTGAAACCGACAAGCACGCACACGCCATTCAATAATTAAATTTCAAATCAAATACATTAAACATACCATATCCACAACTTAACCCGAATTCACATTTCACCACCTTAGCATACGAACCCAACGTTCAAGTTAGCACGCACAAATATTCAATTCAAACATATTAATTTAGCATAATTCGAATAACGCAAATATAATGTAAAGTAGCTAAAATAACTCACGCCCTAGCCGTTCTAGCCCGAGACACGTCTATAGATTACCCAAAATACGAGATAGGGTTTAGGATGACACTTACTAAATTTTAGCCTGGGAAAAATCGACTCGGGCCTAAAATGGCCCGGGTGAACAGTATCGACTAGGCACGGGCGAGGGCCACACGGACGCGGGACTCGGCCACGAGCACAGCCCTCGGCCACGGGCACAGGCACGGGTGCAGGCACAAGGCGATGGGCACGGGGACGAGCACGGGCACTGCGACGGGCACAAGGCTCGGCGGAGGCAGCAGCGGCTGGAACGACTCGAGCACGGCGGGGCAGTGGCTGGGATGGCTCAAGCACGGCAGGCAGTGGCCCAGGCGAGCTCGGCCACGCCTCGTGGAGGCTTGGCAGCGGCTGAGTTGGCTGCCGGCGCGGCTGGCTGGTTGGCGCGGCTGGCTGGCTGGCTGGCTGGCTAGCTGGCGCGGTGAGACGGCGACAGTGGTGGTGCACGGCGGCGGCGCACGGTGAGCTAAGGGGAAGAGGTTAGCCGAGCGAGGATGGGAGAGAGAGAGAGAGCGAGAGAGAGAGAGAGAGAGAGAGAGAGAGAGAGAGAGAGAGAGAAGTCGGGGCTGAGGGAGAGGGGTGGACCGGCGGCGACGGCACGGCACGACGCGGCTGCTGGCAAGGTCGGGTGGCACCGGGTTGGCCGGCTGGGGCGGCGGCGTGCGGCGGAACGCCCACAGGAAGGAGAGGAGGTCGACTAAGGCGGGTGGTGCGGCTGTGGGGGTGCTCGGCGGCGACGACGGTGGCGCTCAGGCGTCGAGACGGCGCTGGGAAGCCGGTCGGATGCCTGGGCGACGGCTAGGACTCGCCGGACGCGGCGGCGAGCCGAGCTCACACTCTCGAGAAAAGGGGAAGGGCAATGCCAATCGGAGCTGCCAGGCGGCTAGCGAGCGGTGGCGCAGCTCGGTCGGGCTACGGCGGCGCAAGGCGGACGGCTGGGCTTGGCGGTTTGCGTCGGCAGCAGGGAGATGGGGCAGACGCAGCGAACAGTCGGGTTCGGGCGGGAAGGAGGAGGAAGAATGGGGGAGAGAAAGAAAAAAGAAGAGAGAAAGAAGGAGAGAGAGGAAGGAGAGAGAGAAGAGAGTTGCATGGGGAAGATGCGTGCATGGGAAAGTGGGTGTCAGATGTGGGGGAAGGGGGCGGCGTGTGCATGGCCGTTGCGTGCACCGGGGAAAGAGAAGGGAGGGAGAGAGAGAGGAAGAGAGATAGAGAAGAAAGAGAAGGGGAAGGGCGGACGTGCATGGGGAAGAGAAGGAGGAGACATGCGGGCGCGTGGGTCTGCAGGGGAAAGACGCGCGCGCGCGGGGCCAGAGGGAGGAGAGAGTGAGGGAGAGACATAAATTCACCTTCGACTGCAATCTAATGGTCCGTTTCAAACCCGAAAACAATCATATGGTCCAAATAAATCTTAGAAATTACTAAGGAATAAAGGGCCAAGGTAAAATATAAATAAAATGACTAAAAAAAATGCTCTACAAGGAAGGTTTACTAGTCCAAAGTCGCTCCCGATCGAAAATCCACTTTTCACATATTCCTGACAATACTGTCGATGGCCACAATAATATCGATACCGTCCAATTTATTTCGACCCGGAACTCCCGGAAATTGACTACCAAATTTGGGGTCTAAATAATGACCAAATTCGATCGAGTGCGATTCTAGCAAAATCTCTATTTTAAAAATAAGAGCCCAAGAGTGATCAGTTCCCGGGCGATATTTCATTATAAGCGCACTGACAAATTATACGTTTTATAAATCCCAAAAACGGACCAAAATCCAGAATGTCACAGAAGTGAATGGTACCTAGATACGGGTGCCACAGGTCATATCATTGCAAATCCTGGTATAATTCACAACCCTTCAAAGTATACTGGTAATGATAGTGTTATGATAGGTGATGGATCATGCCTTCCTATCACATTTATTGGTAATGCTTTCCTTCATACTAAGCTTGATATATTACCCCTTTAATGACATATTGGTGGTTCCGGAAATAATGAAAAACCTTCTATCAGCCTCATAGCTAACTAATGATTATCCTTGCTCTTTTGTTTTTGACAAATATGGTGTTTATGTCAAGGATAATCAAACCAACTTGGTAATGATGCTCATAAGGAAAATTGGGGGACTTTACACAGTCGATCAACAAGCAACTGAGGCTCTTTCTACTCAAAGACATAAGGCAGTGGGTGAAGAAGTATGGCACCAGAGGTTTGCTCACACTAATTGACAGACACTTAAAGTTCCGTAGAATCATAAACTTATTCGATGGAATAAACAAGCTCAAGCCGTGTGGGAGCCATCGGATTGTAAAGAGTGCTAAGTTGTCATTTCCTTTATTAGAGTCTACAACCAATTTTCCTCTAGAAAGGATTCATTGCGATTTTTGGGATCCATCGCCAGTAAAATCCTTTCAAGGTTTCAGATTTTACGTCATGTTTGTAGATGACTTTTCCCATTATAGTTAGGTATATCCAATGAAGTTAAAATCAGAGTTTCATGATATCTTTATTCTCTTTTAAAAATGTGCGGAAAATCAATTCGACTTCAAAATCAAAGTGTTTCAAAGCGATGGAGGGGGAGAGTTTACTAGTATGAAATTTCAGAAACATTTGCAGAACTATGGTATAAAGTATTACATGTCATGTCCATATACCTTAGAACAAAATGGGGTTTCGGAAAGGAAACATCGACATCTCGTGGAGCTTGGGTTGTCTATGCTTTATCACGCAAGAATTCCACTGATTTACTGTGTCAATTCATTTTTAACTACAAATTATATCATCAATCTCCTTCCAACCCTAAATCTGTAGCTAGACAGTCCTCATAGTAAGATCTTTAGGCAAAAACCGAGATATGAGTTTCAAAGCCGAGATATGATTTTCTCCAAGTGTTTGGTTTTGCCTGTCGTCCTTGTCTCCAATCGTATGCGCGACACAAATTTGATCCCCGTTTTGTCACTTGTGTGTTTCTTGGTTACAGCGAGAAGCATAAAGGGTATTGTTGTACCAACAGATGGGAGGATTTATATCAGCAGAAACATTATATTCGATGAAGGTCTCTTTCCATTTGCTCAGAAGTTGAATGCTGTGTTCCCTCAATATTCGATTTTGTATAAGAAATGGGTTGAAGAAGTGAAGTTCATGGGATCTGATAGAGAATCACCGCCGAGAAAAACTACACATGATAATTCGGGTTTTTACAAGACAATGATGTCCTTGAGATTGGACAAATCAGAGTGCCTTACGAGGAAACACCTGTGTCACAAATGTCTACCACTACTGAGTTGAAGAACATGTAACATCCCGAATTTCGACCTATTTTCGGAATCAATAAAATAGATATTATTTCTCATTTTATTTTAGTAAGTTTTGCCCGGAACTTATCACTATCGGGATACTAACCGATAGCTAACTTGGAAAACAGTTTGTGGACCAGGGACTTGATCGCGAATCGAGCTCCGATTCCGAGAAAAGGCGAGGAAATATTTTGGATCAATGTGGGCCGATCATAGGAAGGTGACGGATTTAGTGTGACCAATGTTGTATGATCGGATCGCGGGTGATTCCGCACGACCGAGAGTACGCGTGACAAATAAATCCTGAACTTAAACCGAACGATCGCGACCTCCAAAAGTAGCGATAAATTCTCGCGTTTCCCCGGTAATCGAGACGTCACGACTCAAGTAACCCTAGGTTGATGCGCGTAACCCCTAAACGGCTGCCCATTAGTGAGAGGCCCTAAAATTGAGATTGAGCGATTTTGATCGCGAAAATTATATCCGGACTTGAACGTCGATTTTCGAGGGCGTACATGACTATTTTGCAAGGATGACGTCGTTTTTGAGTGGCCAATTATATTTGGAGTTGGTACGGTCGAAAAATGGAATTTCGGCCAGAAATCAAAAAATTACGATTTTGCCCCTAGGCCTCACAAGTGTATTCCGAATTTTGGGGACTTTTGGAGGTATTTTGGGGATTAAATATTTGACTTATTGCAGCCCAATAATTTAATTATTGAAGGACAAGATTGCCCCTCCATTATTGGATAAGGACACATCTAGACCCTTGGATCAAGGGCATTTTGGTCAAGACAAAGAGATAATAACACTTGGATTCCACTAACTCACTCCATGAGACACTCCACTTACTCTCTCTCCTTATTTCTTCTTGACCAAGCCAAACACTCTCTCTCTTCCTCTCTCCCGCCGGTTCTCTCTCGGCCAGCCGATCGCCACCGCCCGCAGAGCACCGCCACTGCACGCCGCCGGTACCGCACGCCGCCGTGCTACGCCCCACCTTGCCTCGCCTTGCACCACCACCAGCCGACCCCTCTCATCTCCCTCTCCCTTGTTCGGCGCAAAGGACCGCCGGCCAACCCCTCGGCCGCATGTGAGGATCGTCGCCCCCCGCTCGAGCGCCGCCGTGGACTGCCACTCGCCGTGCCACCCAACCGACTCTCTCTCTCTCTCTCTCTCTCCTACCGGTTTTCTCCTTTGCTCGGCCGTGTAGTCGTCGCCGCCGGTGAAGCTGCTGCTCGCCAAGGCCACGCCGCCACCGTCCGTACGAGTCGTCACCACCACCCTCGCCTCCATCTTTGTTTCATCCGGCCATGTGAGACATCGGGACAGCCCCTTGGTCGCGCCTCACGCCGTCCACTCGAGACTGCCGTTCGCCGTCACCGCCAAGCCGTCCACCGTCCATTTGAGCGCCGCTGCCGCTCGTTGTTCTCTCGTCCCGCCGCCTCACCACCCTTACCTCTCCCTCTCGTCACCATCATCACCGACTAGCATCCTCCCATTGCCACCGAGAACCACCAATCGCCGCCTCCTCAAGCACCGCCGCAAGCCACCGGAACACCGCCACTAATTCCGCCGCACGCCGGCGATCAGCCGCACGCCGACGATCAGCCGCCCATTTCCCGCCGATTCAACCTTAATCGAAGCCTAGACGGTTAAGTGAGTAATTACCTCTAAGCCCTAATTAGGATAATTAAGCATTTCTAGATAGGATTATGGTGTTTTAGGGGTTAATTAGGGTGTTTAGTGGGCTGATTGGTGGACTAATGATTAGTGGCCGATTATGTGCTGATTTGGAGGAGGTTTGATGTCTTAGAGTGGGTTGTTGATGACTGAGTTGATTGGATTCAAATTTGGTTAATTTCGGCTAGTTTAGGCATAATCGGGAAAATTGCTGTGAATGTTCATCTTGTCCAATTGTTGGCTGATTTGTGCTCTATTATGATTAATTTTACCGTGCCATGTCGTGTGTCGTGTGGTCAAGTATTACGGTGTGCGATTGGCTATTGAATTGGCGTGAATTATATTGCCCAAGTATGTGAATTATGATTACTGAAGTCATGCTTTGTAAGGTTATATTACATTGGCTAATTGGGCTTGTTAGCATGCTATTTGGGCACGTTGTGGTTAATTTGAGCACATTGATGTGGCATTAAATGATGATGTGCCTTGGTGAATTGAGTGCTCATTGTGCATCGTATCATTGTCCGAGTGCAGAAATTGCATGGCCACGCATTTCATGTGCTGAAAATGGGCATGAGACAAAATTGTGCGAGTATGCGTGCCTGACATGAGCATGTGATCATCTAAAATATCATGATACGTGTTACGCGGGGTTCAGATAAAAATTGGCAGTGTTTACGTGTGATCATATAAGACCCTGATGCGTGTTACGTGGGGTATTGGATAGTCCTGATGCGTTTACGCAGGACGATGTCTGGTACGTCCAGAAGATGGCCAGCCTGATGTGTTTTATGCGGATTTTGATCCATAAGGAGATCGGTGTTTCACCTGATGTGTTTTACGCCGGTTAGAGACACTGGGCCTAATGCATTTTACGCGGGTCGGGTAGTGTTGTTATTGAATATTGACCTGATGCATGTTACACGGTTCGGACCTGATGCGTTTTACACGGGTCGAGCTCTAATTGAGAAAATGAGCAGTGTGCTAGTGTGCAGTTTTGAGATACATAGCGAGCATGACATATTGATGGCACGTATATGCATGAATGCGATTATGTAGGACTCGGTGATTCGGGTGTGATGCAGGCACTAATGAGCATGAGCATGCGTATGGCGTACGTGTGACCAAGGGTGTTCACGTATGTGCCGTGAATATTATATTGTATTGCCTAACCTGCAGAGTCAGTGATGTGATCGATCTGAGCTCGAGGGCCTAGGTCAATTATTGTGGTTTTGATTATTGTTCTGGTTGTTGGTGTTTGGTTTGCCTGTCAAGAGGTGCATGTTAGCCTAGTTTAGGTTTAGAGAGTTTTACTCGCTGAGATTCGTCTCGTTGTTGTATAAACCCAATCTTTTCAAATCTCCGGCCCTGAAGATGTCAGAGGTTCCCGTACGTTTTGGGATCCCACACCAGGTGAAGCGTACGGTGACCGTGCACCCCGTAGGGAACGGGGATGTGTTCGTTTAGCGTTATTCCATAGTTTCGGTAGATGTAGGGGCGACGTATTACGAGCTCACAAGTACGTTGCCTGGACATTTATTGATCGCCATGGAGAGCACGGACCTCTCCGGTCTTTTGATATCCCGTTCAACGGGCAAGGTGAGGCTGATCCGCAATGCCTAGATGGAGATGTAGTAGATGCCTCGACCGAGGGGAGTTTGAGTTCTGAGGACGGACCTGCTGCTTGGGAGGTGGAGGAGTCTGACGCAATGGATGAGGATCCGGTGATTTTTTATGCGGACTCGGAGCCGATGGATGAGTCGGAGCTTATGGAGTAGGACTCTAATCAGGAGGGCGAGCCCAAGCATATGGACTCCGAGGAGGAGCCAGCTGAGGCCGAGTTAGAGCCGGATTCCCTTGACTCTGTGGTCGAGCTGTCCGATAGCTCTTCCGAGTCATCGGGATCTGATCCGGACTGGGTCCCTTAGGCCAGCTTTAGTTCAGTTAGGTCGGGCTAGTAACTTTTTGACCGGAGCCCCACCTTAGTTAGCCTCTCAGACCACCCAGGCCACTTACCCCCCCCCCCTTTTTGTCAGTAGTGGCCGTTGTCTCGTTTTTTTTTTGCGTTGAGTTGTTTGTTGTATATGAATATTGTATATGTTTTAAGTATTAATGCCAAGTGTATATATTTGTTTGATTGATCGTTGAGTTTTGCTATCCCTGGTCATGTGATTTATTTGTACGGGTGATTTATTTATTGCTTCTGCATGTGCAATGATCTATGTGTTGTGTGTTGGGTCGGCGACGCGTCTTGGGACGTCGCACCAATTCGACCTCGGTTGGGATGTTTGCGCGCCGTAGGGTTCGAAGCGTGACAGAACACGTGTTCATGAACAACATGAAGAAACTCTAGCAACTAACTGTTGTGAGCCACCTATATCAGATGCAGTGACATCTAAACAGCTGAGAATCACTTCTACTCACCAAATGTAGACACGGCTTATATTTGGGATTATAAAGCCCACACCCAAATACTCGTGCCTAGTTGAATACTAGGTTCCTGTAGAACCCAAATCTGTAAAATCAGCACTTGCACATGAAGGTTGGAATAAGGCCGTGAGAGAGGAAATGGATGCCTTGCATAAGAACTAGATCTGGATTTTGGTTCCACAAACTGATCAAATGAATGTAATCGGGTGCAAATGGGTATTTAAAATCAAGTTAGCCGCAAATGGGAGCCTTGACAAATTAAAGGCACGTTTGGTAGCTAAAGGCTATCACCAAAAAGAGGGAATCAATTTTCTCGAAACATTTAGGATCTGTTTAGTAACGTTCCTGTTCCTAAAAACAATTTCTGTTCAGAAATAGTTTTTTTCTTTTTCTATTTCCTAGACAAGTGTTTGAGCAAAAAAATGTATTTAGTAACTGCACAAAATTTCTATTCCTAGAGTAGAAAAAGAATAGAAATGCGTTTGGTAGCTCACTAAAAATTTCTACTCCTAATTTTTTCATTTAATTATAAAATTATCGATGGAGACTTAACGATTCATGTTGGATAAAATCGGACTAGAAATAGAATAAGAATACATTATGATATAGAATTGGATGATCTTAATACAATCATAAAAAAAATTACTTCTTATAGACAAAGCAAATATCGGATAGTGGTAAGGGAAATTGCAGTTTGGGGGACTTAAAAATTCATATTTGGATAAAATTGGACTAAAAATAGAATAATAGTATATTATGATATAAAATTGAATGACCTTAATACAATCATAAAGAAAATTGCTCATTCTAGACAAAACAAATACCGGGTGATGGTTAAGGAAATTGCAGTTTAGGGTGTAGGATTTTAGGATTTGGGGTTAGGGGTTAGGGGTTAGGGTTTTAGGATTTTAGTTTTAAGGTTTATGGTTTAGGGTTTTGAGTTTTAGGTTTTGGATTTTCGGGTTTAGGGTTTGGGGTTTAGGTTTTAGAGTTTCGGGTTTTGGGTTTAGTGTTTCGGGTTTCGCGTTTAAGGATTTGGGGTTTGTGGTTTAGGGTTTTAGGGATTTGGGTTTTAGGTATTAGGATTTGGGATTTAAGGTTTAGGGTTTGGGGTTTTGCGGTTTAACCTTTTAGGATTTAGGGTTTGGAATTACGATTTTAGGGTTTCAGGTTTGGAGTTTTGGGATTTAGTATTTTGGGTTTTTGGTTTGGGATTTTAGGGTTTGGGTTTTTGCGTTTAGGATTTGGGATTTAGAAGATTTAGGATTTGGGGTTTTATGGTTTAGGATTTTGGGTTTTTTATTTTAGTGTTGTGGGTTTTAGGGTTTGGGTATTGAGGTTTAAGGTTTTGGGGTTTGGGGTTTGAGAGTTAAGGTTTAGGGTTTTAGAGTTTATGATTTAAGGGTTAAGGTTTAGAGTTTTAGGGTTTAGGATTTAGTATAAGAATATATTGTGAAAGCGAGAAAGTTGATCTTATTTCTCTATTGTTTCTCTTTTTGTTCCAGAAACAGAAAAGTAGTTTTTTTTAGGGAAAAAATCACCAAAAACCCCAAACTATGCCACCTATGACACATTTATCTCGAACTTTTTTTGTGACACTAAAAATCCCAAACTATGCTATTTGTGACGCATTTACCCAATTGTACTTTAGTCCATAGGCATTTTTATCTTTTTTATCTTTTTCTTTTTTTTTCCTTTTTTTTCCTTTCTGGCGAGGGCGGTCCTCGCCCAACTCAAGCGAGGGCGACCATCGCCGGCGTCAAGGGAGGGTCGACCTTGCCTGAGTCGGGCAAGGGCCGCCCTCGCTCGCCTAGGCGAGGCGACCCTCGCCTGACGCCGGCGAAGGCGGCTATCGACTGATCGGGCGAGGGCCACCCTCGCCCAACGCCGGCGAGGGCCGCCCTCGTCGGAAAGGAAAAGAAAAGAAAAAGATGAAAATGTCCATGGACTAAAATACAATGGGGTAAATGTGTCACAAATAGCATAGTTTGGGGTTTTTGGTGTCACAAAAAAAAGTTCGGGGTAAATGTGTCACAGGTGACATAATTTGAGATTTTTGGTGTTTTTTTCCTTTTTTTTTTACTTCTTATTTCTATTCTAAATCTATTCCCTGACCACTTTTTTGTTCCGGGAAATAAAAAAACTAACTAGCGTTACTAAATGGATTTCTGTTTTTTTCTGTTTCGAGAAACAAAAGAACAGAAAAATAAAGAAACAGAAACATTACTAAACATGCCTTTAGTCCAGTGGTGAAACAAGCGATAATTCGCATTGTCCTCTCGTTAGCTATGGTGCAAAAATGGTCGATACACCAATTAGACGTCAATAACAACTTCTTGCATGGTACGCTTAATGAAATGGTATATTTGGAGCAGCCCCCAGGATTCTCAAAATTCCCTAATCATGCAGTAGGCTCCGCGTGCATGGTTCGAGAAATTAAGCAATTTCCTTTTGGAATCGGGCTTTTTCTGCAATGCTATTGACCCTCTCTTTTTATCTTACACAAGGGTCAAGATACAGTCCTACTCTTGCTATACGTCGATGACATTGTGTTAATCGAATGTTCAAATCAGCTGCTCACTAGATTGATCAAATCTCTTAACTCCAGCTTCCACATGAAAGACTTGGGTTGTTTACACTATTTCTTGCGTATAGAGGCCAAGTATACATCTGAAGAATTATTTCTCTGTCAAACGAAATATGCTATTGACCTCCCGGAATGAGCAAATATGAAGGAATGCAAACCCATCTCCACACCCTTATCACTAAAACCAGTTCACAACTCTAGTGATGATGTTTATCTTGACAACCTGTTGGAATACAGAAGCTTAGTGGGCAGTGTTAGACATCTAATTTTTTCCTATCTGTTTTAGTTTAATTACATATAAAATTAAAGGTTAATTTTTGACCCCAAAACATGAATAATTTTCATTTAAATTGCAAGAAAAAAATCTGGGCTGATCCGACCCGATTCGAGTGGGCCGGATCAGCCCGGCCCCAGTTTTTTTTCCTTTCTTTTTTCCTTCCCGCGTGGGCCAGCCTAGTCTTCTTTCCTCTTTGGCCCAGCCCGGCGCTTTCTTCTCCTTCCTTCTGTCACTCTCGGCAACGAGGGGGGACCCGAAACAAAAAGGACAGAACAGAATGGGGATGCGCAGCAGGGAGGAGGCACGGCGCAGAGCAGAGGGGCGCGCCGCTGCGTGACCTTAGGGGGAGGGTCTGAAAAAGGGGGGAGAAGAACAGAGAGAGTTTGAGAGGAGATTGAGGTGAACAAGAGAGATCTTGAGGGTGTGAAAGGAAGAGAGAGCCTCACCTGCTCGCCGGAGGGCTGCCCGAGTCGCCGTCGGTCCCCCCAAGCTTCCAGTCGTCGCTCTTCGTCCCGGTTGGTCATGAACCAGATGGGTCTCCATAGCTTTCCCCTGTTTTGGCTGCTCCTCTCCTCTGCCTCTCGGGTGCCGGGCACGCAGAGTCCGTTCGGTGATCGCCCGGCCCCGTCGTTAGAGGCTAACATTCGTTTGACACACCATGAACCTTATTTGAGCATTGTATGTTGAAAACAAGCCACGAGCCTCGTCAAAATCGGACTTGTGGATCCATTTTTTTTGTGCCTCCCACGTGCTCGAGGAAATGCCCAAATGAAGTTTCAATTCTTTTTGCAAAACCGACGCCCTAAAGCTTTGTTATATGCTTCGTCGGTTCCATTGTAGTTACTGACTTCAAGATTTCTTTGTTTTCCATGTGATTTTGCAGGGTATTAACGTTGTCCGAGTCGGCCACGTATATGTGTTCCCTCGCTGGAGACATTTCCAACACCAATGAAGCACACGGTTTGGCACGCCTCAGTTAGTCCATTCCTCTCATTTTTATGTGACTATGTTGTTTTGTTCGCTAGTTTGCTTGCGTTCGTCCGGGGGGGATTTTTTCTGGACAGGGAGAGCTGACCGGCGGTTTAGAAACCACCGACCATCTATTGGCCGGCGACGACTTGACGCCGGTCGACCAACAAGGGGTGGTCGTTGGCAGCGGGTGTCGGCGTCTAAAGGTGACGGTCGATGGCCGGAGGTGAAATTTTGGATAAAGCAAGCTCTCGGTTGAAGGCTCGGTGAAGGTCCAACATGAAGAAATAGGAGAGAAGTTCTGGAAAAGCACGTAGGGGATGAAGAAGAAACAAAAAAAATAGAACAAGAAAAAGAAACAAACAAAAAAGAGAAAAGAAAAGGAAAAGAGAAAAATAAATAGAATAAAAAAATCAAATTTTGAAAAATTGGGCGGGTCGGTAACCCAGGTCGGGCAGCCGGGTCCTATCGGGTCGGGAGACCCGGTCCGGTTTTTTTATTAATATAAATATTGGAAAATTCAAAAATATAAACATATTAAAAATTCCAAAAAATCCGAAAATATTTAAAAATCCCAAAAATTTAATTAAATAAAAATATTTAAAAAATTCAGAAATTCAAAAAATATTTAAAAAATTCATAAAATATTTAAAAATTCAGAAAAATTCCAGAAAAATTCCAAAAAAAATCAGAAAATTAAGAAATGTTTAGAAATCAGTTTTGGGCTTAATTTCACTAGATTTTAGATTAAAAAACTGAAAAAAGTGATGAAAAAATGAGAAAAATCCTCTAAAAATTCCTCAAAGTCGGACAAGCCATTAGGGCTTTACCTTAGGGCTTTTGATTGCATTTTCTTTTTAGAGACGATGCTAGATCGTTGATTGTTTATTTTTTTCATGATTATCTGGTTGCGCACTTTTAATACATTGACTGTTATTTTCGATTTTTAGAATGGTTAGATGGAACATTAGTTTTTTTTTTTCGATAAACTGCCCGGTACATTATTTTGCGAGCATTCAAGTTTAGGTACCGAAATGGCACTAGTTAGATTGCTAGTGTAATCAAGTCTCAGAATTTTGAAATCTTTTATTTTCGCTCGTATCGAGACGACATTCCCCCATCTCGATCAAGGTTTCTAGCCGACCGTTGATCATGGCTAGTGGCGACTCCAATCGAATGCTTAAATTAGAAAATTTTCGTCGCGTGAGGTATGAAGCTTGAGAGTGCCTCGGTCATTGGATTAATGAACCATTTGGTTCATCATTCAAACGAACCAATCGTTGTTTATATCCATTGACAAATACCTCTTAGCCTAAACCCGATCTTTGGCGAGGGTAGGTGGCGACAGGCGGTCTACAATATCTAACGATAACCGGACCATATATTGCGTATGCCACGAACTTGTTATGCTAGAAAATGCAGAATCCGATAGTGGGTGACTTAAATAAATTGAAGCGAGTATTGCGTTATATCAAGCGAACTATTAACTTGGGACTTTTCATTCACTCAAATAGCTCATTGAATTTATATGGTTTTTCAAATGCCGACTAGGCCGGTTGTGCCAATTCGAGACGCTCCACCACGGGGTTTTGCACTTACCTTGGCTCGATTAACATCTCTTGGTTGGCAAAGAAACAGACCATAGTGTCACAATCATCAATCGAAGCAAAGTACAAAGGACTCGCCTCTACTACTGCTGACCTTACATGGATTGCATTTGTCCTGAGAGACATCGGGATTCACTTAACCTCACCGACTGTATTGTTTTGTGATAATCAAATCTGTGATTTCTCTTACATCTAATCCTATCTTACATGCCAAGACAAAGCACATTGAAATCGATTTCCACTTTGTCCACGAGAAGGTTTCATTAGGTTTACTCAGTGTGCAATACGTTCCCAGCCATCGTCAAATTGTAGACATTTTTACCAAGGCCTTGTCCAAATTTGATCATTGTTCTCTTAGAATTAAACTGGATTTAGGTTTCAAAACCACATGCAGTTTGAGGGGGGAATGTTGAGAGTAAAGGCTCATTTGAAAATTTGGCTCTGGGTCAAGATAGTGAAGTGAAGAAGACAATGAAGACCCTGACCAAAAACAAGTGTGAGACTCGACGGAGCTCTCGCCGATCATGGCATCGTAGAGATCGTTTCCTGAACCGGGCCCAAAAACGGGACAGGCCACAGCCCAAGAGCGAGCCGGCCCAAAACTGCCACCGCGGCCCATAAGGGGCACAACCGTAATTTTGGAGGAGCCAAAACCCTAATCCTCCGTTGTCACGCCCCGATCCCCGCGGCACGCAACATCCCGCGCATATGTCAATATGGTGCGACGTCCCAGGAAAAGTGTCGCCGACCCAAAATCCAAGAAATAGTCATAGCACAAGCGGAAGCAAAATAGGACAAATACAACACCCTGACAGAATAAGTATGAGAACCAGGGGAGTATCACAACGAAATGACAAAAGATAATATAAACACTCATAAAATCTTTAGAAACATCCTTACACATTCAGTTGTATAAATTCACTTACAAAAGAGATTCAGTGATTAGGTAGTTCAACTATGAAAGAAAGAAAAACCATAAATCAAAAGTGTCTGTTCTCACACACGTGATCAAGAACTAGCCTAGGGCGCCCAATCAGGGTCGGAATCAGAAGACTCTGAAGAACTCTCCAGCATCTCGGAGTCTTCGTCGGAACTCGACTCCATGGACTCCTCGGACTCCTCCGTATCCATCGGCTCAGCTTCGTCCACTTCCATTGGCACCGGGGCTGAGTTTACTACTACTGGTTCATACCCTATACCTCCTAACTCTTCGTCCTCGACTGCCTCAAAGGCGCCATTAGATCCCAGACTCCACTCTGAACCCATGTCTGAGTCCACTATTTCACCATCAGAACATTGGGGATCTAACTCACCCGCTACATTAAACGGAACATCCATGGTACAAAGAGGACCAAATTCTGCTCCATCACGGTCACGGAAACACCATGCTACATACTCGTGGGTCTCAGCATATGTTGTACCCACATCTACTCCTACTAAAGAATAATGCCTAATAAACATTTCCCCATTCCCTATAGGGTGTACGGTCATAGTATACTCTAATTGGAAGGGGATCCCAAAACGCACTGGAACATCCGGCATCGTCACAGACGGGGGTCTGAAATGTTGATTATGAAAACCGTGAGACAACTCTCAGTAAGTGAAAATCTTTAAACCTAAACTAGGCTAACATGCATCTCCTGACGGGTACAACCAAAATCATATGCAAAATCAGTAATCTCAATGACCCTGCAGGTTAATCAATTTAATAATATCATAGTACATATGTGGCACCCTCGATCACACGTAAGTCACACGCATGCTCAAAATCTTTAGTGTCAGTTTAGAATATAAATCACCGAGTCGTACAAATTCACACACTGACCCATGCATTTAACTCGTATGGCATTCCGGCATAAGATTCCATTCGTGTTCCGATTATAAAATAGAATCCGCTTAGACACGTTCCATATCATACCCAGCAGATTCCATTACATAATCAGGCATTATGCATCACACGTAATCATTTATTCTGTTAATTCGACTCGAAGACCACGACCCGAAGGCTCGACCCAAAGGCCAATCACAACATTCCGTGGCCAGCGTAAAAATGCCACAGGCCTAGTGTCTCTAGCCCGCGTCAAAACGCATCAGGCGCAACACCGATCTCCTTACGAACTAGAGCCCGCGTAAAACGCATCAAGTTGGTCGTCTTCCGGACGAACAGGGCATCGTCCTGCTTCAAAGTGCATGAGGACTGCACGACCCGAAGGCCTTAAGTGATCACACGGCACACTGCCAATTTTTATCTGAACCCAGCGTAAAACGCATCGGGCAATTAGATGATCACATGTTCATGGCAAACACGTGTGCTCGCATAACTTCCACAAGCCTCATACTCGGCATACATAATGCGTGACCATGTAAATTTCCGCACACAAATGAATGTGCAATGTACAACGAGCATGATTTTTCTCAATGGTACAATATCAAATAATGCCACAACCTCATGCTTAAACAATTCACGTCGCAAAATCAAATGCCCCACTAATACCATAGGGCATGCACATATGATTGGCACTCATCACATAATTCGGAACATTTGAATTTTGCCAATCAATAGTCAATCATATCCCACAATAGTCGGTCCAACTAGCATGCGACATGGCAATCCCGAATCATCACGATTAAGTAAAACAGCAAATAATTCAATCACCCCGGTCAATTCCGGCATCACAATCAAGTTCATATCCAAACTTGCTATAACATAGTCCAACATTCTTGGTATGGACAGCCACAATTTCTCTTTAGCTCGGCTTCTAAATCATTTTGAATCCACTTGTTAAATCTCTCACGTCATCCGGGCACTTGTCAATAAGGCGGTTAATCATAATAACCCCTAATTTCCTTTTAATTATTCACTAATAACACCCTAATCCCATCTAGAGCGCATAATCATCCTAATTAGGGCTTAGAGGAATACACTCACCTAATCCGAGCTCGAGACGACGAGGAACGGCGGCCGATCACCGGTAAACGATTTAACCGGCGGTACGATTCCAAAGGGCGGCGGTGAGCGGCGACCGACGGTGAGCAGCGACCGGCGGTCTTCGGTTCTCACGGCGGCAGCTCACGATCGGCTCAGTTGGTGGCTCACAGCGAGAGGGCGAACGAGCGGTGGCGGCGTGGTTGTGGTCTCGGCGGTGGACGGCAGTTTCGCGGTGACGGCAAGCAGCGGTGCGGTTCCGGCGGCGGTCGGGCGTGTTCTTCTCCACACGGCCGAGAGAGAGAGAGATGGAGATAGGGAGAGAGAGTGAGAGAATTGTGGTTGATGGTGGCGGTCGATGACGACGGCGGCAAGGCGGAGGCAAGAGCGGCGTCGGCGGCGACGTCACGGTGGCATGATGGCTTCAGCATGAGCGATGGTTCTCGGCTCTCTCACGCGGCCGAGAATGAGAGGGAGAGGCGGAGAGGAAAGGAGAGAGAGAGAGAGAGAGAGAGAGAGAGAGAGAGAGAGAGAGAGAGAGAGAAGGGGGGTGTTGATGGCTACTAATTGTGGCAAAGTGTAACCGACGTGAGGGAGGGAGACGAAGAGTCTCGGTACTAATTGTAGTAAAGTGTAACCGACGTGAGGGAGGGAGACAAAGAGTCTCGGCTTGAAGGGAGAGTGACGGGTATCCTCTATAATTTCGGAACACTATTTGGGCTTAGAGGCAAAGTTGTCATTTCTCTCCGATTCCGAGTCGTATTGCCGTTTTTCGATCGGGTCAACCCCATATATGAATGGCTAACATAATTTGATGTCGTCCTTGTGAAAACCACCCCGTAAACCCACGAAAATCGGTCTCGAAGTCCGGATTAAATTTTACGATCAAACTTGTCGAATTTCAAATTTTCGAATATCTCACTAACGGGCGACTGTTTAGGGATTTACGCGTATCGACTTAGGATTGTCCGGGTCACGAGAGTCTTGATTGTCGAGAGAACGAGAGGAATTATTATTAGTTCTGGAGATCACGATCGTTCGGTTTAAGTTCGGGACTGGTTGGCCACGTGCAAATCCCGATCTTGCAGAATCACCTGCTATCCGATCATACATCATTGGCCTTGCCCAAACCGAGTCTGTCATTTTCTGAGGATCGGCCCGTATTAGCCCAAAATATTCTCTCGTCGTTTCTCGAAATCAGTGCTCAATTCGCGATCGGGGTTCCTGGTCTACGTATCTATTCCTAATTAGTCCTTCCCATTTGGTCAATATCCCGAGAGTGATCAGCTCTGGGCGAGATTTACGAAAATGAAATAATAAGTAAGACTCATTTTATTTATTCCAGAAATTGAGTCGAATTTCGAGATGTTACATCCGTGACCAAAAGCATATAAGAACCAAGCAGAGTCCTGTCTCGTAATCTTCTTCCTCTCTTCCTTGTCTATTTTTCTGAAGGAAAAAATCACCAAAAACCCCAAACTTTGCCACATGTGACACATTTACGCTGAACTTTTTTTTTGTGACACCAAAAATCCCAAACTTTGTAATTTGTGACACATTTACCCCAATGTATTTAGTCCAGGGGCATTTTCATTTTTTTTGCTTTTTCTTTTTTTTCCTTTTCGGCGAGGGGGGCCCTCGCCGGCTTCGGGCGAGGGCGACCCTTGCCGGATCCGACGAGGGCCACCCTCGCTAGCATCGAGTAAGGGTGGCCCTCGCCAGATCCGGCGAGGGCCGCCAGACTCAAGCGAGGGCGACCCTCGCCCGATGCCGGCGAGGGTCACCCTCGCCTGGGCAAGCGAGGGTCTCCTCGGTCGACGCCGGCGAGGGCGGCCCTTGCCGGATTTGGCGAGGGCCACCCTCACTCTACGCCGGTGAAGGCCCCCTTGGTCAGAAAGAAAAAAAAAGAAAAAAAGAAAAAGCAAAAAAGGCGAAAATGCCTATGGATTAAATACATTGAGGTAAATGTATCACAAATTGTAAAGTTTGGGGTTTTTGGTGTCACAAAAAAAATTCAGGATAAATGTATCACAGGTGGCAAAGTTTGAGATTTTTGGTGATTTTTTTCTTTTTTCCGACCTTGTGTGTTTGTGTGTGTGGTGAAGATGGAGGGCTTTCAAATAAATTTTTTATGAAGTATAAAGAAATGGCTATGGTGATGATATTTTCTATTGATCCTGTTCTTGTGTAGTTTCATTTCTTTAGTACTTCGTTCTTTCAAAGTATTAACTCAAGTAAAGTTAAGAGAAAAAAAGACAAAATAGGATTAACAAGTAAACCAAAAACAATCCAGCTCGCAGGGGATGCGGGAAAGACACGTGCCACCCTCGCGTTGATCTTTTTGCTTGCTTGTTCCCACCCTCAACCCACTGTTTCTTCGTCACAGAAGAAGAAGCACAAGCTTCCCCCGACCGATGACGATGGAAAGCTAAATCCCTCATCGCTCTCTCGCTACTGCCGTCCTCGCTCTCTGGCCTGTAGCGTTACGGATTGGATTAACGCGTCTGGTGGGTCGTACTGAATCGCTGTCGATCGGACGCGGGAAGGATTTTGTGGGGGTTCGAAGCTCGAATGGAATTTCTGGGTATTGCGTGGACAGGTAACTCTTCCCCTGTGTGGTGCTGCTGCTTTAGTCGAGGAAATTCATCGAGTTGCAGTAATTGGACTTCTTTCCGATGCGATTGAATTGGGGTATTGAGCTGCGATTTTTGGTGGGTTTGGCGTTGATCGGACGTGACATCAGTACGTCGGTCGCTTTGTTCTTGTTCGTGTTGGACGAATTGTGGGTTCTGGTTTTTTGGAGCGCTCGAGTGGTAGTTGCTAGTCCGAGAATTGGTGGGGCTGCCGGGTTTTAGGATCGAGGGCTTTCGCTTCGGGGGGCATTTTTCGAGATGGCCGTGGCAAGCAAGACCCGGAATATTTTGGAGGGTCTGGTGAGAGAAGGTTCGTTCAAGTGGTTGATCGGGAACCGGACCTTGTTCGGTGAAGAATTCGAAGAAATGGGCAAGTCTCCGTCGGCTCGAAGGAACTGGATACCGGAGCTGTCTCCGATAGCGAATATCGTCGTTCGCCGATGCTCCAAGTAAGCACCCGGGACCTATTTTAAATTGCATTCCGACAATCCTTTACTTCGATTGTGGGGATAGAATTGAGGCACTTAGAAAGTCGGTAGTTTGATACCGTGTCGTACCATTGGATTTGGTATCGCACATCATAATGTTCTGTAAATGCAGAGTCCTCGGTACTCCGACGATTGAGCTTCAGGAGAGCTTCAACAGAGGGGCTTCTGATTCTGTGAAGCGTCCGTCAGTCTACGCGAGGAACTTTTTGGAATATTGTTGCTTCAGGACACTGGCACTCTCTATTCAAGTAACCAGTCATCTGGCTGATAAAAAATTCCGGCGCGTAACGTATGACATGATGGTAGCTTGGGAAACACCCTGTGCCAGCGAATCTTTAGTTCACGTGAGTCTCCCTTCATCTACATGTTTTACTTTTAGCATTCCTTTTTTCTCAATTCTTCCTAGAAATGTTCAGACCGCAGACCTTGGTGGGAGATTTTGATTTCTCTTCACTTGTGAGCTAGCACCTGTCCTTGTTTGTAAGTGTGAAGAACAACATAGTGAAACGAAAATGCATCAAAGATTACTCAGCTGACTTTAGTGCTTGGTTGCTACAATTAGATGAAATTGCTTATATAGGTTGGTTATATTGCTTAGATATTCTGCAATCTGCACCTTTTACCAGTCGAAATGTTTAATGTTATTTTCCTAATGCAGGAAGGTGAAGATGTTACTGTCGGTGTACAAGCTTTCTCTCGTATAGCTCCAGCTGTCCCTATCATTGCAAATGTTGTTATTAGTGAAAACCTTTTTGAAGTGCTCACCACTTCCACGGGTGGTCGGCTTCATTTTTTTGTCTATGATAAGTACCTTATGGGTCTGGAAAGGTATCACATCTCAATTTGCTGCATACGAGTGATTTGGAGAAGGCAATTTTTGCATAGATGAGAAAAATTTTACTCTATACTATGGGATGTATTTAGAGATTCAATAACGATGCTGCCCTACCGTATCATCATGGTTATTGTGTGTTTTCTAAATTGCTTTTTGGGGAAACTCTCATAATCTTTTATTTGTCTTTGTAGAGCTATAAAAAAATTGAAGTCCCAGTCAGAATCATCCCTCCTTTCAGGTGTTCGATCTTCTCGAGGAGAAAAGATTCTTGAAGTGGATGGAACCGTAACAACACAACCAGTTCTTGAACATGTAGGAATGTCTACATGGCCTGGTACATATCAAGGATCGACATTCTTAGATGTTGGTTTTCTGTAAATCTAAAATTCTTCCGTCAATTGAAAAGTCCCATTGGTCAAAGATCTTTAGCTTCAAGGCTTGTTGTTCCTCATTTATATAGAATAGCAGCATTGACTAGTGACTGTAGTTTTTGTTTTTCTCTTTTCCTTATCACCTATATTTCTTTCTTTGGTGTTGCCTCCGCGCAGGTCGTTTAACACTGACTGATCACGCCTTTTATTTTGAACCACTCCGGATGGTATCTTATGACGATGCCAAAAAGTATGACTTATCAGATGATCTGAAACAGATTGTCAAGCCCGAGTTGACTGGACCATGGGGCACCAGGTTGTTTGACAAGGCAATCATGTACAAATCAACATCATTGTAAGGCGTGAGGCATTTCTCTAGAGTTTAATATTTGCTTCTTATGATTCGTCTTTCTGAAATCAAATTGGCTCATTCGGTTCCCTGCGTCTTTCATTATGTCTTCACTTCATGCAGATTGGAACCTGTTGTCACAGAGTTTCCTGAACTCAAAGGACATGCTCGTCGTGACTATTGGTTGGCGATAGTCCGGGAGATTTTATATGTGCACCGCTTTATTAAGAAATTCCAGATCACTGGAGTGGAACGAGATGAAGCACTTTCAATGGCTGTACTTGGAATCTTACGGATACAGGCCATTAGAGAACTTAGTTCCTCAGTCCCTCTTCGCTGTGAGGATCTTCTCATGTTTAATCTCTGTGACCAACTTCCTGGCGGAGACTTAATACTGGAAGCTCTTGCAAACAGGTCATCCATGAGGGAACTAGACCGTACTAATAGTTACAATGACGGGGGTGGTGGAATGTATTCCGTTTCCTCGCTCGCGATGATTTCTAACCTGGGGTTCTTTGGGAGTGGTTCTAATAACCTAAATGAAGCAGGGCTTGTTGTGGGTGAGATTGCTGTGGGGGAAATCAGTTCGTTAGAAAGAGTGGTGAAAGAATCTAGAAACAGCTATGAAAAGGTGGTGGTAGCACAAGCAACTGTTGATGAAGTTAAAGTTGATGGGATTGATACCAACATGGCAGTCATGAAGGTATTAATGACGATAGTGGTTCAATCATTACTATCCTATTGGCAAAAAAGAAAAGTTACTATCTATTTATATAGGTTTGACGTCACTGTTGTCTCTACATGTTCATGTCATTAAATAGAGGTGGGAACAAGATGGTTGTAGTGGCGTCCCATCCCAAGTAGCTGAATTTGTCAGATTTACATTAGATCTTTGTTTATATTTTACTCATTCCACAGGAGTTACTGTTTCCTGTTATTGAAGTTGGCAAGTGGCTTCTTTCTCTGGCATATTGGGATAATCCTTTGCACTCTTCCATCTTCTGTTTGGCCATCGCTTACATCATTTGCAGGTAATGTGCTGGTATTGCAAACCATCTTTTTGTTAACTCTACCCTTCTGTTTAAAGTTATACCTGCTTTTGTCTTTATATTCTTTTCCTGCTTAGGAGGAGTATGTTATGGTTTGCCTGAATGATGAAATGATTATTTAGGGCCATAATTATGATTAAATGATTTATTCGCTTTTTTTTCTGCATCATTCATGGGGAAAATGTAAAGTCTGGTTTGTAGAACGTTTTGGGAGATGTCTAAGTAGGTAGTGTGAGTGTTATCCTATTTTGGGAAGGTGATCGGTAAAGTCTACCTGACTATTTATAAAGGCTTTTGGCAAATATGGTCTATGGCAGTAAGAGCCAACTTTAGAGTGACCAAAATCTCTCTGGCACTCTGTGTGTTGTGGATTTTTGTATGGTGTTTGACGTCAGATGGTCATTTATTTTGCACATACTAGATAGTGTATGTGACCATTAAAAAGGTTATCAAGTCTTCTACTGGAAGATCAATCTGCATTGCTGGAGTCTTCCAGACTTTTCTAGTTTTTGGTGTATACTCTTGACTTGTGGACGCATTGAATTTATCCTATTGCATCATGTGCCTATGAAACTTCAATCATGAATCTCCTTAGGAATTAAGGTGGGACTGGTAAAAAGAAGCTGCAAGAACACTATATTTCCTTGGCATGCATTGAAAACACTGAGTTCTCTAAGAACTTCTTGTATGTGCTTCGCAGGGGATTGCTCGGTTATGCCTTTGCATTTGGGCTTATGTTTCTTGCGGTTTTCATGGTACTTAATAAGTACCTTAGTGGAGGCAAATCCATTCACGAAGTCAATGTAGTAGCCCCTCCTGTGATGAACACAATGGAGCAGCTTTTGGCTGTTCAAAATGCAATTTCTCAAGCTGAAGGGTTCATCCAGGACGCAAACGTAGTCCTCTTGAAATTACGTGGCTTAATGATGTCCATTTACCCTCAGGTAACTAGAACAAAGACTGAAAGTGTTTTATTCAGTTTTCCAACTTTTTATTCCTTAGTCTTTGAAATTTTGTATTCACATTGTTTGTTACTCCTGCTTATTAGGCAAGTGAGAAATTTTCAGTAGCTCTCTTTCTGTTGGCGCTGATGCTCGTTCTAGTTCCCAGCAAGTACATGTTGTTAATGGTTTTCTTGGAGACTTTTACAAGATATTCTCCTCTACGGAAAGCAAGTACTGAGAGATGGATAAGGAGGTTGAGAGAGTGGTGGTTCAGTATACCGGCAGCTCCCGTTGTTCTTGAAAGAGAGAAAGAAGATAAGAAGAGAAAGTGATGGTGTGAGGATATGTATAGGTCTTAGAATGCAGGTAAGTTTTCTGTTAACGAGTGCTGCTACATCTGAAAAAAAGAAGGGAAGTCTGCACGAGATAAATCATGAATCTGTCTAGTTTCTGTATATAATTGAAAGTGCCCGGGCTTCTGCTGATGTAAATGACTTTTTTCCGATCTTCAACGAAGTGGGAATATAACCAGCTTTTAACATATGGCTTTTCTGCTATTTATGATTTTACAGCGGCTTTATTTTTTATTTATCATGAAATGTGGCAGGCTTTATTAGTACGTCGTATTTGACAACCTTTTTTATTCTTAGCCAGCAATAAAGAAGGCTGTGCTGCTTTGAAGTCCCCTGAAATTTAATCTAATTAACTACCCTTATGCCTTCTTGTTTTTTTTTTTTTTTGGGTAAGGGCCTTATGCCTTTTTGTTTGTAAAAGGGATCTTGAAAAATACATTTTACTGGCAAACTGTAATGCTTCATCTAGTGAGATACAATTAAGTTGGCCGTTTAGTGTTTGGGTACTTCATGTTGTTGACTCTTCCTTGTGTACTAGGAAAAGTCTCACAAGTACAGACACTCTACTCAACTTAATAAGCTTTGCTAACTTCTCCTCACTTGAAAAATTGATATTCATAATGAGTCAAAATCCACGCTCATTTCTCGTCCGATTAGAAGCCATTGTACCTGGCTATGTACGACTCCACCCCTTCCTTAATGTTGCGGATTGACTGAGCTTTGTCGTGTTGCTAACCAGGATACAATTTACGACAAGCTCATTAAGTGGTAAGTGAAATGTATTGATTTTTATCCTTTCCCTGCTCATTCTTTATCACTCTTTTGGTTCTTGCATCGTGACTCGACCTTCTTGATTCGTTTAGTCTTCATGCTTCCTTCCGGTAGTAAAACTTTGAATATGTCTCCCTCCGATAATGTATGAATGCCGGCCTTGTTGATTTGTGTTTAGTTACTTATTCATGAACCGATATCTAGCAGGAGGCAGGCTAAAATTCGTGCCTGTTCGACTGGAAAATCTCGAATTCCGAAGTTCCCACCTACTGTTTGATGTATTTGCCACTTCGAGTTGTTCCCATCTTCACACCGATGTAGGTGGCTAGTAGTGCAATTACGGAATGCATTTCACTGTTCGCCAAAATATCAGACAAGAATTAGACCTGAGTGTGCTATGTGGTCCATGAATCACTCAATATGTGTGCTAGCTTGCATGTCTTTCAATGGGGGGGCTTCCCAGAACAAGAATAGACGTTAGCGCACGAGGTGGTCCCTGGATCTCCAAAATTTGTGCTCTTGGCGTGGCATTCCATGGGGGTTTCTGTCTCGGTTAAAGCTCTTTCTCTAGATAGAGCAATCGACTGTTATCAACATAGCGTGAGGTCTCAACTGTTAGAATTCTTATGATAATGTCTAACGCGAGTTCAAGTGTAGATATTTCTAATTCTTCGCCAGGATGGGGCCATTACATATAATGACATGAATTGATTCAAGACTCTCTCTTGATTCAAGACTCTCTCTCTCTCTCTCTCTCTCTCTCTCTCTCTCTCTCTCTCTCTCTCTCTCTCTCTCTCTCTCTCTTTCCTCTTTGGCTATCGATTAATTTCCATTGGGTGTGGCGATTTTCTTTCTCGATCGAATCGAGTAATTATGGATTCTCCTGGATTCGTGGCATTTAGGGGTGGTCCTAAGCTTCGGGTAGCACCAAGGGTCGAACTAATGAGAGTTAGAGGAGCTGGTTGTGAATGTAATTGACCCAGGATGTTCTTTGCTTGAGTCTGATCGGAGACAAAAGTGTGGCTGAAGTAGAACTTTGGAGGCGTTTGGAGAAAATTTCCGAAGACAAAGATGAGACCTTAAATCATCATCTAGACGCCTTCACTACAAATTAACTTTGGGATTGCAGTATTGTGTGGACAATGTCATATCTTTCTCATCGCATATTATTATTATGTCAATGAGATTTTCATTTTGTTAAAGTCATAACTCTCGGTCTATTTTTTCGTCTGGATATGCTTAATATGTGATTTTTCAAAGGCAATATTGTAATTATTGTAGATTTTTTTAGTCAAATAGCTCTCTTGTCCTTAACTAGTCTAATACAAATTAAAATTTATAAGAAATAAATGTAATTATCATAAGCACAATGTTAGGGCATAATAACGACAATACAAAAAATGGTAATAATATTATGCTTTTACTTCATAACAAAAAGATGGTTAATATCACAAAAAACCCCAAACTACTATATTTATGTTTGACCACAAAAAACCCCAAACTGCTACATTTGTAACTAATTTACTCTCCGTTAATTTCCGTTAAATTAAATTAATACTACGAAAAATTACAAACTAATATACCTGTCAACTATCACGTATCATCCGACTCAGCATTTGACAGAAAAATATAACGGAAAATAATGGAGGGTCATTTGTCACAAATGTACCAAATTAGGATTTTTGATGGTAAAAAAAATAATTTGTAAAAAATTATTGCAGATATACCAGTTCGGGGTTATTCGTGATACAGTTATTCACTAACTCGTAGTTTTCAGCATAATACAACATAATATATGCAAATGCAAAAAATATGATACAAGACTAACTAACCAATATGATACAAGACTAACTAACCAGAGATATGCTTAATATACTAAAAAAAATTAAAATAAATGAAGTTAAACCACCTTTCAATTAGAGAGAAATAATTCACCCAAGGTAGATGAATGGGACCACTTTGGTTATTACGGCGAGAAACGCCAACTTTGTTGAGGGCGGTTGTGGTTTCTTAATTAGAATACACAAAACAATATAACTAATTTCGTAATTAGAAAATCATTTTAAATAAATTAAAAAGTGAAAAATAAAAAAAAAACATTTTTATAATTTTTGTGCCAACATTTTTAAAGGTTATTACATTTTTTTTTCAGATTCCTGTGTTCATTTTAAAATTTTAAATGCATTTACGGGCAAAAGAGTGATTTGACCAAAAGAAAAAAAAAAGCTAGAAGAATTACAACCTTACCCTTGTAAAATCACATATTAGGCATGTGCAGATTGGAAAAATAGACGGAGAGATGACGATTAAAGCAAAATTGAAAAGTTCACGGGGCCTTGTGTACCGGTCGAAGGTTCGAAGGCAACCGTGCACTACCCCGAAACTTCAAGGGGTTTTGTATAATTTTCCCTTTTCGTTTTGAACGTTTTGAAGAAATGCAAGAAAATTCGAAATGAAAAGAATCGGTATTTTTACTTTCCGATCAAAATTAAACAATTACAGGCTCCCAATAATTACAAACAATCAGGAATATCCAACCTCAGGTAAACACCAAATGCTCCTGACATTACGTACTGATTAACAGTTAAATTTCATTCAAAAGTGAAAGTGAAAATCCATCCGAATGCACACTATCTTGCAAACTCGATCAAGTGCTTCCAATTCAACTATATTGAACAGAAATCGCCTCCTTTTTTGCTTCAAATTTTCTGGCCAAAGCTAGAAATCGAAAAGAGAAAAAAAAATTGCAAAAAACTCAGCAGTAGCCAGCCAAACATAAGCCTGCAAAACAGCAGATGTTGCTGCTGATCGGACCGACAGCCGGTTCCAAATCCGAGGTTCTATTTGACGGTACGGCCCAAACGGACCGGGAATGTGAACCGAGGAATCCGGTCTGGACCACCACCTTCCTTCTCTTTCTCTCAAGACCCCGATTCCCAAAGGGCCTTCCCTTCGCGGTGCCACGTGGAAAGTGACCAGAGAAAAAAAGAAATTCGTTCTAGAAGCAGCTGGGCCCCACCACTTCCCACTACCACCACCAACCAAATTAAAATTTGACCTCAATACCAAAAGAACAAAATTTGGCCCAATTTGGAATTTGGGAGCTTCTGTTTTTGTTTTCACTGGTCCAAGGATTTGGGCGTCTGGCAGAGTTCAAAGATCGGCACCGGCGAGCCGGATTTGACACGACCCATGATCCCGGTCCGGTGTCGCCCCTCCGCCCCCCAACCGTCGGTCGAGCCTCGAGCCTAGATTTTATCCTCCACGTATTAGATTGACCACACATTTTTAAACAATAGTTCAATTTTGTTGGATAAAAAAGCTTCGCAAAAATATCGTGAAATTCTGTATCGAGACTGTGACGTCGAATTCGAATGTCGAACGAATCTGTGATTTTGTTTATGGAGAGGTGAATACGAATGTCCTCTCGATCACACGGTGCCAGGAAAATAAAATTCACCGTTCTCAATTTTACCGCAATATTTCTCGGTATCTTAGCTATGAACCCAAATGAGCACCTAAAATTGGAAAGACTTGCCAAGCATGAGGGTAAGAAAAACTAGAATTTCTTCTTCTTCTTCTTCTTCTTCTTCTTTTCGGGGTCAAAGTCAACCGAAGGCCTTCCCGAAAATGGTGGTCGCCGTCGCCAAGCTCGATCGGCTTCCGCCAGGCAGAGCAGTCAGCCGGGAAGATGTCCGAACGTGACGAGGAGGAGGAGGAGGAGTCTACAAGAAATTTTTAGTCGTCTCTGTTTTTTTTTGGGCGGGACCCAGGAACTCCTTAATCGACGGCAAATCGAAGTACATCGATCGCGCCTTCATTTGTACGTACTTCTAGAGACCATTCTCGTCTCTGTGGCCGCAAAAGGAGAAATTACGACCTCGTCAATAACAAAAATCTGCGTTCACATCGTTCTCAACGAACAATTTCTTGGCCTTTAACTTGCTGTCAGTCTTGACTTTCTCCCTTCTGGCCCTCTCTCTCTCTCCGAAAACGGTATGAGCAGCTGGGTGCGCGGGGCGAGTCTGTCCGAATTCCTAACAGCTTCTTTACTCCGGCTGTGAGCGACCCGCGATTCTTGGTCTCCAGAGGATCAGTTCTTGGGGCCAGAACCCCTGATGCCGCTGGCGTCTGTCGACTCTCAAGCTTAGATTCTTTGTTTCCCCTGCCTCCCTGCTGTGGCGATTTTCGCCATGGTACCGTGAGTGTCCGAGTTTCTTGTTTTCTGCTGCTTCTTCTGCTTTTTTTTGTGTGGCCGAGGAAGTGAAGTGGGAGCTGTGGGAGCTTTTTGACCTTCGATGGGTAAGCGAAAGAAGAGAGGGTCCGGCCTGGAAGAGGCAATGGAGTTCTTGAACTACTTGACGGTGGAGAGGCCTCTGCTTCCGTTCTTGGTTGCCTTGATAGCACTTGGCTGGGCAATAGAGAGATGGGTTTTCCCTTTCTCGAATTGGGTCCCTCTTGTTGTCGCCGTTTGGGCAACGATTCAGGTGAATGATCCCCTGCTTGATTCACGTTCTTGACTCTTCGTTGACCGATTCTTTTCTTGTCTCGAATGAAATGAAATTTCTGGTTATATTCTCATCTTTCATTTTTTTTTTCGGTGGAAGTATTCTCATCTTAATTTGCTTTGCACCATGATGTTTCTTTTTGTATGGTTCAATCTTGCTTTTGTGACTTCTGTTGTCTTCTGATGTTTGTTCCGTTGCGTGGATGATTACTGGTTTCACTTTCTCCAGTGATTGGCATTCCGTTGTCCGGAAAAAAAAACTGTTATGATCATGTTTTCCAGTTCTCCCGTGATATATGGAATTTAATTATATGATTTGTCTTGACCAACCTGTTCCTTCGTGTCCGGGTTGACTGCTTTATAGCTTACGGTTGTTAGGATTGGCCCAATTGCGATCCTCTGGAAAACGGTCATTCCAATTAGTTTATCCAAGATTATGACACTTAATCTGCACGGTTGAGATACATTTCGTAGGTGACGAGTGATCTCGGCAATAAATCTAGTCGAGGGCTTGAGAGGTCTCGATCGCAGGTTGTCAAATGAGGTTGCTGTTTCTTGGAATCTGTCCCTGATATTTAGCATTTTATCAAGTTTAGAAAGCACAGATAGCTCAAGTGAATAATACAGAAATAAAATTTTTAGGCCATGCTTCGAAGTTTTCTTTCCTTTCTTCCCTGAAATATATCTAATCCTGTTTCAAACAAGGATTCCAAGGGAAGTTTCCATTACTAATCTTCAGTCTATAATTCATGTTATGGTGCCTGCAGTATGGAAGTTATCAACGCCAAATGCTCGTGGAAGACCTGAATAAAAAATGGAAACGTGTCGTACTGAACACCTCGGTACCTATCTTCTTTTCATTCGGATCATGAACATTGAGAATTAAAGATTCATCCTCTTCGTTTGGTTCTAATTGCATGTCCTCGCAGCCAACAACTCCTCTGGAGCACTGTGAATGGCTGAATAAGCTGTTGATGGAAATCTGGCCCAATTTTGTAAACCCAAAGCTCTCTATAAGATTTGCATCATTAGTTGAGGTGAGTTGGGTTGATTTCGATGTTTATTATTGGTTGTTTTATGTTTAAGATGAACGGGCATGATTGGTGTAGGCTGTCATACCGCATTTGAGTTAGAAATGCTTGTGTTGCATGCTTTGGGAAAAATGACATTTTCTTCGACACAATATTTTTTGGAATTTCTTATCCTCAGAGTAGAAAATAGATGTAACTATGTTCTGCTTGAAATAAATGGTAGCATGTGTAAATATGTTTCTTGCCAAAGAAGTAGTGTGAGATCTTCCCCCAATTTCACTCATCTGAATTCCTTAATGCTAGGAAGAAACTTGTCATACAATTAGTGTCTATAATTATATCTGTTTAACTGTCTAATATTTGTTTTGCAGAAACGTCTAAGACACAGGAAGTCCAAGCTTATAGTAAGTCATCCTTTGGACTATTCGTTGGTGATCTGTCCTCTTGGGTTACTGGTGAAAGATGAGCTTACGTCTCTTGGCATTGTCTTTGCCATAGGAAAGAGTCGAACTGCTGGAGTTTTCTTTAGGTTCTAGTCCTCCCAGTTTGGGTCTTCAGGGGACTCGGTGGTCAACTACAGGTGATCAGGTTTGTTATGACTTTTACTGCATAATTTTGTAATCACGCATCATAATATTTTTGGGTGTACTAATGTGTACATGTACCAGCATAGAGATAGAGATAGATAGATAGATAAATAGAGAGAGAGAGTACTTCTTGTGTGCCTGCAGGTAGAGTGACAGAACAATTTGGAAAATATGTGAGGTAATACATCTTGGGTGGTGCTGATATGAGGCTACATTGAGAGTTGCTAATTTGGAATGGAAAGCAGTTTTGCAAAGTACATTTTTCATGAAACAGTTCACTAGTTCTTTTTGCATCCAATCAATCTATTTCTCCTCTTGTCCACTGGTGACATGTCTTGTATCCCAAGTGTTCTTGCATGCTGTTTAGTTGATAATGGGAGAGCGAAGTTTAATGATCTGCTTCCGTCATGGATAGCTGGAAAGAGGGGCTGCATAGGAGGTAGATAAAAGTAAAAGATGGTCGCGTAAAGAGGAATATGATTGAGGAACCGTTTGAACTAGAGGATGTTGAGTGTGAATTGCAGCAACTCTACTCCGTCTGCATTGAGAACTCTAGAAACTAGAGATAATTTGAGGATATAATGTTGATTGAAACATTTAGAGGATGGTTAATGCTAGAATAAAGTGACCAAGCAACTTTATTTACTTGTTGTTTCTTTCTCTCTATCAGGGGTATGAGTATTACTTTTTTCAGTTCCTGACATCGAATGGATATCTTTTCTTTTTTCTTTGTAGAAAATCATGCGTTTGGGATTTGATTGGGATACAAGTGACATGAGTATTTTGTTGCACGCTAAGCTTGCGAAGCCAATGGGAAATGCTCGGATCATCATTAACAGTCTACATATCAAGGGTGATGTATGTAATACAGCCATTTTCCTGCAGTTAAATCTAAAGTTTATGACATTGTAGAATCTACATATAGGCTTATACATGCATAAATATGCACAAGCAGGTATTCATTCACAAGTAGCATGGGCTGTTTATTAAAATCATAGTTTTTGTGTTAAGATTCAACATGTGAGTGGGAGTACTGACAGTGAGCTGATTGAATGTTCAGTACAGTGATGACCGAAGGAGTAAAATATTCCTGATAAAAAAAACTCTTTAAAATTTTGGGTAGTGCAGGCCTATGTGGGCATCTTTGGTTTCTAAGTTTTAACCGACTGATATTCCCAGCTACAAGTGATGGTCATTTAAATTATTTACAACAAGTGCCCATACTTTACAGCTTTTGGGGGAAGAATTTCCTGCAAGATAGTATTGCCTTGATGGGTATTGTGTGGACTTTGAAATTCCTATAACAAAGACCATCATAGTTTACATAGCATTAATTGTTCGACCAAAAAAAATACATAGCATTAATTGTTTTGTGTGTCTGTATTTAATTTGGTCTTTTATCAATTATTTCAGGAGGTTAGACCCTTTCTGATGTATAGTTAATGTGTTAAATGGACCTTGAGGCTGACTTCCCATCATCCAAGTCAAATGTTATAATGCCTGCCTGCTTCAAGTCATAGACTTTGAAAATTAGAAAGTTTCATTGTCCATGACAATGGTGAGCTATAGCCAGTATAATATGCTCGCTTGCAGCATAGAGATTGTTGGTTAAATTTTCTGCGAGTTACTTATAAAGTTGAAGGTTGAGGTGTCCCAATGGGGTGATATTTTAGTGCTTGAAAGTAAAAAAAAAAAGCAATCGGTCCATCCTGGTTAGATAAGCATGCAATCATTTAGTTCACTTGTGTTTTAAAAAGATTTACGTTAAGTACCCTTAGCTTCTATTTAGTCAGATACAGTGTATCTCTGACAGTTTCTTTCAAGTTTTCGGTGATGTTCTGGTCATCCCTGAATTGCAGTTTTGGGTATGTTGCAATAAACTATTTTCCATTTGCAGCTACTCTTGATGCCAGTCGTAGACGGGAAAGCTCTATTGTACTCGTTCATGTCTGTTCCTGAAGTGAGAATTGGAGTTGCCTTTGGCAGTGGGGGAAGCCAAACATTGCCTGCCACAGAGCTGCCAGGAGTATCTTCTTGGTTGGTGAGTCTTTTGCCATTTTTGTTTGGCATTGGTCACTCAGTCTGACTTCCACAATGTCTTTCTTTTTAATTTTCTTCTTCCAAACTTAGCAGCGATGATTTCACTATTAAGAGTGTTTGCTTTTAGATGAATATTTTGCTATGATTCTGTCAAGCATCCATACTTTGTACACTCGAGATTTGAAAGCAATTTATCTATCGGCATAATTTTCTCATGGCAGAATATTCAAAGCAAGTTGAATGGTCATTCAATTTTCAAATCGTTCTTCACACCAACAAAATTTTACAAACTTTGATCTTTTCTAGATCTCTGGTCTTTTGGTTGGTCTTTATGCGAGTATAGCGTGTTAAAAAGGGGTAGCGAGCTCTGAAAACGGAGTAGATTTTGAAGGATCTTACAGAGTACACAGAATTAAATAGTACAAACCCCAAATAGTGTGAAAGTACATCGTCGTTTGTTGATCTTGTTTTCGGATGTTCGGTGGATGGCATAGCAGTATCATCAGTTACTATGGACGTCTTATCCTATACAAAGCAGAATGAAGAACTGCGCAAGACTTGTTGACATATTGATGGTCGCCGACTGCTTGTATTAATTGGTCATTTAACTCTCAGATGCACTGCTTCAAAATATTCTAGATGTATTATGTTGATAATGCTCTTAATAATACATTCTTTTGTTCCTCACTATACTTCGGTTGCTTTTAGGTAAAAATTCTTACAGATACCTTAGGCAAGACCATGGTGGAACCACGGCGTCGTTGTTTTTCTTTGCCCGCTGTCGAGTTGAGGAAAAAAGCAGTTGGTGGCATCATTTACGTTAAGGTCGTTTCAGCCAGTAAACTTTCTCGGAGTGCTTTGAGAGGAAGCCCATCCAGAAGACAACAAAGTTTTACCACAAATGGCACATTGGAAGAACACCTTGACGACAAGGATCTACAGACATTTGTTGAGGTCGAACTTGAGGAGTTAACCAGAAGGACAGATGTGAAGACAGGTTCAACTCCTAGATGGGATTCGACTTTTAATATGGTTCTACACGAAGATGCAGGCATCTTGCGCTTCCACCTTTATGAATGTACGCCAAACAGCGTCAAGTATGACTATTTGGCAAGTTGTGAGATAAAGGTACTCTTGCATGTTGGAATGAAGCATAGAAGTTACATGCGAATCAACTTTTGTTAAATAAAATAATCCCACTGTTCAATTAATTCCACCTTCTCTATATGTTGCCTGCTTACTTGTATGTTGCTTCTTGATGTGTAGGTAAGGTATGTTGCCGATGACTCGACAATATTCTGGGCAATTGGGCCCGAGTCTGGCGTAATTGCCAAGCATGCTGAATTTTGTGGAAAAGAAGTTGAATTGGTGGTTCCGTTCGAGAGGGCGAGTGTGGGGGAGGTATGAGTTCTATAGTTCTGTTCCATTATAGTCATGAATATGATTAGTGACATTGTTGTTATCCTTTTACCCGCCAGTGATGTCCCTAGGAAATTAATCAACCTCTCTACTCTTGAAATGTCATTAGCATTTAAATAAGCAATGTGATTTTATGTGACCCATAGATACACTACGTACCTTGTAAATACATCCTTGTATCATGTTTGTAATGCCAAAAATTTGATTTGTGGTGAGATAAAGGATACGATCTAAATGACCAATTACATTACTACAGTTGACAGTGAGTCTCGTCTTGAAAGAGTGGCAATTCTCTGATGGTTCACATAGCTTGAACAACTTCCTCGTCAACTCTGGAAATTCAAGCAATGGATCATCAAATCTGCTCTCAAAAACTGGAAGAAAACTCAATATCACCGTTGTTGAAGGGAAGGACTTAATTTCAAAGGACAGAAATGGAAAGTGTGAACCCTATGTCAAATTGCAGTATGGAAAGGTAAATTTCCCTTTTTATTTTACTTGCATCACCATGTTTCAAAGTATGGACTTTCGGTTGATGAATCCACAGATTAATCAATCCTGTCTCAACATTTCTTTTTCAGGCCCTACAAAGGACGAGAACTGCACATACCTGTAATCCAGTTTGGAATCAGAAGATTGATTTTGATGAGATAAGAGGTGATGAATGCCTAAAGATAAAGTGTTACAGCGAAGATATGTTTGGTGACAATAATATTGGCAGTGCACGAGTAAACCTGGAAGGACTGGCTGAAGGGTTTGTCAGGGATGTGTGGATCCCGTTGGAGAAAGTTAATTCTGGGGAGCTGAGGCTTCAACTCGAAGCTATCCGAGTCTCTGACCCTGAAGGATCCAGGGTATGTTTGGCTTGCCCAGAGGGAGTGCAGATGGATGCTCACTTTGAAACAATCGAAACGAAACACCTTGCATAGTTTAAAGTTGTTTAGCCCATTTGACCAAAAAAAGTTTTTAGCCAGCTGCACCAGTTGTTAATGTGACACTGCCCCTTTTTCTGTACCAATGTATGTCTCATTAGTGTTTACACTAACACAAGTTTGCTCAATATGCTTAAATCTTCAGGGTTCAATAACAGGTTCCGGCAATGGTTGGGTAGAGCTCGTTCTCATTGAAGCAAGGGATCTTATTGCTGCAGATCTTAGAGGAACAAGCGATCCATATGTGAGGGTACATTATGGAAATTTGAAGAGAAGAACAAAGGTTAGGAATCTTGCTATTCAAACTAAGGTTTTGCTTTTCATATTCTCATCAAGTCATGCAAAAGCCTAAACCCAGCTAGTTGATATTTTCTGTGTGAATGCATCTGTCATGTGATATTGTGGCAGCCAGCTAATGATGTCCATAAGTACCTTTAAACTCTTGGTCTCTTTAACTAAATCTTGGTTAGTGCCGTGCTTAGCTTAGAACATACTAGTTTCAAGGATTCTAGTCCATCAAATGTGAAAAGTTCATTACAGTCAAGGAAAAGGGTAAAGAAAATAACAGCTTCATATCTTCCGCATCATCTCTAGGATAGTGTAGTGAAAAATAAATCATGATCGTGACAGCTTATACTTAGTTTCTTGACTTTCTAAGTTTTTGACATAAGTATTTGTTTACCGGTTTCCACACATCTATATAAGAAAGCCCGATCTCGTACAGAGTTTTCTTACCTTGGGTGCCATGTTCGGCATTGCAGGTTATGTTCAAAACTCTAAATCCTAATTGGAATCAGACCTTGGAATTTCCTGACGATGGTAGTCCCCTAGAGTTGCATGTGAAAGACCACAATGCATTGCTTCCCACATCAAGCATTGGCTATTGCGTCGTGGAGTATCAAAGGTTGCCTCCAAACCAGATGTCCGACAAATGGATTCCCCTTCAGGGAGTAAAGAGGGGAGAGATCCATATCCAGATCACAAGAAAAGTTCCGGATCTCCAAAAGAGATCAAGTCTTGATTCAGAACCATCCTTAACCAGATCGTATCAAATCTCTGGCCAGGTGAGCATATTCTATGAGGTTGTTCAGAGTGTCTTTCTTAACTGCATAATATCATGTCCTACATTATTTAATAGGAAGGTGTTGCTTGTTCTTCATTTCTTGTCAACTTATGCTGCTAAATGTGCTTGGCCAGATGAAAGAACTGATGGTCAAGCTTCAATCTTTGATCGAAGATAGCAGCCTTGAAGGGCTTGCAACAGTTGTGACTGAGATGGAGAGTCTCCAAGATTTGCAGGAAGAATACATGGTCCAATGCGAGACAGAACAGATGCTTTTACTCAAGAAGATACAGGAGCTTGGTCAGGAAATATTCAACTCGTCACCTTCCCTGAGCAGAAGATATTCCAACGATTGACCAAACTGTTCAATATAAAAGCAACTACTTCCCCGTAATTTTTCGTAGGAGAAAGCAAATGTCATTGGTGATAGAAGTAGTGCATACTTGACCTCGTACAAAGTTGAGTCCAAGTTCACGAAATTTGATTGTACATGAATACCGGATCTTGAGTAGTTTTAAATGAAGTGGAGACACGCAGATACTTTTCTCCGGATCCATGGTATCCTATACTCCAGAACTCGGTGCCTCCAGCTTCCAAATAGGACTCAAAGTCATCATGTTTTGCACACAAATTATGTAATTTACTCGTTAACTTTTGGTGGGCGAAAATCGACTATTTCACAAGATAACGGAGATCCTCCCATGCTCTCGTTAACGGTTTCACTTAAATAGTCATGACTCGCAACATTGACAACCAATGGGAGAAACGAGGCTGTCTAACTCAAAGTATTCAAAATTGTCACCCAAAAATGAGGTTTGATACATACGTTCGAAGAGAAAACAGGAGAGCAGAAGGCAGATGCTTTGGAACCTGATCTATGAAAAACCTACAAAAGATGAGATGACTACTTTAAAGCATGTGATAGCCGAATCGATGCCTCCCATGTGGAGCAATATGTCCAACCACAAGGGCCTTCGGCGTTACTCAACATAGTCAGTAGCCAAAAAATAGATTAGTATATGCTCAAAACGGAGATTGATGACGTTGAGGACGGCGACTAGGAATCGTTGAAAGAATGAGTTAGATAATCTCATTGGCGAAGCATCTGCTGCAGCTGAAGAACTTGATTCCTTTGTTCTGGAGGCAGGAGATTAATCTGCTCTGGAGTGAGGCTCATGACCTGCTGAAGTAGGGCCTGCTCCATCTCAGGTGACAGCTGCACAGTGGGGGGAAATTCTACGTCAACGTCCCAAACAAGCTTCTTTATTATAAACCTCCATAACAAGCAAAGGTAAAATAAAGCCGATATCAAAAAGAATGAGTAAGGTCGAATAATTACAGTAGCAGGACGAGGTGGCTGACTCCCCTGGCTCATCTGACCAGGAACAACGGGTGGAGGGCCAGGAAGCTGTTGAGGGTTGTCTGACAGGCCAGGCATCCAAGAAGATCCCCTATCCACTTGCATGGGACCGCCACTTTGATGGCTAAATTCTATCCCTGGATGTGAACCTCCGCCCTGAAAAATAAGACTTGAATATCAAGAAATAAAAATTGCATAATCACGAGAGAGATTCACCAGCAATATCAAGGAATTGAGTAGTTGGTCAGTAAATATTGCACGGGAAAAAAATATAGACCAAAGTCTGCCACAATAATGCCCAAACTTGCAATACCAAATATCGTCACGCATTGATCTGAGTCTCCGAAGTACTTGACACCATAATTATAGAGTCATTATTAAGTCGTCCATCAGTTATCCCCTACGATTTGGCGGATGAAAGTTCACAGACCTCAGAACTTAACATCTAATCCATGCACATTGGAAGGAAATCACAAGGACCAATCTTATTTCACTTCGAACACTCTCCTGAAGGGTGTATTTGCATATGCAAACTCTTCAATTTTAGGAGGCCAATCTCTATACAAATTTGTGTCTTTCTAATAGAAAGTTTCAACATGAGTCTGGTAATGCAAACACCTCATGCTACTTTTTAATATTTCTTGCCCCCATCTTTAGAGTTCTTCAGAGCTGACCGAAGACTTCAAGTGTTAGGATACGACAAGAAATCTGGAAGTATTCTTATCAAGCATCCCTGATGGCTGTAGCAACTAAAAGACTCAGAATAATTTTGTTTGAGTTCAATTACTACACTATCATACGATCAGGACAAAACATAATGAAGAAAAAGCACAACATGACAGGGATCTTTAGTTTTTTTTTTGGTAAGGGACAGGGATCTTTAGTTAGACACTGGCTAAGTCAGAAATGTATCGTGAAGAAAGGCAGCTTCTCTCGTGGGACCAAATAATCCAACATCAAATAGCTTTAACAATGCTTCAGGTAACTCAATCAGGATTACTCGTTGACAAATACAAGCACTGCACATGATGCAAATTAAAAAGGGCAAAGCCACAAAGGGAAATCTTTTATGGATGACTGACTTTTTATATCGCACTTCCTAACTTCACTGACTCATAAACCTCCATCCAAATATCCAACTGAAATACTACCCACTCCTCAACATCAGTAACAGAAACAATTTCATGCCAAACTTGTTATCTAACCGTGTTAATGCTCACTTCATAATAAAAACATTGCACATAACATTAAAAAAAAAACATTAAAAACTCATTTGACAAGAAACAGTCACACAAGAGAGTACCTGATACATGGTTTGAGGTGGTGGCTGACTAAGGAGTGAAGGCTGTCCTTGGCTGAATGATCCAATGCTAGAAGGAGGCCTGGAAGCTGACTGATCAATTCATCAAGAAAAAAAATTACTACCGCTACTCAGCGAAAAAACGCAAGAATAATCTAGCATTGACTAAAAGCTCACATGATATGATGGCTGTGATCCATGCTGAGAACCACCAGAGGGATGAAACCCGACATTAGGGCCTATCTGAGAGGGATACTGTTGATGGAAAGAAGACATCGCTGAGGGTCTGTTTTGTGGATGCATTGGCGGTTGCAAGGGAGGCTGAAATGGAACTTGAGGAATTCCACTTGTCTGTAAGGGTTGTTGCAACTGGACTGTGGCAGTGGGCATTTGGGGCTGTTGAAGTGGAGGCGGCTGTGGAGCAGAATGAAGTGGGAGTGGAGCCATTGTGGGCACTTGAGAAGGTTGAGGAAGGGTCACTGGAGTAGCTTGGACGTTTTGATGCATCTTAGGCTGCTGAGGTGGCTGTAGAGCATGTGAAGGGAGAGGCTGAAGATTAGCTGAAGGAACACTAGCCGATGCAATTGGCATTCCAGGTTGGCTTTGACTATGATTTCTCGTAGGAAATTGAGTTTGAGACACACTCCCTTGATCTGGAAAACCAATTTTACCAGGATATTGATGAGTTGTCTGAGGGTTCGGTTGCTGAGGTGGCTGTGGTAGTTGCTGAGGAGGCTGCACTAGCGGCTGAGGCTGTTGTGATGCTGGAACTTGAATTTTTGGAAGCTGTAGATTATTGAAAATTATTATAGCATCCAGAAATGTATCAATGTAGACCAAAAAGGTTAAAGTGATATTACCACTTGAGGAGGCTGCACCATTCCGAGCATAATTTGTGCCTATAGGAAGAGAAGGTTTTCAGTTAAAGATGAGACCAGAAATCAGTAGTCAGCACGATATGACAGAGCAGATGAAAAGATAACACAACAAAGTGATGGAGCAATAATACGTATACAGGAACCGGTACATAGAATAATAGAGAGATCATTGCACCAACACAGAACTTGAGATACAATATATGCTAATCCATTATCGCTTACCAAAGAAACGGACAGCTTGTCAATAATCTACTCCTAAAATGCACAAGCAATTCCTTATTATGTTCAGAAAGTGGATTCAACCTCCAAGATCATTGTTTAGGCATGAAACCATGAATATTTCAGGTGAATCAATTAAAATTAGGAAGGTGTTGCGGGAAATTATTATCTATAGACTCTAGAGGATGGAAACATGTCCAGGGGCTGTTAATAAGTCCAGTTACTCGTCCTGCTTTCTCATGCTTGAAAAGAATTATGAGCGCGCAATCACAAGGCTACAAAGGGATGCGGGGGGGTCTCGAACTGCCCCGAGCATGAGCAACCTCCGAAATCGCGCACAAATTCCCACGGGCCATCATGACCAAACCACAGTCCCTCGAAGTTTATTCAATACAAATCGAAGTAACGACCCAAAACAAAACTGGCACATCCAAGAATCGCCCAATCCTAGAATTCCAAAAAGCGAAAAACTTTGAAAGATAATCCAAACATTCTCGAGCTACCTGGAAAAGGGTTTTAGTCAAGAGAGGATTCTGGATCAGTATTTCTCTCGCTTGTTGGTGGTTCTGCTCGATCAACGCCTGCCACAACCATACCAATTAGAAGCCGGAAAGTACCCAAAAAAATTAAAAACAGAAATTCACAGCAAAACCCTCTCAATCTTTCCCTCGAGCGTTTCTCCGGCGAAAAGAAGGGCAACAAAGAAAACCCGCCGAGGATAAAGAGAAGGAAGACGAAACCAAGAAGCGGAGACCAAAAAGACGGGTGGGGAAAGACAAGAAGGAAGTGCCTTCATCTGAGACATGATGTCGTAGAGCTGGTTCTTCGACATCCCGGCGAGGCTCGCCGCCGTGCCGTCGCCGACGAATTGCCGTCCCGCCATTCCGACACGGAGGAGCGTTTCGATCCGTCCTTTGTTTCAGTGAACCAGCGTGTGTTCGATTGTCGTCCTCCTTCTTCGCCAGCGGCCGTTAAAGTTTTGATCTTTTTTTGTTGGACCAGACCAAGGCGGCAACTTTTTGGGCCGACCGGCCCAATTTGGTAGCTCAAGTCATGGGCTTCTTCTCAACCGGCCCAGATATTTCTGGGCTTTTCCGTGCTTTAAGGGTTTCACGTCTGGTTCGCAAGAGTAACAAGACGAGCAAGAGCGAGAGAAGAAGGTTCGAAGAACAGCGAAGTTGTTCACTTGCTACACATCGTGAAGAGATGAACTCTCCAACATACTTCTCGTATTGTGATATCTTTAGCATGATTAATAGGAAATTTCATTAGCCCAATTCGACCCAAAAGTTAAGCAATGGCCAGATAATACGCGATAATTATTTATCTTCTAGCTAGTTGAAAATTTCGGCTATTTAATATACGGATCACTAATCGTCAATCATTTTAACTTTTGACTTTCCCAAAAGTTACAATGCTGTAGTGATGAGAGGGATTGAGTGCTTGGTTACAGCTCCTCCATCACCATAGTGCTAACATATAGCACTCCATTCACACAAAATTATACAGGAGATGGGTAAGAGTTAAGGCCATTTTGGTGTTAACTTTTACAGTTCTAATTGCCTTCGTATGGAGTAGTCCAATTGAATGGTAGCGCCTGCTGTTCTTGGCTGGTTCCAAGCTCGAAAGGTTCCGATGAATTATCCGCACAACGATTCATACTTGGCTCATGCCCAAAAGGATAAGTCCCATGGGATAGTAATGTGTAGTCGGGCATGGTGACAGCAACTTCTCTTGGTTGGAAAGTCCTTAACTGCAATGCTTTGAGGATGAGAGAATTCCACGGTGCGTTCAAGCTTCGAAAGCCAGAAGGCCATGGTGGCGGCAGCGGCAAGCTTGTCTGTTCTCTTGTCGTTGGCCAATTCAAATTGTTGTTAAAGATGGTGTCGCTATTGCAAGCGAGTCCTGATGGAAGATTGCTAAATGCACCTGAAGTGGCGATAATGGTGTTTGGACTGCTGTTGTCCGTCTCCATCTGATCTCCATAATAGTTTGCAATTGTATCTTCGCCGATGGGAGAATCAGGAGAAGGCGTTGAGGATGCCGTCTGCGGCTTCTTCATTGCCAAGCTCTTCTGGAAAACCCTACAAACCGCCCATCCATCCTGCAGAATGAACCGTGAATAGTATTGACAAAATCAGAGTAAATTCGTGAAATTCTTCCTCTCAAGTATGTTCTATAGAGAAATCTGAACATGATGGGCATACATGAATGCTGATGGTATAATACTGAGTTGAGCAGATTGATTTGTATTGCATATAGACAATAATAGGATGTGGAAAGAGTGTATCCCATGATATAACTAAAACATCAATGGACATCATGCGCTAAATTATATGGAGCTTCTCATATTACTCCAAAGATAGGATTGGTCAAGTTTTACAGGTCAAGTGGCAACCATATGAGTCTGCATACTGTTCTTCAAATTCCATGATATCCTACCCACCTATCTGACCGAGTAAACCCAAAGACTAGCTATTTTTCCTCATCAAAGTATCCGATGCATCATTTGATAGCATTTGAAGAAAGAGATGTGTGACCTATTACTAATTAATGAGCACACGATGTCTCGAAGAACATTACCATGGATAGAGACAAGTGCTCGCTTTGTAGCCTATATTCATGCATGACCCAATTGCTTTTCTCGCCCCTTGGGGCTCGACCTTTGTAAAACACTAGGGTTTTCTTCATTCCGACAAGAAGCCCAGCTCGGAAAATCTCCTTGTCCTTTCCGGTGGTTTTCCAATAGCCTGCTCTTGTCGCCCGGTTGGTCCGGAGTCCAGTTGGGTATTTCCTGTCTCTCAAGCTGAAGAAGTACCATTCTTTCTCTCCCATGGACGCTTTGCCTACACATATCACCCGTATATATATACGTAAATAAGCAAGAGATTATTGATGGCAATTTATGGTAACATAAAGATCTCCTTCTGTGGAGAAAAATGTTTAGAAAAAAATCTTAATGCTATATAGATTTTGCATGAAAAGAAGGATATGTATTTGAAAAAGATCGAGGAGGGAACTTCTCATTTTGTGGGGATAATTTCTGAAATGCAGCATATATAAAAGTTCCGAAAAAATGATGGTAAGAGCAGTCAATCAAGACTCAGAATTTGTATATGCTTCTGCAAAATGGGTATCTCTTTCTTTAGCAATCTCTCATACTGCATTAAAGTTGTGGGGAGATTGAAGTTTTAACCAAAAAGAAAATCTGCAGTGATCAAATATCAATCAAGACACTTGAAGAAAACCCTAAACTCATCATTTATAAGAGAAACAGCTGAATTAATAAGCTATCCAAAGGCTAACATACATACATACACGCAAATGTAAACACAAGTATATAACTCCGAAATTGTTAAGCTATATACCAGGGAGGTCCCAAGGCTCGCACTTGTTGAGATCGACATCAACGATGGCTTTCGAAGTGAAGCTTTTCTCGGACACCTTCGGAGTCAGATAATATGTGATGAGTTCTTCATCTGTTGGATGGAACCTGAACCCAGGAGGAAGACGATTCTCCGCCTCCATATTTCTCTTTTCGCCAAGCGAAACTAGGAAAAATAAAATGAAATTCAGTACGGAATGTTGTGTCTATAAATAAGTACCCAACATGCACAAGTTGAGACGCATTTAATATGACATATTTCTCTATAATCACGATGAGATAGCCTCGGTTCAAGTTCTCTCCGTGGCTCCTTCTAGCTCTCTCCCCTCCAAGAAGAAGCACTGGCCATCTTCTTATAGTCTTTCTTTACGATTTTTTTCCTGATCACACCAGCTAACTTCTTGACAATGATGGCGCAGTGCGGGTTTGAATATCTTAACCACATCAGAATCTTTATTAAGATCGAATTATTGAATGGGCTGGTTTTCCTATATTACTAGGCTTTATTTGTGAAGTACAGCAAAATCGTAAGGTACACCATATAGATGCATTCTAAGATGCAGATACATGAATCAACTAAACATATTTGGATTAGTTGATGACTAGCTTGCGGGCACGCATAGTTTCTGTATTTCTACACCGTTTTATTTTCTGCAGCAATGAATAGAATCGATTAATACTTGACATTCACTGTATTGTTAAAAGAATGACGATTACTCGAGAGCACCAGTTTGAGTTTATGAGTATGGAACTATTCTCTCTTTTTTCTCTCATTTTTTCCCTTCTAATTCTATGTTTGTGATCTTATCCAACTACCTCCAACCATTTCCAACCCAACCCCAGAAAACCTGTGTGCTAGGCCAGTTGGATTATGAGACCCAAAAAAAAGCCAATTGGATTATTGTTTTTAGGGCACAACTTGGTTGCTGCCACAGTATGCGACGCCAGCATGCAGCCTCTTACGAAAGTCATATTATATAGATATAAATTATGTTGTAGACACATAGACAGTGAGATTTATTGCCGAATCTTGATGATCTGCATAGATTATCAGCGATAAATCTTAGCAAATGCCTTGCGAAGCAAACCCTGATAAAATTCAGGACAGGAAGAAAACCGGAAGCAAGAAGAGGTAAGCATTAACATGAAACTTGGACATTGTGAGTGGTGATGGCAACCGGTTTGGAAAATCGGGCCTGACCCGTCCAAGTCCTATGAAGTCATAGTTGGGTTTTGGGTTGTGGGATGGGTTATGAATCCCATTGAAAAAATCATATAAGGTTTCCAAGTGTTGAATTAAGTTAGTTATTGATCCTAAGCAAAACCTTAAAAGGCTCAAGGAAATACAGGAGAATGAACTCCCCAGTATGGTGGAGGGTCTTCCATATAAGTTCTCTCCATATTCCTATTCTCCAGGGAAGAAAAATAGCGTAAGGGAACTTAAGGAACCTTTGGGTGGGAAAAGTAAACTATACGCTAACTTCAGCTAGCTACCGCTGAATAGGTAGGTATAGTAGCATTCCGTGCCTAAAGCGACGAAGGTGGTTGCTTGCAACCTGCCCAGCTAGCCTAACCCGTATTTCGAGAAAATCGGGCTTGACCCATCCGAGTCCTATGAAGTCATAGTTGGGTTTTGGGTTGTGGGATGGGTTCTGAATGCCATTTGAAAAAATCATATAAAGTCTCGGGTGTTGAATTAAGTTGGCTGTTATCCCGAAATCCGTATTTGATTAATCATATTGTAAACTTATAAGGCTTCTTTTGCTACCATATGTTTGATTTATCCACCATATCAAAAAATAAACACACCTAATTAAGAGGGAGGGTTTGTATATATTACGAGTTCCGATATACTTCAGAGTTGAGTTGGGCACATTGACTGAAAACCCTATTCGATTTTATGTGAATATACACGTACATATATAGAAGTGAATGTTTATAAATGGTGTCTGGTTTGGGTCATAATTGGGACTAAATCATATTTTGGATTATGACGGGATATATGGATCCTAAATACTTTCCTTTTTTTTTGGTCAGAGATCTTAATATTTGAACTCTTACTAAAATAGAACTTTGTCTATCGACGGTGTTGGAGGTGACAGGTACTAGAAATTAATCCAGATTATTGATGTTGTGATTTACTACCAATGGATGACGTGAATAACCTCATCGCCCTGAATTATGGCACATGACGATTATATCTCCACACATGCGTTGAAATACTCCACATCGCTCGACTATTGAGTTTATATGCTCTTTATATATATATATATATATATATATATATATATATATATATATATATAGTCTCTCTCCACCTATCAGTTTAAGTTTTTAAATTGGACATTTTCACATAGTATCGGAGTTAGGTTTTGCCTCAGTTTATTTTGTGTGTATCAACTTTATTTCTTAAACTTCATATGGTCAAGTGTGAAAAGACTTTGTGTTAAAGGACTTTGTGCGGGGTGGTTAAAAATGGTTACCAAACCCTAGGACTGCCCCATGAAGTACCGCACTTAGCTACCAAATTTTCCGTTGGCTTATTCAAAGAAGTGAGTTGTTTCCTCCCCGATGCAACGATGCAAGAGTCCTCCACGTTCTGTTCTTCAAGCCCTCTTTTCAAATTTCGGTCCTAACAAGAAATTGACCCCGACTTGCCTTCATGAGTTTTCTTGCCATGCTTCTAGAAGTGATTTCAGCCACAAACTGCTTTGTGTTTCCTTGCACCTTCGTTTACCTTCAAGAAGATATCATTAATCAGGCATTATGTTCAATTGAATGGAAGCAAAGTACATATAATTGATCGAAGAGACAGACATTGAAATGGTCCAGAAAAAAAAATAGTTAAGTGGTTCTGCGACCACTAATTTCAATGGAACGTAGCATTCAAATCTACATGGTGCTAGGAATTTGGGATCGTCTAGTTTTGTTTTTACATATCGCGTTTACGCATAGCATTATTTCAAGAAAAGGTCTTGATTTGTTGAAGTCCTATCAAGCCCGTTATAATTTAAACACTAACTGTGCGGATGGAAAAATACTTTGTTAGTCTCCTTCTACGGATGACACGGTGAACAGAGCCAAGTGAGTACGGAATTCGCATGGAAATATGTGTTTTTTGTAGGGTCTGGCATGAGTCTCGCCATCTCTTGTTATGAGACCGAATTAGTCGACCGGATTAATTCCAGATAATATCTTTTGATTTATGTGTTCTTGGATCCGTTATCACTTTTATCATTATTTTTTTTTTGTGCTCAGGATTATCCACGGGGAGCTTCATTTGGTGAATTTAGGTCTGTCGTCCAAGGTTTTCTCACCTAATATAGTTCCTAAACTTCATTTGCACTCCTCAGCAAAACGTCAAACGATTTGCAGGTGCTTTTAGAGACCATGAGGCCTTGAACGAAAACTTGAATGGATCGAATGTATTCGAGACCAAGGCCGCAGCCTCTTTGCTGGGCCGTAATCAACCGTATAGCCTCAGAAACAAAAGAAAATAGTTTGACCAGTAAAAGTAAGCCCATTCGCAAGCGCCACGTCAACGGCTAACGTGGCAGGTGCTTATTTATCGATACCCAATTAAATCTCAACATGCGGATATTGATTTGGAAATTAAAAAATAATAATTTCCGTTCTCTTTTCCTCCTCCATCTTCAACCTCCGCACCACCTGGACTTGGTTATCTCCACCGCGGAGTCGGCAAGCCGCCACCTCACTGTGGCCACCATGTCCGCGGCAAAGCTGTTGAGCTCATCACTGGCAACCATGGACGAGCCAAGACTCGAGCTAAAAGCTGTTGAGCAGCAGACCAAATCTAGCTATTGAGCAAAGGTTGAACACCGCGTCCAGGCCAACCTCCGCGTCCACCCTATCCATCGCCCCGACAGCTAAGCCTTGGTCGCAAGCACTCATCCACAGATATGGAGATGCAGAGTAGCCATGGACGGCCTCTCATCCACAGATTTGAACGACGACCTCCATAGCCAAATGTAGCGTTCTTTCAAAAACTTCGTGGCCATGGACGATGGCTCGAGTCATTTGACCCTACCATGTGTATAAGTGAATGAGAGTAAAATATGCTTGCCACATTAGATTTTGACATGACGCTTTATAACTATTGAGTATTTTCTCATTTTGAGTTGCTTTCACCTATCTTATTGGAATTGTTATGTGACCTCGATTCAAAATCAGACAAAAAGCCTTTAGTAGATATTAATATGTAGTGAATTGTGAAGCCATCTAAAACTTTCTCATAATATTTTAGATATTAAATTAATTCCACTTCTGTTTGATATAAGAACTGTTTTTCATTTGGAAACAAAAATAACTCTAGAAACTCGTTAAGTTTATATGCTAAAAATATTCTCAAGTAAATATAAGAAAAAATATTCCACTTTCATATATATATATATATATATATATATATATATATATATATAGAGAGAGAGAGAGAGATGTTCTAAAAATGGAGACGATGCGGTGACTTATCGGCCATGATACTAGGTTGGTGAAAGCTTAGCCACAGAGACCGTCTAGCGGCGGTGGTGGAGGTGGCGGCTCACCAACGACCACGAAGATGTTGCAGATCTTCAATTGCAGATATGCAGCAAGACGACGACGACTCCTTTAAGTGTAGGTGTGCTAGCTTAGACATTAAAACAAAATGGAGTTACCAATTCTTTAGAAGCAACAATTTAAAGGAAGAAAAAATTTGCTAAGAATGGAGCCGGGGTTGGGTCGGTTATGGATTACTCCGGATTGGGTCGGGTACGAGGTGCTAAACAAATTTTGCATAAAAAGTGTCATTTGAGTCGGATCATTTTCGAGCCGATCCATAACATACTCTGGCCCGCTCATTTGACGGGCTTAATTAGCGGCGGCAATGAAAGACGGTCATGAGCTAGCTACGGAGCTGCACATGGTTGGTGGATGCTAACTGTCAAGAGACCTTTTGAAAAGGTGCTCTCTCCCACTTGCTCGATCGAGTGTAAGGCCAAGGGCATGAGGGTGTTGCCCCATTTATGAGGGGATTGCCACTTCCCAACACCACATGTGCAGGAATCAATGCCCAACTTCAGACCATACGAATTCCAAGATGGATGAGAATGCCTGCGTTTGTGGGGTTCCCCACACAACAAAATTCTCCAAAGTCCTTTGTAAAAGACCCATGTTAAGTCCTACGATCCATAAAAGGGTCGAGCCATAGATACCCTAGTCTTTTTAGATAAGCATTTGTCTATCCTTGCCCTTTTGACTCGCGGGTGCAGGCTCGGCCTAACAATTTCCCGCGAGAAAAACCAATTCGGTACACCTTCCGTACCAAACATCGCGCGCGCGAGAGAGAGAGAGAGCCAATCAGAAGCCGCGCATCTTTTAGAATTCGCTCGGAAAGTTAGCGTCAAACCCTTCTATCACCACTACGACGACGAGCGACTCGCTCTTACCGTATCAACAGCAAAGCCGACACACAAAATGCGTTCTCCTTCCGGTCTTCCGATCCCTGACGAGGCAGACGACTGAGATAGCGAAACCTAGTTATAATCCCACTACTTAATCTGATCCTTATCGAGAGCCACAAGAAGCCGGAAATGGGCGTATGTTCGCAGAAAGCGTGCACGTCTCCAGGGGGCCACTAGGAATAATGCTAGCGATGCCTAACCAATCATCGTCCTCCAATGCGGTATTAGTTCACGAACGAAATTTCGTCTCGAACTCTCCGACTCTATATTATATTGCTCTGAGATTGTTGAAATTTCAGCGATGATTCTTGATAAGCACGAGACACATTCCACTCCTACAAGACAACCTCGTCGCCGAGGCCAAAAGAAAAGAAACGAAAGAAAAGCCACTTTAGAGACGGCACCATAACGAGCGAACAAACAAGCGATGATATTCCGCTTTTTCTGCTAGTTGCGAGGTGCGCACAATCAAATTGGAGACGCGGGGGCCCCTTCTTAATCAATCGACGCTAGCCTCGCATCATCGATCAAGCTCGAATCTAACACGTGTCGATCGGATACTTTACATTCCACTCTCCAATCAAGGCGTTGCTTCGTTTGGATCAGTATACCCGCGAAATCGATAAAATATAGTGATGCACATATTTTGGGTGTCATCATTTAAATTTTCATCTTTTTGGTAATAACGCGTCAGAAATTTTACTATAAATGTGAAGGGTGGATATCCCATCCTCTTATTAACCAAAAAAGCACAAATTTCCGTACGTGCAAAAATGAATCTGAATACATATCGAAAGAAGGAAAAGGGTAGATCGAATGCGAATTTAAGGAAATGAATTTAATTTGGTGCTAAAATGGGAAAGATTCCATTGAAATTCAGAATATACTCCTTATTCACGAGGAAAAAACGGGAGCTGTGTCGACTGTTTTGAATTTTTTCGGGAAGAGTCGAGCGAGATTCTCGTAGGCCCTAAAAAATCATGAAAATTTGCTAAAAAAATCTTCTTTTTGTAAATAATAAAATAAAAAAAAATCCACTTTTTTTTGGTCGTGAAATCTTTTTTTTACTCGACAGTATCGTTCATAATAAATAATTTATCGACATTCTTTTTCTCACCATGACAGAATAAAGCTTTTCTCCTTCCGCGCTTTTTCTTTTTCCCCCGTTGAAAAAAAGAGAAGAAAAAAAGAAGAAGGGATCCGACGGCCGAGATTCGAGATCGCGAAAGTCAGAGGAATAAACCTGATCCAACGGCGGAGACGCCCGATCTCACGGTTGCAACACTCAGATCGGGCCGCTTTATCCCGCAACACTGGCCCACTTCTCCATCTTCCCCATCTCCTCTGTCTCTGTTTCTCTCTCTGTGGCTGCTATGAATACCCGGCGAATTCCTGCGCACTCCCTCTCTCTCCTCTCCTTCGCCGAAGATCTCTCGCTCCTCGTGTCCATCCTCTAGCCTCCCTCCTCGATTTCCTCCTCCTCGTGACGGAGGAGCCTCTCGTGCCGTCGGCCCACCCCCGTCAGTTCCCCTGTCCATCTATCTCTCTTTCTCTCTCCCTTTTGCCTATTTCATGTGCGCAGATCTGCGAACTCGGATTGGCGATGCCGCGCGCCTCTGGGGATTTCTCCGTTCCGCGAAAAATCCCTTTTTGATTCTGGGTCTGTCGGGAACTTCTGCGTTGCGGAGGAAGATGACGACCCAGAGCGGATTTTTTTTCCCGTTTTTGATGGATTTTGTGTGGTCCTTTTCCTTGCGATTCTTTCATGGATTGTGTTGACGCCTTTCTCTTTCTTGCTTCGTGGGTTATCTATTTTTTTTTTTTTGGGGGGGGGGGGGGGGCTAGTTTTGGTCGCGGGATGGGGATGAGATGGAACTTTGCTTTGCATAAAAATGATGATAGCGTTTGTGTTGTTTGTGAGCATATCTGGTGTCTTTTTGCAGGCGTTCCGGTTCGGTTAATTTGACCGGCGAGACCGAGGATGAATCGGTGCGGGTATCAGCAGAAGAACGCCATGGGAGGGTACGAGGGGATGAGGAGGGTGGTGGAGCCGGTGGTGTGCCCGAAACCTCGTCGATTCGGCCTGTTTAATCAGTCCATGGACGATTCCATCCGGTCTCTGAGACGTCATATCAAGTAATCCGTCGCATCCAGTCTCTCTTCTTCCTTCTTTTTTCAATCTCGTGGTGTTGGTTGATTTGGGTGTTTGATTCTGGCTGATTTGCGGTTTTTTCTTTCCTTTCTCTTCTGCCTTGAACAGTCACCACGCAGAGGCGGGGGATTCAACTGCCGGGGCTGAGCTTCTTGACATCATATTAACTAAGGTCTCTCTCTCTCTCTCTCTCTCTCTCTCTCTCTCTCTCTGCTGGTTGGAGAGTTGCTTCTTTTCTATCGTATCTTGGTATTTCCAAAGTAATTTTGTGACTACTGGCTGATTTTTTTTCTTGATTTATGTTAACAACCATCTTTTGCACAACCGGTTCAGTAATGAAAATCTTTCTTAGTAGATATGATCAACAAGTGAACCCGACACGCTCCCTCTTTCCTTTTTGCCATTTTCTATCTCCATCAGATCTGAGCTTCCCCTCAAATGGTTTTAGTTTTTAGTGTTCTTTGGAAGAGTTTCCTATCTGTGAGCAACAAGGTCAAATTTGTTTCCTGCCTGAGGCAGGATTAGATGTAGGGATTGCAAGTCTTCGCTTTCTCAGTTTAAAACAGATTGATTTTTTTTTTCCGGGTTGAGTCGTAGAAGTTGGAGAAGAAGCTTTTTGTTTGCTTTATTTTTTTGCTTCTTTGTTCAATTTTGGTTCTAACTGTCTGCTCTTAGCTTGTACAGGGAGGTTATGGCGGTGAGAGATCCGCTGCTCCAGTGGCTTCATCGCCGCCATTTTTCTGCGGATCTCCTCCATGCAGGGTGTCAAACCCCGTGATCCAAGATGCCCAGTTTGGGACTGAGCAGTTAATGCCATCATCTCCCGCACCACCATCACCATCATCCTTATCTACGCGTAAAGCAGCAGGAGGAGGAGGATCTGTGAGGATGAAGTTCGGGCATAAGCCCGCTGCTGTGAGAATCGAAGGTTTCGATTGCCTGGGGAGAGATCGCCGCAATTGCAGCATCTCTGCCTTAGCTTAATCAGAGGCCATGTATAACATAACTATTTGCAGAACATGAAGGAAAAAGAGAGAGCCTGCTAAAAATTTTTTGAGATGGAAGAGCAAAGGTGGTAATTTTGGGAGAGATGAAGAGGATGAACTAATCAAAGATAAGGCGAATCTGTAGTTTTCTACTACTACTGTTACTACTTGTTGTATATATGAGTCAATGGGATGTCGTTGCTGAGTTTTTTTTTTTTATAAATTTTCTTGGGTTTCAATCTCAAGAACTTGTACATGTAACTTATGGGGTCGTGAGAGACGTTAAATTTTTGCAGAATAAAAGGGGGAGAGAAGTCTCTCTCTTTGTAGGGTGTCTGTCTGTACTTCGTTCTGGTGAGAGTTGGTTGATAAGTGTTAAGAAGGAGGGGAAGGGAGGGACTGAGAGACGGACAGAGAGTCTGTGTTGCTCTATGTAGTCTTGTTTCATCACTTTCATTACTCTTGTCCTCCGTTGCTAGTTGTAATTTGGAGGAAGTGGAGGAGGGGTGTCCTTTTTTTGGGAATTTGACATTTCGCTTGCATCATCCTGCAGCAATCAATAGGGTCCTGTACAAAAGCACATGGATGATGAGATTTGGGCAATCTATATATGTAAATAATTGAATTTCTTTTGTTTCTGTTGTCTTGGTGATGTCATCTATGTGAATGAATTCAATAATATTTCTTGCCACTTGGGCCAAGGCTGCTGAGCATGTGGTCTTTTTCTTCTTGTTGGGTCGTTGAGGTGGACAAATGAAACTTCTTGGTACTATCCTCCCACGCTTGGGAATTGTAAAATTCATGCTCTGTTGGTTCTTGTGGTTTTGGATTTTCATGGAGGAGTTGGGTCCCGGAGACGGTGATATTGATGGGTTTACGAATTTGAAAGGTCTAAAAGGTGGGTGGGCGAGAGTGGGTGGTGTTACTGGTGTGCGGGTGGTGATGGGTGAGTTGAATTAAAGGGGCTAAGGTTTGGCCATACTTAGTGGTTGAGACGTCCTTTGCTTTGTCATGTGATCCCGTTTTTGTTTCTGTACGTAAGGGTTTGCTGTTAAAGGAACAGACAATGGTAATTGTTCCTTTTAACCATTGTCTTTGCATGTGCTTTAATGATTGAGTTTCCGAATTTAGGCAGAGGAGCGATGCCGTAGCCCTATTGTGCGGTGGAGACACAAAGTTGTGCTTATTGGCGTTGCAAATCTTTGATCGGAACCAACATTGCAAATGAATCGACGGTCCTTTGTGATCGGAACCGACATTGCAAATGAATCGAGGGTTCTTTGTGATCGAGAAGCTACTTTAAACCTCCGACCAAGGGTGTGTAATGTGCACCACGTGATGTTCTGAGTTTTAAGTTACCTGTCCGACTTGATTATTGACGGTTTTTTGTGTCGTGATTGGGAAATTCAAGGTAGATTTCTACCCTCTCAAGCTCCAAGAGCTGATGTGCTAGGTAACGAATCACTGTCAGACTTGCTCGATCAATTTAACACTATGGGGACGCAAGAGGATAACGATTCACAGCCTGTCTGCGAGATGATAACTGACACAGTGAAATCGAACTGAAGCTCCTAATATCTTACCCGTCTTGGATCCGGACGACTCCCCTTTTATGTTAATTACAAGTCAGCATCTGATTCTTGCATGGACTCGTAATTCAAGTACCAGGTATCTTGGTTCTGCTCATCCTGAGTCCTCTTTTATAGCTACCTCTGCGGATCTTGCTTTTCTTTGGGTTCGTGAGGGCGGTTTGCGCGAGTTTCTCCGTAGAATGCTTCTGCTTTCTCATCAATCACTGGCATTGAAGCAGGAGTAACACATTTGCAAGGTGTCATCTCTTTCTGGGATTTGTCCTGGGGGTGATGAGAACAGGACAATGTCAGAGCTATTGGGCCTTCCATATTCGAGGTCCATCATCGACCCATTTGACCGGTTAGTCCCTTTTCCTTGTACAACAATACAACCATTGAATTTCCACCATTTCTTGAAATGTGAGCACCTGGGTCTATAACTAGTTGACTTTTGATCGTCAACCGAGTGCTTAACATGAAGAAACAGAAAAGAAAGGAAAGTCGAAACGCGTTGTGTCATGCGGAAGTGTGACTCGTTCATTTGCATTGTGATGTAGGGAAGTGGGTTTGGTGAGAGGAATATAGTTCTTGGATAGGCTTCTTGATAGATTTTGTGTGGTGCATAATACATTAGTTTTTACCATGCGACCGAAGCCAGAAGGGTCATTTTCCATTGTGGAAATTAACCGTACATATTGGTCACATAAAGCTTTTCTACTCAAGAATAAAAAACTCTCGTCTCATCTGGATAAATTCCAAACTCTAGAAATACCGAGCTAAGCTTATGATCTAGATAGAACTTACAACACAAGTCAAAATTGGAATGGATGATCCAAACATGGGATTCTTTATTCTTGAATACATCTATACTTTAATGTTATGTGTTCGGGTGAAAAAGCAATACATTGCATACACAGGCATTTCGTAAGAGTGTATCTATGCATACAAGTTTCAAGACCATCATTTAAGTATGTACTAAGGGATGTGTCGTCTTGCTTCGGCAGTCAATGTCGATGCATAATCTTGTTTTTTTTGTTTTGGTTATACCAGCACTATTAATCATATGACAGAGTGCAAAGATTAAATGGATTACAAATGTATCGTTTTTATCTTTCATTGACAATCTACCGATCGTAGAAACGTTTCATTGTCTTCGAGTGGACCAAACAGTCTCAGACTTGAATGATGACAGGCAATAATTTGAATTCAATGCCATGGAGGTACACACATCCACCACCACCACACATTCCTTTAGTCCTCCTTATCCTCATTAACGTGTAAAACTCTTCCATTATAACTCCGGTGAAACCACCTATTATCTGTCAGGTCTTCACAAACTAAAGTTCAAATGCTTTCCCACATTTTATCCAAAGCTTTGTTTCAAATATCAGCAACTGACAGAAATCAAACGCATCAAGAAATGCCAAATCACAAAGAAACCAGCACTCGAAGAACAGAAAAGGCTCTCTTACATTATTATCAACAAAACGTAGCGGCGAACATTTGGAGCTAGCGTCGGCATAACTCTTTATCCCTCGTTACTTTTCATTCCGTTCCATTGAGAAACTCAACGAAACGAAAAAGGAAGTACGTTATGCAGAATGAGAATGATGAGAGACACTTAAATCGAAGCGAAAACAAAAAAGTTCACAAAATGGGCCTAAGAAACCAAATCCAAAAGATGGGGGGTCACTTCAACAGTTCGGAGCGCAGTGAACTTAGAAGCCCGGGGGCTTGTAGGCGATGAAGCTAATGCATTGCACTTGACGCTTGTTGTCGAAGCCAATGATCCTAACAAAACTGCTGGGGTACGCTTTGATGGCCTCGTTGAGCTCCTTCAACACCTGCAACGGGTCGGTGCACCCGAACATGGGCAACTTCCACATAGTCCAGTAGCGACCGTCGTAGTACCCGGGGGACCTGTGGTTCTTGCGGTACACGAATCCATTCTGCAATCGCGAAAAAGTAGAAATAATCAGACACGAATCCCATTAAATCTCATCAAATATATACCATGATCATGTGTTTCAGAGGTTTGTCCATGGTGAAACTGAAGCTGCAGTATAAAGAGATTGGAATGGGAAATGACCTCGAGCTCGAACTCCAAGCAAGGAACCCAGTTCATTCGGAGAAGGTACTCAATTTCCTTGAGGAGTTCCTCTCTTGAAAGGGGTGGGAGGTAGGAGAGAGTCTCGAACTTCTTCTTGCCAACTGGTGGCCACACCTTGACAATGCCAAATGACAAATCTCAGTTTAATGCACCATCGTCAAAGATCTTCACGAGACTTATTTAATAGACGAGGCGTCGAACGCTGATCGGGTTCTCTACATGCACGTCGAAATGTCATCTTAATCCAGCAGCGCCGTGCACATAATCCCGCCGCTCGATATACCAATCTTATTACTTCATCTTCGCATCTCTATTTCTGCCTACCTGCATGCACTGGACTCTGCCGCCGTTGCTGGCGAGGGAGGTTATGTCGTCGGACTTGCGGGTGGCGGGGAAGGCGGAGGCAGACTTGAGGCCGGTGAACGGGGCCACCATGCTGGCCTGCGCCGGGGAGGGGCGGTTGACGGCGGCGGCGGCGGCGGCGGCGGAGGAGACAGTCGACGAGGCCATCTCTCACTCACTCTCTCTCGATTCTTTCTTCCTTGCACTCACGCTGTTGAGCCTACACGGGTGAGGAAGCCAATCTACGCACGCTCTTCCCTTAAATAAACCATTACCGAGCTCACTGCCGGCGGCGTGCCTCCTCCTTGGCTCCTCCGGATGACCATCCTACGGCGGACATTTGATCTGGAGGGTGTCTCCAGCCATCCGCGGCCGTTGATCTCGTGAGTGGTGCGACTCCAAAGGCAATGGCAAAAGGCAACAGGAGTGCAGATGGAATTGCCAACTTTTTTGGAACCCATGTCACCTTGCCACGTGGACGAAGGGGGCCCCCGCAACCTTATCACGGCACGGCCGAGTTGAGTGCAAATTGAGGTTGATCGTGCGATTGCCCATGGCCCTTAGTTTCGTGGTAGAGATATTTGAGTTTGGACCACATGGTCATGTGGTTTCCAATTCTTGAATATCAAAGCAACGTATCTTTTTGGGTAATGGACAAAAGGAGTATTGGAGGGTATGTATATACGTCGGGATAAAGGTTATGGGGGTTGCGAGTTGGAGGCATTGAGGCAGTGACATTTTGTGCATATTCCCAAAATTGGCCCATCTTTTCTTGGCTATTAGAAATTTCCAAGCAACTACGGATGTTACCTGATGGAGACGGCAAGATCCGACCAATAGTTCTTTCGAACGTGTCCAAGCCCACCCATGTAAAGAATTTAACAACCAAGAAAAAGAAAAGCAAGGAAATGGAACCGGCTCGAAAGTACGCAAATTGAAAGCTTAATTCTGGCCAAAGCTATCTTTTAAAAGAAAAAATGAAGAAACACATTGTCGATGTGATTTTTTGATTCGAGCTAAGATCAATGAAGCATAAGGAGAGGAACAACTTCAGACCTTTTAGACATTCTCTTCTATAGAGATTCAATCTGATGATGATATCAATACGCAACTCACATTGACCAAATCACAAAAATTCAACATCGGAACTTCATCTTCTCTTTTATTTTATTTTTTTCCGCCTGTCCATTTGATTCTCTCAGCATGACTATTATCTCAACACTACCACAAAAAAAATGCAATTGCAAAGTCACGATAAGGGTGAGTTTTTCCAGCTTAAGCTAGACATTTTGACACGGAAACAATAGTAGGAAAAATAAATTGGAGAGCTCACCTCTCTCAAATGCCTAATGATTAAGCTCTTAAAATTAATAATGGATCCATCTCTAAAGATCCAAGACATCCTATCCATGCCAATAAGTGATTTCAGCCGTGGCGCAAATAAGAAAAAATAGAAGAAGAGCGATTTATTGCGGAGCAAAAGTGCGTTCAACAATTTATATTTTTCATTATTTGGCTATCCAGATTGGTGCGGGAACCTTAAATTGACCCTCGCGATACTTGCTCGCGTCGCCACGTCCGGAGGGGATGAGAGACAGGCATTTGATGGGCGTTCCACTTGTTTCATTGGTTTGGAGTTGAGTTCTCTACAGAGAAAGCCCAATGTTCTGCTGCAAGTTCCGGTTGAGCAATCGAGCCCATTTTCCCCACGAGAGCATGATGGGCCGGTATGGTTGCTGTCTATCGACGTAGGGAGAAAATTATCCGAAAAGTCATAAATTTATTGTACTTTTATCAATTCGATCCTAAATCTTTTAATTATATCAATTAGGTTCTAAAAATTTTCATGTTTCACCTAACGTGGACACCGGCCGTCTTACGCGGCACGGCCGGCACTAAAGTGGATAATTTTTAATAATGTTTCAAGATTTTTATTTTTTTTTGGTAATGAATTTTTTTTATTAATTTCTTTTATTTTCTTTTTTCTTAATTATTGTTTTTATTGATAAGGCCAATAAGGGACCGTCGGCCACCGACCGAGGCCTGCAACCCCCGCCGTCCACGGGGCAAGGGTCCGCGAGGCCTCACTAGCGACGGGCAAGGGCCGCGAAGCCCTCACCTCGCCAACCACTGCAAGGGCAATGAGGCGTCACCCAACTCTGAGCGAAGGCCACGAGCCCCCGTCAGCCACGAGGGGAGGGCTCGCAGGCATTGCGTAGTGGTGAGTGAGGGCTTTGTGACCCTTTTCTTCTACCGGCAAGGGCTTGCAGGACTTCACCCGATGGCCAGTGGGCCACTGACCTTAACAATAAAAAAAGAAAAAAAAGTAAAGAAAGAAAAAGAAAAAAAAATAAAAATATTCGTAAAAATATTTAAATATTATTAAAATGTCCACATCAGCACTGATCGTACCACATACGATGACTGACATTCACGTTAGCGATTTCTAGTCAAAATTAGTCGGATAAACTAAATTAACAAAATGTGAAAAAATTTATGACTCAATTAGCAAAAATGCAATAGATTTAAAACTCTCTAAGCAATTTCCCCTCGAAATGGTTATTAAATCAGTTTTTCTCACTCGTTTCAGCCACAACAGCAAGCTCCATAGATAAAATATTTGATGGTTACAAACTACCGCATAAGCAGTTGGCTTGGCAAGAATTAATGTGAGTTGGTCTAATTACTAATTGACACGTGTCTCAAATTAAAAAAATCTAAAATATGGGAATTTTCTCTCTCTTCCTCCTCCATCACAGCCACCACCCTGTCCGGCCACTTGAGAACCCCACCACCTTGGCTCGGCTATGTCCACCATTTCCGTCCACTACCTAAGCCGTCGCAACCTCTATCCTCGACACCCATCACCGCACCATGGCCACCGCAACGAGTTCCCTACCTCCGTTCGGTCGGCCATGGAGTCACTCTCTCCCCGGTGTCCCTTCAATTGACTCGCTCCAGCTTCGGCTTAGCACGAGAGCCTTGGCCACGATGGATTCAACGCCATGGCCATGTCCGAGCCAGATCTGGAGGCACTGGCCATGGACAAGCAAAGACGACGATAAACATCCAGATCTGCGTGAAGACCCTCAACGGAGCCGAAACGAAGACCGTGAACTTCTAGGTCTATAGTTTGTCCATGATCGTGAGCCTTGATGGCGAGATCGATGGCGACTTCGTCGGTGTGGCCTCAAGGTGGTACAGACAGAGGACAAAAAGAGAGGTGGATGGAGATTTTTAATTGTTTTCATCTAATTTCATGTCGATATATATATGCGCGCGCGTCAACTTGTAATTGGCTCAAAGTGCATAAATGCACGTCACGTTAATTAGTGATGTAGCGCTCACAAGCCACTTAATATTTTCACGACTCTTTGAGTCTTGGTGGCTAAGTGGCTCTACTAACAATGGTTGTGATTTATTTGATATTCGCGCTTTGCACATTGTAGGTGTTGAAATTGGTTCGGTTAATGATCTGAAATTGATTGAAATTGGTTCGCTTTGTACTTTGTGATTTATTTTTTTACAAAGTATCTTTGACACTGTTGTCAATATTTAAATTAATAAAAGTTACACGTATTATTTTTTTCAATTATAGAAAATATAAAAAAAAGCTTAAATTACCTTACCCAAAAAAAAGCTTAAATTAATCATTAAAGCTATTTTTCAAATGTGTTTACACAAAATATCTTTTCTCTCAAAATTGCTTCTCAAAGCAGAGTTTACGAAACAGTTTTTCCATTTCTCTAAAATCGTTTGGCTACATTTGATTGATCGGATTTCTAAACAGGATAGGACTAGATAGAATATGATAAGATAAGAAATCCTGAAATTTATTCATATCCCGTCCATTGTTTGGTGAATTACGGATTTAAAGTCGGATAGGATAATTTTTATTTTTACTTTTTGCTATTCATGGGTCCAGAGGAGTTAGTGAAGGAAAAAAAGCCGAAAATTTTTTTTTGTGAAAGAGCACAAGGTGGGGATGAAGATGACAACGAATAGAGTGTAGTGTTTCTATAAAAATATGCATTAGAAATCTTATCCGGATCTATTCCATCCTCGGATTTTTTTATCCGGGCTATATCCGATTTATATCCGATCTTATCCTATCATGGATTACCATCAAATAAAAGATAGGATAAAATATATCATATTCTAACTTTTATCCGATTGATCAAACGTAGCCTTTAAGTTAAATTGCTTTGCATTTTTTCAAAGTCTACGTAACCAAACGCATCTTATACGTTCTCTCCTAGCTGAACTGCGGGGGTAAAAGGGCGACTTCACCGTCCGAACAAAGCAAGAATCCCGGAAAATCACGGCGGAAAGAAAACCACTTGCGCCTCCAAAGGCTCCAAATCCACGTCCCGTCGCTCTCTCTCTCCCGGGGCTCACGTACAGATGCAACGACGAACAATGATTGAGCTCGACTTTTCAAACTCAAACGCGACCCGGTACGACCCAGAATCTGTCCGGAATCAGTAGCCAGGCACACGGGCGAGCGATGAGGACTAGCTGCAATGGATGCCGAGTGCTGAGGAAAGCTTGCGGCGGCGACGACTGCCCCATCAGGCCTTGCCTCCGCTGGATCAACACCTCCCCGTCCCAATCCAACGCCACCCTCTTCCTCGCCAAGTTCTACGGCCGCGCCGGCCTCCTCCACCTCCTTCTCTCCGGCCCCGCCGACCTCCGCCCCTGTACCTCTCTATCCTCCCTACCCTAATGCATGTGTTCTTTCGGTATAAGCGACGGGTCGAAAGTAGTGCTGATATATCTACTGCTGAATATTCAAGAAGAAACCCGGGTTGGAAGTGTGGATGAAATTTGCACTCGAATTTCGACTCGCGCTTTATCTGGTTTGAGCGAGATGATTAGATGTTGAGTGATATATATAGGATCGTCACTTGAATTTGTGTGTAAGTTGGTCCACTCTATCTATATAGCCACGCAACTGATTTCTTTGTTTGAAATTTTGGTTGCTCGTGAATGATTTAACATGCTCTTCTGATCATGACCTTACGCAGCGATCTTCAAGTCTCTGCTATACGAAGCGTGCGGGCGGATCGTCAACCCCATCTACGGCTCCGCCGGCTTGCTCTGGTCCGGCAGCTGGCACCTCTGCCAGGCCGCCGTCGACGCCGTCCTCGCCGGCGGCCCCATCCAGCGAGTCTCTTCCGAGTCCGCCGTCGGCTGCTCCGCCCCGCCGCTCGAAGCCAGCGACATCCGCCACGTGCCCAGGACGAGGCCCTCGGCGGTGGTTGATTCCGATCGGCTCCGCAACGTCAGGTCTCGGCGCCGGTTCAAGCGGTCGGCTTCGAAGACGAGGCGCGAGGAAGCAGCGGGAGCTCGCCGAGACCGAGACGAGGGGGACGAGCCAGCGAGCCGCGACTCGAGAGGGAGTCAGGGGTCGGCTGCCGACAAAGAGCCGGTGGAGGCGGAGACTGGGGAGCGAGCCGCCGATGGCGGCGACTCCGAGCCGGAGCTGAGGTTGGGGCTGGAGCCGAGAGCTAGGAGTGCTTCCGAGGAACGACGAGAGATCGCAGACGTGTGCGACGGCGGCACGCCCGCGCTGAGCTCTGGTCACGACGTTCGTCGTCGGCGACTTTAAACCGGATCCACCTGCAGCTTGCGGGTTGGATCGTGGGTATACACTATGCAGTTTTGACGCGCGTAAAAATGACGAGTGGTTTTGTCATATTATTGTGTTTCTCTTTATTTTTTTTTTATCCTTTGTACAAAGTACGAATGAGCTTTTATTAATATTGTTTTAATGATTTTTGTGATATGACGAGGTTGATGTCACTGCACAATGGGCTTCTTTAATAACGTGAAAGAACGTGGACACTTTGACCCAAAATAATAATAATAATAATAATAATAATAACGTGGGACCCTTTTTTGTCTTCTAAATCATGCAACTGTGTATAGACGAAAGAGAATCGCGCAATTATCACTATCAGATTTTGTAATGGTATGAAAAGTAAGAATCACACGGATCCACGAAAATTATAAGAAAAATTTGATCGTATTCACATTTGTAATTGAAAACCGGAGAATTTGTGTTCCTTCCAAAAAGGGCTCAGAAATTAAATTTGATGCGTTTGAATTAGCTTCTAAACATTGCCATAAGAATCACGCACCTGTTGTGTGATCTTCGATTTGAGCCACTGATTCATGTCACTCGCAACTCAAAAGTCCAAGATTGGCAAATTTATCATCGCTGTGCACCATCAGAAAGTCTTTTCACACAAGTTATGCTATAACCGGATAACGTAACACGAATCATTTAGAAATTCGCTTCTGATACGAATGGTTCTTGTGATTTCGTGAAATACACGTGACTCTTCTTATGCTAGGGAAAAATTCATGGAATGTACAACTTCTAAAGGATAATTTCGAGAATCATATTGTCACTGAAATTCTTTCGATCCGAATGAGGCCTCAAATAGCAAAAGATCAGTTAGTTTGGATGGGTACTCAATCGGGCAAATATTCGATCAAAATGGGTAATAATTGCATAAGAGAGGCGGAGAACAAGCCAAGCCATTACCAAGCATCGTCATTGTATCAAAATCCTCGCAATCTATGAAGGTAGATTTGAGACATGCTAACAACATGTGCACTGTGCAATGAAGGCAAACACGAGACAACAATGCATTTATTCCTGTTATGTCCATGGACAAAGAACCTTTGGTTACACCCTGAGGTCAATTTCCCTATTTTGACACGGGGCTTGTCAAGAATCCAAGCACGGATTGAAGAATTAAAAATCAACTCAGCTTACTCACCATATCTGGAAGTGGTCGCATCGAAACTCCAATTCATCTGGAAAGCTCGCAACCACTTTGTTTTCAGAAACAGACCTAGATCCTGCAAGTGTCATTGATTCAGCACTCGCCAGCTTGAAGAATTGCCAAAAAAAAAAAAAAAGGGCTTGAACACAACATATTCAACGCAAATCGCAGCTAAATCACTTCGGATCCGGAGTCCCCCTCAAATCGAAGCCTTGAAAATTAACATCGATAGATCACACGGACTTGGATCGACAGAGGGAATCATTGCATGCGTCTGCCGTGATTTGCGGGAGTCGTTCGGGCTTCATTGGCAGTTCGAGTAGAATCTCAACCTCTCTTGCAAACCCTTGTCTATCTTCTGCTGAGAAAGACCGAAGCTCTTTTCATTGAGCCAGATAATCTACAGTTTGTCAAAGCAATCCAAGGCTCAGATTAGTCTCCTTGAGAAGTTCATGTACTTACCACTGAATGTTGTGATCTATCAGTTCATTTTTCAAATATTTGAGTCCAACATTGTTTTACATAGGCCAATTCCATTGCCGACGGGATTGCCAAAGCCCAAGTGAGAAATTTACTACCACAAAATTGGGTTGCTTCACCCCCTAAATTCTTTGGGATCTTTCATGTATTGAAACTCATTTGCGGGACCCTGTTTGAATCAAATGAACATTATTTCGAACAAAAAAAACACACCTTTCATACTGCTATCGATCTCAAAGCCGGGCGTGCACATCCCGAAGACACTCCATAAATTTATGTTTATTGATTTGGCGGGTTCAAGTAACCCGACCCGAGCTGGCCTAATGATCACAATTACCAAGCCGTCCTTTTCTCTCTTTTCGGGTTAAGGAGAAAGCCCAAAGATATCAACGAAGGGCCCGGCCCACATTCACGAACCACCGCAAATCGCACGGCCCATCACAGGCCCAAAAGAGACCCCAACGCTCGAACGCTTTTCGGGCGATCGAGTCCCATTCCCCCGCACACAGCGCACGGCTGAGAAACGCAAGAGAGCAGAGCAGAGATCGGCGATGGGGAGGAAGAAGGGGACCGTGGAGTTCGACGAGTCGCCGCCGGACGACTTCGACGCGGCGAACCCGTACAAGGACCCGGTGGCGATGCTGGAGATGAGGGAGCACATCGTGAGGGAGAAGTGGATCGACATCGAGAAGGCCAAGATCCTCCGCGACCGCGTCAAGTGGTGCTACCGCGTCGAGGGCATCAACCACCTCCAGAAGTGCCGCCACCTCGTCCGCCAGTACCTCGAGTCCACCCGCGGCATCGGCTGGGGCAAGGATGGCCGCCACCCTTCCCTCCACGGTCCCCTCCCTAAACCCCTCCCCCTCTTCTCCTCCTGTCTCTCTGGCTACGTTTCTGTGCCCTAGGAATCGTGTGGTTTTGGATTGAGCGGTTGTGTTTGGGTTGGATTGGTCGAGGAGCTTTCTAGTATGAGCTGTAATCGATCGGGCTTCGATGTTTGCATCGTGCATAGATTGGACGCTCTCTTTCCCTGGCTCGCTGACACTCTCTTTTGATGCTTTCTGAATCAGGCCCCAAGGTCGAGTCCGTCGAGTCCGACTGACGCGCAACCGGGACTAATGGAGGTACATTGGTGTCACCTCGTCGCACTTTTGCCATTTTGGCTGCAGTTGATGGTGTTTTGTTCTCCAATTGTGTGTTTCTTTTCCCTCCTATTGATGCGGTGGTGTTGGAATACCAGTTTAAGGTGTATGAATGGTGTTGAATTGAACTGAAAGAGGGAAAAGCTTTGCTTGATGTTTGTATCATTATTATAGGGTTTGTATGGATTTGGTGCGCTCCAGGGGGGCTTTGCTATCGATTGTGATTTTTTCCATTTTTAATATATCACGACATGCGAGATGATCACTAATGGTGATGGTGCTGTTGTTTGGACAACCTGGTTGCTTATTTGGTTGCTCACAGTTCTTTGGGCGACTTAAGGAACTACGTCATTGTGCTTCTTATCTATTCGAGTTTGTATTTCAGAGAAGAGTTACCTTTCCCTCTTCAAGACAGCATTCACTAAAACGTGGAATTGTCTTACCTCATTGACTCATGTCAGTTACTCGACATCGCTCATTTGTTACGTCGCTGAGTATCCTGTATCTTAGCCATCTTTTGGAGTCGCTATGGATCTGAACGTATAAGAAAATGAACAGCCTTTTATGGTCTACATGTTTAGTTTATCGATCCTAGATCTGATGTAGCAATAAACTTTGTTGGTTCTTTGTCTAGCACCAGACTGCAAACTTGTGGCATCTTTCAATTTACTCGGAAGTCAGAATTTCGTAATGCATAGCAAGACTTTTTTTTTTTCTTCTCTCTCGTACTTGCTTTCATTCTATATGGAGTGGAGATGGCTTCTCACATTTCCAGCGAGTATCATCCTTTCCTCATCTTCTTAAGTATATTCTATGAAAATTTAGTTTGCTTTCTTTTCATTGTTGCGGGTGTTAAGGTAGGAAAAACATGCCTGTTTGGCCTTGGCAATGCCTATCAATTGTCAATTTCTTTGGTTGACACAAGAATCTCCTTTGAAACATTAAATTAACATGTTTGGTGGTGTCTAGCAAGCTAGCCCGGTGATATGACTATGTTACTGGATGGCCATGACCTTGGAGTTTGGGCATTTGTATTAATTTGGGAAACTTGATGGAAGTGCATGTGGACATTGCATTTTAAACACATGTTTCTTTGTTGAGCTTGAGTGGATACATTCTCCCTTCTTTGTTTCCTGGCTTTCTTCCTAGTTCCCTGCTGTTATATCCATCTCTATCTGAAGCTGAAGTGTCATTCCTCAGTGAGACCCTTGGCTTTAGTTCCTTGTAAGTACAGAGACAAGAAATTGAACTCTCATGCTGTCTGGTGGCATAAGATAACTGCTGGAGTAGGCAAATTGGGTATGCAGAGGGATTTTATCTCCCACACTTACACGATATTTAAAAGTAATGCTAGGTGCCCTTTAGTGCCTGGCTGCCTAAAAAACGTAGTTGATTCGAGTCAACCAATCTTTTGTTTACACCAATGCTTTACTTTGCCATCTGGGTCATATAAGTGGATCTTTTGTGCACTCTGATTGTTGCAATTCACTGCTTGTCACGGTGTTGCATTAATTTTAGTTTGCTCCAGGATGCATGGTTTGGGCTGTCTCCGTGTATTGTGTTTTTATATTTATCAAGAAGACCATGGGATGATGAGATGAACAAACCTTAAATCTTTCCTGCAGGTCTGAAGCTGGAGAAGGCTGTCTGCATGAGAAGTGGGTGCTCACTTTCTTGCAGTGTGATTGTATTCTTCTTTCAGTTTGGTCCTTTTCATTTTATTTGCAGAGGCCATATGATGTTGGATTTGGCTTTACTTAGTTCTGTTTGTTACCACCATTCAAAATGCCAATTGTTAACAGAGCCTTCATAAATGGAAGAACATGGGACAATGAATAAGTTTGTTGCCTCTCACTTGCTGATGTTCCTGCTTCTTAAACATTTGTAGATATGTAGAGAAGGATGATTACGAGTGATCAAATCTTGTTCTTTTCTTTCTTATTGAAGAAATGAAGTCTCTTATATCCTTTTGCTCTACTCTTGCCTATAGAGCACAACATGACGGTCATGTTGCCTGGATGAATTTTGCAAGATGATACCAGATCTTACTGTTGGGAATCCTTCCATTAAGTTGAGTTCACTAAATTCTGCTTGTAATGGGTAATTAAGTATCCTGGCGTGATCAAATCTTTCTCTTTTCTTTCTTATTGAAGAATAAAGTCTCTTTATATCCTTTTGCTCTACTTTTGCCTATAGAGCACAACATGACGGTCATGTTGCCTAGATGAATTTTGCAAGATGATACCGGATTTTACTGTTGGAAATCCTTCCATTAAGTCGAGTTCACTAAATTCTGCTTATAATGGGTAATTAAATATCCTGGCTTTTTGATGGGGGAAACTTATGGTGACTCGGAAATAGGGTTAGGACTCCTATAAGTTAATCTTCAATGCATTGAAATTTTTTTTGGATGACGGTGGTGATGTTATTTCGGGAACTGTCAAATTGCTGGATGTTGAAATTGTAAAGATGGAGGACAATTTCTCATTTAGATGGTTGAAACTTTCTCAGCTTGATGACAGTTGATTACAGATATAGAAAGAGGTAAACGGCAAGGATGCCTTCCGGGAAGCATTGACCTTAGATCTAGCGGATCCCATCGTTGGTCCACCTGAGCTAAAGGTTCTCGCTTACCGGCTCTCTGTCATTTCTTTTGAGTGCTTTAGATCTCTGCAGGCTTCTTTAATCTGAAAACTTACATGTTCATTAGGGGTGTAAACGGTTCAGTTTGGTTCGATTTTTCTGAAAAACCGAACCGAACCGAACCATTAAGGGTGCCCTCTTGAACCGAACCAAAATCTCCTCGAACCGAATTAGAACCGAACCGAAAAATCAATTTGGTTCGGTTTAATTCAGTTTGGTTCGGATTAGTTTTCGGTTCCTTTTTTTTTTGTTCTTTTTATTCATTGCCGCCTGGATCGCTCGCTCTCTCCCCTTCCTCTTTCTCCCTGACCAACTTCTCATTATGCAACTTCAACTTCTCGTTCTCAACGGAAGCGGAGATCGCCTCTGTTCAACCGGTCGGCCACATTGTGCGCGGAGCCCGCGGAAAAGCCACTAAGCCCTGTGGCTGTAAGTCCTCTTTCGAGTGAGCTGGTTCCGTGCATCTACAGCTCGTTTGAATCGTTCATGACCACCGGCGATTCCATCAAAGGTAAGGTCCAGAGGCTCTGCAGCTTGTTCGAATCCACCAAGTCCCAGTCTCGGGGCGCTGATGAGGCCCAAACCGTAGTGGTTGCTCATGCCCCTTCCAAGCTGAAACCCGCGAAGTAGGTCAATTGTGGGTACGATCACGGCTGCTCGTTTAGTTTTCCAGGCAAGGAGGATAGGATTGTGGTGTATTTCACCAATTTGGAGGACGTTCGAGGATTGTTACGCCGTGAGGATGATATTAAGGGGATTCAGGGTTTGGGTCGGCGAGAGGGATGTGTCGATGGACTCGGCGTATAGGAAGGAGCTGCTGAGTGTGTTGGGGGAGAAAAATGTTAGCTTGCCGCAGGTTTTCAATGCTCAAAGCCGCCCTCTCCATTTCGAGGCCATCCACTAGCTCGCCTAACCCACTCCCTCAGCCCCTCCACCTCCGCATCCCTTTGGTGAAGCAGAGGGAAGAAGAGACATGAAGGTAAATCAAGTGTCCCACGAATCCAGGTATGAGCTGTTGTTTCTCATCCTCCCAGACGAACTCGAGGAGAACCCATATTCGCCCCGATCGGGGCTCCAACGGTCGTAGCTGTCGTACCACTTGTACGGCATCGCCGGGTTCGACGACGACGACTTCCGCGAGTCCGACCTTGGGTACGAGCCCGACGATCCCGCGTCTCCGCCGTGGTTGGATTTGCTGAAGAACCCGCAGATGATGGCGAAGAGGACGAGGATGAGGCCGCAGATGATTGTTACCTAGCTCTTCTTGACGGAACGGGGTCGAAAGATCTGGGAAGTAAGGCTGAGGAAGACGAAGAGCCAGAGAGAGTAGCACCGGTCTGAAAAGCCTTTGAGGGTAAAAAGCAAAGGGTGTATTTTCAGTTCGGTTCGATCCGAACCGAACTGAAATAAACCGAACTGAAAGAAAAAGAATGGTTTGTTTTAGTATCCGAACCAAAAACCAAACCAAACTGAAATGCACAAAATGTTTTATTTTGTTCGGTTCAATTCGTATCTCGGTTCGATTTTTCGGTTCGATTCCGACACCCATAATGTTCATGTTTGATGGGGTGACGATTCACTACACCTCCCGAATGCAGTAGTAAATGCAGTAGAGAGTGGAAAAAAATGCTGCTGAAGCTGCACTGAGCTGTTTTAAGCTGGATTTAATTTCTAAATGCATGTGATGGTGAATTCAATCCGCTTATACACAAATGTAGTTCTATTCCTGTTCGGAATAGCAAGGTTTGTACAGAATAAATACATCTCAATACCAAAAGTTGCCATGACACTCAAATTGATCCATCTGTTATACTTGATAAGATCTAACACTAAGTCGCGATACCCTACATAAACATTCTCCTTATTTAATTGAGCGAAAGAAACACTTTCCTTTGTATTTTGGAGCCACTAAAAGTCTAAGTTCCGAACGTAGAAGAGAGCTAATGTCAGATGTACGGGCATCAGAAAAAGGAAAACAAAAAATTGGTTGAGCATTTATCCCTTAAAATCTCCTAAGCATGCTCTCTGTATCGTCCTTCTTTCTGCTCTAGCTTACAAGTATTAATCTGATCGATGGCATTTGTGATAGTCTCGTTGGCTTCTGGACTTCTTTGAGATTCACCCATTTGCGGCTAAGCTCATCCATGGCTGAGAGCTCGACTCTCTCATGGCCGAATAGTCCTCAAAACTTCCCTGTCAGACAATCAATTGAACTTTGAAAGAGATGCATTGGGACAATAGATATAGGAAAAAGGAGGAAACCAGACCGGCTAGACAAGAGAACTTGGGCATTGCTCACAAAGCGTATTACTAGGAGCTCCCTTCACTCCAATGAATGGGCAAAGAACGCGGAAGCAATTGCTCTCATATCATGCACCTGGCCACGCTGGTTCATTAAGGCATTTCTGGGCCTGGTTGGAGCAATCCGTCGTGTTTCCCAGACTGGATAGTTTGGTAGTGAATGTTTAAGCATAGCCTTGATGCATGAGATGACAGCTCTGTCCACTTCTCAACCTTAATATTGGACTGAGGGGAGCTTCTCGTTTAATCTGCTTGGCCGCACCACACTCAAAGCAAGATGTAGGAAGTGACGATGTTCTTGTCCTTCCTCTTCCCTTGCGCCCATATATATAGGCTGTCTATTTGGGGAGGTTAATATTATGATGCACCAGGACATGTACCCTTGAGTCGACCAGGTTTCGTGGGTTTTATTGGGATTTTGGCATTCAAATCCCATAGAATTGAATGAAAAGTGTGTAGATAAAAGTGTCCCACATAGGATAGAAGAGGTGATGGGAGAGGGTTTATTTTGAGGAACCTCTCAAATGGGTTTGGACCGCAAGGGATACCCCACTTTTGTGGAAGGGAGAGAACCTACGCCAAGCTAGGTTGGTTTCCCCCCTCACGCGCCGCCGTTCGTCCGGCCAGTTCGGTTCCGGGTCCACCCTCTATCAGTTTTTTATTTTTTCCGCCCGAACGAAAACCGAAGCCCTTCACAACTGTTCACGAACCGATGACCGAACAATCAGTTCGAAAATGTGACACTTCGTGGCATTTTGCATTCCCGCGAGATATTTCCCGACGCATTTCATTTCATCATTATCATTTTGTGCGATTATTCTGCGAAATTGCGTTCGAAGGAGTCCTCCGAATACGTACCACTTCGGAGGAACGAGATCCGTTCTATCCTGGAAGACGATTGTCCAATATCTTCGGGTACTGATTGAGGGGTCAAATTCATCTTAAGGACACGACGTTATTTCGTTGGGCTCGGATCAACATTGTGCTTATTTATTTGTACTACTTTCAGGTTAGTTTTCTCGATATTTGATTTCAATTTCTGATATACGAACTTAGCCGGACAACAATCTTAAGACGAATTTACTTCGGTTATGTTCGTATGCTTCTCAGTTAATACAAGTATTATGTATAGTTCGTATGTTCCTTGTCATAGTCACATAGGAATACGATTCTGGTTGTACATTCTGTTTGTACATTCTATTCGCACATTCTATTCATTCATTTTGTCCTTATTAAAATTTTCAATTCTATTCGTGAACAAATTTTTTGTTTTCATTCATATTAAAAATTTTCAATTCTGTTCATGAACAAACGATTCTGTTCGTAGTCATATATTTCTGATTCTGTTTGTGAGTATGTTCTGTTTTTATATTTCAGAAATGGCTTCGACTTCGACTCCGGTCAACCCTATTCTGAATCACGGAGAAAAGCCAAAAAAGTTCAATGGTACAGATTTCAAGAGATGGCAACAAAAGATATTGTTCTATCTCACGACCTTGAACTTGGCTAGATTTCTCAATGAGGATGGTCCTAAATTGGACGTTAGAGAGACAAATAAAGAAAAGTTGGCTACTGTGAATGCATGGAATCATTCTGACTTCCTGTGTCACAACTCTGTCCTCAACGGTCTGGAAAATACTCTCTATAACATCTATAGTCCGCTGAAAACGTCTAAGGAGTTATGAGATAGTCTGGACAAGAAATACAAAATCAAAGATGCCGGATTGAAGAAAATCATTGTCGGTAAATTTCTGGACTTTAAGATGGTTGATTCAAAGACCGTCTTAAGTTAGGTTCAAGAACTTCAAGTGATTATGCATGATATTCATGTTGAAGGAATGACTCTACGTGAGACATTTCAAGTGGCTGCATTCATTGAAAAACTGCCACCATCTTGAGAGATTTCAAAAATTATCTCAAACACGAGAGAAATGAGTTGTCACTTGAAAACTTGATTGTTCGGTTAAGAATTGAGGAAGACAATAGGCTGTCTGAGAAGAAAGTTGGGAAGAACCTAGAGGTTTCAAAGGCCAGTGTTGTTGAAGAATGATCGAAAACCAACAAGAAGAGGAAAACGCCTAACAAGTCTGGAGAGGGATTCACCCAAGGCCGGAAGAAGTTCGTTGGCAAATGCTTCAACTGTGGCAAGTATGGACATCGAGCCAAAGACTGCAGAGTCAAGAAAAGACAGAAAACTCAGGCTAATGTGATGGAAGAAATTTTCAATGGTGTTGATGATATCAATCTGACTGCTACGATATCCGAGTGTAATATAATGGGAAACCCCAACGAGTGGTGGATTGATACTAGAGCAACTCGTCATATTTGTACAAACAGATCGATGTTCTCGTCCTACACAACCGTGGGGGGTGATGAAAAACTTTATATGGGTAATTCATCAACCTCTAAGGTTGAAGGTGTCGGAAAGATTGCTGTAAAGATGACATTTGGGAAAGTTGTGACACTAAACAATGTGTTACATGTGCCAGACATACGCAAGAATTTAGTGTCCGGATCTCTTCTTAGCAAGAGTGGTTTCAAGCTGGTATTTGTGTCTGATAAGTTTGTACTCTCCAAGAATGAGATGTACGTAGGAGAGGGTTACCTTAGTGATGGTCTTTTCAAGTTGAATGTAATGACTGTTGTACCCAATGATGTTATGAATAAAGTTGTTTCTGCTTATGTGCTTGAGTCTCCTAATTTATGGCATGCTAGATTAGGACATGTTAACTATAAGTCGATAAAGAAATTAATGAATATGGGACTGTTGCTGAAGTTTGAATGTCCAAGTGAGAAATGCCAAGTGTGTGTTGAATTTAAATTTTCTAAGCCTCCTTTCCATTCTGTAGATAATAGAGTTACAAAACCTTTAGATTTAATACACACAGATATATGCGATATGAAATCAATATCGTCAAGAGGTGGTAATAAGTATTTTATCACATTTATAGATGATTGTTCGAGGTATTGTTATGTTTATTTGCTTAGTAGAAAAGATGAGGCTATGAATGCCTTGAAACTCAGTTGAATAAGAAAATTAAAATGATAAGGAGTGACAGAGGAGGTGAATATGAATTTCCTTTTGAGGAAATTTGTACCGAGTTTGGTATCGTTCACCAAATGACTGCTCCTTATACACCACAATCAAATGGTGTGGCGGAAAGAAAAAATCGATCTCTAAAGGAAACAATGAATGCATTGTTGAACAGTTCTAGTTTACCGCAGAATTTGTAGGGGGAAGCTGTCTTAACAGTAAATTTTATTTTAAATACAGTACCCCATAAAAAGACACAACAAACTCCCTATGAGAAATGGAAAGGCAGAATGTCTAACTTGAATTATCTCAAAGTGTGGAGGTGTTTGGCTAAGGTTGCGGTTCCTAAGTCTAAAAAAGTTAAGATAGGACCAAAGACTGTTGACTGTGTTTTTATCGGATATGCTCATAATAGCAATGCATATCATTTTCTTGTTCACAAGTCAGAGATCCCAGATATACATGTTAATACGATCATTGAATCAAGGGACGCTTCTTTCTTGGAAAATATATTTCTGTATAACATAGTATATGAGCCAATTGATAATAATAAGAGGTCTCGAGATACTATATCTAGAAGTGATCCTATGGAGGATGAACCTAGACATAGTAAAAGACAAAGGACTTCCACGTCTTTTGGACATAATTTCTTAACGTATCTGTTAGAGAATGAGCCTCGGACATTCGAAAAAGTTGTGACTTCGCCAGAAGCCCTGTTCTGGAAAGAAGCTATCAATAGTAAAGTTGAATCTATCTTGTCAAACCATACATGGGAATTGGTTGACCTTCCTTCCTCCTAGTAATAAACCACTACAATGTAAGTGGATTTTCAAGAGGAAAATGAAAGCGGATGGTACTATTGATAAATATAATGCTAGGCTTATAGTAAAAGGATACAAGCAACGAGAAGGTCTTGATTATTTTGATACTTATTCACCTGTTACTAGAATTACATATATAAGGATGCTAATTGCCATAGCAGCGGTGTATAAGCTTGAAATCCATCAAATGGATGTTAAAATGACCTTCTTAAACGGGGATTTGGAAGAAGAAATATATTTGGAACAACCCGAAGGGTTCATTGTTCCAGGACAAGAGAAGAAAGTATGTCGACTTATCAAGTCACTTTATGGATTGAAACAAGCACCAAAACAATGGCATGCTAAATTCGACCAAGTCATGTTGTCGAATGGTTTTAAGATTAATGAGTGTGATAAATGTGTATATGTTAAGAACATTCATAATGGTTTTGCCATTTTGTGCTTATATGTAGACGACATGCTTATAATGGGCAGCGATAGTGAGGTTATTAAGGTGACCAAACGCATGCTTACAAGTAAATTTGATATGAAAGATATGAGGGTTGCAGATGTTATTTTAAGAGTTAAAATCCATAAAACATATGGAGGATTAGATCTATCACAATCCCATTATATTGAGACGATTCTTGAAAAGTGCGAGAATCTAAATATTATACCAGTAAAGACTCCGATAGATGTTAATTTACATCTTTCAAAGAATACTGGTGAAAGCAAAGCTCAAAATGAGTATGCTAGTATACTAGGCTGTCTAATGTATGTCATGAACTGTACTAGGCCGGACATAGCTTGTGCTGTGAGCAAGCTAAGTCGATTTACAGTTAGTCCAAATGAAAATCATTGGAAAGCTATGAAACGTTTATTGGGCTACTTAAAGCAGATTCAAGATTATGCTTTGCATTACACAGAATATCCGGCGGTACTTGAAGAATACTGTGATGCAAATTGGATAACCGGCACTAAAGACACAAAATCAACAAGTGGATATGTATTCACACTTGGTGGGGCGGCAGTGTCTTAGAAATCATCCAAACAAACTTGTATTGCTAGATCCACTATGGAATCAGAATTTATTGCTTTGGATAAAGCCGGTGAAGAAGCAGAGTGGCTTCGAAATTTTTTGGAAGATATTTCTAATTGGCCTAAACCAGTGCCCGCTGTTTGTATACATTGTGACAGTCAAGCGGCAATAGGAAGGGTAAGGAATGTCATGTATAACGGTAAGTCTCGACACATACGTCGAAAACATGACACAATAAGACAACTTATTTCTAGTGGAATTATCACCATTGACTATGTGAAGGCAAAAGATAATGTTGCGGATCCATTGACAAAAGGCCTAACTAGAGAGATGGTTGCGAAAACATCAAAGGGAATGGGTTTAAGGCTTATAAACAAGTCATCATAGCGGAAACCCTACCTAGTTGACTGGAGATCCCAAGATCTAGGTTCAAAGGGACAACTAAGTTATGAAGACAGTGTAAAGTACTGTCAAATTTTTGACTCATTTCCGGATGAAAACAGTACTAATATGTGAAGGTTAAGCAAAAGCTTTTAATGATTTTGAATTAAGTATGTAATATACTATATGTTCAGAAATTACCTATGTGAGTGAGAAGTGAAAGCCGCTTCTGTGAGAATTGAAAAGGGCCGAATTCTCTAAAACACTCATGAGACCAGCTGGTGTTCATGGCCAAAACGAACACAACAGTGAAAACCAATTTTGGTTGAGAAATAGTTGTGTGATTTCTATTATCTAGGCTTACACCAAAGGTTGGCAGTTCAAAGACATCAAATCTATTGATTGACCAAGTAAGTCCGATAGGTTTCACTAAGGAAAGTTCAAAGTCTCATACTACTTATCCTGATGCAACGTTTTCTCATGGAATAATCGCACATTGCATCTCATGCATACACGAAGAGTCTTGATATCAAAACTTTTCATTCATGTGGGGGATTGTTAGGATTTTGACATCCAAATCCCATAGAATTGAATGAAAAGTGTGTGGATGAAAGTGTCCCAAATAGGGTAGAAGAGGTGATGGTGATGGGAGAGGGTTTATTTTGAGGAGCCTCTCAAATGGGTTTGTGCCCCAAAGGGTACCCCACTTTTATGGAAGGGAGAGGACCTACGCCAAGCTAGGTCGGTTTCCCCCTCTCGCGCGCGCCGCCACCGCCGCCCGTCCGTCCGGTCGGTTCGGTCCGGGTCCACCCACCCTCTATCGGTTTTTTATTTTTTCAGAACAGACACGTTGTTTAGAATTGATTTATTTATTATTATCATTTTTATTTTTTGGACAGACAAACATGTCTGCTCGTGAGGTTCAGTTCGCCCGAACGAAAACCGAAGCCCTTCGCGACTGTTCACGAACCGAACCGGTTCAAGTGAACCTTCGCTACTGTTCACGAACCCTGGCAACTCTTCATTTTCGCCACTAAAATATGACCGAACAGTCAGTTCGAAAATGTGACACTTCGTGGCATTTTGCATTCCCGTGAGATATTTTCTCGACGCACTCAAGACAATTTTTTCACTTCATCATTATCATTTTGTGCGATTATTCTGCGAAATTGCGTTCGAAGGAGTCCTCCGAATACGTACCACTTCGGAGAAACGAGATCCGTTTTATCTTGGGAGACGATTGTCCAATATCCTCGGGTACTGATTGAGGGGCCAAATTCGTCTTAAAGACACGACGTTATTTCGTTGGGCTCGAATCAACATTCTGCTTATTTATTTGTACTACTTTCAGGTTAGTTTTCTCGATATTTGATTTCAATTTCTGATATACAAACTTAGCCGGACAACAGGTTTGTCCTCATTCACAGTTCGCACCTTTTCTCTTGTCCGTGACACCGTTTGGCCTCATTCACAGTTCGCACCTTTCATCCGTGCATAATACAGTCTCCTTTGAATCGCAGGCACACATTAGATATCATCTTTTTAGTCATAGGAACTTATGGCAAATGACTTGGTTTCATCTCTTCAATTCACAATGCATTCACTTCCATTCCAGGACCGATACTTTCATGAGTAAGTTGACAATCGAGACATCCTAGAATGTTCATGCGATGGATCCGTCATCGTGTTCTATCACCAGTTGATTCACGAATTCTTGTGATACTCCATTCTTCCCGTTTATGTGAAGTATGGATATGCTGTATTACTTCAAATAGCTTGTCAAAATCAATAGACGAGATCTTTGATTTGATCTTTCACTTGTTTATCCTCCTTTAAGTCTTCCTTTATCTTAGCCTATTGTTTCGTGTTACCCAAGCTCATTGGTCCTAACATAACTAGGAAATTTTCAGCAGATTATGGGACAGGAAGCAAACTTCCGTTGTGATTGTATTCGAGTGTAGCTTGAGTCCGCACCAATGGAAAAGATTCAGCCGTACTATGATTCTCACCCTGACAAAGTCTTGCTCATTGAACACCAATCACAGAGAGAGAAATAAAATCAATCTAGTCCAGGTTTTTCTTTCTGCCGATGAACTGTCAAAAGCGAATGGACAAGCCAGCAGTCAAAAGTGCCAGACATTTGATTGCTTCCAACCACAGTCCATGATCAACAAGACATTCTAGCCTGAATTCGAATCTCCGAACCGGATGCAATCCCAGCCGTTGAATTTTGTCAGATCACAAGAGACTCACGTAGATTACTCATGATTAATGATTGTGATAAGCTCTATACCTTGCCGACTGAGTCGTGGCAAGCATTTGCTGTGGTCATGTCATCAAACTGCATTCTGTTGTCTCCATTAGTCCATGCCAAAGCCTTACGGAACCCATGAACGAGGCATTTTCTTAACGCTGCACGAATCTGCTATTTGTTTGGGGCTTGCGTGAAATAGGAGTCTTGTCTCGAGAAGGGTGTCAGGGTACAAGACACTGATGCTGATGACCTTTAGGTGACATTCCAATCCAATTGCATGTGGATTTATATGGGTATTCTTTCTATTTGTCCTGCTCATTTTGATAGTAGATTCTGATTCTCCCCTCGAGAAAAAAACTCATGGTTTCTCATGGTTTTGAGTGCCTCTACCTCCCTGAGATTTTGTCGATTTAAGCAACTAGTTTGCGCCTACACGAATTTAAAAAAACATGTCATGCTTGCAGAAGCGCTAAGAGCAATGGCGAATCAGAAACATAACCACGTAGTGCCCTACTCTAGCTTTTGTGCCTCAAACTAAATCCACTTTCACGGTTCAATCAAAAGCAAGGCATCCATGCCGGGTGAGGGGATTCACAGGGAATCACTTCCTCACGGGAAAACTCCTAGTGATTGCGCCGAGTAGGATTTGAATTACTTCATCTAGCGATGGACGCATTTGGACAAGTAACTCTGTAATCTAGCTCGCGCACGCATTATTGATGTCAACGGAGCTTGCTGTTTGAGATGTTCATGTTGCAACTTAGGCCAGATGCAAGAAACAAAGTTGGGGGCATACCGTATAAGCTCATAAAAGGACAGACACAAGGGGCTAAATTTGCTTCTAAATTACCGGGATGCCGAAAGATAGGTGTATGAACCAATGACTTAGATTGAGGTCTTATCAAATCTCTTTCTATAGTCTAATTTCTACTAGAGTTCATGTAGTCCCCCAAAAATGTTGTCAAGCTTGGATGACAACGTCATCGACATGAAAGAGATCCCATGGTAATTTGTAATTCGAGGGGAAATTATAAAAAAAAAATCATCCTCATCTTTTCCTTTAATTACCATCGGCACACTTTAATTTTGAAAACTTATGCTATAAAAATTTTTAGATATAAATTATTATCGATAATGAAAATATTTTTCAAATGTCGATAATGAAAACATTTTCTGTCGACTAACTTTTTCAAACGATATAAGTGGTTATTTTTTTAAAAAAAAAATTTCAAATCAATCATTTTTTGCGAAACAAACCCACCATAAATCTCAAGTTTATAGCATAAGCCTTTGGAATTATTGGCTGGAAAGTTAAATAAGAAACTTGAAGATTATTTCTTAAGCTATTAACTACAAATTTAATCTAAAAAAAAAAAAGAACTACAACTGGGCCGTTCAACTGGCCCGTAAAAAGTGGCCCTTTTGGACCGGGCTACTATTCAGGCCCAAGCGAGCCGGGTCAGACCGGATCGAATAAATCCTCCGTACTTCGCTCCGGTTGGCAAACGCTCGCGCCAAGAAACGCCTCCCGCCGCCGGCGAGAGCTCCCACGGCCATGGCGAAACGGCGCCGCCGCGAAACTCCTTGTTCCGACGGTTCCCACTCTCTCCCCACTCGCTCGAACCAGCACAACCGTCGTCCAGATTCATGCGAAGAAGCGGAGTCTCAGAGCGGGCGCCGCCGTAAAGCGAAGAAGGTAAAGACGTTCTCGGCCTCCGAAACCCTACTCGTTCAATCCGAGACGACCGGAGCTTCTTCCGCTTCGAGCCGGTACGCTTCGCTCGCGTGCTCGATCGAGCTGCGTCGCGAGGTGAAGCCGAGGAGGAGGGAACCGAGTAGGCGAGGGCGAGAGGATCGTCGTGAATGGGCCTACAATTCGCGCGATCTTTCTGGATGTGGAGGTGCGTGTTTTCGACTCGGTTCTTGCAAGGTTGTGCGAGGATGAGAGAGGACAATGTTCGTTTTTTCCGCGGTTTGTGTTTTTGGCGTCGCACATGTCTTCGCCGGAAGGCGCTGCTTAGTATGCCGATGGATAAAGTTTCTGCGCATCGAGTTTGTTGAATCTAAAGTTAGCAGACCGGGGCTTCTCGAGTCCTCCGCGTTGCGTTTCCATTGCGCGTGCTTACGACTTCGCGCGACTTCGTTTCTACTTCTCTTCGACAATGTGGACTGCATGTGCATTTGTCCTGACTTCATTGTCATTTTCATCTTGTGGATAGACAAGGTTGTGTTTGTCTCCTACAACATTTTGGGTGTCGAGAACGCAACGAAGCATCAAGACTTGTACGCTGATGTTCAGCCGAGGTTCATGAAGTGGAGGCGCCGGAAGAAGCTCATACGCGAGGAGCTTAAGCTTTATGATGCCGATATCGTTTGCTTTCAGGCAAGTTCTCTCTTTGCATCCTTATCGGGGTTCTGTGTCGAAATTACACGATCTTGTGACTTATGAGGCACTTGTCGCCAAAGCTAGATAAGGGAGGTTTGCGATTGACCAAGCCAAACATAGAATCTTAATTCTATTTGAATGAAGGAAGATGTGAAATCGATGTATTTGCTGTGTAATTTAGGAGCTTGATTTTGAAGCATGAAGCATATTGACAATGTTTTTCTTTGAGTTGCCTGTCTACACAATGTTTCTTTTTTCCTGTTTGTTGACTGTTATTCTCTTGCTGATATTACATTAATGTTGCTCATCTGCCCTTAACAATGTTTAACCTTATTTATTTGTATTTTAAGACTTGTTTGATGATATTTTCTTTCTAAAGCTCAGTACGAATTCATGTCTTTTGTAAAGATTTACTGAAGAAAGATGATCTGTAAGATAGTAAAGTTCGCCCTTTTGTGGTATTGATCACTCTTGTGCTTCCTCTAATCATGAGCCCACGTCGCATAAATTCACTTTTGTCTGGTAAAGCTATTGAGGCAACAATCTTTTCATTGAGTTGCATTTAGAGTGATGCTTGTGATCTTCTCTCCCGTATGACTGCAGGAGGTGGACCGCTTTGACGATTTAGCTGATCTTCTTAAGAAGGATGGCTTTGGAGGTGTTTACAAGGTATGCTGAGTTACTGCTTCTATCGAATTTGTAGACATAAGGTTAAATTGACTCGTATTCCTCTTTCACTCCAGGCTCGAACAGGTGAAGCAAATGATGGGTGTGCCATATTCTGGAAAGATGATCGGTAAGTTGCATTTCTTTCTGGTTTGTAGTTTACTTATCTAAGTACTTTTGTCGTGTCTAGCTTCTGGCTGTTTGTCATTTTCTAGGAACCTTCTGGGAGAAACTCACATGATACATGGGTAGTTCTCAAATTAGGCAGTAACCTAAATCTGGGTGTGGTTTTCTTGTTCCCATAATATTATTTATCGCTTGAAGTTATTACTTTAAAGCTACTTTGCATCTGTGACATGTTGAAATTTTGTTTATTATGGTATACGTTTGTATCATATTCCAACTATTAGCGAGTCATGTTCTTAACACAGATTAACCCTTGTCCACCAACATAATATAGAGTTCAAGACTTTTGGACTTCGTGACAATGTTGCTCAACTTTGTGTTTTAAAGGTATGCGCTAGATTGATCTTTTGCAGTATGGACTCCCATTGTTTAAGTATATTATTTTCGTTATTTTTTTTCTCTGTATTTGGTGAGTGCCTTTGTTTTAAGTTAGTAAAAGACCTTGAAGTAAGTGAGAGAGACATGAAACTGTTTGTTCCTTTTCCTGTACTTCTTGTAACGATGTACTCTTCTCCAGATGGTTTTACTGGACAGTATATGGATGTTCTACTGATGAATTTTCGTCAGATGAGCTTCAATTTTGATATTCGATGCATGTGCAGTTGTCCTGGCACTTTTTGTGTAGTCTATTGTATTTTGATTTCGTTGGCAGAGTTCCCCAGTTTCAAGCTGCACGCATTCCTATGCTTCTTGGTACTAATTGCTATTTATCTTCCTTTTTGGCGTAGATGAAGCAAAGAGTTGTATCCAACTCACCTGCACAGTCATCCGAGTAAGTTGTAGTGCATTGTCTTTATTTATGTTGATAGGTTGTTATTCATCTTTTTGCAGCACACGACAAGCTAAGTTTCTTACGACATTCGAGCTCTTACTCTATTCTCCTTTGTGTTATGAGAATAGAGCAGAGTACTTTCAATGTGTTAACCCTTTGAAGTCAGAGAACGTGTTAAAGGACATATTTTATGTGCCATAGCATGTGCTTTGATGTATTTTTAGTGCTCGAATGACATTTAGTGTTGCAATAGTTCTTGTAACATTTGCGGAAAATCCTTAACAGATGTCTCTGTTAATCTTTATTTATATATTTTTCCTAATTAGGGTGACTTCTCATATTGATTCACTGCCAAGGTGTGTTGGCTCTGTGCGAAAGCCTATTTTAAGCAACTTTGGGTTGTCATTGGAGAGCATATGGTTGAATTTTACATCCTTTGAAGAAGTATACCTGCTTAAATTGTGTCACGTGAATGATTAAACTGGATCTAATCAGTTTTTGTTTTCTCTCAGAGATGATCATAAAATTTATTAGTTATACCATGCTTTTGAAAACGCATAAAGCACCTAATTTTAGCCTAGATTAACTTTCTACATAATGCGTCACACAATTCATATTTTCACATGTCTAATGATTCTGGCATTTTGTTTACATGTCTAATGTAGGAGTCCGAACGACCAAAATCAGCTTTTGCTTGTCGCCAACATCCATGTGCTGTTTAACCCAAACCGAGGAGATGTCAAGCTAGGTCAGGTATCAGCTGCTCTGATGTTTCTCATGCAGGGTTATGCTTTTTTCCTGTACTGCATTTGACTCTTCAGCACATGATTCCCATTTGCACAAGGTGATCCTGCTTCCTCCATGGCTAAATGTGCATGTTGACACAAGCGAGCGAGAGAGAGAGAGAGAGAGAGAGAGAGAGAGAGAGAGAGAGAGAGAGAGAGAGAGAGAAACCGAGGAGATGTCAAGCTAGGTCAGGTATCAGCTGCTCTGATGTTTCCCGTGCAGGGTTGTACTTTCTCCTGTACTGCATTTAACTCTTCAGCGTGTGATTCCCATTTGCACAAGGTGATCTTTCCTCCATGGGTAAATGTGCATGTTGACGCGAGAGAGAGAGACAGAGAGACAGAGAGAGAGAGAGAGAGAGATCGTTGTGGACTCCATAGAATGATGCTGGTTATATAGATTTGTGTTTCTGATATCCTTGAAGTAATTTTTTCTGAAGGTTGTGTATCCTTTGGATCTTAGTGTGCTAATATGAAAAGTAACATTGGTTGTGCAGATTCGACTGCTTCTTGAAAAGGCTCATCAGCTATCCGAAATCTGGGGCAAGATTCCTGTTATAATTGGTGGGGACCTGAACAGCATGCCCCAGGTGAAAAGCCGCAATCTAGCGAAATATTTGGTTCTGTTGAGTGATCATATGTCTGGTCAGAGTTTCTAATACTTAATTATAACATTTTCTTCCATTTCATTCTCAGAGTGCCATTTATCAGTTTCTTGCTTCATCAGAGGTAAGTTTAGTTTCTTGATTACCACTGTGTTTGAACTATGCTAGTTAGTCGCATGTCTAATGACCTTAGATGTAACTTTTTTGACTAAATCCTAATTTGATTGTCTTCATCCTCTATGAGGAACCGAATGGATATTCTCTCCTTTGGAATTTACTGCAGTTGGATATCCGACTACATGATCGCAGAAAACTCTCCGGACAAATTGGCTGTCTATCGGCAAACAGTTCTGTCAAACATCAAAACAGGAATTCATCGGGGTATCTTTAAGATTTTCCCTTACATTCCTGCTGAAACTTATTATGAGATTAATTTTTGTCAACTTAGAAGAACGAATGATTGGGTTTACTCAAAATTAAAGCCAAATGAAGGGGTCTCTAATCAATATTCCGTGGAGAAAATTACCATGATAATCTCGCATTTAAAATGATAAAACAAGGTTTGCGTATTATGATCGAGACTTATATATCATCTGAATCGTTTTATCTTAAATGTAAATGCAGCATCAAATGGATGCCTGCATTGAGGCAATGTGTAAATAGGTGGAATGATGACGAGTTAAGACTTGCCACAGGCAGCGAAAAAGTTACTCATCTTCAGCACCACCTAGATCTCTGTAGTGCTTATTTTGGTATTCCAGTAAGATGTTTAGCCATCCTCTTGATATTCTGTTCCAATTTTACTTTATAATTCGAAGTTTGTAGTCTGCTGTGATTTACTATCTAAACATGCAATTGATTGTTAACATCGCCTTTCGATTTTATCCTCCAGATTAAGAACTTAATTGCTCTATTTCTTTTGTAACTTTTCAGGGAAGTTGCAGTACCAGGGACAACTGTGGGGAGCCCTTGGCAACTTCTTACCACTCCAGGTTCATGGGAACTGTTGATTATATATGGTAACTTTTTTGTGACATTGGGTTATTTATTTTGATTTATCTTGCTTGATATTCAACAAAATCATTGTGTTTCGCAGGCATACGAAGGAACTTGTTCCTATTAGAGTTCTTGAAACTTTACCTATTGATGCTTTAAATCGTACAGGAGGTCTTCCAAGTAAGGTGAGATATATTTGTAACCATGGCTTCTTGGTGAAATTTTGTTTTCAGGAACAGAGTTCATAGCCAAGAATACCAGTAGTTCAGAACTTTCTTTGTAGGAGGGCTTTTATGTGTATCATGAAAAGAGAGTGCATTGTCTACAAGATCTATCGTATGAACTTGTTATCTATTAGTTCGCAAAAATCGAGAGGATTGCTAGAATTTGGTAAATGGACGAGCCCGAGTTTTGCCTAACTAGAAAGAATTTTGTCTGCGTTGCACAGTATTCGTATCACATGCGTTAGTTTAGCAAAGTCTTACATAAGTTTTAGATGTATCGCCGTTAACATTTTCATTTCTGCGCCTTCACAGAAATGGGGGAGCGATCATCTTGCTCTGGTATGTGAACTAGCCTTTTTGGACAGGTAACTTATGTAGATTATCAGAGATAAACTACATATTTCTTTTTTCCATCTAATCATTGTTCATTCTTTTTATGAGTAATATGTGCTCGAGTATATGTCTGAACTGAGTCATCTTGATTTCTAACTGTAAAATTGAACGTTTAAAGGTTGCCTTTCTGACATGAAATTTTTTTGTACCTTCACCATGAGTCAATGAGCATTGTGGCTTGACGCATTAAACGGAGTAAATTTCATAAGCTCATTTCTATGCATTTTTTCTATGATCGGGTTCTCCATCTTACTTGATCTCATGAATATATGGCCTATGGGTGCCTCCTTGCAGGCTATTTGTTTATTGACTCAGTCACCATTATCACAAAAGGCGCTATTAACAAGTCAAAAACTTGGCAGTCACATTCACGTTCAAGGCATCAACCTCTCTGTTATAACTTAAACCTCCGTGACCAAAACAAGTAATTTGTTATGCTACTCTTTGTGCCTCAGAGCAATCACCTTCTTGGGAAATCATCAATCTCCGAATTTCTCCATGACAACTGGAATGTCGCCAGAGTACCTCCCTTGATAGTCTCAGTTAGTTTTATATACAACATTCACACGCGCATGCACATACACCCCTTTAGGTTAGAGGAGTCTCTCGCTACCAAAGGCTTAACTATTGAGCTCTCTTAAGAGGAGATTTGAAGTTCTCAAAACTCTCGTGTGCACATGAGATCATCTTCTTCCATAGGAGTTTTAGTCGCCTTGTTTTTTCAATCCAGAGATGGTTCGGCAGAAATTGCTCAGAACCCTGTCACAAACATAGGCCGAGCTCTTTAAGTTGTAGCATCAGGAGAGATGGAAGTTTGTCTGATGAGGCTGCATTGTCTGTTGTTCTGATTCTCTGAATGTGCTCCATTTGTTCTCTACCTTATGCAAATTCAAATATACGGTGTGTTGCATGCAGACTTGTATGAATGGATAAAGTACCTATAGAATAATCACTTAAAGAAAAAAAAATTGTACAATTAGCATGCAGACTTGTATGAATGGTCCATGAAGAAGCTTGAATATGTTGCTTATCTACAGTAGTCTTGAACTGACGACAAGGGAATAGTGTGGTACACCGTATGTTGGTTACTTGTATTTGGTATCAAAGGAGACGTAACAAGCGTTGACATTTTGCCCCCAAGGCAAGGCGGTAGGCTCAGCAGTGACGTTTCTGTTTCTTGCCTTTGTGATTGAGCTTGACGCGGTCCAATGCTGCACCAATAAATTGAATGAGAGTGGGTGGAGATTTGCGCCTGCTCGCCCTAATAAATGGGTCATGGCCTGGAATTTCCTGCTCTGCGACATTCATTTATTGCTCCACTCACTGCCCTAGCGAAAAAAGGAGAGACTCGAGGGGGTCATTGAAATGTCAATGCTTCTTTTGCTTTCATTCTAGAATTCAGGGAATTTGTAGATTTTGGCAGGTTGTGCTGCTATTTTCTAAGATTAACTAGTCAAATCTAATGGCACGAGGAAAGTGGATACGTTCAAAATCGTTTACTTTTCTTGTTTATCAAGTGCTCCAAGGCTTCAAGAAAAAAAAACATCGTTCCGGGGCACTTGTTAACAATATCTTTATAAGAATCGGATATTGAGTTTTGTGGAAGGCAGATCCGCGATAATCTGTTCTCAGCTTGAAAGGGGATCGTGATGAGTTGCCATTTTTTTTCCCTTTGTTGGAAATGGTGTTCAGGCAGATCGAGAAAAGTCGTGTGTGAAGAATCCCAAACGATTGAATGTTGGTGACTTTCCGGGTCTTTCCCAAGGAATCCCACCTCATGGTGCGGAGTTGGCCGTCAATTATGATAAGAGTAGAATGATTGGCCCGAATGCGAAAAGAGGGGCAAGTGGTGATGAATATTAGGGAGGAAGCAAAGTAGTGAAGAGCAGCTCGATCCTAGGAAAGTGACTTGTTTTCGGCCTATTAAATGACCTATAGATAACCCATTAGGCAGTAAAGGGATTGAGTGGGGTGGGGATGTTTAATTTCAGGCAGCGGTTCGATTTCTACGTTTTTGTAAATAGACAAAGTAAAAAGACTATGTTAGAGAGAGAGAGAGAGGGAAGAGTTATAGTATGATGGATGAACAAAAAGAACCTATAGATAGATCTTAGCATAATAACACCAAAAATAGCAAAAGGGAAAAAGAAATTTAAGTGAGATAATCTTGTATTGAAATAAAAATATTCGTGCATCTCAAACGTATACAACGTTTGGTAAGATTGAAAAACTATATGGTATACGGAGTATTCAACGCATCTGGCTCAGATAATTTTGCTAGCGAAGTACAATGGTAGTTCATGTTTGATTGCGAAAGTGTTTGGTTTTAGTTGTCGCGGTCGTGACATGAGTGAAGATCGAACCAAGGACTAGGAGGTTCATCAGCTTCGCAAGTGCGCGGACAATTCCCACGTGGCTAATAGTGAGAGGCATGAAAAATGAACATACTCGCCACCCTTTAGAAAGTAAGTACTTGTGCATGATTAAAAAGTGAGCCGGCGGTCATGATTTGGAGACATGAAAAGTACATCTAAACAACTACTTAAAGAAAGCTTGTGTAAAGTTCAAGCATTTGCATTGTTTCAATAATGCTTAATATCAATTCAAGCTATATAACCTCTTTTTCTCTTAAACTTCGTGCTACTAGCACCTTTGAAGCATATGGCTAGACAAGAAGGTTCGAGCTTGATTAGTCACGGGATCTACATAACTAGGACTTCCCTCAAACTTTCGACGCAATTTCCCATCAAACCCATAAGCTTATTGCAGGCAGAAGATTTCTGATTTTTTTTTATATTTTTTGCGGGCCCTCCATAGATTGCTGCTGGAAACTGCGAAAATTAATGAAAAAGAGCGGGATTCGCGCTACCAGAGGGAGTGTTCTTCACTGAAAGCAGAATTGCGGGGCATCTTCATGGGCTTCAATTTGGCGATTTCTTTAGGTATTACCAAACTTATTGAGGAGGGAAATGCATATGGAGATTTGTTAACAAATTGGGTCGGATAGATATGCCACTAATAGGTTTGCTTCTTTTGTTGTTAGGGGATTAGATTGAATCATGTTTTAGGAGAATAACGATATAATTTTCAGATTCTACTCCTTTTCTTACCAAAAAAAAAATGAATATCCATATACTCTCAGAATAAAGTTTGACTTCTATAGTCCTGTCTCTGATCATTTATATTGTCAATGGAGAAGGATAATGATGTGGTTCATGATCATAATTATCCTCGTACTCAGCAAAAATTAGAACCAGGAGACCTTGGACAGCTTTATGGCAGAGAAAAACCAGGTCCCCTGTTTCTAGACTGTAGACACACTCAAAATACTCACATAGATTAAACTAATTTCGCTCAGCTATATGCACTCCATATCCATTGCTTCATCAATCCAAGCAAGCTCATCGTTCCCTAAATCGAGGTCAATGTCGGGGAGATCATATACTTTGCGGTCATCAAAGAGATCTCTCGTGAGATCCACGCCGTCGAAAAAACTCCCAAACTCGTTATCGAGCATGAAGCTGCCCTCGCATCCCAAGCCAAGTTCTTGACTGGTTAATCCCGACGATGCTTGATCCACAGACGCATGAATGAGCCGGTCTTGTTCTGTGAAACCCGCCTCGTCTTGTGCACTGCTAAGTGAAGAAGACTTGTGGACATCAAGCACTGATGATGGAGATTGGTGGCGAAAAAAATCGTTTCTATTGTCTTCTGGTTCGCCCTTTGAATCATAATAGATCGACCTCTCCTTCTCCTTCTTCCTCCGCGATTCAATCTTCTGATCGATCTCGAGCTTCTTCTTCTGGTAGGCAAGAGCAGCCTCCTCTGCAGTGCCGTAAGTGCCGAGCCACACTCGGACCCCCCGAGTAGGATCGCGTATTTCCGCCGTGAATTTCCCCCACGGCCTCCTCCGGACCCCTTTAAAAGCAGACGACCCCCGAGCTCTCACGCTCGATTCGCTCAGAACGTCATTAACGCTAGTAGCACACTTCTGACGATTGTCAGCAAGGCACGGAGAGATCTCTTCGCACCATCCGTGTCTCACGAATGGAATCACAATCTCCTTAATAACCTGTATGCTCTTCTTCCTCGACGCGATACGATCGCCGCATTTTGCATCGTCTTCATCGCTTGAGGAGTCGGTCACGTCGGGGTCGCAGTACATGACGCGGATTTTCCTCATTGGAATCAGCCTCCTGTCTTCCCTGCCTGGTTTTTTCTTCTCTACTCTCTCAGTTCTCAAGTTAGAACTAAAAAATCGCCTATCAACGCCTGGCATTCTTTTTCTTCTTCTTCTTCTCTAGTGTGTGGGTGGACTATAAAGGAACGAAAGATATGATCTTCAATTCAAACGTTTAGGAAAGATAGAAGGCAAAAGGGAAACAAGATCTTTTGGCGATCTTTGAGAAACTTGGGTATCAAGTAAAACCCCAAACCCTCTGACCCAATCAACCCTCCAAACTCAAATTGAGAAACTGTTTGGTGTTATGACAAAGCCTGAGCAGAACAACCCCTGCAGCAAAATTTTGAATTTGGTAATAAATAAAAAAGAAGATCCTCAAACTTCGTAAATGATCATAATGCCTAAACGTTTGTATAAATCAGCCGGGAAGCTCAAACCCCACATCAAGAACTCTCTGCGTTCGTCCCGGAAAGGGACCAACAGCATGAACTTGACCGAATCCTCACAAACTGATATTACAAGGGAAGAGGTAAAAGAAAATGGAGCAGAAAAGCCACATACCCTTTTGATCTAAATGGCACAGAGAAGCTTGAATTGCTCCGTTTCTTGACCTGATCAAGAGACCAGAGACGAGTGAGCTCACATGCACAGAGCAAGAACAGAGGCAGAGCTGCTCGCAAGCTCCTGCGATCGGATCAGACCCGGACGACATATGCTATATCTCTTGGTTTGTCGGTGCCAAAAGAGGAATCTGAAGCAAATCAGGCCAGACAACTGATCAACAAAAGGCATGACTATCCTATTCCTATCCGCAGCACGCGAGTTTTCGAGTCACGAACTCCAACAGAAGCGTGGATTTCACTGTCCCTCCTGGCGAGATTCGTTTCTACAAACGGACGTGCGCACGACGGAGCGCGATTACAAGGTAATGAGAATCAGGAAACCGAAGGGGAGATTTATCTCAACACTCTCGAATCAAGAGTTGACCCTGCTCGGTCTCTGTTTCTGTCTCCATCTCCCCCCCCTGTGCTCAGTCTCTGTTTCTTATAGCTCGCTCTGGTGAAGTACTATTTGCGCACGCGGGCACAAAAGAGCGCAACCAAAAGTCCATTCATGAACTGTTTTTTTTTTTTTGATGACCCGGGAACCTCCCATTCGCCCGACAGGCTATTCGGTACTAAACTCGGGGGAAGGCTAGCCCAGCAACCCACCGCCGGGACCCCCTAATTAAATCGCTGACGACGCAGAGTTTCGAACCACTCACCTCCTGCGATGGCGAGAGAGCCCAAACCAACTGCGCCACCCACGGGTGGGTTTATTCAAACAAGATATTTGAGATAGCATGCAACCGAAGTGAGCTCCATCAGCCCATCTTATTTTATTTCATCATTTCGTAATGTTTTGCTTCTTTTTTCTTCTTCTTCTTTTTTTGTGGTCAAAGGCTCGAAAACTCAGAAGCTCCATCAGTCCATTGATTCATGACCCGATATTATTATGTCCTTTTAGCTCGAACCGGGCCAGCCCGAGAAATTGACACCCATTGACCCTGTCCAATTATCTTCACTTTGATGGAGCTTAGCATACTGATTTCAAGAGTTAAGCCTTATGGTTGGACTAACCCGTCCAAAAAAGTATTTAGTGTGGTAATTACACCTCATGTCAATTTAGGCACAATGTGACCGACCAACAAATCTCGAGACCTTCTGGATTCAAATGTAAAATTCTGTTGGCATGTGATTGGTCGACTGCGACAAAGTCTTCAAAGAAGGCAATGAACAATCTTCTATCATTGGTTTACTCCAGATAGAAAGATGGTGTCTGCGAGATCCAAATTGCCAAAACGAAAATCATATGATTTGACCCTCGTTTATCTTTATCGGCGAGAGTCCGTTTGCTTCAATGCATTTTTTAGATGTAGATTCGTGGAAAATAGTTCATGAGATTATGTTATCTCCGTTATTCAAGATGAATGGTGAGAGTATTGGTTGATGAGGATTGGGGTTGATTTTTAAGGATCGGATCCAATTATCAACAGCTGGGTCTGGTCGATAGGCTTCCCAATGATCAGAGTAACTGAGTGCAAAATTTAAGAATCGAGATCAATCGTGTGAACGAGTAGAGAGAGAAAGCGATGAAGAGTACACAACATATGAAAATCAATCACTTACAAGCAAGTATATATGAGGAAAATTTTGGATGTCAGCAATTGAGAGAGAGAGAGAGAGAGAGAGAGAGAGAGAGAGAGAGAGTAGGGGTGGAAAATCTTGGATATATTAAATTGCTGTTGTGAAGGAAATGGAGGGGAACTTTTATTTTGGGTCAAAGGCTCATTGTGCCTTGTTGGGATTTTTCAGATGGGCTAAATGAATAGAGGCCCAAATGGGGCAATCTCGTCATATCAAAGCCCATTGGGCTCTGCACCTGAAGATCTTGATGGACCAAAATAGAAAACCAAGCTCTTTTCATATAATGATAGGCTCGAAGGTCAGGCGAGCCCGTGAACAGATTGGATCTTTTTTTCTTATAATTTCGGGCTAAGTACGATTTTTAGTTAATCCGCACCACTCCTGGACACGTTGAAAGAATTCTCCAGAAATTACTTTTTCGTATCCTAAACTTCAAGAATTCATACCTACTAAGAAAATGCAAAAAATTCCGGTTACCTCGTTAACCCGACTAGTTGTTTTAATAGATCTCAACCATCTCGGTTTTTTGTCCACGAACAAATCGTTTTGTGCTTTACCTGAAGGAATTTAATATCTTATAATTTCACTGCGCTAAGATCGGTCATTGTCGAAAGTGAAATTGAACTTATATTTTTTTTTATAGGGGCAATTGAAAAAAATTAAATAAGGGAGAAAAGCAATTCTCCGAATTGTCTGAACTGTAATCTCACAATAAAGCCCAAGAGACAAGTTGGGCTTAAGATTAAGAAATATACATGTTTATTATCAACTTGGGTCTTGTTATGTTCCTCGAGTAACTATCCTCGAGTAACTTTCCATCATCTCCAAATAAAAAAAGATCTCCATCAAGATAAAGCTGGAAAAAGTATATTCCTAAAAAATATTCGACTCACGTCGATAGCACTCTAATAAAAAGAAATATGAACGGGACGCTAGTGAATACCAAAACCCTAACCTTTTACTAATATTGATTACATTGAATTCTCTGAAAGAGCAACCCATGAAGATCAAGAAACCCAATAAGTTATACCATTCTTATCGATCGACTTATTCATATGTTACTATGACATGATTTCTATCGGACATAGTTAAAATTGGAGTGAAGAGAATGTTCGATCCTATACTGACCACAGGAGCACTTAACTTTCGAGAAAAAAAAAGTTATTTCATTTTTAGATCAACGACTTGATAGAAGGGAAAGAGATTAAATAAGCGCGATTCATAATGTTTGGCGTGTGTTCATTTTTTTTTTATCAACGATGAATTGCCCTCTCTTCATCTGGCCACAACGCATCGAACAATTGAATTAAAAATCCAAAAACCACATAAATGAATCCAATATTAAGGGGTTGTTTGGTAACCGATCAAATAGTACCCGTTTCTATTTTTTTTGTTCTCGAGAACAAAAAAAAACAAAAATCATTTTGGTAAATTTTTTGTCCCCAGACACAAATTTGTTCTCAGAATTAGTTTTGAAATAGAATTAAAAATAACAAAAAAGTTGATTCTTGACTCTAGGAACAAGAATCAGAAATGAAAAAGAAAATTTTTTCCTTCTTCTTCTTCGTGGTCAGTCTTCTTCATTTTTCTTAGGCCAGGACCAGCAAGGGTGAGGGCTGGACCCTCATGGCCTAGGCAAGGGCTGCCCTCGCCTGTGGCCGATCACCAGCACTGGCGACCTGGCCATGGGCTAAGGAAGGAGAAGAAGAAAAAAAGAATGAAATATTAAAAATTCAAAATATTTTTAATAAAAAAAATTTTGTATAGTTACCAAACGTATTTTTATTCTTATTCTATTTCAAGAATAGAAATTTTGGGCGGTTACCAAACGCACCAAATACCTTCAAATACTTAAAAATTATTTTCGAGAATAAAATAAAAAAATTATTTTTGAGATAAAATTATTTTTGAAAACATAATAATTACCAAGCACATTCTAAAATTTCAACCAACTGTACCTACCACGCCGAGACACCAACAGTTCCATATTCCCTCGTTGTTCCGTCGTACTGAGGACAGCGAGGATCGTAACTTAATATGGGACGGAATTTCCAGTTCGAGTCAATGGGCGGTCGGTCCGTCGGAACGAGGACTGCTCAGGCCGTAATTTCCGGTGCAGCCCTACGGACGGAACTGGTTACGAGGAGATGACGACGTCCCCCTAGGATGTGCGGCAGCTCGCTGTAATGACGCGGTACAAAGGGCACTGTCCAACAGTAATAAAAAGCCAAGGAAAAAAAAAGGCGCACTGTCCCATCACCGCACATCCGCGAGGCTCGATCAACACGTCGCGGTAAAAATTAAAAAAAAAATGCTTTTTCATCTTTTAAGATTTCGAATCCGTGGGTGTCGAAAATCGCATCCGACAATCGAATCGGACCGGACCGCCGAAAACGGTGCGTAGTGTACCGACACGACGTCTCAGCACGAAAAGACGGGGCAGTACCCCAACTAGCTGAATGGGTGGGCCCCGGTGTGCCCCACCGCGTGTCCCGATCAAAGGCTTATCGTTTTTACCTCGTTTGATGGAGATGTCGTGAGTAGACTCGCGGTGGTCCCCCCGCACCGTGCTTTGCCTGATCAACGGATGGCGACGAAACTTCCGCATAAGTTCGAGATTGCCCATATATTCTCCCCCTCTCTCCCCTCTCTCTTTCTCTCAACATGTTTTTAATCATTTTTTGTTTTTTTTTGTTTTTTGCTTTTTCATTGGCAGAATTAAAGCAAAGGTTCGGCTTTCTTTGGCTTCCAATTGCCGAATCATCTATAAGCTTTTTCCTCGAAAAGCGCGACTTAGAATGCGTTTTTTTGTTTCGAAAAAGAAAATTAATAATATGATCATTTGAATCATTTATAAAAATACTAAACGTTTTTTATATTTAGATATAAAGTGTTGAAAAAAAAGTCACAAAAAACTCAAAATACGCCAAACGTGACATATTTATCTTGAATTTTTTTGTAACATCAAAAAATCCAAATTATATTTACTGTGATACATTTACCCTATACTTTTTTGTGACGTAAAAAACCCTAAAATTGTACTCGAGTGATACACTTACCAATTAGATAAACTTTTAGCCAAAACAACGTCATTCCACGTGGCCACCATGTTGACATTATTTACTTTCTGGCATCCATATAAGCAGATTTTTAACAATTCTTATTGACAAAAATGTGTTGCACATGTACAAATTTGGAATTTTTTTGTTACAAAAAAAAAGTTAAGGATAAATGGTGTCACAGTTGTTAGGGTATAAATACACCCTCGTCGATAGTAAGGCACATGGGTCTCAATCCTAGTGAGCCGGTGGGTGTCCAAGGGGCTGCCTTGGCGAGGGTTGCAGGGGACAGCTCCCCTGAGCCACTAGAAGGCTTTTATAATTTGGGTCCATATATCATTAATATTTTAGGTATTGAGTGGCCCAGGTTCTCGACTCGTGAGGTTTTCTCGTGCTTCCTATATACAATATCTTTTTCTTGTAATTAAGAATTGTAAGAGAAAAGTGTGGGTCCATATATCATTAATATATCATTAATATTTTGGGTATTGAGTGGCCTAGGTTCTTGACTCCCGAGGTGCTTCCTATATAAAATCTCTCTTTTTTGAAATTGAGAATTGTAAGGGAGAAGTGCGGGTCCATATATCATTAATATTTTGGGTATTTAGTGGCCTATGTTCTCGACTCCTGAGGTTTTCTCGTGCTTCCATTATACAATCTCTCTTTCTTGTAATTGAGAATTGTAAGAAAGAAGTGTGAGATGCTAATCACAGTAGAATCATCTGTTGGATGTAATCCTAATTCAAGGACAAATCGAAACAAAATCTTGTGTTTCGATTTCTCTTTTTTCACCTTTATTCTCTATTTTATTATATGTGCGCCTAATCCTAATAACAACGGGCATAATTTATGATTTTTGTATGAATTTTGCTCTAAATTATTATCAATAATGAAAATATGTATTATCAATTAATTATTTATAATGACACAAACGATTGTTTTTAAAAAAAATATTTTTTAAATTATTTATTTTTTACTGTACAAATAAAGTCGGTTAAAGTTTCGTATATGCCACCTAATTGAAATTAGGTTGACCTTTTTGTGAAGAGTCAAATTCAATGCTTCGTCTCTGCATTTGGGGCCAGACACGAGTCGTCCTTCGGTCCACTCGCGAATTATCCACGAAGCCACTCGTGTCACAGCGTGCAACAGAAACTTCCCCCCACGCGCCCCCGGGTGGGATCCGTTTCACCAGCCGTTCGATGACGGACCGGAGGCCCATACCATCCGTCGTTTTGGCGCGTTCGTACCCACGCTCCGTCCGGGTTGTTTGCCCTTTGTTCGAGCTGCACCGACCTTCATACACGTACCTAGAGGATTTTCAAAAAACACTTTCGTCCTCCGCTTTGAATTATGAAAGAACGCCTTTTTTTTTAAAGATAAACCGAGTTATGTATGTACAAAACACATTCAGGATAAAATACTTTAAACTTAGGCTCAATTCATTTCACAGAAAATTAATGAGTTGAATTTTTTTTTCTAAAAACGATCATTTATATTGCTAATAAAAATAAATAAACAGAAAATATTTTCGTCGTGCACAAATATATTTAGACATAAATTACCGTCGATTAATTGTAATACTTTTCATTAACTAATTATTTTAAGTGATAAAACTAATCATTTTTAGAAAAATATTTTTCAAATTATTTATTTTTCGTAAAACAAATGGATTCATAATTCATATCGTTTCTTTAGTCAATTAATGATTTGTCAAGAGTGATTTAGATGCCCGAAACATACGTATTCACATAAATAAACACAACATCCTCGTAAATTCTCATTCGATAGCACGAATCGGCAACAAAATGGAGTCAACACATGCGATTTTCTAATAAGATATTGCAATTTGAATAATCATATTACTTTTCTATGTGAATTTATTTTCTATGGTGCAATTGATGTAAATATATCTATAATAACATTATTTTACGATTCTATTACAGTGAGGTCCAACTTGTTAATATATTTGAAAAGAAAAAATAACATAACATAATACATCCATTCCTTATAGGGTTAATATCATGAAAAATCTCAAATGGGTATACCTGTAATAATTTTATCCCGAATTAATTTTTTGACTACAAAAAATTCAAAACTGGTACACTTATGATAAATTTACTCCGAATTATTTTTTGATCACCAAAAACCTCACATTGGTACACTTGTAAAAATTTTACCCTGAACTAATTTTTTTACCACCAAAAACTCCAAACTAGCACACCACTAAAAACACGAAACTTGTATATTTGTGATAAATTTATCCTCTGTTAGTGTCCACTGAATTGAATTAATATTACGAAAAATCATAAATTGATAAACTTGTGACAAATAGAGAGGTAAAACCCCAAACTGGTACATCCATCAAGTACCACGTGTCATCAAACTTAGCAATTTGATAATAAAATTTAATGAAAACTAACGAAAGAAAAATTTATCACAGGTGTACCAGTTTGTGATTTTTGGTGGTTGAAAAATTAGTTCAGGTTTTTTGTGGTCAAAAAATTAGTTCGGGGTAAAATTGTCACGGGTGTTCTAGTTTGAGGTTTTTTGTGATCAAAAAAATAATTTGAGATAAATTTATGATAAATAAATATACTAGTCTGAAAATATTTTTTGGTATTAACCCTTCCTTATATTTCTAGCCAAAAAAAAAAAAGAAAACCTTCCTTGTATTATGAATGGAGCATCTGCTTACATTGTACTCAGTGCGTCAGCTACGGCAGCCAGCATGACGTCAGGCGGGGTCAAATCGGGGAACGCGGGATGAAATGACGACCAGTCGCCTGTAGTGGCCCAGAGTCAGAAAGCAATAAGCATCCACAACACCACCACAGAGTACAGTCCCAACCACCCCCTTACATTTTTTCCCCCGGGAGGAACCAACCACCATACAACCACACCTCATTTTTCTTTTCTCTCTCTCTTTTTTTTTTCTAGTAACAATATATTTAAATTTTTCAGCGACTAAAACAGATAGATTCAGGCTTCATCCGCAAAAAAGAAAAAGAATTTCCACAATTATCATGAGGGAGATATTGTAATTTACGATTTCTTTTAATGAATTTTAGACTTAATTTTGATAGATCAAATCCGTCGCATTGCTCGATATATAAATTTTACAAATCAATATTAACTTATTCAAAGTCTCTCATTTCTTGTACCGACAAACTTGTCATCGACAGAAGGTTTGTTGGTTGCGGCTTTATTATTTTTGTAAATGATATGAGGGGATCGTGTTTTAATAAAATATTTTTTCAATCATTCATTTTTATCGAGATAAACACACCCGACATAAGATAATACATTACGGATTTATTCAGAGAACATCGAAGCTATCATGATGGAAGCCAGAGGCGAAAGCAACGCTCTTGATAAATACTCTGCACCCGATGCTAACTCAATCAAATACCGAGTTAGTAGTGTTGGCTCCATCACACTACATTGACATTCCCAAATACAAATGATTCCCGATGACTTTAGTGTTCATGCATGGCCCCCCCAAAGTCTTTCTTAAATGACCATATCAACCCTCAATCGATTCTATAGCCTAAGATAAACATTTCAAATTGCAAAGTACTCTGATTATATAATTCATCTCGGATTTGTGTAATATTTGGAACTTGGAAAAATCTTTATTTTAGGGTCCTTTTTCGATTACACGAGAATTCGAAACTTTGTAGCGTTTTAAAAATTGGGTTTATAAAATAGTGTCGAAGGTCACCAGGAACCAGTCATCAAGGCAATGCATGCCGTAAATAAAATATAGATGAAAGATTTCGGAACGACCTCGTGTTTTATGGTCAGAGCAAGGGAACATAGTTTACGACCATTTGCATCTTCTGCATAATATGAGCTGTACGACGCAGATGTTATAGGGCCAAAACTTCTCTCTCTCTCTCTCTCTCTGTCTCTCTCTCTCTCTCTCTCTCTCTCTGTCTGAGTTTCCCTTCAGATCTTGCAGAGAGATCGACGAGGACGGAAATGGAAGCGGAGAAGCAGAGGGAGAGGGAGAGAGACGGCGCGGACGGTCCCAAGAAGAAGGCGAGAGTGGTGGAAGCGCGGGAGGACGTCGAGGTGGAGGCGCAGCCGAGCGAGGCCGAGGTGGAGGAGTTCTTCGCGATCGTGCGGCGGATGCACGTGGCGGTGAAGTACTTCGGCCAGAAAGCGAATGGGGTCGACGGGAAGCCACCGGGCAAGTGGAGAGCCGCCCTGGAGGCGGAGGACGTCGTGGTGGTCGCGGCGGACGAAGCCGGGGAAGTCCTCGACGACAAGGAAAGAGTGAAGAAGAAGGCGGCGGCGGCAACGACTCTGGCTCCGGCTTCGGAGGGAGTGGCGGAGGTAAATGGGGTCTTTGACCTGAACAACGCGCCGGAAGAGGGATGCACCGATTAGGGACGGTGGTTGTTCTCTCGTCCAAGTGGTGGTGCCACGTGTCGGCCTGAGGCGGGAAGCTGCAAACTAGATGGCAAAACAGGTATAGCTCAGGTTGTTTGTTTGTTTTTTTTTTTTTTTGAATTTTTGCAGCCTGTCAGTTTCTTTTCTTCTCGAATGGAATGAAAAGTTTAGGTGATTCCCTAGCGCTACGATCCGTTCATGTAAATTAATTATTTACCATTCGCGAAGTTCTACAAAATTTTGGAAGAAGGAAGGCAAAAATCGATTAATGACATTTATATATATAGCAAGTGACGTTGGTGGGATCATCAAGGGTGCAAAGCATGATGATGGTTCCACCCACCCCTTCTTTGTGGTCATCCTCTCTTTTCTTTACCATATTCATTACATTATAAAGTAAAATAATCTAATGACTTTTCTCGACTTTCCATTTTATGGGGATCTTTGTATCATCGAGAAGAATGGTGCTATTCTTTTGATGAGCCCCAAAAAAAAGAAGAAGAAGATACGCGGATCGTTTTGGGGGAATAGCATAGCACTTCTTGCTTATCAATTTTCATATCCAGAATATCGAATAATATAAAGGTTACTTTTGATAACCATTCTGTTTCCGGAAATAATTTCTGCTAAAAAATGATTCTTTTTTATTTCATTTTCGAAAATAATTTCTAAGCATTTAAATGCGTTTGATAACTACTCGAAATTTATATTCTTGAAATAGAAAAAAGAATAGAAATATGTTTAGTAGCCGCACAATTTTTTTTATTAATAATATTTTGAATTTTTTAATATATTTTTTTCTTCTTCCCCTTCCTTGGTCATGGCCAAGTTGCCAGCGCCGGCGGCCACTCTCGTCAGATCTAGCAAGGGCCATAGGCGAGGGCTGTGACGCCCTCATTAGCCCTGGCCTGTGGCCGGTGACAGGCTAAGAAGAAAACGAAGAAGAAGGAGAAGAAGAAAAAAATTTCTTTTCCATTTCTGATTCTTGCTTTTAGAATCAAAAAGCAACTTTTTTTGTTTATTGATTCTGTTTCAAAACTGATTCTAGGATACAAATTTGTGTAAATTTGTGCCCGAGACCAAAAAATTTACCAAACGGACTTTTTATTTTAAAACTGATATTGGGAACAGAAGAATAGAATCAGTTACTATTTGGCCAGTTACCAAACGTAGCTACAGTCTTGTACATCGAAGCTGTACCAACAAGAACATACGGACATGTGCGTAGTTATTATTGCACTTGTTGGGACATATGGAAATACACATGTGGATTCAGGCAGGTTTCACATGGACGATCAAGTGTAAATGTCTCGCGATTAGAGGTTGTTTAGCACGATCAGCATCGACTAGAGTCGGGAAAGACAATGCTATTGACTTTTGCTACGGCGGCGGCGGCACAACTTGTCTACTTTTAGAAAGCTACTTCCTACTAACTCTCGAGATACGGTGCCCTTTTTCGGGGTGGGCATTTCACATGTAGGCGACGTGGCGTCGCGATTGCAAACCCCGGTGATAACACTATTACCGAGCGTACTGGATTCATGTGGATCCAATGATGCAGCACACCCTAACTACCGGACACGAAATAAGACATTTTGGTCGTCCCTCGGTGAAGAAAAGAAAAGGACAAAAAAAAAACAGAGAGTGAAAAAGAAAAGCCAATGCATTGCAGCAACAACTGAAGCCCAAAGATAGCGGGCAAGTAGCCCATAAGATAAGAGGCCCATTCATGCTTTTTCTGTCTTGCTTAGATAAAAGGAAAAATGCCGAAATTTCCTACGAAGTGGGGTCGTTTTCTCAAAGTTCTCAAAAGCGGGATTTGCGCTTTTGAGAAAAACCTCTTGGAGTCAGCAGCTGTGTCTCAAATAACCCCCTGAGCTCATTCGCGGTTGAAATTTTTCGCCGGACGGGCGATCACGTTCTGAGATTTGCGCCTTTGAAGACGTTTTTTTTCCTCCCAAAATGTCCGATCCATGTGCAATATGGCCAAATTTAAAGTCCCGATGGACACCCTGATTTTCTACATTGGAATGAAAATTCGGTTTCGTGCGCCTCTCAGTGTAGCCCAATCAGAGTCGGTTCTCGCCGTAGCCTGGGACCAGGAGCAGCGTCTCTCCACCTCCGAGCTCTAGGTCCTTCTCCACCAAGGGTGGTGGTTGTAACGTGGTGAGGAAATCAAGGGAAAAAATCGAGTGGGTTTAGATGGTCGATTAGGAGGCAATTTGTACCGTCGGATGTGTGAAATATAAGAGATTCGATGAGGATAGAGGTTCCAAGGTTGAATCGAACCATGGCGATCCATCTTACCATACAACCTCACTCTCGATGCTTTGCTTTTACAAGTCGCGATTTCAGCTTCTCTCTTGGCACGGGCGAAATTGGAGAAACTAGGGATTAGGATTTGATAGGATAAAGTTGGGGGATATTATGCCTAATTTCGTACCGATGTGGTCATAGTGGACTTCATAGGACCAAAATGCCCCTGAGGTGCAAATCTATGGATGTGATCAAGTTAAAAAATAATGGAAAAATGACACAATTGGCCCCCCGAACTTTGACCTAATGTGCAACCCTGAACTATAGCCTAATGTGCAATGTGGCATCTAAATTTTTAATTTGTTCAATGTGGTCCATGAATTTTTTATACATGTTCAATTTAGTCCCTAAATTATATGAAAATGTTCAATGTTGTCCCTGAATTTGAATTAATAGAAGGACAACAATGATCATTTGAGCTATATTGGATATGAACAAAAAGTTCGGGGATCATATCGAATAATTTAAAAGTTCATAGACCACATTGTACATTAAGGTAAAATTCAAGGATCACATTGAACAAATTAAAAGTTCGAGAATCATAATCAAAGTTCAGGGACTATTCGTGTTATTATCCCAAAAATAATTGGCCGCCTATGAGTTTGGGCAATTATTTGAGACACGGTTGCCCACTTCGGAGGGTTTTACGAAACCAACCCCACTTTTGGGGGAACACTGAAAAAACGACCAAACTTGGGTGGAGAATTTTCGATTTTCTTCCCCCAATTAAAGAGGCATTTCTCTTTTGGACATGCTAGACCGGGGACTCCAATAGAAGCACTCCATGCATGCCAGATTATTAAATTTAGCGCGACGGACTGTCCGCCCTAGTGATAGAGCATATTACAAGCGTTCTTTTCTTTTGTGCTTTGAGTGAAGTATGGAATTCGTACTTTGTGGAAAGTAAAGTTTAGCGTGGCATGCGTCGGTTTGGATTCCACGGGCAGTTGGAAAATGATGCTCATTGCGTATCCCGCTTCACACATGTAAAAAAAAAAAGTTACAATGTACGAAATAAGTTTCTAAAAGGTGAAGAAAGAAATATTCGAGTTGAGAAAGACCCGTTGGAAAATGATGCTCATTGTGTATCCCGCTTAACACGTTTAAAAAAAAAATTTACAACGTACGAAATAAGTTTCTAAAAAGTGAAGAAAGAAATATTCGAGTTGAGAAAGAAGAAGGTAAAGACTTTGACGGTATGATATAACTTTTTGTAAAAAAAGATTAAGAGAACAAGAACAAGAACTTTGATAAAAGGTGGTGGAGATTGGACCAGCGGACGCAACATCACCTACCATGGAAAAAGAAACGGTGAAAGAAAGTGGGGCTAGTCGATTGTCCATTTCTACTATAGGTGAGCGATTGCAGATTATGTATAGGTTCCACTTTAAATTTGGAACCTATTCATAAAACAAGTTCCTCATTTTTTAGAATTTGGAACTTACCTTACATATTCTAGACTATGGAACCTATCCCATCATAAGTTTCACGGTCTATTCAAGTTCCACAGATATTATTAATTGAACAATTGCAGTGAATCATCTTTAATATCCATTGACCACAATTTTTATTTAGAGTCATGAAGAATATATAATATTAACAAGTCACAACATGAAAGTTCAAACTAATAGTACCAAATTATACACTCATCATCTAACGCCAAGGAACACCGAGGATCACGCGACAACATAGATCAAGAAAAAATTCAAAAAACTTGTTTCAGGTTTTAGGCCTAGAACTTGGAATCTGGAACCTATTCGTCGAAATAGGTTCTCCGATTTTTGAAACCTGAAATCTACTTGCATACTTTGGAACCTAGAACCTAGAGGTTCCAACCGATCAGATTCTAGGTTTTATCCTGGAACTATGCTCATCTCTAATTTCTACGTCCTCCTATGGTGAATAAAATAAGCCTTACCCTCAACCTATTGGAGAAATTAAATTAAACAGAAAAAAAATAATTAAAAAAATTACTGAATTAAGGAAAAGCCAAGGTAATTACCATAAGATTCATATTTTTCAACGAGGTCACCCTTATGTCATTATTCCAAAACGATAGAGAATGCATCATGCATAAGCCACGGTAATTATACTTATCTCATAGAAATAGATCGATGACCCTTACATTTACTCAATTATAAGTCACAAAAGGGTAAATTTTTTGTAACCATTTAGAGGATAGACTAAATAGTTGAAGCCGTAAATTGAATACAGCGGATACCGTGACCCATAATGTCTTCCGTTCACACAAACTTCATGATCGCACCCAGCTACATGATGGGGGGAGCCTTACCCGATACTCGTAGACAAAACATGTATGCATCTAATTTAGTCAGAGCCGGGGAGATTAACTTTCGCTAATAACACGAAGCGGATACATTATTTTTCAATATAATTAGCACGCACAATACACATCTGCTCTCCTTTCACTACGTTTTCATCGTGATATGGAATCACCACTTCTTTGCGATTCGCACGCATGGCAAGAGTCTCTCTCTCTCTCGGTGTGTACGCGCGCGCATGTGCAGAGTTGTTTGCTTTGTACAAAGATTATACCTTGGCTAGCTACTACCTCCACCTTGCAACTTTGACAAGAGAGATAAAGTCCTTTTAGCTTTATGCCCAAAAAATGCTCCCAAGGCACATCGACCCCCCCTTGTCAATTTCCAAAGACAAAATAGCATTATCATCCACGAACATCATCATCATCAATGGTTGCAATCAAATTGTTGCACTTCCTATTCCAAAGGCAGGGCATCATTGACTAGTGGGTCGCCTTTGATTCTCCATCTTATGTTTTTAAGGAAAAGGAAGAAGAGGAGGTTGGGGCGATTTTTTCCCACCGGTTCATGATGTAGAACCCCATTTGAGACTTTGTCGCTTGGAACCCCCACTTAAGACCACAAATTGAAAGACGAATTCGTTTTCCATCATTTGATTTTGAATGATCATGGCATTGAATAATTGTTTCTCCTAGCTTGCTAATCACATCCGATGTAAATTCGGATCGCGGGCATCTATTATAGATGCGATGTTTTTTACGTTATTTTTAGGATGCGTCTATTTTGCTGAAAATTTTATGGTAAATATAAAAATTTTCCGTGGAAATCATTATCAAGGAAAATAGCTAGTTTTCATTTATCTATTAGAAAGGGAAGTTGTTTTTGCCCCCGATCTAAGCTCACTGTTTTCACTCCACGAAAACATTTCTCGTAGATCGTTTCGTAATCCAAACACCGGAAAGTTGGAAAACAATTTTCTGAGAACACTTTTCCTCGAAAAAATTTCTCTTGCGTGCGATTTCTCGCTACAGAATCGAAACAGGAAGAGAAGAAAAAGAAGAAAAAGGAGGAAAGGGAGGAGAGAATAGAAGACAGACAGAGACAGAGAACCAATACCCGCCATCTAAAAGTAGTTGGTGGCATCTACATGCTAAACAACACTGTTGGCCCAATGTCTAAATCATTTGGGTGGCCATCATCGTTTCGTTCGGTGCTAAACTTTTTGGCTCTCTGGTTCCCAGCTAGCATGTTATGTTCGGAAACAGCATCATGCGGACATTTATTGTGCTGTTTTCTGCTGACATCACATCCTATGCTCATCTCCTGCACCCATTATCGACATCGAAAAAGCGAATCAAAAACGTTTCATGTACTCCGCTTGAGGCTTGTGTTCAAAAGCAGTGTGGAGCAACGATGGCGAGGGGCATCTCCTTTTTGGAAGTGGAGCTGGAGAAGATCGTGGACTCGTGTCTTCAGGAAGTCGTTTGGTAGCCCGATGTTCGAAGACGGGAGTCGTTTCTCTTCTGGTTTCTATTTGTCTCGATGTGGAGAAAGCATGTTCAACGTTCGATCATATGACAAAACCCAGTCAATACGTTAAACCCATCATGCATTCAATAAGCAAAACGAAAAATGGTTTTCAGCCTTGGAAAATTATTATAGTATGACCTTCTGGTGCATTTCTTTTAAAAAAAAGAACAAAATAAGAAGCACCGACTACTCTGATTTTTCAAATAGAAGAGACAAGTACGCGTTCAACCATTGTTTTGGTTGAGTGGAAAGTCTCGGTTTAGCTGGTTTTTAACCGTTTTATGTAATTTATACAGATATGGGTATACTATCTCACCGTACCATCTTTTCTTGGTCTTTTGAAGGGATTGCTTTTTAGTCTTCAGACGCCATTAATCTATACCACAAGCCTCCTCCGTGGTTGCGTCGTATGGTCTGTTTATAATTTTTATACCTAGATAAGCAACATAGATTCGAAACATTCGCATGGAGTCGTATTTTATCGCGTTCCTCGTGTCGGGTCGTTCCCGAGATTGCTCCCTCTGATTCCATGCACGGTTCTTAGCTGTTCGAAATCACGAAATCATGCATGCCCCGAAAATCGAACATAGATCTTGCCTTTTGGCATGTTTTTGAGTTGGTTGTAAATATAATACTCGATGGCCAAATGGTCGATGATGCCCAGTTGACATGATCAAAGCACACAAGTAGCATTAGTCTAAACAGTCAATCGAGCAGACGATGCGCCTTTTCACAAGGCTCAACTGGCACGGACACCCTCCTCCCCACTTCTCTCTCATTCGTGGGTTCCGATGTTGACCTGAAACATGCACACATGTTTCTTCCTTTTCTTTGGTTAATAAATCCATTATTGCCTCTAAACAAGTTGATAAAGGTACATCGATCGACATCCGTGATTTGATCGATCATGTCTTACCACTTTCTTTTATAATTTACTATAATGGCAATTCTCAGTCATTTCGTGGAAAATACGAAGACCCCAACTCATCCCTCCAAATTATGTTTTGTTTAATTACCCATCAACATCGAAAACCCCGGTAATTACGCCGAACTCTCTAGCAAAATAAATAGAAGACTCTGCGTCCTTTTTTCTTTACCTAATCGATCCGATTAACGAGACCGGTGATATGAATTGGTTTTGCTTAATATCACCCAGAAAGTGGTTTCGCAAAACTCATAAAAAAGAATTAGACTCGGTTTGTTTTGCGAAAAATGAATGATTTAAAAAATATATTTTTTCAAAAATTATCATTTGTATCGCTCGAAATAATTAGTCAATGAAAAGTGTTTTCGTTATCGACAGCAATATACGTTTGAATATTTTTGTAAACGATGAAAGCATTTTTTATTTATTCATTTTTGTAAGCAATACAAACTATCTTTTTTTGGAAAATATTTTCCAAATCTATCATTTTCCGAGAAACGGAGCCTTAATATATTTTGCTTTTTCCGCTGGATTGAAAAATCTTTTGATCATCTTAAAAGTATTGAAAAGAAATTCATTTACGTGACAATAAATGGACATATATCTTTTTGGAAGAGCTACATCATACTAATTCTTAAAAATTATGAAGAAAAATCATGTATCCCATTTATTATTTGGGGTTTCTCCCTTCCTTGTACATACAAATTTGCTTAAAGCTTCTTCCTTTTTTTGGGGTGGCTAAGTAAATTTGGTTAAAGCTAAGATTTGCTCCTCATCTTTCCAATTAATCAAAGTACAGAAATGGACACCCACAAATAATTAAATGAGAGTACGTGGGGGGCCACTCTCTCTCTCTCTTTCTCTCTCGAAACTTCTCATCAATTTCTCAACCATCACCACCTTTGTAATCGAAACCCTCTTTCGCACGTCAAACCAAGGAAACTCCGACCAATTCCACCAATGAAAAACCTTGGGCTTTTGCTTTCTCCTATTTAGCTCTTGTACTCTAACGTGACCAAAACGTGGACACATGACACGATTCAACGTCCCGAAGATGAACAGTTCGAGCGTCGACTGAAATGATGGGACGCACGAACAAGTCGTGCAAATATACAGCCCATGTCCGTGCCGAGCATGATTGCCAACTTGTTACAAACATCTATCATTTATTTCGTAAAAAATTATGAAACGAGATAAAAGAAACCCGAATTGACGATCTTAAGTGCTTTTGCTTTCCTTTCTGCCCTCAAAGATACTGGGTGATCTTGCTAATTTGAAACGAAACGAATGCTTCTGTTGACAAGACTTACGTTGGTTGATACCTTAACCACCCCATGCGGTTAGATTTGAACGGAATCTGATTGCTTGGCAGGAACAAAAGTCGTCGGTGCAATCAAAGACGGCGATTTCTGGTTACCTTGTCGTGGTGGGCTACCAAAATAATTTCTCACTAAAGTCGCTTTACTTTTCCATAACCCTTTTTGAGCGATCTTTCATTTGATCGAAAGTCATTCAAATGACTATATGTACAATTTTCTTTCTAAATTTAATCTATTAGAGAAAAAAAAAGGTCGCAAATAACCAATAAGTGGGTACGAACTACCGGCGTGTCCATCGATCGCCATAGATTAGTACATAAATTCACATTACTTTATGTGTGCAATGGTTGAATCGTGAGATTTTAATAGTAGTTCTAATCGTTTTTTTTTTTTGAGAGGGAGGGACAGGGATGGTCCACCTCACCCAATTTTTGGTCCCTCTAGCGTTATTTTCCATATTCAAAGTGTTGGATACGATTCCTTCAAAGTGAAGCAAATCTCCCTTTTTTTAACAAAGGAAAAAAACAAAGGTGGTAAACGTATTGGAACTCTTGTCCGATTGGAAGAAACGTGGATGGCCCAAAAACGCGCGCCGGACGAGATTTACTAGGGATGAGCATAATTCAAGGTAGCATATGAAACATGAAAATCTGACTAGTGGGACCTTATAAATCTCAGGTTTCAAGATATGCATAGTAGGTTCTAGGTTTCCAAAGTTGAGGAATTCATTTCGACGGGTAGGTTTCAGATTCTAAGCAAGTAGAACCTGGAACCTGGTACCTTAAACCTTAAACAAGTTTTTTGTGTTTTTTTGGTAGGTTCAAGATTTCATATAGAATCTGTATGGAACATGAAATCACTCGTCCGTAACATTTACCCGTCTTGGGAGGAATTTCCCAAGACAAGAAACGTGGAATGAGTCGTCGTATGTGACGATTCAGCGATGGGCGTGGAAGAATCAAAGTTGGGGGGCTATTAGGGTCCGATAATTGGCCAAAATCTTGTCCCGCAACGCACTGAATTTTGTTTTGAAGTCCATGAAATTTATTCCTCAGCTTCATTGGGCTGCGCAGGTATATGCTCCCACGGCAAAGTGCTTTTCTTTTCTTTTTTTCCGCAGTATACTTCCTTTTTTCTCTCTGTAATCAATCGCGACGGAATCACATATGATAAACGAATTACGGGTCAACACGGCCCAAAGGTAAATATGGGAAAAACGAACTTTTATGTCGGCCATCTTCGACGGAGAATGATTCCTAGAGCTACGGTTAGGTGGTGAATACGCGATTTTGGGTTTCCACAAGTTAATATTCTAAGTTGAAAAAGATTAGTTTTGTTCATAAGGGATTGAATTAAAATAGGAAGAAAAAGAGAGAATATGTTTTGGGTGGGAGAAAGAGCAAAGTCAAATCGAAAAGCCACGTGAGGCGGGCAAGGTAGCCCGTCCTTGCAAGCTAGGGCGACGGGGGCGTCTAGATTCCAATCCGAAATATTGAAATTGAAAGAGAATCACGGATTCAAACCCCCAAATAGATGTTAACAAACCAAGGTGGTTTTCCAATATTATATTTTCATATACCAAAATATCTTTCTCCGGTCGATAAAAAGTAAGATTTGACACAATTGCTCGAAGCGTCGGAGTATTTTTAAATTTAAATGTATAAATTAAACGGAAGTTCTAGATTGTACTTCTGGAATAAAATTGAACTAGACCTTTGATTAGTTTGATCAGGTCCTTTGCTGCAAAATTTCCATCCCGGCGATCCGAAATTTGACCATATGGGGTCTTAGGGATTGAAGTTGCACATGGGGAGATCTAAATACACGTACTTTGTGTGAACAAGTTTTATGATTCGATTGCTCCGAGTAAAACAAATTTAAACTCAATTCCACTTATTTCTAAAAGCTTAGCTTTGCAAATGAGTCCTTGGCCAATGCCTTTGGAGATTATATGGTGTATGTTTGCAAACAAGGTCGTGGTTTTGAATTTTAAATACATAGGTAATCCATGTGCATAGGCCGAGACTTTGACCTGGCTTAAGCGTGAGCACTGACAATGAACATAGAGAGAGATTAAGTGAATCGAGCACATCTTATGTAAAACTCCAAAACAACCTATCCATTTTTATTTTCTTTGATAAAAAAATAATTGATTTCATAAATATCACCTTTTCTCTATCGATCACGAAATTGAAGGTTGGAATCCTTAACTAATTTTCATTGTATATATTACTCGATTGTCGTATTTTCAACAGGTAAAATTACCTAACAAATCATAAGCCTATTATACTTGTGTCAATTCAGTTCTAAACCTTTTATTTTTTCCAATTGAGTAATAAATCTTCTCATGCTTTGCCAATTGAGTTCATCAACTCAATTTTGACTGGAAATTTCTAACGTGGATGCCAGCAGTCCTACGTGGAATGATTTGCGCTGACGTTGATATTTTTAATAATATTTTCATATTTTATTGAATCTTTTTGATTTTTATTACTTTTATTTTTTATTTTTAACTTAGGGGTGGCAAGGGTCGCCAACATAGGGCGAGGGCTTACAACAACCTTTAGGTTGGGGCATCCTGGCCCTCAGAATGAAAAGAAAAGAAGAGAAAAGAACAATTTTTTTAAAAAAATATTACAAAAAAATGTTAACGTCAGCACCAATCATACCACATTGAACGGTTAGCACTCAAGTCAGCGATTTTAGCCAAAAATTGGCCATATGGACTTAATTGACAAAACGTGAAAATATTTAAAACTCAATTGGCACGTTAAAAGTTTTAAGACTGAATTATCACAAATTTTTTTGATAATTCTCCCGTGTTTCTCCGTGTCAAACTACAAAGGCCCTCTTTGGCAAAAAAAAAAAAAATACAAAAGCCGTGGAATTACTTTTAAGGAAAGTGGATGGGTTCACGATAGCTTATTCGAGGAATGAAGCAAGGGACCCCATCAATTATAAGAAGCTATGCATATGGCGTGGATCAAGAGGTTGGGGTCAAGCCTGCAAGAACACAATTCGTCCACCCCTTTCTCAAAAGTATCATGAATAATTTCAAGAAAGGAATAATCTCTTCTTTTTCTCTATTTTTATTTTTTGGGGGGGCCCTATGAGGCGGTCCTTTGCCGCTGACCCTAAAATCCAACCACCACGTGATGATGATTCCCAGTTAAGCAGGTTCTCTCTTTTCACTAATTGGTTTTGAAGTTAGACGATGCACCTACACAGATTTCCCACCATTGCTTACCACCACTTTTTATGGTAATGGAAGCAATCTATAGTCCTCCCCTTTTGTAACCAAAAAAAAAAAGAAAAAAAAGGGATCATGACACAAATAATCTTTAAACTTTAATCCAGTATACAATATGATTTCTGAAATTTTAATTTTGTTCAATGTGGTTCCTGAACTTTAACCTAATACTTTCGATATGGTCTTTGGAGTTTTAGTCCTTAGGCTGTTTGAAAATGTTTAATGTTCCCCTTTTATCAATTCAAGATCTGGGATAACGTTAAACATTTTTATATCGTTTACAAATTAAATTGAACGTGTATTAAAAGTCCAGGGATTACATTGAACAGATTAAAAATTCAGGGACGACATTATATATTGGGCTAAAGCTCGAAGACCACATTATATATTAGGTCAAAGTTTAAGGATCATTTGTGTTATTTACACAGAAGGAAAAATGCCCTCGTGACTTGATAGGATATTTCATAATTTTCAAAGCTCCAACGTTTCTTCGCATACGTATATGTGGCATTTCGTAAAACTCTTTTCTGGTCAATAACGCTTAACATGTGCGCGCTGCTAACGCAATCGGCTGGTTAACGCAATCTTCGCTTTTCGGATTGAAAGACAATTTTTAGGTATCTGTCTATGTGTGCGCATTGATGGTGAAATGGTGAGTAGGTGAAAGCAATTAGCTTGAGTTTCGGGCGCAACTTCTTTGGCACGGTAGTCAAAATATGTTTTGTGGGGAGAGGAATGGAAAGGGAAGAAAAGGGTCTATAGCAGAAGTTGACCAAAAGCAAAAGATGGAAATTAGAAAAAAGAGTTGAGAAGACGATTTAGTTTGTTGAATTTATTAAATTAAATCATAGCGCGGTAGTAATAACATGGCACGAGTTAAGATAATTTTTCGCGTCGCTTGACAAAAGATTTTATATGCTATTTGTATTCACTCGATCTCCCTCTACTTATAAATTTAAATTTTTGAGTTAGACCTTTTAATGGCACCCAAGGAAAAAAAAATAAGAAAGAAGAAGCAGTTATTTATTGATACGTAACTTCGTGTTTATTACAGTCTTCGAATAATTATGTTTTTGTGTGTATTTTGATTGTGATCACTTACTTTTATAAATATATGACACGAAACCCTAATTAAGATTAAGTTATCACGAACACTCAGTCGTTATTCACTCTCCAAAGCAGACGTACCGAATTCTTCTATATATTTAATTGCTTTTGCTTTATCCTATTTATATCTATGATGCATCTCCAGTTTCAAATAACAAGATAGTCATGTCGGTATGTTTGGAACGAATTACCGACATATACAACTCGCCACTGCTATGTTAAAAAATGGATTCATAAGGAAAAGGCTGGAGTACAGATCGAAATGGATCCTCAACAACTAGATGGTATCGATCTTTCCGTTATCGATTCACACAGCCGATCAAGTGATAAGATTAACTGATCCGTTAATTAATCAAGCCGAGTTATATTCAATTGCAATATGAAAAATAATTTCACTTTCTGAATCGACGGGTCGAGGAAATTCACAGATTTCAAAACCGGAATTCTCTCTTCTTCTCCTTTTTTTATCTGGTCAAAATGAACCGGAGTTCGCGTGGACGAAACCAGTCACGACAAGTTTTTGATTTGCACGAAATTTCACATGGATCTGAGTTCCGATTAACAATCTGGACAGCGATCACGATCGGAAGAACCTGGACCACTTATTTAAAAAATAAAGAAAAACCGAAATTTCAAATTTAAAATACGGGTCCCCCAACCCCCGGTGGAGAAATTTTCCAAGAAGAGCCAGTGCTATTGATGGGGACACTGACACGTCACCGTCGCTGTCTCGTATTCCCGTATTGTAGTCTCCCTTTCGGAGTTGATATCTAGCGCCTTTTCCCGTGGGCCCCCCGTTCAATCAATCAATCAATCAATCAATCGGGACCCCTCTGATAGGGGTAGCCCCGTAATTTCGCGGCTAAAATATCTGGCCCGATGTCCGAAAAACGTCGTGAACCTCACGACACAAAAAAAAAAGGAAATTGAAAAAGCAAAGGCGGAAATAAAAAAAATAAGAAAGGAAAATGAAAAGGAGGGCATTTTGTTCGTGATGGATTTATTCACTTGCTCAACTGACAACGCCAGCGATCACAATAACAGCAGCACCACCAACAGTCCAACACCAACGCCACCTCGTCCTGCACGAGGCCTCCAACCTCCCACGTGTGCCGTCCCAAACCCGAGCCTCCTTCGAGAAGGCCTGTTCACCGGTCGAACCGGTCTCGGGAAGGTAACACTGGAGGAGCGGGGGCGGCGATCCCCCTTATTCAAAGCGTTTCTGGTAGATCCTCATTTTCCTTTGTCCAGTAGTAAATCCACCCACGACCAGACCACGCACGCGCGCCACGTGAAAAGCTAGCAGTAGATCGTTTTTAGAAAAAATCGAGCAATATTTTCTTTTCCCGGATAATTATAAAAATAATTTTTAATAAAGGCTAATAGCATAAAAAAATCCCAAATCGAAACTAATTTTTTGACCATAAAAAGATCTAAACTGGCATGCATGTGACAAATTTATTCCCAAACCAATTTTTTGATCATAAAAAACCTCAAATAGATATATTTGTGATAAATTTATCCTTCATTAGTTTCAGTTAAATTGGATTAATATCATAAAAAATTACAAATCGATATACATGTGACAAATAAAGGGTAAAAGCCCAATTTGATATACCCGTCGATTGTCGCGTATTATTTAACTCAATAATTTAATTATAAAATTTTAAAAAAAATTAATGGAGGGCATAAATTTATCAGTTTAAAGTTTTTTGTGATTAAAAATTTAATTTCAGTTATGTTTACGACAGCGTATCAGTTTTGATATTTTTGTGGGTATCGGATCATTTAATGAACATGTTTAACGCTGCTTAGAGTTCACGCGCGGTGCGATTTCCGGAGAGTGGGTACCGTGGGTGGCCCGGTCCGGCGGAGCGGCTCGCGTGGAGAGAGAGACAGCGACGCGTGCCGTGGCCAGCAAGTCACGTGGCTCCGTGCAGGGGTCGCCACCACCACTGACCCAACACCCCCCTCAGCCCCTCGGTTAAAAGCAAAGGGGGCCTCCAACCCCCCCGGCGCCCCGGCGCCGGCTCCAGCTCGCGGCTCGGCTCGGCTCCGGGGATGCGGCTCGTCGCGTTGAACTCGCGTGGGACGTGGCTCCAGATCTGGGATGCGGCCCACTTGTCGTGCGCATTAATTAATCAAATTCAAAAAAGAAAAAAAACCGGGGGTTCCTTCTCTGTCCCCGGCTCTTTGTGATTGGGATTTTCCCAGCGCGATCTCGGCCGTCGATTTGTAACGAACGGTCCGAACGGGGGATGATCACATGTAAGGTGGGGGGGCGGGGGTTGCTAAATTTCAATTAATTGAGCACCGCTTTTTGAGGACTTGATTATTTCCCCGCTGAAGCGTCTGGAACGGGTCGAGGCATTTTCTTTGATCGAGATTGAAGGGGAGCGTGGTGGTGGTGGTGGTACCAAAGGCATCTTCGCTGGGCCCCACCGCCCCTGCGGGGAAGAACTGAGTGGGACCCGCCCGCATTAAATTTTAAAGAAAATGATTCATTAGTTAAATTTTTTGTTTTTGGCCAGCAAATGACGTGGCGCTCAATTTCTATCTGCCGCGAAACTTACCGTACTAAACAAGGTATCGATTCTGGTCTGGTTTTTGCCCTTTCTTCAATAACAATGTCTCTGGCTGGCGAAATGATATTTGGGTTGATTGCCATTTACAGTTTGAGCTTCTACCCCGAATGCGAATATTATGTTAATGGAAGGACGAATCGAACTTGTATCACATAATTAAAACCACGCGCCACATCTAATGATATCGTCGAATCAAAGGGGTCGGGATATGTGTTTTCTTTATTGATATTTTGGCGATCTGCATTGGATTTTGGAAAAAGCTTTTTTATTGTAGAGATTTTCAAAAGGCTACAAAATTTAAAAGACAAATACAATTAAGGAAAGTGTAAGCGCACTTTGAGTTCTCCAACAAAACGACACGATGTTCGAGATCAATAATTGTTTACGAGAGAACAAGATCCTAATCATTTTTTTCTTCAATCTATCGTGTTCCCCCACCAAAATATTTCTCGGTTCCTGTATGCATCGAAAACTCGAGAGGGAAGATTGTGTTGAGCTTGTTTCACATTAGAAAAAATATTAATAAATATACTTTATTTTTTCAGTAAAAAATTATTTGTATATTTTTTAATTATCACAAAGGATCTTATAACGAAGTGCTCCGAGTCGCGTGTTAATTATGATTAAAAAGAAAATGTTTTCAAAGTATTACGAGAAAAATAACAAATTAGAAATGACAAACTCTTTTTATCAAAGCGTTCAACGACTGCCCTTGGAACGCAAATTAACACAATCCAATCCTTTTCAAAGTACCAATTTGATATCTTTAGATAAAATCAATACAGCGAAAGGGGTCAAATTGTCCGCTCGGATATCTCAAGCCCCCAAACTATCCCGCAAACCCTCACTTTCTATTAACCACAGACACCCTATCTCCCATCCACCACACATCCCCCGTGTGTCGCCGACGTCGGCCACTTGCCCTACTGCGGCCGTCGATGTTGACGTCGCCGCCACCGATAACCCTCTCAATCGAGATGCAGCTGGCATGGTGGCCATTGGCTAATGCCGATTGGATTTTTCAGATCGACAAAGCACACAGGCTTCATTTGTACGAAACAAATGGTTTTTCGCGAGTTAACCAAGGGATACAAGCGAGATATCCACGTGATTCCTTGCATGACGCCAAAAATCTAGAACGGCATGGCACACCCCCAAAATCACGCAGATTACAAAAAAAAAAAAAAAACTAGGGGGGGGGGGAGGGGGAGGGGGAGGGACGGCTCTCGTGTTTCGATTTTTCCGCATGGAGAAGCCCTCGCTCCCCCGTGGATCCACGCGTCATGCTTATCTGGTCGATCCAAAAGGAGGAGTTTTGCCCCTTTTTAAAACGATAAGCACGACTCGTTTTGCGGCTAATACTCCACCAAACCTCACGAAAACGACTCGTTCTTTTGGGGCGGGAGGGGGGGCAAAGCCGCTAGATTTGGTGAGGAATGTTTCTCTCGGACAGAGAAAAACGCTCAGGGGACACGTCATAATTATCATATCTCGTCACAGCGACTCTATTTACATGATTGTATTATAAAATCCGGAAAAAAAAGTTGAAAGTCTAATCGATCGAAATTACGACAAAAACGATCCGTATCCGTCGTCCGGGAACGCTTACAAGAAAACACACACGCACACCCTGTCGCGTGCCCCGAAAACACAGCGTCAATACCGCTCCACCGAAGCCGATGAAGCTATGTAACCACAGGAATCGAAATTGACCGGCGGGCGGGCGAGACGTTTCCGGGGTGTGGTGTAGGGGGGCCCACGCCCCGGACCTCAAAGGCGGAACTTAAACGTAGTTTGATCCGCCAGGGAAAGAAAATAAAGCAAAAAAGAGAGGCGAAGAGAGAGAGAGAGAGAGAGAGGTGTACGTTCAGCGTTGTACGTGACGAGGGGGGTAGCTTTTCTATGCGCTCCACGCGCGCGTGTCCACAAACCCCCCATCACCTTCCTCCTCTCTCTCTCTCTTGCATATATAAGAAAATTTTAAAAAAAAGAAATAATATTTGTTCGTCTTCTTCGTTTGTCTATGGATGGGGAGGGAGGGGAGGGGGGCATCGTCATCGCCGACGATAATCGGGCGCTTCCTATATAAACCCCTCCAAACCCGCTTTCCCCCCTCCCGTCAACACCCAACTCTTTTCTCTCTCTCTCTCTACCAAATCTTCCCCTATCTCTCTCTCTCTCCCTCTCCCTCTCTTCGAAACTATAAATCCAGTCGCCCCCACGTTGCCCCCATTACCACAGACATCAGCGTCTCTCTCTCTCTCTCTCTCTCTAAAACATCTCAGAAGCCATATCTCCCTTCTCTCTCTCTCTCTCCCCCACACGGCCAACTACCTTTCTCGGCCGATTTTCTTTTTCATTTTCTCGAGAAAATTGAACCGACCCACTATATAGCCTCCACTTTTCCCCAACCATCCCACTTCCACCTATACGTCATCATCTCTCTCTCTCTCTCTCTCTCTCGCTCTCTCTTTCTGTGCGCGGGTTGACATTCCTTAGCCTCGCGACTGTGTTATTTGAGAGCGGAAGACGTTTTCCCTTTGCCTGTTTCTCTGCCTCTCCCTGACAATGGAAGAGAAGAACGACAAGAAGCGTCCGCGGGATGACTCGGCCGTCGACTCGCCCGAGTCGAACCTCACTCGGGTCGACTCGACCGGCTCGGACCTCGGCTCGCCCGAGTCGAAGCGGGTCCGGGCCGGCTCCGAGCCGAACCCCGAATCGGCCGACTCGGATCTGTGCTCGCCGGAGGCGAAGCGGATACAGGACGACCTGCTCAACATACTCGACGACTCCGAGGGCGTCACGGACCGGGATCCGGCCATCCAAGGCCTCGATTCCGTCATCAGAAGCTTCGAGGAGGAGATACTCGTCCCTCAGGTGCAGTCGGTTCTGGATCTGTGCTTGGAAGCGGCCGAGACCCGGTCGGAGCTCGGTTACTTGCTGGAAGCTTCCGACGACGAGCTCGGCCTGCCTCCGAGCTTCGGTTCCTCCGCGGAGGATGACGGCAAGGTCGCCGACGGCGAGTTACCGCCGGCGGGGTTCGGATTCGGCGAGACGATGGCCTTTGAGAACGAGATGACGGGTTACGACTCCTTCGCGTTTGTGCCCGAGGCTAGCAACAGTAATAACCACGAAACGGACAACGAGTTTGTGATATTAGGCGGGTTGTTCGATTTCCCGGAGGGTAGTTGTGAACCTGACGACGGGCCGGAGATGTTGTGGCGGCCGGAGTCGCTGCCGGCGATTTGACCGTTCGTTTTTTCAGGGGGAGGGGCGTTTACGGTCGCCGGCCGTTTTATGGGCGCCGGAACGTCTCCGACGACGACGCATACGGTGTTGATGTTGATAGGTTGTACATGTCCACAAAAAAAAGAAGAGGAAAATCATGATTAAGTGTTCCCGTGAGGGTGGATGAACGAACGAAACCTAATCGGCGTGTGTTGACACATTTTCTTTCTTTTTTTTTTAATCATCATTTTTCCCGTAGAAATTCACTTAAATCGGGGTATTAGAATAAGAAAAACGGCGGAGAAGTTCTTGGGCAGCGCGAAATGCAATGCGGGGAATTGGGACTTAAATTTGAGAAGTGAAAGGTAAATGGAAATTAAGAAGCGATAACGCAAAGGGCGGATGCGTAAATTTGGGACTTCAACAGATCACGTGACTGGGCACGTGCGGAAGTCCTGTGTTTTTAGCCAGTGACCAAAGCAATGCGAGGAATCTCAAGCCTTTTCGCAGGCGCCTTCCCCGGTTTTGGACTTCAAAAGTAAACCGCCATCACGTGAATTGGCACGAATGCGACCGTTTTGCCATGGCCTAACGACCGTGTTTTCTAATTGACATTATCGAGGGCGAAAATACCGATGATGCCAGCCCCTTAGACTTCATCAACTCGCCACCTTTCCTCTGCTTTTAAAAACATTTAAGCCACATTTTTCGTATCATTTAAGGAAGTTAATTGTCTTTGGACGAAATTGTTCGCACGATTCCTAGATTTCCTACTACTCTCGAAATCCCGAAATTATGTCCGAAACACAACAGCCTGACTTTTGTCAACCCCGGTGTCAACGGGTAGATTCGATTTGGACTTTCGTAATGCCCGCACCCACCTTACGTGTTTTGTGACCTGGATCCATATGAAACCTGAATTGGAAAATGGTTCGGTTTAGGTTATTGGTAATTTAAAAGAAGGAAAAGAGACCGAACAATTCGTTTTTTCATAATTCTTCCGACCTATTAACAACCTTAAACCTCAAAACTCCTCCGGCCAATGCCATCCGATGCCCCCCCATCACCTATGGCCACTATCTTTTACTGTCGAGCTCCGCCTCGCCGTTCTTGCAACTATTGCTGCCACCAACAACGAAGCCCCTCTCTCATGGCCACCCACGGCACCCTAAAACTTAACGCATCTCCTTCGATCTAGTGGGACAAAAACAGATTATTTTATCTATTACCCGAATCGAAAGAGAACCGACCCGAAAAGATCCGAAAGTTTTGGATCGGGTTGGGTTTCGGTTCAAATTATTCTTTTTGGTACTCCTACTAGAGGTCAAGGTTAGTAGTTGTTTTGGAGAATTCGAAATTTTAAGAAGCGACGTTTCTTTAGGGTAAGTGGCAATAGGATGAAATGTGAGATGCGATGGTGATTTTTGGAATTTTCTCTTATTTATATCGCCAACAATGTTTTGTGCCAAAAATTAGCTGATGATGGTGAAGGAAAAATCGGTTGGTGAAATGACAAGGGTATAGACGGAGATATTTTTGCATTATAGCTTTTTGCCTGTGTGGGCCACGAATGTGTGGTTGCTCATTTCTCAAACGCATCGCAGCTACGCATTTCCGCATTGTTTCTGCATGAAAATCGATAAATAGCAGCAGGAACAAGGACATTTCAAATGCCAAAACTTATGTACGGTGTGCATTTTAGTGCCAAAAGTTTCTGCCAGATCACGTAAGTGTCAAATCAGAGAAAAAACAATCACTTCAGTGCCAACGGTGAGAAATTCCGGTCAAAATTAACACGTGGCATTTACAATTAAAAGAAAAAAGGTGACATGACATATTTTTAAAAACACAGTCCACATGGACGTCAAAAAAGACGTTGTTTTTCCTTCCAACGTGGCTCCAACAAACGAAACGATGTCGTTTTGGAGCCTATGGCCAAAACAGCTTTGCTAGCTTGGTCGAGGTTGCAGAAGGTCGGCAACTCTCCAACTATTACAGCATACGAACAAAGCTTGCTCGCTCGCCGCCGTCCACTGCCGTCCCTCGATTGCCATCGCTTGCTTGCCGTTGTTCACTCATTGCCGTCATCTTGCCATCAATCATTCATGTTAGTCATCTTCTCTCTTGAGGTGCCGACTACAAAAATAGGGCAACGAGGGCAAAATTAGGGCTTGGCTTGGAGGAAAAAGGGTTTTTGATAATAGAGAAGGAAAAATTGGTACTAGCGAACAGATCCGCTTTTCTTGTGGGGACCTCACTTTGTTTAATCAATTCAGCTTTATTGTGGGGATCGAATTGATTAAATCCACCTTGGTTTAATTCTAGAAAACGATAATCATGGAGTCAATTCTTTAATCAATTTTTCGCGATTGTGGGGACCTCCATGTAAAATTGTTGTCCTTTCTGCTATGTAGTTCCAAAAGCTAATGTTTTTTTTCCTTAAGTGCATGTTGGCATGGGAGAGAATCTTGTGGCCATCATTATTTGTTATGGCAGGGAATTTGTAATTGGCACTAAGGAGTGGGAATATGCCGGTGGAAATGAAGGTACGATCTTCGTCGATATTGGGAAGCCATCATATATTGAATTCATGAGGGATATAGTGCATTATTTACTATGTAAAGTGCAAAAATTGCATTATTGTGTTCCTGGAAAGGAGTTGAAGGATGGTTTGAGATACTTTAGTGATGATAATGGTATCAAAGATATCATTTACCATTATGCTCACAGCGAGAAAGCTAAGGTGTATGTTTAGTATTATAGTGATGATGAGGATGATAGAGATGATGAAAACAATGAGAGTACTAAAATAGGAGAAGTAGGAGATTGCATTCAAGCGAGTAATCAAGACGAAGGGCAACAGGAGAGGCAAGTGAGGGAGGAGAGGGATGAGTCTATGTTAGTTGATGAAGAGTTGATTGGACTAGATTGGGAAGTGGCTCAATCGAGTGACGAAGATGATGAAGTTTTGGCAAATATGAAATTCCCAAGTGATGAAGAAACGTGTGAATCTGAGCCAGTAAATAAAGAGGAAGGAGTTGGTTGTCGAGGCAGTGATGAGGTTGAAAGTGGTGGTAATGAGAGTGCTAATTCTAAGAATGAGCTTGAGGATGATGATGTATATGAGCATATAAGAAAAAGTAAGTTTCTTTGCTATGATCCGACTGTCGATAAACCTTTTTTGTCTGTTGGCATGACATTTGATGATGCCAAACAATTTAAAGAAGCTATTGTGAATAACTCCATTGCTGAATAGAGGAATATTGAATTTATTAGAAATACCAAGGAATTTATGAGAGGTAAGTGTTCCCAACCTAATTGTCCATGGAAGATCTATAGCTCATTGAGTAGGAAGGGTTATTCCAGATTAGGTATTTCTATGAGGAACATAGTTGTTCCATCATGTTTGACAATAAAAGAGTAACAGGCGCATGGTTGTCGAGGCAATTCTTTAATACTATCAAGGCGATGCTCGAGATCAAAAGTCCTCAGTTTCAACAATTAGTGAAGGAACAAGTGGGGGTTAATGTGTCGAAAAATTAATGCAAACGAGCGAAGCAAAGGGTGATGAAAATACTAATGGGTCAGTGCAAGGAAGAATATGCTAAGGTTTTGGATTATGCTTGCGAATACATACTTCAAAATCCATCTAGTCGAGTATATGTAGAGGTTGTTGATATGCCACTGCCTGATTGTGGGCCAAAGTTTAATAGATTTTATGTATGCTTTGATGCATGCAAACGAGGATTTTTGGTTAGTTGTAGAAGAGTTGTAGGATTGGACGGTTGTTTTTTGAAGGGATTATGTAAGGGAGAGTTGTTGGCTGCCATAGGGAGAGACGCCAATAATCAAATGTTTCCAATAGCATGTGCTGTTGTCAAGATGGAGAACAAGGACACCTGGTCATGGTTCCTAAAAAATTTAATGGCTGACCTTGAGATTGACAATGGGGGAGATTGGGCATTCATGAGCGATTAACAAAAGGTAATGCCATTCTCAATTATCAGCTTTTTCATATTACTTAATCTCATATTTTTGCTTACTTGTATTTTTTGATTTGAATTTTTGTAGAGACTTGTTCCTGCATTGGTTGAGTTGATGCCATATGCTGAGCATTGTGCGAGGCACATATAAGCAAACTGGGCAAAGAACTACAAATGAGATAAGGTGCAAAAGCAATTTTGCCAAATAGCAAAGAGTGCCAACATGACTAATTTTAGATTGGCCAAACATGGGTTGTTGCAGGTGACAAAGGAAGGTTTGGAAGCACTCTTCTAAATAGAAGCTAAGCATTGGTGTAGGGCTTTCTTTAGTGAAGAATTCAAATGCGATATCATTGACAACAACCTTAGCGAAGCTTTTAATGGTAAAATAATAGAGGTGAGGTGCAAACCAATCATCAGCATGCTTGAAGACATTCACGCTATGGTCATGACCAGGCTGCTTAGGCAAAGAGATGAGGCTGCAAAATGGATTAGAGAATGTGGTCTTAGGATTGCTGTTGACACCTAAATTTTGACGACCATTTAGTCATAATTTGCATAGAAAATTAGGGATTAAATTTTAACCCCTAAACAAAAATATTAAAATTGCATAACATATAGTTTAGGTCCATTTAGGATAATTGCATTCCGCATCGGATCGGCAGTGGCAATCGAGTTTAAAATTCATCAAATGAGACTCGGCTCGCTCGGAGGGCAAGGGCCGAAAATTACAAGTCAAACGGGCTTGGTTGTTTTAATTTGAGCTTAATTCAGCCCATTGTGCTTAATTAAATAAATGCCTAAATTAATTCAGCCCGCTTAGAATTAAATGGAATTAAATGATAATTAAAGCCTAAGCCCATTTGGACTAGCAAGCCCATCTAATTGACCTAGGTTAGTATTACAAATATGTCATTAGGTCACATAATCGTGAGACAAGAATTTAGATCAGAAATTTTTAGTGAGTGAGAGAGAGAGAGATAGAAGGAGGCCATCACACATCACGCCGCGCTCTCCTCCCCCCCCGCCGCGCCGGAGTCGTCCTCCATGCCGACGCCCTCCACGCCGATGCCGCTGCACCGCCACAGCATCTCCGCCGCGGCGCATTCCACCACGCCGCGCCATCGCCGCTCGTGGGCCAGCCACTGTCGCGCCGCTCGTTGCCCGGAGACCGCCGCCGCCAATCACCAGTCGCCGCCCTCCACAGCATCGCCGCGTTGCTGCTCCGCGCCGTCCACAGCCACAGTGCCGCCGTTTCGCCGTTCTCGCCGTCATCGCTGCCCGGAGTAGCCCGCTGTCCCGCCGTGCCGTTGCTGCTGCTCCGTCTCGTGTTGCTGCCCGCCGGCATAACCACCACCCCTACTACTGCCTCCCGCCACGGCTGATCCCGTCGTTTGCTGTTCACGTCACCTTCGGAGCCCTGCACCGTCGCCGCCTCACTGAACTGGACACCCTTGCCGGCCCAGCACCGCCATTCACTCCGGCACCGCCGCTCCGTAGCCACACAGCCGTTTGCCATACTGCCGCCCCCGCCGCGACGCCGCCATTCCTGCCGTTAACCGCCGCCGTCCCAACGCCGTGCTGTCGCCGTCGTTGCCGTGATCCGTAAACCTATCCCGAGTCGAATCCAAATTTGGAAATATTTCAAATTAGGTAAGATGACATTATCCGATATTTTCAGAATATTTAGTTTCTTAATTTTCGAATGTTGGAACATTCTGTGAATATTTGGTGGATAATTAGATATCTTAGGATAATTTTATGATGTCCGCAATATTCGAAAACATCTGAAATTAGGAAATTTTCCTAATTTAGCAACGTATCTGGACGACTATTCGACTTTATCCCTAAGGTACGATACGCAGCGATACGGAGAATCATTATTTTATCCATAACCACTTGGATATGACAATGAATTTTATCTGCTTTCCAAATTTGAACAGTCAACTTTCCGTCAATATTTATAACCCTATAGATATGACCGTTAGTTTGATTTCTTTGCCTAATCTGCTTTTGAAACAAATCTTGCAGATCGTGTGGATTGGTTTTTATCGTGGTGTTTATCTATCTGTTTGATTTATTTCTTTTAAAAATAAAAATTCAAAATATCAGTTAGGATTTAGAATTTTGCATGTTTAGGAATCTTAAATTTGTCTAAAAGAATAAGATGATTATTTGATTTAAATTGGGACTTAGAGTAGCATATTTCTAAGTTTAAATTAGAAATTGTTTTAATCTTAGCGGATTATTTAGGATACTTAATTATTTCGAATTTTCATAAAGAATGAGTCGCTTTAGGATAGATTAGGATAGATTGCATTCTTAATTTGAGTAATTTTTTATTTCGAGTTTTAATAAAAAATACCAAAAAAAAGTCATTAGATTGCATGTTAATTTAGACATTTATTTTAATTCCGAATTTCATTTGAAAAATACCAAAAATAAATCATTTGTCCGTCATTAGAAATAGGTCACGTCGTCGCATGACATATAGTTTGCATGTTAGATTGCATTAATCACATGTCAATTTTTGCACGTAATTGTATATAGGTTAGTTTTCATTTAAATAAGCGAAAATCCAAAAAAATTGAGTGAACTGCTTGTTAATTAGAAATCATATTAGGGTTGTTGACGTGATTTTTTAGCTAACAATGCAGATGCTTGCGTTGCTTCGAGGTAAGTAATTCTTCCCATCTTGCAATTTATTTAATGCTTATTTGGGTGTTAAATTGATGGTTTGCGCACCCGCATGAATACCTCATATGTTAGTGATTAAGTTAAAATGGATCCAGACTGCATGCCAAAACATTTTTTTGAAAAGAGAAAGGTACCGAAAGGGCGTTAGACTAGATCTAGCGTAATCAAGTCCCCGAGCTTAGAATCTCTGGTTCGTAGGAGTAAAACATATCTCCCTATGTTTTATTTAGGTTTCTAATCGACCTACCACAAATAGATTAGTGTCGACTCTAAGCATGAAAACATTTGCACGTTAAGAACTTAAATCCTAAGTTGCGAATTGATAGGGTTTGGGAGGGCCCGAGTTAAGCTTGGTCTTAATAATCCATTAGCCTAAGAATGAAAATTTTTTAGGTTGCGACAGCTTGGCGACTCCGTTAGGGATTTGAGTTAAAACTCTTAATGGACTTAGGCCAGTTTTTCTTTTCAAAAATATATTTTTTTCTTGGCAGCAAGGATCCCAGGTACGTCCCTAACATTTTAGGTGTTAAATATTTTTGCAGAACGGGAGGTAGAAGGGGAGGAGTGATTATTAACCTTTGTTTTGTAGGGAGGTGTTTGAATGTATGATTTAATTTATGCACGAAGCGCTGTATGATATAACCTGCTGTGCATGCCTTGCATTTACACTACACCGCACACACTACCCGCTGCTAGACCTGAGTGGCACAGGTTTAGGATGGTACTGAGACAATGGATACCCTGACCACACTCATGTGGTACGGGTCGCCCTTCTTGATCCCGAAAGTTTTTTTTTTTTTTATGGTGTCATTGAGTTCCCACCACGGTTACATCCTTTGCAACCTGAGTCGGCTCTTTGATTAAGCCGGAGTTAGGGGAATCCTAGCCTAATCACTACCATGACTAGTTTAGCTCGGTAATCCTCGCATCTCCACTTTGCAAGTCAGAGTCTAGATAGGAATCGAACCTCACATTTCATGCGTATGTCTATGTGATTGTTATTATCCTACCCAGTGAAGTAAGTTTTCTGAACCTTTATCTCGCAATTTATTTATGTTTCGTATTTTCTTTGGTCGGTCCATGACATTAGGTTGGTCGTTGTTGCGACCCTAAAAATTTTCATTTTTTTTGGGCTAATGGATTATTAAGTTTGAACTTAACTCGGGCCCTCCCAAGCCCTACCAATTCACAACTTAGGGTTTAAGTTCTTAACATGCAAATATTTTCATGCTTGGAGTTGCCACTAATCTATTTACGGTAGGTCGATTAGAAACCTAAATAAAACATAGGGATATATGTTTTATTCCTACGAACCAGAGATTCTAAGCCCGGGGACTTGATTACGCTAGATCTAGTCTAACGCCCTTTCGGTATCTTTTCTTTTCAAAAATATTTTGGCAGGCAGTTTGGATCCATTTTAACTTAATTACTAACATATGAGGTGTTCATGCGGGTGCGCAAACCACCAATTTAACACCCAGAAAGCATTAAATAAATTGCAAGTTTAGGAGGACAACTTACCTCAAACCAACGCAAGCATCTGCATTGTTAGCTAGAAAAATCACATCAATCAACCCTAATATGATTTCTAATTAACAAGCATTCACTCAATTTCCGTTTTTTTTTTATTTTCCACTTATTTTAATGAAATCTAGTCTACATGCAATGACGTGCAAAAATATGACATGCGAATTAATGCAACCTAACATGCAAACTATATGTCATGCGACGACGTGATCTAATTCTAATGACGAAAGAATGATTATTTTTGGTATTTTTCTCATTGAAATTCGAAATTCAAAAATGTGCCTAAATTAACATGCAACCTAATGACTTCTTTTTTTTGTATTTTTTATTAAAATTCGGAATGGTAAAAATACCTAAAATAACGTGCAACCTATGATGACTTAATCTACCCTAGAATGACTTATTTTTGGGATTTTTGTGTAAAATTCGGAATAATAAAATAACGTGAATAATCCGTTAGGATTGAAATAATACCTAATTTAAACTAGGAAACATGCCACCTTAAGTCCTAATTTAAATTAAATACTTATCTCATCCTTTGGGATATATTAAAAAATCCTAGACATGCAAAACTCTAATTTAAATCTAGCTAATATTTTTGAGTTTTTTTGTTTTATTTGAAAAAGAAAGATAATCAAACAAATAAGGATAGCAACCGACTCAAATCAACCACGCAATCCACCAAATTTGTTTTAAACTCGGATTAGGCACAAAAATCGAACTATAAGTCATATCTATAGGGCTATAGATATCGACAGAGAGTCGATTATTCAAATTTGGAAAGCTAATGAAATTTATCATCGTATCCAAGTGATTATGGATAGGATGATAATTTCCCGTATTGCCGCGTATCGAACCTTAGGGTTAAGGTCGGATAGTCGTCCAGATACGTTGCTGAATTAGGAAATTTTCCTAATTTGAATATTTTCAAATATTGCAGATATCACGAACATTATCCTAAGATATCTAGCAAATTGACACGATATTCATGCAATATTCCAAACATTCAAATTAGGAAATTACATGTTCTGAAAATTATCGGATAATAATCTTACCTAATTTACGGATAACTTCCAAATTCGAGTTGTCTCGGGATGAGCTTGTAGATCGGGATCGGAAAACCGGCGACGTCGGTGATGGGACGGCGAGGCACGACACCACGGTGACTCACGTCGGCGCCTGGCGAGGCTCCGGTACGGCTGTCCGGACAGTCACGGTGGAGTGTGTGCTCGGTGGCTTGCGCGAGGACGTCACGGACGGATCGGAACAGGATCGATTGCGGTGGAACGTTGCTGTGAACTCTTTGCGGGAAGCTGCTAAATTTATGATCTGCAGCTTCTGTTGGCGATGGATGAGACTATTCTTGATCAGCGGGGCAAGAGGGACTGGCCAACGCGGACGAGTCTTCAGTGGGCTTCGTTGGACAGAGAAGAAACGAACAGGAGCTGTCTCGTGAAGGTAAAGTCAGGGGCTTCTGTTGATGCTGTTGGAGCAAGGCTGATGATGGTCTGATGCGGGCACAACAGTGGAGCAGGGCAGCGGATCTTCAAGGCTACGGGAATGTTATTGTGCAGAAAAAAACGTGGGGCTGCGTCGCTGGGTAGAGAAGAAACAAGTGTGAGACGTTACGTGAAGGCGAAGGCAGAGATTTGCTGTTGACGTTGGACCCAGAAGTACTCATACACGTCACTTCTTTTAGCGTCTTTTGCATAGGGGAGTCGTCAGGGTCTGCTGGGCGATGCTTCGCTGAGGAAGGAAAAACGTGGACTTCTTCAAGGCTGTAGAGGACGTGGCATGGGCAGCTAACGTCAACTCCTCTGGAAGCGTGATGGTGCAGCGGAAACAGAAGCGTGGAAACATTAGAACGTGCAATGGCAGAGATCTTCAAGGTTGTGGCTTGAAGTTGCGAGAACACTGAACCGAGGAAGAACAAAATCTGATCTGCGGCCACAGGGGCTACGTGGGCTGTAGCATCAGCTTTCGTGATGCTCACGATGCGGCGACGTGCGGCGGTGGAAGGGCTCGTGGTGTGACGCGGCAAGCGACCGCTTGTCCTCTCTCTCTCGCCCTTGTTTTACTCCAAAAATTTTCTGATCTCTGAAATTGTGTGTCCTCCCCTAATTTCTGACCTAATGTTATGTTTATATAGCACTAATCTAGGTCAATTTAGATGGGCTTTATGTCCTAATGGGCTTAGGCTTGGGTTTAGGTTTAATGGGCTGAATTAACTTGGGCTTTTGATTAATTAAACTCAACATATCAAATTAAACCCAAATTAAAACGACCGAGCACGTTTGACTTGAAATCCCCGGTCCTTGCATTCCGAGCGAGCCGAGTCTCGTTCAATGAAATTTAAGCTCATTCGCTACCGCCAATTTGACGCAAAATGCAATTAAATTAAAATAAACCTAAACTATATGCTGTACAATTTAAATATTTTTGTTTAGGGGTTAAAATTTAATCCCTAATTTTCTATGCAATTAACATTAAATGATGCGCCGAAATTTAGGTGTCAACAGTCGTGAGCCTTGGTCTATACACTATGGGAGGAGCAGACATCCGGATTCTTGATGCTCCTAAGGACGAGCTCCGTGCCTAGTGGAATCTACTCAGTCTGACCAACCGCAAGCTAGTTGAGGGCCACATTGGAAGGCTTCTCCCCTTATTAGAAGTCAAAGTCCGTACCGGCCTCGTTCGAGCATTAGCACACTTCTGGTGCCTCGAGACATCTACCTTTATATTCGTTAAGCATGAGCTCACCCCGACTTTGGAAGAATATAGTGTGATCATTGGAAAACCTTTAGAGTCGGAGTTAGTCACACCATCTCTGGGAATCGACTCCACTTTAATGTTGGCTGAATTTTTGAAAGTCGGAAAAGATGAATTGGCAAAAGTTTTGAAAGCAAATCGCGGGACATGTCCTTTTTCATTCTTGAGTCAATATTTTGAAAAAGCCACATCTTTTCTGAAAGGTAGAATCTTTTTGCTAGCATTTTTTGGGTTCGTGATTTTTCCTCATTGTAAGAATGCATGTGATCCGTTAATTGCATGGTTGGTCTAACAAGTTTGTCTTGAAAAGAATTTGTCAACACCATTTTAGCCGAGACCTTTATTTCCCTCACTAAATTTAAGCAACATGTTGACAAAACATTTCATGCCCCTCTTGAACTATTGCAAATTTGGTTTTTGTCTCACATAAAAGGATGTGACGATTTACTCACAATATCTGAGCTTAGTGATTTTAGCCATCCTGTCTTAAAGTATAAAGAAAAACAAGAGAACGCACCTGATTATCATTACTCCGAATGGATCATTTTCATGAAAAACGTTAGACCCCAAGATTTCCAATGGCATGCTAATTGGTTCAAAGTCGAAGAAGCTCGGCTTACGTGTAATGGTATTAGGCGGGTTCCACTTTTGGGATTCACTGGTGCAATCGAATACTATTCTGTCAGAGTGTCTCGTCAGTATCAGATTCTCCAAGGGCTCCCTCCAGCGTTACAACCGGAACTCCTCCATGTTGACTTCACCGATGAGGATAAAGACCACGAAGGGACCTTAGCTCAGTTCAATAAGATGTGGAAGAAGTGTCCTCTTTTAAAGATAGCTCGGCCTAAAGGCAAGGGGGAGCAGAAGTCCTATTTCGCGACGACCGAGTATATTCGACGGCACAAAATCCCACAGGAGTTACTCCCGAAGATATCCAATGTGCCTCTCAAGACCGCTACTCGCTCAGAGAATAATCGTCTTAAAAGGAAGGCCAAAGAAACTCAAGAAAAAACATCCAAGATAGCTTGAGCTTATGAGCAATTGAAGAAGGAAGTCGTCTCCCATATGTCTATGGATTAAGCTAAATAGAAAAGCTTGAATTTGTTTTCTCGTTTCAGTTTCAGTCTTTAAACTTGTTTAGGAATTGAGTCATTTGCTTTTGCACTTTGTTTAAGTAATTTCAAGTTATAGTTGTCGTAAAAATTTTCATCATTTCAATAAAGAGGTTTTTTCTAATCAAAGCGGTTAGACCAATGTCATGGATCGGCATGTGATTTTTCTTGATACTTATGTATGCTTGTTTCATTCGTGAAATTAGGTAGTTACGGACCGATCACGATCGCCTATTCGTATGCGGTCGAGAGCTAGAATGACCGATCAAACCGACCTACGAGATTGTGTCGTTGGCATTGAGGACCAGATCAAGCAAGTCGTCACCGCAATGCAACAAATGTCTGCTGAGATCAAAACCCTTCGGTCGATCCCTGTTCCTGCATCCCTCGAGGTATCAGCCCCAAAGCATAAAGATGGAAAAAATGTCGATGTTGAGGAAGATGATGATATTCCTGATTTGGAAGATGACCCCGTCCAGATTATCGTCAACAAAGGCAAACCTGATGAACGAGTTAACAAACTTGAAGAGAGAGTGAAGCAGCTGGAAGGTTCACATGATTCACCTTCGATCGATCTGTCTTTGTATTCAGAGATCAAAATCCTAAAGAAGTTCAAGATGCTAGATTTTGAAAAGTACAATGGCACCTCATGCCCAAAAGCCCACCTGCAGTTATACTACGTACAGATGACCTTGTATGTTGATAACGAATTCCTGATGATCCATGCATTTCAAGTAAGTTTGACGAGTCCTGCTTTGAACTGGTATCTCATGAAGAAGATAAATGGCGTTAAAACCTGGAAGAAACCTAGTGAAGCATTCCTAAAGCAATACAGGTTCATAACAGACATCATTCCTACCCGTGATGACCTCGAGGGTGCTCATATGAAAAAGACTAAGTCCTTCAAAGATTATGCCATCAGATGGAGAAATATAGCTGCTTAAATTGTCCCGGAACCCATAGACAGTGAATTGAAGAGGATGTTCATTAAAACTCTTCCGTTCAATTACCGCAATCGGATGGTGGCCATTCTGGCTGACAACTTCAATCAACTCATCCCCATAGGCGAACAGATTGAGATAGGGCTGAAGGACGGGTGGTTTGTGGAGCCGTCTTCGTCGACCAAAAGATTTAGTATAAGAAAAGAGAAAGAACCAGCAGTTGAAGTGAATGTGACTTATACCCAACCGGGTCGGCGGAATGCTAACCTTGTCCTAGCAATCCGAGTAGCAGAAGCTCAACAACAAAGCACGGGTCATCAACCCTTTCAGAAGAAGAACAATAAAAGGCAATTCACCCCTCTCCCCGGGTCATTGTTTCAAGTACTGGAGGTCCTCCGGAAGAAGGGTTTGCTTACCTCTAAGCCAAAGCGGCTCGATCCCAAACAGTTCTATAACTACGATCTGGCCAAGAAATGTGATTATCATATGGGGAAAGTGGAACATTCAACTGATAACTGTGTCACTCTTAAGCATCGGATCCAGAACTTGCTCGATACAAGGGCATTTTCCTTTCAACCCGCTAAGCCGAATGTTAATAGCAACCCGCTTCTTGATCACGTGGGCAATGTGAGTGCCATATTTAGTTTCGATGCTGGTTGAATCAAGAATGTCAAGGTATACACCACCGATGTCTACGGTGAGTTGGTGAAAGCTGGTTATTACCCGAGTAATGAGGTCCTCCCCCTGTCTATCACGAGAGAAAGAATCTCAAGAATGGTAGAAGCTGGGATGATCGTTTATGCTGACCACACTGGCATCATTTCCACTATCTCCGAAGTGGTTATTAATTGGGATGAGGAGTTTGCTACATTGAACATTGGGAAGGATAAGCTCGATCCTTTGCTTGAAGACATGCCTCCGCTCGAAGACGCGACCGATGATGAGGAGATCGTAGTAAGCACGCCCGCAGTCGATGAAGGGATAGTGATCGAGATACCTCAGCCGTACGAGTACTGTAATGATAAAGTAGTTCCTTGGTCCTACAGTCTTGATGTCGACTTAGTCACAAGATTTGGACGTACCTATGGCCAAGCTAATGCCCAACCTGCAAAACCTGTCACTGATGAAGAAGCTAAGGAATTCCCGGCCGTGATCAAGGCTAGTGAATACAACATAGTTGAGCAATTGCGCAAGATGCCTGCGCAAATCTCTCTGTTTGAACTCCTCCAAACGTCTATCAAACATTAAAAAGCCCTGATGAAGGTGTTAAGTAAAGTCCATGTGCCTGAGACGATCGATCATGACAAATTGGAGGAATTTGTGGGTTTCATACTTCTCAAAGACCTTATAGCCTTTTCGGATGAAGAGTTCCCTCTAGAAGGGAGAGGACATACAAAAGCTTTCTACATTTCTGTCAAATACAAGGCCTCGCATGTAGCCCGAGTACTCATTGACAACGGATCAGCCTTGAACATCCATCCTCTGGCGACTTTAAACCGCCTCAAGATAGATCCTTTTAAGATAAATTCTGCAAAGACCTCCGTGCGAACCTTTGACGGAACGAAGAAAGAAGTGATGGGAGAAATCCACCTTGATATACAGATAGGACCAACAATGTTCAACATCCTATTTCAAGTTATGGACATTCTCACTGCATTCAATTTCCTGTTGGGTCATCCATGGATTCGTACTGCTGGAGCTATGCCATCCAGTCTACATCAGAAGGTGAAGTTCGTTGTGGAAAGAAAGTTAGTTACAATCCACGGTTAAGAAGAACACCCAATCTATCACACAATGGCTATCCCCTATGTTGAGCCGGATTGCAAAATAGAATCGAGCTATCAATCGCTTGAGCTCGTATCGACCATACATGCGTATAGAGGATTATCACCACTAGTTCCTGAGGTGTCAAATGCTGCAGTAATGGTCGGAAGAGTAATGTTATCCCATGGCTTTACTCCGAGTGAGGGCTTTGATAGGAATGGTCAAGGTATCCACCAATCGGTGGAAATCTCTCGGAGGCCCCACACTATTGGGTTAGGGTATCAAGGGCTAAGTGTGCCAAATAATAGGGGACGTGGATGCGGACGTGGATGCGGTTGAGGTCAAGGTCGAGGAGACGGACAAAATAGATAGCAATTCGAAGAACAGCCAAATGGTGAAGAACGTAGACGTGGAATTACCCTAAATAACGGGCGCGGCAGGTTGTCTCCACATATCTGCACCACATTCCCAGGCCCTGCGAGAATGATGCATGAAGAGAAAGAGGTGATCGACACTCTGGGGCAATCAAGTGGCAAGTTCGATTATTATGTGAAGTACTCAGTGCCCCCGAGCTTTTATGTTAACCCCTGTGACATCGTTCCGGATGGATGGAGAGGTATGGATGATCCAACACCTCAAACGATAGAGGATTTCGATGATGCAATGGATGGAATCACTGCCCTGTTCGAAGATTTCTTCATTGGAGCTATCGAAGAAGGCCTATTGGAGAGAATGGGCACTGGCCCACAAGAGTAATACCTTTACCTTTTTTCGCATACTCCCCTGCGTGGGAATTTTTACTGCTTTTTAGGATTTGCCCTGTTTCAGGTGCTACTTTCCAAGACTTCTCATTTCTAGGATTTGATTATTGCAATTTTCATTCAATAAATGTAATTCATTTGGTGATAATCAATGAAATTACGAATTATTTTCATGTTTTGAGGGCATGTTGAGGTACATCAAACCAGCCCGGTGATAATATCCAATCGATAAAAGAAAATATAGTCTAAGGAGAATTCTGAGGCCTGGGCTTCTTCATGCTTCCTCATGTTAAAAGTTTTTTGAAAAAAATTTCAAAAAAAACAAAAAAAAGAGTAAAAAACCAAAAATTTGCAAAAAATGCAATGTTTACCCTTATTTGTCCTTTTGAATTCCTTACTTTACGTTTCAGGGACAATCTTGTGACACGTGAGGATATGTAAATGGTCCAATATTATGAATTATATGCAACCGAGCTTGATCCCAATGATGCCAACGAACTTGACGATTCCTCGGATATTCAACGCGATCTAGAGCGGCATGAAAAGCCCAAAGTCCTTACATCAGACCAGATTGTCATTGTTAACCTGAGTAATTCCGGAGAAACCAAAGAGGTGAAGATAGGGGCAACCCTTCCCGAAAGTAAAGCCAAACACCTAGTCCAATTGCTGAAGGATTATCAGGATATTTTTGCCTGGTCGTACGTCGATTGTGACATCCCGAATTTCGGCCCATTTTTGGGATTTATAAAGCGCGTAATTTGTCAGTGTGCTTATAGTAAAATCTCGCCCGGAAACTGATCACTCCCGGTTATCATTTTAAATTAGAGATTTCGCTAGAATCGCACTCGATCAAATTTGACCGTTATTTAGACCTCGAACTTGGCAGTCGATTTTCGGGAGTTTCAGGACGAAATAAATTGGACGGTGTCATTATTATGGTAACCAGCGTTGAGATTGTTAGGAATAGTGGAAAAATGGGAGTTTTTGACCTAGTGCGAATTTGGACTAGCAGACCTCCCTCGTTATAATTTGGTTTAATTAATTTGGCCTTTGTCCCTTTTTATATGCGAGGTTTATTTTGGACCAGTAAGTCATTTTCGATTTTGAATTTGGGCCTTCGGATCGCATTTAATATTAGAATGTTCAAATTATTTCTATTTCTTTCTCTCTCTCTCTCTCTCTCTCTCTCTCTCTCTCTCTCTCTTTCTTTCTCTCTCTCTCCTTCCCTCTTTTCCCGCCGGTACCCCCTACGCGTCTGACTCCCCCCACCAACTCCTTCTCTCTCCTCTCTTCCCCCTCTTTCTTTTCTTTCCCTTTTTCTTTTCTTCCTTTTCTTCTTCCTTTCCCCCCCTCTTCGACGCCGACGGGTTTTGCTTCTGTCCACTCACGACCGCGCCTCGCCGGCGACCAGCCAGCCACCGTCGAGCGCCGTCGTCCTTCCCGCCGTGAACCACCGCCGTCCCGACTCTCCTCTGACCGAGCAGTGTCGTCGCCATCACCCCGGAACCGCCATCGACGGACCGCCGAGCCGTACGCGAGTCGCGCCTCCCTTCGCGCCCGGCCGCCACTGTTCGCCGGCTCGCCGGCCGGCCTCGCGTCACCATCGCCGCCGTGTTCCACCACAAACAGCCGCAAGCCCTTTTCCTCCCCTCTCTCTCTCTCTCTCTCTCTCTCTCTCTCTCTCTCTCGGTTTGGCCGTGAGAGGCCTTGAGCCGGAGGAGCTCCGCCGCCGCCACCACTGTTTCGGCGCGGACCCGTCGCCTCGCCCAGCCGTCCAGCCGCTCCATTTCTTTCTCCCTCTAACCGTGCCTCTCTCTCTCTCCCTCTCTAGGCCGTGGATTAGCTTAGGTCGTTGCCGCCGCTTGCGCCGTTCGCCGGAGCCGCCACCGCCGTTACTGTTCCGGCGAGGGGTCGCCGCTGTCCAGCCGCCATCGCCGCGTGTTTGGCTCGGTTTGAAGCTTAGGACACCTGGTGAGTTTGACCCTAAACCCTAGTTAGGCTTTTGTGCATTTCTAGATGAGTTTTAGGGGTTAAATTAGGGTAATTTGGGGGTTAGTGTATGGAGGTTGTTAGGGGCTGATGTTGTGGTTGATTTGGTGATTTAGCGTGGCCTTTTAATCAAGGTTTAGTGGACTATAGAGTGCTGTGATGTGGCGAAGCATAGATGCCTTGATTTGGGCGAAATTGTGGACTTGGCGGATGAAATTTGTGGACCGTATGGTGGCTGATCTTGTGGCTATTTTGCGGCTTAGTGCGATAATTTTAATTGAGGTTTAGAGGCTTAGATTGGGCTGTGCGATGGCTGGGCATATTGGATTGAATCGGACTAAGTTCGGAGTAGGTTCAGGTTCAATTGTGGAATGTAGTGCGCGCCTAGTTTGGTCCTCATGGTGGCTGATTTGGGCGATGTTTTGGGAAGCCTAATGGAGTATATGGAGGATAATTATTGGCCTAGAATAACCTATTTGGTGGCTGTCCGTACCGGGACCGATTTGGACTAAGATCGATCGATTCGAGGCTTAATTGTGTAAATACCGGGATTGTTTAGTTTGACGGATTAGGTGGCTGAATTATCTTTGGTTATGATCAATTTAGTGGTGCCGTGTCATGTGCCTAGTGTGACTAAGAATGGAGTAGCTTAGCGGGCCTTGAAGGCGCGGATTCATGTTGATCAAGTTGTGCGAAGTATATGTGTGATTTATGTGCCGTGCAAGAGTGCTTTGAACTGCTTTCATGGTCATGCGAATATGTTGGTTGGGCATGTTGAAATGTGGACTGAGCCTAGTGTGTGGTAAAGTGAGTAAGTGGCATTGCGTAAATGAATGCTCATTGTGAAATTTGTGATTGCCCAAGTGTGAATGTTATGGCCATGAGTTTGCATCTCATGCATTGGCAAGGCATGTGCATATACGAGTGTGCCCGAGTGACATGCGCATTGTGATCACTTAATCGCCCTGATGCGTTTTACGCGGGGTTCAGATAATAAACTGGTGTATGTGAATGTGTGATCACATAAAACCCTGAGGCGTGTTACGCGGGGTAGTGAACCCGTCCTGAGGCGTGTTACGCGGGACGATGCCCGGACTACCGGAAGATGGCCAAACCTGATGCGTGTTACGCGGGTGTTGTGCCATGAGCCTGATGCGTATTACGCGGGCTAGAGATCGATCTCGAAGTAATGGACCTGAGGCATTTTACGCGGGTCGGACCTGATGCGTTTAACGCGGGTCGGAGGAGAAATTGGTAATGGCAGAGTACTAGCTTGCGAGTGTGCGTTACTGCATTGTTGAGGCATGACATGAGTGCGAACATGAGCACGTGCATTACATACATCGGGATTAAGTGATATGTATACTTGTATCGCAATTTAAATGTTGTGGTGCTGTTGTGATTAAGTTTATAGAGTGGCTAACCTGCAGGGTCAAGTATGAATTAGATTTAGGCCCGAGGGTCTGAGTCAGTTATGTTTTGATTTATGTATGATTTAGCACTCGTCAGGAGGTGCACGTTAGCCTAGTTTAGGCTTAGGGAATTACTCACTGAGATTATTCTCATTGTTGTTTAAAACCACTTTTTCAGACCCCCAGCGTTAAGATGTCCGAGATTCCGGTCCGTTTTGGGATTCCGCTCCGGGTAGAGCGGACGAGGACGATACACCCCGTAGGGAACGGGGGATCTTATGTTAGGTATTATTCTGTTGTTTGGGTGGAGGTGGGGGTGACGCATTACCATACCCACGAATACGTGGCATGGTGCTTCAGGGACGGCTTCGGAGAGTATGGTCCTCTCCGGACTTTTGATGTTCCGTTCACCGGGATGGGCACGAATATCCCCGATGCCCCGATGGTGAGGTGACGGATCCTGGTCCCTCATCTGAGGAGAGTATGAGTTCTGATGGAGTCCCAGTAGAGTACGAGATGGATGAGTTCAAGCCGGTGGATATGGACGTGGATGACGGAGAGCCGGAGCCGATCGAGGAGGATCCTGTTCTGGAGGCTGAGCCAGAGGATATGATCTTAGAAGAGGAGGCTGCTGAGGCCGAGTTAGAGTCGGACTCATCAGGGTCCGAGGAGGAGATGCCTAACAGCTCTTCATCTTCAGAGTCTTCTGATTCCGACCCAGACTGGGCGCCGTAGAGCTTAGTATTCGCCTTAGAATGGATAAGGCCAGTACCTTTTTGACCAGTGCCCCACCTTTATTAGTAGACTGACCCCTGAGCCACTTACTCCTTTTTTGTTAGTCGTGGCCTTGACTCGCTTTTGATTTTTGGTATTCGGGTTGTATATGGATATTGTATATGACTTTCAGTATTAGTGCAAGTGTTTATTCTGCAGTCGTTGTTGTTGGTTTCTGTGGCTACTCTTGGTTGGGTATCTATCTTTGTACGGGTGTTGATTTGCTTCTGCATGTACTTTAAACCTTCGTGTTGGGCGTTGGGTTGGCGACGCGTCCTGGGACGTCGCACTCAAATCGACCATGACAGGGACGCTCGCGCGCCGTAGGGTTCGGGGCGTGACATCGATATGCCAGGTTTACACCCTTCTATTGTGGAACATGACCTGCCTACTAATCCTAGCATGCCGCCCAAGAAACAGATGCTACGGAGAACCAAGCCTGAGCTTTCAAAGAAAATAGAAGAGGAGGTCATGAAGCTCTTGAAAGTGGGATTCATCGAAGTCACCCAATACCCTAGCTGGGTGGCCAACATCGTGCCAGTCAGGAATAAAGATGGCCGAGTTCGAGTTTGCATCGACTATCGCGACCTGAATAAGGCTAGCCCTAAAGATGACTTCCCATTACCGCACATAGACGTTCTGGTAGACAGTACTGTTGGATTTGAACTGTTTTCATTCATGGATGGTTTCTCAGGTTATAATCAGATAAGAATGAAAGACGGCGACAAGGAGAAAACAACGTTCATCACTCATTGGGGCATATTCCACTATAAGGTCATGCCTTTCGATCTTAAAAATGCCAGGGCAACATATCAACGGGCAATTGTGACTCTTTTCCATGATATGATGCATAAGGAGATCGAGATCTATGTCGATGACATGATTGCCAAGTCTCGACCCGGAGAGAGTCATGTTAATGCCCTGAAGAAGTTGTTTGACCGACTCCGTGAGTTTAAGCTCTGCCTTAACCTAGCGAAGTGCATATTGGGAGCAATGTCGGGCAAATTACTTGGGTTTATAATAAGCAGTAAGGGCATTGAAGTCGATTCCTCCAAGGTAAAGGCTATATGTGAGCTACAACCCCCATCGACCGTGAAAGAAGTGCGGAGCCTCTTGGGTAGGTTGAACTATATAGCCCGTTTTATCTCCCAACTCTCCGAAACTGCTAAACCATTCTGAAGATAGAAAAGAGTGAGCCATTTATTACTTAAGTAAGAAGTTTACCGTCTTGGAGTTGAATTATCTTGAAGCCGAAAAGACTTGCGCTGCACTAGTATGGGTGCTCCATAGGCTGAGACCGTATACATTGCATCACCAGACTTTGCTTGTGACTGAGAATGATCCCATCAAGTATTTACTTGATCAACAGGCTTTGATAGGGAAGCTAGCCAAATGGCAGATTTTAATTTCAGAATTTGATATCCAGATGATGCCACAGAAGTCAGTTAAAGGTCGAGTAATTGTTGATGTGTTAGCCGAAAATCCTGAAATCTCCGACGATGATAGATATTCTCCAGAAGATCGCATTTTGATAATAAAGGAAGACATATGGACCATGTTGTTCGATGGAGCCGTGAACTTAGTTGGTTCCGGCACTGGGGCAGCCTTAATATCCCTAGATGGGCAACATTATCTAGTAGCAGCAAAGTTGGTGTTCTCGTGTATCAAGAACATAGCTGAGTACGGAGCTTGCATCCTCGGACTCCAAGCCGCAGTGGAAATGGGGATAACCAAGTTGAAAGTGTTTGGTGATTCCGCTCTGATTATTCTCCAAACTGTAGGAGAGTGGAAGACGAGAGATACCAAATTGGTGCTGTATCATGAATATCTCGAAGAAATCATAAAAGAATTCAAAGACATCTCCTTTGAGTACTTGTTGAGGTCCCATAATCAGTTTGCTGATGCGTTAACTACGTTATCATCTATGCTGCAAGTGACTGGTGGAATGGAGGTATAACCCTTGAAAATCGAAGTTCTAATAAAACTAGCTTACTGTGTGGTTGTGATCGGAGAACCGAACAAAAAGCCATGGTATTACGATATCATGAGTTACATCCAGAGACAAGAATTTCTTGAGGGAAGCACTCCGGCCGACAGGAAGTACATAATGAAAATGGCTTCAAAATTCTTTGTCAGTGGTGAAAAACTGTACAAAAGATCCTATAATTCGATCCTGCTAAGGTGTGTAGAAGCAGCTGAAGCTACTAGAATCATGTAGGAAGTACACGAGGGGATATGTGGTCCATACATGAATGACCACATGTTAGCTAAGAAGATCACGAGGTTGGGTTATTATTGGCTCAATCTTGAAAGTGACTGCATCCAACATGTTCGAAGATGCCATCGCTGTTAAGTTCACGGGGATAAAATAAATGTTCCCCCCACGGAATTACATCAGTTGTCCGAGCCATAGCCTTTTTCGATGTGAGGCATCGATGTGATTAGCCCAATCAATCTCAAAGCATCAAATGGACACCTATTCATCTTAGTCGCGATTGATTATTTCTCCAAGTGGATTGAGACGGTATCTTATGCAAACGTCGCTGCAAGGAATGTTGTAAAATTCATCAGGCGAGACATAGTTGCTCGTTATGGTGTCCCCGAGGTTATTGTCACCGATAATGAGACGAATTTGAGTAACAAGTTCATAGATCAGCTGTTCAATGAGTTCAAGATCCAGCATCTGAATTCATCTCCTTATCGTCCACAGATGACGGAGCAGTTGAAGCCGCTAACAAGAACATCAAGAAAATCCTGGTCAAAACGGTTGAAAACTATCATGACTGGCATGAAAGATTGCCATTCGCGCTAATAGCATATAGAACTTCCATCCGAACCTCTGTCGGAGCAACCCCTTTTTCTTTGGTGTATGGCATGGAAGCAATCTTGTCCATTGAAGTAGAGATCCCTTCCCTGCGAGTCTTGTCTCAAGTAGAGTTGTCTGAAGTGGAATGGATGCGACAAAGACATGAGCAGTTGAACCTAATCGATGAAAAGTGATTGAAAGCCATTTGCTACGATCAAATCTATCAGCAGAGGATAGCTAGATCCTTTAACAAAAAAGTGCGTCCAAGACACTTCGAGATAAATGATCTAGTCCTAAGGAAGGTACTGCCAGTTTTTCCTGTTCCTAGGGATAAATTTGCCCCAAACTATATCGGTCCATATGTGGTTAAAAAGGTGCTTCCCGGAGGTGCCCTGATTCTTGCAGAAATGAATGATCGTGAGTTCTTCACTCCTGTTAATTCCGATGCTGTAAAGATATATTATCCCTGATAAAATCTGACATTTTGCAGCAAAAGTTTTCAAGTGTTTGGTTTTATACTTTGAATTGCAAACATTTCACTGATGAATAAATGGTTTCAATTAATTTCAAGATGTTTGCATTGGCTTTTTTGGACAATCTGATAACTCATGTAAAATGAATTAAATGTGTTGAATGAGGTACGTCGGAATGATGAAAGGCAAGCCCTATCCTATACACAGTCCCATGCGCTAATCCTCAGTGAGTTGAGTTGAAAAAATTCCATGTCTGCAAGGTAAAGAGTTATCTCGCAAAAGGTACGGCGACCGAGATAACAAGAGGCATTTCATTTCTCTACCTTAAATACTAGAAGTTATCCATTGTTTCGACACATTGAGCCTAAACGCTTGGAGAAATCCTTTTAAATTACCCATGTTAAAAACTACCCCACATCGGGGTAAACTGGAGGTAAATCAGCATCATAAGGTGAAAAATGAGTAGAAATTTTGTTTCTTTCACTTGCATCAATATTTGAGTATTGCTTTTCAGATGAATTCATACGAAGTTCGAGTGCCTTAGGATGATGAAGAACATTTCTTTCTTTATCCTATACACACTTTATCCTTTGCTAAGCCCAATTGAACCTGCAAATTCGCTTCTTAAACCCAGTTGGTGATCATCCCCCACACTGGGGCAAGGCAAAGGTCATCATTGTCTAAGCAGCATATCCGGAGCGTCGATAGAAGATAAAAATCCTTGAGAGTTCAAATGGCAAGTCATTCAGTCAAGATATAGTTGGCTAGTGTTTGCATTGTAGATAGTATGTGTCAAAAGTAAAGAAAAAAAGAGTCGAAAAGGGAGATCTTTAGAGAAAAAATGTCAAGATATGACATATCAGAGTCATGAATCTTGGTGGAGCAGTAGTCTTACAAGTCTCAAAGGAATCAAGCGACGAACTCTCGAAGCCAATGGAATATCTATCGAGAAGACAATCCCTAGCGAAAAGAAGACTGGTGATAATGCCAAGATGATTACCAACTTATTTACCCTAATCATACACATTTTAAGCCTAATGATCCATTCATTTCTCAACCCATGAGCCTAGCCTACGTTATGTCTCTTGCAAAGTCTTTTCAGATTAGGGCACTTGAACTAACGTAGGAACTCAGATGTTTACAAGCTTAGCTCGAAGAAGTGCGAGCAGGTCCATTTCTATCTCATTTTGCAGGGTTCTTGACTTGTAAATCCGGAGACGGTTGCGGAATATTTTCTTTCAGCAGCCTTAACTTGAAGAGTCTCCTTTTGTTAAGCCATTGACCAAGCCCACATTACGATCTTAGCAAAAGCCTCTTAGATTGGTAAGGTCATACTGCTTGCGAGAATACTCGGACCCTTGTCGACATGATGATGGTGAGATAGAGAGATTCTTATTAAATCAACCTTTTTCAATGAAAATGAGTGAAAGTCCTTTCAGACTGGAAGTCCCTCATTTGGCATTTTCAAGATACCCACTTGTGAGTTCGGATTGTCTTATCATGATTTTCCCTAGTGAAGTTTGGTAATACCAATTTAACAAAACCACCATGCATGAAAACCAGTTGAAATCATAGTGCGTGAGTATATATGTTCTGGATTGTCCATGAATGCATATTACATGTTGCCTAAAACCATGTCTAGCGAGAGATACACCCTCAAGAGTTGGAGATATCATCAGGTAAGTATATCTCTATCCCTTGGATGTCTATGACTATCCAGGTATCCTTAACCTGTTCGAGCAATCGTCAGGCCCCATATTTGATCATTTTGTTGCGGTCTCTAGACGCCTTTGATGATATTTAGGTATATATTGATCAAGCCTTTTTCAGGTACCTCTGATGATATTCAGGTACTTTGTCAAAGAACCCTTGAACACTTGGGCTAGCCCCACTATTCGCCAAATCGTTAAGTACCTACGACGATATCCATGTATTTATCAATCAAGTCCTTTCAAATATCTCAAATGATAACTAGATATTTTGTCAGGCATACTTTTCACACAATCTCAGAAGATTCCCTCGTGATACGCCTATGAGGAAGGTATAGGCGCAGCAGCCAAATCTTTACGAGTACCTATGAGGAAGGTATAGGTATTTCGAAAAGATCAGAATATTCTCCTAATCTCAGAAGATTCTCCCGTGACACGCCTATGAGGAATTTATAGGCGTAGCGGCCAAATCTTTGCGAGTACCTATGAGGAAGGTTTAGGTATTTCGAAAAGATCGAAATATTCTCTTAATCTCGGAAAGTTCCCCCGCATTGTACCTATGAGGAAGGTATAGGTGCAGTGGCCAAATCTTTATGAGTACCTATGAGGAAGGTATAGGTATCTCGTAAAGGTCGGAACATTTTTCCAATCTTTCAAGAGTTCCCCCGTGTCGTGCCTATGATGATAGCTAGGCGCAGCGGCCAAATCTTTACAAGTACCTATGAGGAAGGTATATGTATCTTGTAAAGGTCAGAACATTTACACAAATTGGACAAACTCCCCCGTTAAACACCTATGACAATATCTATGTGTGACGGCTAAACTTTAACGATGACTGAGTATTTCGTTAAGGTCGGAATGAACTCCATTTTGTTGAGTCTTTCTCTCAGGCACCTCAGACGATAACTGGATGTCTCGAGCTTTCTTCGTATGTCTTGATTCAATTGTAGGACACCGGAATCCCCCCAACAGTTTGTCAGGCAATATTTTTGGGACTGAGCCCAAGCATTTGCCAGGCAACCTATAGAATTAGAGTCACGCCTCGAATTATGAAACCACTCCTGTCAGGTAAGTAAACTCCAGGTATGTATTTTTTAATGTCAGCATGCATCATGACATAATGCATTTAAAAAATGGGACTCATAATCCCGACAAAAATATCATTCATTACATTTGCATAGTCAAAATCTAGGTATCATTTAGTCTTTGAATACAACCTTTGCGAGCTTACCTTCAAAGAGGGGCAGCTATTGACACCTAAATTTTGACGACCATTTAGTCATAATTTGCACGGAAAATTAGGGATTAAATTTTAACCCCTAAACAAAAATATTAAAATTGCATAACATATAGTTTAGGTTCATTTAGGATAATTGCATTCCTCATCGGATCGGCAGTGGCAATTGAGTTTAAAATTCATCGAACGAGACTCGGCTCGCTCGGAGGGCAAGGGCCGAAAATTACAAGTCAAACGGGCTTGGTTGTTTTAATTTGAGCTTAATTCAGCCCATTGTGCTTAATTAAATAAATGCCCAAATTAATTCAGCCCGCTTAGAATTAAATGAAATTAAATGATAATTAAAACCTAAGCCTAAGCCCATTAGGACTAGCAAACCCATCTAATTGACCTAGGTTAGTATTATAAATATGTCATTAGGTCACATAATCATGAGACAAGAATTCAGATCAGAAATTTTTAGTGAGTGGGAGAGACAGAGAGAGAGAGAAGGAGGCCGGCACACATCACGCTGCGCCATCCTCCCCCCCGGCCGCGCCGGAGCTGTCCTCCATGCTGACACCCTCCACGCCGATGCCGTTGCACTACCACGGCGCATTCCACCATGCCGTGCTGCCGTCGTTGCTGCCATGATCCGCAAACCTATCCCGAGTCGAATCCAAATTTGGAAATATTTCAAATTAGGTAAGAGGACATTATCCGATATTTTCAGAATATTTAGTTTCTTAATTTTCGAATGTTAGAACATTCTGTGAATATTTGGTGGATAATTAGATATCTTAGGATAATTTTCTGATATCCGCAATATTCGAAAACATCTGAAATTAGGAAATTTTCCTAATTTAGCAACGTATTTGGACGATTATCCGACCTTATCCCTAAGGTACGATACACAGCGATACGGAGAATCATTATCTTATCCATAACCACTTGGATACGACAATGAATTTTATCTGCTTTCCAAATTTGAACAGTCAACTTTCCGTCAATATCTATAACCCTATAGATATGATCGTTAGTTTGATTTCTTTGCCTAATATGATTTTGAAACAAATCTTATGGATCGCGTGGATTGGTTTTTATCGTGGTGTTTATCTATATGTATGATTTATTTCTTTTAAAAAGAAAAATTCAAAATATCAGTTAGGATTTAAATTAGAATTTTGCATGTTTAGGAATCTTAAATATGTCCAAAAGAATAAGATGATTATTTGATTTAAATTGGGACTTAGAGTAGCATATTTCCTAGTTTAAATTAGAAATTGTTTTAATCTTAGCGGATTATTTAGGATACTTAATTATTTTGAATTTTCATAAAAAAACCCAAGAAGAATGAGTCGCTTTAGGATAGATTAGGATAGATTGTATTCTTAATTTGAGTAATTTTTTATTTCGAATTTTAATAAAAAATACCAAAAAAGTCATTAGATTGCATGTTGCATTTATTTTAACTCTGAATTTCATTTGAAAAATACCAAAAATAAATCGTTTGTCCGTCATTAGAAATAGGTCACGTCGTCGCATGACATATAGTTTGCATGTTAGGTTGCATTAATCGCATGTCAATTTTTGCACGTCATTGCATATATGTTAGTTTTCATTTAAATAAGCGAAAATCCAAAAAAATTGAGTGAACTGCTTGTTAATTAGAAATCATATTAGGGTTGTTGACGTGATTTTTTAGCTAACAATGCAGATGCTTGCGTTGCTTCGAAGTAAGTAATTCTTCCCATCTTGCAATTTATTTAATGCTTTCTTGGGTATTAAATTGGTGGTTTGCGCACCCACATGAACACCTCACATGTTAGTGACTAAGTTAAAATGGATTCAGACAGCATGCCAAAACATTGTTTTGAAAAGAGAAAGGTACTGAAAGGGCGTTAGACTAGATCTAGCGTGATCAAGTTCCCGAGCTTAGAATTTCTGGTTCGTAGGAGTAAAACATATCTCCCTATGTTTTATTTAGGTTTCTAATCGACCTACCGCAAATAGATTAGTGGCGACTCCAAGCATGAAAATATTTGCACGTTAAGAACTTAAATCCTAAGTTGCAAATTGGTACGGTTTGGGAGGGCCCAAGTTAAGCTTGGTCTTAATAATCCATTAGTCTGAGAATGAAAATTTTTTAGGTCGCGACAATTGCGAAGAGATTGGATGAGAACCTGGCTGCTAGTAGGTTCAACCATCTAATTTGGAATGGAGACGATAGCTATGAGATAATGAACAATAATGATAAGTATGTCGTCCACATAGAGAGGAGAAAGTGTTCATGTCGAGCATGACAACTAACTGAAATTCCTTGTGCCCATGGTATTTGTGCCATCCAAATGAAGCGACAAAACCCAGAGAATTAACTACCTTGCTTCGTACCAGTTCCTTATGTAGCCTATTAGAAGTAGCAAATTCTAGGAGCCAACGAATCATGAAGCTCCTCCACCTTTGCCACTGAAGAAGCAAATAGAAATGTCTAGCAAGAAACGAAAAATGCAGGAGGGGGAGATCTCAAGTCGGAGGATGACTAGGATTGGGGTAAAGATGATGTGCTCCTATTGCCAGAAGGAAGGGTATAATAAAAAGGGATATGCATTGAAGAAGCAACATTAAGAAAAATAGGTTGCAGGGGCTAATGTAGGGCCAATAGAAGGGCCTCCTATAGAGCAAGCTAAAGAGGCAACATAAGGGCTTCATGTAGGGTCAAGTGCAAGGCCAACTGAAGGGCCAATAGAAGGCCCTATTGTGGGGTCAGGTGCATGGACTACTCCAGGCAAGATAACAGCAACAACCATTGAGTCGACTATTGAACAAACAAGAAGAAAATATCCTGTAAGTTGTACATGATTGTGCTTTTTTGTGTTATTTTATGGGCTTGAATTTATTTTTTTTTTGTCTTTCTTAGATGAGAAGATGACGAACTGCACAGGTTGCTCCATGAAAGTTGCTGAAACTGAGGCACCACAAAGGAGTTCTCGGGAAAAGGATAAGGCAATATGGTTATGGCCTTTATACAGACGAACATACCAGAATGACTATTTTGAATGTAAGTTTTGTAGGACTTGTATGTTTAATTTATATTATGGTATTCGTAGTTCATATATTGGTGATTATATTGTTATTTTGTTGTAACCTGAGAGAAGTTCGGAGGTGCTTATCTCTCAAGGTGGCCTACTTGAAGAGTCAAGAGCTATGCCAAAGCTAAAGAAGAGTGCTCCAAATAAGAAGACATCGGCTACAGCTCCAAAACAGTCACCAACAAAGAACCAAGCACCAGTTCCATTTGAACCGACTGAACCTGGTACCAACAGTGATCCTACGGATAGCTCCCATCACATGACACCTGGTAGAAAGAAAATGGCTACTGTTAAGAAGAAGGTACATGGGACAGGAATGCCGATTAAAGAACCTGCACGTCTAGCTAGAAAGAGTGCAAGGATTATGAATCAAGTTAAAAGTGTAAAGGAAAAGGAACTGGGGACGTTGTGCAAATTGACTAATGGAAGTTGCTGCCATTATATTTTTTGCGAATTAGCTGCCATTGTTTTTGCTTGGTTTTGTTTTCGCATGTTAGGTGGGAGGGAAACCTTGAGTGATTGGGGAAGTAAAGTGAGAGATTTGTTTTTTTTTTTTTTGTAAAGAATCAGTTCAATGTCAATGGCAACGATATTTTTATTAGTTCTCATTTTAGTCTTGATTTTGGTTGGTATGCAAATGGTTATTATATTATGCTGCTGGTGCAAGGTTGTGATGAGACTGATGTTATTTTGTTGCTGGTGAAAGTTATGTGTACTGGTGCATCTTGGCACCATCAAGCATATGACTGCACCAGTATCTTGGTGGTGATGGTGGCTGAGTGATGCTAGCGGTGGTGGCCAAGAGTGGTGCTGGTGGTCAAGAGTGGCGCAGGTGGTTTTGGTGGCCGAGTGTGGCTCTGATGGTGTTGGTGCTGGTGCTGGTGGTCGAGAGTGGTGCTGGTGGTCGAGAGTAGCGTTGGTGGTTTTGCTGGCCAAGAGTAGAGCTAGTGGTGTTGGTGCTGGTGTTAGTGCTGGTGGCCGAGAGTGATGTTAGTGGTGCTAGCTGTTCTGGTGGTCGAGTGTGCTAGTGTAATCACAACATGTTCTTTTTTTTTTTTTTTTTTTTTCTAAAACATGTTCTTGCACCAGCAAGTACTGTTGCACTCCAGCAAGTATTGATGGTGCACAAGAAGCACCAGTTCCTTGTATCATCTAGTGTTTGCATATTTGTGTGCCTAGTGGCTTACATTGTGTTAGCGCACGGGGGACAAGCTCAAGGATCGTGGACGAGAGTAGCCAAGTGCATCGATTCGGCACAATACATTTAGTATGTTGTGATGCATTCCAAGTGAAAAAAAAAGTGAAACCAACTTAACCATTTTTTTTAAAGTTGTGCAGCACAAGTGATCACTTTTGAGTCACAATTTGCGCTTAAGTGATCACTTTAAAAAAAACTTGGCACTCATACGATCACTAGTTACAACTTATGGCATTGAAATGACCACTCGACAACTTGTTCACTCCTTCTTTCGACCAGTGTTTACAACAAATATTGTAGCAGACCAGCAAAACTGTACTAGTAAGCCATTGTAGCAAACTAAGATTGATAATACACAACTAATCAAGGAAACTTGTAAGTGCTCACAACCAATAAATCCCAACCTTCCATTTCCACCATAGATTGCATACAAACAAAAATTACAGCAAACTTACAACCCAAATATACTTACAAATTACACAATACAAGTACATGATCCACTGATCTTTATAACTATGGTAGACTGAGATACTTCTTCTCAACACTCACTTTACATTTGAGTATAACATAGACAAAAGAAGACAACAACAATACAATCAATGCTCGATAACACTTTCTTTCTCTTTTCATCATTTAAACTTCCTTCTTCAAATGGTTGGTCACAGATGCCAAACCATTCATTTCTGCTTGCAGAGAGTCCACATCATCCAACTCGTTCGTTAATGGAAATGGAGGTTGATACCATCCTTCAAGTAGCTCCAAGATTACCTTTGTCGCTCGATCGAAGAAATTGACATCGACCCATTTGAAATATTTGCACTTCGAGCCTCCTCCATACTGGGTGCATCCATGAAATCTTCTTTCGGGATTCAACCGAGTCCAAGATGTTTTTCTTGGACTCGGTAATCCACAATAACAATTACACTCACCTCCTTCTTTGCTTTGTTGAAAGGAAGTTGAGCCGCTGCTGAAGCTCTTGCCCTCCATTTGCAAGCTTGATCACTTAATTTTGGGGGCAAACCGAAATAGGGTAAATTCGGCCGGTTAGGGTTTTTAATTTGGGCTTCTCTTTTAATTTGGGTATTTAGGGTTCTTATTTTGGGGAAATAAGCTAAACTACGTCGTTTTGAAGTGTACATGCCTACTAGACCTCTAGCGAGCCACATTAGCTTCAAAAATTAATAAAAAAATACCACATCGGATTTCCGGCCAATCAGATCAGAGTTGGCACTTAAGTGATCGTTTTTCAAAAAGTTTGGCATTTAAATGATTCGGTGGAAACTTTTGGCACTAAAGTGAGTGTCCTTGTTCTCATAGCAACCTTTGTTTATTTTGTTTGGATTTCCTTAGCAAAATGAAAAATATTCCTTTGAAAATGATAAAAAGCGTTGCTAGCGTAACGGTACCGTTAAGCAATGGTACAATTGAGATCACATGTACCATTTTTCATGAATTGAGTAACCGGTAGGAAACAAAAAATGTCGAGAGAGCTTTGGTTTTTATTTGAAGAAACAAATCTATCCATATTATTCGAGCAACAGATAAAAGGCTGTAAGAAAATTTAAACCGCAATCTTTAAATGTTGGGTAGTATTCTAAAACAAGAAAAATAACGTTACTCAGGAATTATCAGAAAAAGTTAAGTAATTATCCTAGACGCGGGTAAATCATGTCATGGACTTTCAATTAGTGTTTCATGACGAATTATCACACACAACTACATAATCTTTCACGAGTCCAGCTAGCCTAACGCCACGGCACTGTTACGCTGAATTTGTAGCGGTGCGCTTTGTGACCACAGATGTTATATCATGATAGATGGGCAACTAGGATTATAAAAAAGTCACGGGACGATGAGATCTATATCCCTTATTAAAGAAAAATCTAAGCAATAATATCCAAGACTTACGGCAAAAGAAATTAATTGCGATTGTCATAGTTTGGAATGCATTGTTTTCGGTTCAAAACTCCAATTGAAAAACCCCAATGAAAAGCATATGGAAAGATAAATTTATTTATTTTGCATGAAATATGCACTATTATTAGTCTAAGGGGTGATTGTTTGCATAGTATGTAAGTTTCACTCGAATCTATCTTATTAAAATAGGTTCCCAATTTTTCGGACCTGAAACTTACCTGTTTCCCATGATATCGAGAACTTAATTTTTTCTTTTATCTTTTGTTCCCTTTTTATGTTTCATTTTTATCGCAAAATAATATGAGCAAAAAAACAATTCAAAGTAAAATATGAACGAGGGCGAAACGAGCCAGGAATGAGCGAGGGTTGTGAGGCTCAAACGAGTGAGGGGCGTGCACACACACACACGAGTCACGAGAGAGAGAGAGAGAGAGAGAGAGAGAGAGAGAGAGAGAGAGAGAGAGAGAGAGAGAGAGAGAGAGAGAGAGAGAGTCATGAATTGTCTAAGTGAGGCTGGAGAGAATAGAGAATGAAATGTCAAGAGAAAAATTAGGGTTTCTAAATTTTATGAAACGAGTTCTAAATTTAGTCCGATTTTTGGTTTGTTCTTTACTCAAAACCGGGAACTAGATTAGGGTTTCTAAATTTTATGAAACGAGTTCTAAATGAGAATCGAACTAGTTCCAACGGGGACCTGGACTCAGATTGGTTTTTAGGGTAGTTTGATTTGGTTTTTGGGCATAACTAGTCAGTCTATATCAAAACATATTAAGCACATCCATAATCATTGATGAGTTAAGCAGTTAAACAAGGAAAATACATTGTGCTTAATGGTGCGTTTGTTTTACGGAAAATGTAATGTTTTTGGAAAATATTTTTTGGAAAATCATTTTCTAGGAAAATAGTTAGTTTTCCTTTGTTTGGTGATACGTGATCAAAACTATTTTCTAGTATTTGGATCTCATTTGGAAATTGATTTCAATCCCATGATTTTATCTCAGGCAAAAATAAAATTTCGAATTTTTAAATATTTTCATTTTTAAAAATAAAAAATAAAAAAATAAAGAAAAGAAAAGAAAAAAAGAAAAGAATAAAATATTAAAAAAAAGTAAAGGGAAGTAATTTTGAAAAGTGTTTTCACCTTCTTGGATTAAGAAATTCACTTTCCTAATTTTATACATGAATATTTTTCTTGACGGAAAGTGTTTTCGGTTGACAAATTATTTTCGGCGAACCAAACAAGTGAAAGTTCGAAAAACGGTTTCCTGAAAAATACTTTTCTTGAAATAAACACACCCTAATATTGTTGGAACCCACCCATGGGTTGCTCAGTTGGTTAGGGCGTACTTGGAATTGTGTGGTTAGGCGCATTGATCTCAGGTTCGATTCCCCAGCTGAGCACTTGTGATTTAAGTGGGGGGCCATGGCGGTGGGTTGCTGTGCTAGTCTCCCCCGAGGAATAGTCGAGGTGCGCGCAAACTGGCCCGGACACCTCGGTTACCAAAAAAAAAATTGTTGGAATTCTTTTACCAAAAAAAATATTGTTGGAATTCCCTTACCAAAAAAAAAATTGTTGGAATTCTAATTCTCCCAAGAAACCGGTTGAATTGAAGGCATATAAGTCACCGTTCACGACACTGTTAGCTCACCATTTCCCCATATGAAAAATAATGATTCCTGGTAATGATTTGCGAGATCTCAGCCGTGCAATAAAAGTCACAGCTGAAAAAATCCGAGATTAGAAAGAAATTAAAAACCCAGTCGCTAGAACATAAAGGTGCTACAAAATCGCGCTAACGAGGCTTTGGACAAAGGAAGGAAACTCGCCCAAGTTAGAGACGCGGCGTCCGTGATAACTACGATTTTGAGAGGTCTGCTCAAGGGCGTAACTGAGGCAAGCTAGTCGCGAGATCTGTGCCCTTGACGTGCAGACAACCGAAGCCCGACTCGGGTCTTTATGAGTTCGAGTCATTCCAGTGCTAAAATCAGCATGAGATCAAAGTCGCACTTAGGCGAATTGGGCAATGTGTGTTTCACATTGTATGGAGGCATAAGATATTGAGATTAACTCGGGCTTAGGTCTTTGGTCTTATCAAGTAAACCTCGGGTTTGCTGAAAGTTTGCTAGGGTCGAGCTCGAACTTCAATAGCATTGAGTTAAAGTCGGGTATCGTCGTATCCGGTTGAGTCCTGGATCAGAGTATTAAGTACTACGACTAGGCTCAGACACGAAAATCCCACCTACATAAGCCCATATATTGTCCAGTTGGGGTGTTTATTCAACAGGATCTGCATCTTGATCTTGTGATGGTGTTGCGCGACAATATCCCCCAGGTATTTCCGGTGAATTATAGCCAGGCGAGTCAGAAAAGGTGAGTTACAACATCCAATTCCAAATGGCTGCTTGCCGATCAATTGTATATGACTGTAAAACTCCATTACAGTCAAATTCGAAAGCTTCTGTAACTTGTATGCGGGGACATCATGAAAAACATCAAAATACTGCTTCTGTTCGCTTTCTACTTTGGCAATTCTACTGGCATACCTGATATCCTCTCTAGGACTTTGGGTGGGTTTGGTTTGGCATTTGCTAAGAGCTTTAGGCATCTAAAGACCCCTTGTGCCAAAGTTGAACAAACTAGGCGGGCTCACCTAGAATTTCGCTGACCGTCAAAGGGTCAGATCTGGATCACCTGGGGTCGTGTGATCTTGGCTGCCCACACCTAAAGTTGTGTGACCTCGATGACGGGCTGTCACCCCAGCTTTGTCTGAGCTACCGAGTATGATTATAGAAATTTTCATCCCTTATCCGAATAAGTTCTTTAATAAGCATTTTTGTTAGTGGATTTTCGGGAGATGATTGACACATAGACCTTTGACAATTGGCGATACACATGGGCAAATGTCCATAGTTAACGACACTCGGCACTCCGACAATGTGTAGTGCTCTACAATGGTATGATAACTTACGGTGGCCAAATCCAAATGCATGCATGGTACTTTAGTAGAGGTACCATTGTGGCTGTCAATTAGATAAGGATAAAGTGGTATACAATCAAAGTTACACACCGTTGGAATTTATAATTTTCCGACGCACCCTAATCTTGTTGAGTCAAGCCCGTCACTCTGCCACGCGTAATCGTCAAATAGGCTACTTAAAAACCCCTTTATCAACATTCAAAGGATTCAACCGGGAGTGATTCCATTCTCAGCCATAAGCTTTGATTGTCTCCAGCAATTCATGATCTTCCTGGGTCCACATGGACCGTAGCATATGCGTTCACTTTGAACTACCCAACCGGCTTCCAGTTCATAAGGATTGGCCTCTATTTTTTGTTTTTTGATCTATCATATTTTAACTCTCAATTCATTTTCAAATTTTTGCCTTACCTCTTTGTAAAGCGTGAGAGTTGAAATCCATATCTAAAACTTAACATTCTCATCCCTTGCCCCTTTGAGAATATGGGGAATCAAACTCCTTACTTCTCTCTTTTCAGGTAGAAAGGATGGCCACTAGGGCAATCCTTAGTGATTTATGACCGGCCTCTTCTGATTGCCTCTCTTTTACATAAGTAATGCTGAGAGGTAAATTGAATTTTACTTGCAGGATGTGAACGAATCAACTCAATCAACTGCTAAGAATTGCATATGCGCGTGCCTTGGTCCTGCATGCTATAATCAGTTCTTTAAATGTTTGTATACGGTAATAAAGATTCCATAATCTCCAATATCTGAAGTAATGCACTGATCACATAAATAACATCTTTCTATGAGTCAAAACACTCAATTGACTCACTTATTTAGTTCAAAACTACCCTTCATCTATCTATATATTCAGTCTGAACATTCGATCGATTCGCTTTCTATTCCTTCCCAAATTATCCTTCAAAAATAATAAAAAATAGAAATTAAATTTTATCCACGACCCAAGCACCCATTTATTTCACTGAGAGAAAAACAATCCTCGCTTATTGCGTCCATTCAGAAGACAACTACCATTTTCTTTTCTCATGCAAATTCAATCTATTATGTGTTCTTTTTACATATTTAAATTAATTTTCACAAGCCTTTTTTCCCCATCTGGCAAGAAGACAAAGTTGTTGCCTTGTTGGCGTACGCTCAACTCTAGCTCTTTTCTTAATCACAATACCCAATTACTTAATATTCCTTACGATAGTGGCATGCATACTTAAAGTAATTCTATAAACTTAATAAATCTAGGCGTTGCTTTCGTTGGAGGAAACTCCCTCAAGCCACCCTTTTGATTAGGGGTGTGCAAAAAATCCGATACCCGCCCAACCCGCCCAGGACCGCCCGGAACCGGACCAGGACCGGTGGGTTCTAAGGGTTTCAGTCTGGTCCTCGGTTCCAATTTTTTGGAACCGGTGGGTACCGGTCCGGTCCCCGATTCCGGGTGTGGAACCGCCCACCCACCCACCCGGACAGGACCAATATAATATATATAATATAATATTTTTAATTTTTAATTTAAAAAATTCAAAACCCTAAATCAAAATTGTGAACTTTGTGGGCGTTGAAGACCATATTGCATGTTCCCTTTGTTGACATTTGCTAGTGATTTGGTTGTGAAAATGTTAGTCTTTCTGTGAATTTTCTTGCATATTGTGGGTTGCAGTCTTGTTATTGAAAGTGCTCGTCCCGCTCGCGACTAGCCTTTTGCTGCTCGCCACTCGCCACTAGCCTTTTGCCGCTCGCCACTCGCCACTAGCCTTTTGCCGCTCGCCACTCGCCACGCTCGGTCCGATCCGAACCCATTGGGTCGGTTGGTCTCGGATTAAACTTGGTACAAAAAATGAAATAAAAAAATTATCGATTGGTCCCGGGTTGACCCTGAACCGGACCGAACCCATTGTGTTGGTCCGGTCCTCGGTCCTAGGCTCAATAGGGTCGGTCCTCGGTCCCAAAAATTGAGGACCAACACTGTGCGGGTTGGTCCTTAGGTTAGGGGGTGGACCGGCCCAACCCGGACCATGCTCACCCCTACTTTTTGATCCATGAATTACAATCACTAGTATCCCTACATTTTGGATACTACGTTGCACGCACGGGTATAAAATAAAATGATGTGATACTCTTTAATGTATGAAATGTAAATATATTTAATGTTTTCATGGTGGACCAGGTCACTTGTTAATTTAGTAATGATAAAGTGTAAAATGAAACACCTTTCGTTTGACAAAAAATATGTTCTAGACAATAATTTTATGTTTCATGATTGGTTTGTTCATTTTAATAGGTTAAAAGGATTATTTTACAAGCCTTGAACGTTTATATAATAGTCTTAGATTCATGGGTCGTACAATTGGGTTTGCGCTGTAACTATTCAACCCATTGCGGCAAATATTTATCTCTAAAACTCTTGTTTGTACAGTGAAAAATAAATAATTTTAAAAATTTATTTAAAAAATAATCATTTAAAAATGAAAATTATTTTCATTATCAATAATAATTTATGTTTAAATATTTTCTTGAACGATAAAAATATTTTTCGTTCATTTATTTTTATAAATGGTACAAGCGATTATTTAAAAAAAATATTTTTTAAATTATTTATTTTTTGTAAAATAAATAAAACCTAAAATACAAGCCAAATTTATTTGCTCAAATATGTAATATTTTTTTTAAAACCAACGGGAGAGGATACTTAGGACTGCCAGGATTACTCTCCTTACGAGTTTTTTCTTTTCTTTTGATCGAAATATCTTTCGACTTGATATCCGTTTCTTATCCACCCGCTCACGTTCCCCCACTGCACACTCTCAGCCACTCGCTCATGGCTCTAGCTACAGTAGTCCACGGCGGTGGCGGTGGCGGTGGCGGCAGGATCTTCCACACCACCGCCACCACCGTCCCAATTCGCCAACTGCTCTTCCCCCTCTCGCCCAGAAGAACCCTCCACATAGCCTCGGCCAAGAAGCTCTCCTCAAGAACCGGCAAATTCGACAGCAAGAACCGGAGGAGCACCGCCACCACCACCACCCAGGACCAGGAGGACGGCGAAGATTATGGCCAAGGCCAAGGGACAGCCGAGGTCGAGAGGGTGGGGCCCGAGAGCAGCGCCATGGGGAGCTCCGGCGTCGCCGGCGACGACGGGTATTTCCTGCCGGAGCTTCCTGGGGACAAGCCTGATTTCTGGGAGGGCCCCCAGTGGGACGCTCTCGGGTTCTTCGTGCAGTATATGTGGGCTTTCGGCATCGGTTTTGCGGTGAGTAACTCGAATGCTCGTTCTTTGGCCGTGTGGACTCTTTTCCGGGTTCAGGTTGATGTGTTTTGTATATCGTTGGTATCTGATGGTTGCTTACGCCGAAGCTCGTTCTAGTCCAGTAGTTGTGGGACTGATTTTGCGAAGTCGTAATCTTTTATCATGCGCAGAGAGCCCCAAAAACTTGTGCAAAAGTGAAACTCGGTCCTGACTTTTCCATGGATCGATCAGGGGCTGAAGTTTTCAAGTGGTTGCGATATAGAATTCTTTCGATAATCCCATCATCTGAATCGCGCTGCCACCCATAGAATTGTCGTCAAAGTTTTAGCTGGCTAGGAAATTTGTTGAAAAAGCTTTAGGACTTTCGATCATAGAGTTTTATGATTGAACTGCACTTGGTCAAGTCCTGGGAATTTTCGGGTACTTATGCTTATTCTTGGCGTTGATAGGACCGAAATTTCAAGATCATAAAATAATCATATGAATGCGGTTGAATGGATGAAGTTTTTGGGGGAAGATTCAGTTCTGAGGAGTCATGGTTTTTCATGGATGCCATCTCTTTTTTCGAGCACTTCATGTTGCTCACGGTTGATTGAAATGGCTCTAGATATTTCACCCATTAATTGAGTCCTGATAATTCATTTGAACTTTTGCAATGGAATCTTCTTATAGTTCAGTGGCTTAATTGACTCTCTGGCCCTGTGTGATTGTTCGAGAATGTACCCTTAAACTGTCTATTTTAGTAGTTAATGACCTCGGCAGTTGATGGGCTAGTGTACAACAACCCTATAACTCGGTGTAAAAGCTCTTTCTGGAGGGCCTTTTATCCCTGGAGAGTGTCTCTTTTCCCCTTAGAAGCATTTGTTGATGGGTAGATTTCAAGTAGTCGAAGACTTGTTCTGAAATTGGTGGCTTAGGAGTTCTGTTCTCTTTTGGCAGACATTTCTCCAGGGGCCTGAAAGTCTTTGTGTCTATATTAGAACCTTGACGTCCTGAACACCGGAACTCAAAATGAACTCTTTTGCTGGCGGATTCAAGTGACGGCATTGTGTGATGTAAGACATGAGAAGCAATTAAGTCTAGTTTAAGTTTTTGCACTATAACAATTTAAGACGCTACCCCAGTTCCCCTCAGCATAGCCTGTTACAACCGTGGTTTCAGTGCATGTATACCATGGCATCCGAACTAAGTTGGTGTTTACTGTTGAGCACCTCAAAGTTTTAAAGACATATTAGTAGCAGCATTGAAAGTTACCTCGAAGTTTTCATAAATTTTCCAAGTTTGAATTAGTTGATTGATTTGACATGAGAATCAAACGGTTTTCTTGGGGTTTCAATGAGTGTTGGCTAATTACCAATGCCTTCTGAACCGGACTTTGGATATATGACATTCACAAATGTCCAGAAGTTTGTCTATATGTGGTAGCAGGGTAGTCGTGAGTTATTGAAGAAGAGAGGTAGCATCAATCGCATGCCGCGCCTGTATTTCGCAGTTAAATCTGAATTGATAAACCCTGAAGGTCAAATTCAATTAGCTGGCATCATTTTTTCCGTTGCTAAATAAGCAGCGCAATAAAATTAGAAGGAGAAAGCTGCAGAATCCTGCAAAAATGGAATACTTTAGTTTGCATATTAGTGACTCACCTTGTCAGATATTTTGCTTGCACCTTTCTACGTGGCACTGTCCTTTCATAGAGTAGTTTTTGCATGCGTTGGACTCCTTGGTTTCACACTGGTGGATGTGTTGTGTTGTCAACCCACCCGGTCCATGTTTGAGGTGCTCACTCCTGCAGGAAGAGAGGGAGAGAACTTTGGCTGCTCGAGAGTCTAATTTGTGCCTCTTTAATTTTCTCTTGATAGTTGATTGCGTGTGGCATTGCCGTCACAACATACAATGAAGGAGCTACAGACTTTAAGGATACACCAGCCTACAAGGAGTCGGTCCAATCGCGGGAGTTCCTGGAAGAACCCGACGCTAACTCAGATGTGTTTGAGTCCAATCCGACTGAGGTAGCCCCCGGCTTGGAATGAATAGGCACACGCCATTGAATGGATCTTGTATGGATCATATAAGTCTCAGACAGAGAAACAAACCAGAAAGAAGGGACCTTTTCTCCATTTAGAGGAAGTTACTGTAATTTCCTTCTGTCTGTGTGATTCAAATACTTTAGTTTCCGGAATGGATAATGTTCTTCAAGCACGAGCTGAAAACCGAGGACATGAATCGCTGTTGTCCATGGACTGGTTACTTTTGATTATCCTCGATATGCAATCGCTTGAATCTCTTTCCACAATTTAGCTATTGTTCCTTAGACTTGTAATGATCTTTGAACTGGTGGGTCTCCAATCTGGGAGCTTTCACAGCCGGGGTCGGTGACACCCGTTGCGATTTTTGGTTGCCAGATTAGGTGCAGAGCATGCTTGATGTATCCGTTGACATCGTCCTCCAATCTAGTCAGCGTCTCTGTAAACAACTGTTGATCCGAGGAAGAAGAACGAGATGGCATGACATTGAAAACTGGATTGGAGGGAGGGATGAACGGATAAATGATTCAATGAAGAATGAGATTCTATGAATTTTTTTTGAATTTAAATAATTTAGCATATCTATTCGATCCATGAATTCTAAACGTTTGAAACAACAAAGTAGATTTTTGGAATAACGACACTAAGGCTACGCATGACAATCATTTTGTGCCTAGAAATAGATTCTGGGCGGAAATGATTCCTTTTGATTATGTGCCCGGAAATAATTTCGAAGCATTTGTGTAACATCTCGAATTTCGATCCATTTTCGGAGTTAATAAAATAGATATTATTTTTCATTTCATTTTAATAAGTCTTGCCCGGAACTAATCACTCTCGGGATACTAACCGATGGATAATAGCTAACTAGAAAAACGGTATGTGGACTAGGGACCCGATCGCGATCGAGCACCGATTTCGAGAAACAACGAGAAAATATTTTGGGTCAATGTGGGCCGGTCAGAGGAGGGTGACGGATTTTATTTGGCCAACGACATACGATCGGATTGCGGGTGATTCTGCACGACCGAGAGTGCATGTGGCGAACAAATTCCGAATGATCGCGACCTCCGGAACTAATGATAAATTCTCGCGTTCTCCCGGTAATCGAGACCGTCACGACTCGAGTAACCCTAGGTCGATACGCGTAACCCCTAAACAGCCGTCCGTTAGTGAGAGACCCTAAAATTGAGATCGAGCGATTTTGATCGCGAAATTGGATTCAGACTTGGACGTTGATTTTCGAGGACGTGCATGATTATTTTGCGAGGACGACGTCATTTTTGAGTGGCTAATTATATTTGGGGTCAGTACAGTTGAAAAATGGAATTTCGGCCCGGAATAAAAAAATGACCATTTTGCCCCTAAGCCTATTTTGGTAATTCTGAATTTTTGGGTTATTTTGGAGTTTATATTAAGGATTTATATAATTAATTAGATCAGCCCTAATAATTCAACCAAAGGACCATTATTCCCTCAATTATTGGATAAAAAGAAATCAAGGCCATTGGATCAAGGGCATTTTAGTCACACCCATGAAGATTTGGACACATGGATCCCACTAGTCCACCATATTTGACCCCTCTCTCTCCCTCATTCCCTCCACTTCTCCCCCGGCCATCTCTCCCCCGTTTCCTCTCCCTCACGCTGAGCTCTCTCCTCTCTCGGCCGTTTGGTTGCCGCCGCTCGCCGGAGCACACTGCCGCCGCTCACCGCCGTGCCGTCGCCACCGTCTCGCCTCTCCACCACCATCATCCTCATCCGACCATCCCCTCCTCTCTCTCTCGCCGGCTCCCCTTGATCGGCCAAGTGACTGCCGCGTCCATGCCATCGCCGGCCACAGTCCGTCGAGCCACCACCGTTCCACACCGAGCACCACCACCAACCCAACCGACCCTCTCACCACTTTTCCTCGGGTCACCATCATCTTCACCCTTCGCCGCAGTTCGAAACAATCGAGGACCGCCTGTCGTTGCCATGAGAACCACCGGAACGCCGCCGCTAATTTCGCCGCACGCCAATGATTGGCCGCCCGTTTTCCATCTTTTCAACCTCAATTGGAGTGTAGGATTAAGTGAGTAATTAACCCTAAACCCTAATTAGTCTAATTGCATTTCTAGATAGGATTAGGGCTTAATTAAGGGTTAATTAGAGTGATTAAGGGTTGATTAGTGGACTATTGGACCTTGGCTATTTTGGTGATGATTTGGAGAGCATAATTTCGTGTTTTAATGGTGATTTAATGGCCTCGAATAGCCAATTTAGTGGCTGTCCATGTGGGATTAATTAGGCCATGGTTGGTTGGTTTTATGCTTAATAATGATTTCCCGAGCACGCCATGTTTATTTGACGAAATGACTGATTTATGTGCTCAATTGTGGTCATTTGTTTGATGCCATGTCGCATGAATGTGTGACTGGACAATGTGGGGTGTGATCGATCAAAATTGGTGTGAATTCCCGGGATTCGGTGCATGCATTATGATTTGCCAATTATGGGTTATGCCGAGTGAGATTTAATTGGCTAAGTTGAGCATGTCTTGGCATTGAGTGCTCATTGTGCATAGTGTAAATGCCCGAGTGCCGAATTGCATGGCCACACATTCGCATGATGAGCATTGGCTTGAATCGAGACTTGTGTGAGTATGAGTGCCCGGCATGAGTGTGTGATCACCTAATTACCCTGATGCGTGTTACGTGGGGTTTAGATAAAAAATTGGCAGTGTGCATGTATGATCACTATAAGTCCTGATGCGTTTTACGAGGGATGATGCCCGGTTCTACCGGAAGACGACCAACTTGATGCGTTTTACGCGGGTGTGGTTCGTATACGAAGATCGGTGTTGCGCCTGATGCATTTTACGCAGGCTAGAGACACTGGGCCTGATGCGTCTTACGCGGGCCATGAAGTGTTGTATTGAGAAACAGACCTGATGTGTATTATGCGGGTTGAGTTTAAATGAAAAAGTGGTTAATGTGCCAATGTGCATTATTTGAGCCAGAATATGAGCATGGTCATATTAGTGGCATGTGTATGCAAGGGTGCATTGGCCAGTGTGCGAGTATGTGCGACTCGATCAATTGTGTACGAGACATGCACTGATGAGTATGAGCATGCGTATGGCATACGTGTGACCAAGTGTGTCGCGTATGTGCCATGATTATTACATAGAATTGTCTAACCTGCAGGGTCAGTAACGTGATCGATCTGGGTCCGAGGGCCTATGTCAATTATTTTGGTTTTGGATGTTGTATGTTTTGTTGCCTGTCAGGAGGTACATGTTAGCCTAGTTTAGGTTTAGGGGGTTTTACTCATTGAGATTCGTCTCATTGTTGTATAAACCCATCTTTTTAGATCCCCGACCGTGAAGATGTCAGGAGTGCCTATATGTTTTGGGATTCCTTTCTGGATAGACTAAGAGGAGGCAGAGTACCCTGCAGGGAACGGAGATACCTTTGTTAGATACCTATCTACGGTTTGGGTTGATGTGGGCGAGGAGTTTGACGAGGCCCACACATATATATGCTGGTGTATCAGGGATCACGAAGGGACTTACGGATCTTTTCGGTCTTTTGAGGTTCCGTATAACGAGTTAGGGAATGTTGACCCCCAGTGTCCCTATGGGGACTTAGCGAGCCTTGACCATGTGACTGAGGAGGGTTCTAGTACTGATCTAGGGGACGAGCCGAATATTTGGGAGATGGATGAATCAGATCCGATGGAGGAGGAGTCGGTGGACGGGGACTTAGACCCGGAGCCGATGGATAAGGAAGACAATCCTGAGCAGGAGTTTTTGGCGATGTATCCTGAGCTGGAGGACGAGCCTGAGGACATGGTTCGGTCGGAGAGTCATCAGGGATTGACACCAAGCTGGAGTCCGAGCCGGAGCCTTCCGAGAGTTCCTCTGACTCGTCGGGATTCGATCCAAATTGGGAGCCCTAATTTAGACCTTAGTCCATAGTTGGTGAGGGCCGACACTTTTTGACCGTAGCCCTCCCTTAGGTCTAGTTTAGCAACTTTGGCCACTTACCCTTTTTGTTGTAGCGACTCTGACCCGCTTTTGCTAGTGTTTGTTGTTTATAATGGATATTGTAAATGTTTTTAGTGGTAATATAAATGTATTTTTGTTATCCTGTTGTTGTTGGTGTTTTCTATCCTTGATCATATGTTGTTTTGTACGGGTGTTTTATATTACTTCCGCATGTGCCTTGATCTTTGTGCTTGGGTGTTGGGTTGGCGACGCGTCTTAGGAGCGTTGCACCATTACGACCTCGGTTGGGATGTTCACGTGCCGTAGGGTTCGGAGTGTGACAATTTGAAGGCGTTTGGAAACTGTCTAAAATTTCTGTTCTTAGAATAGAAAAAGAATAGAAATGCGTTTGGTTACTACACAAATTTCTTTTTATTAATAATATTTTAATAATATTTTTTTTTCTTTCTCCTCCCTTCCTTGGCTATGGTTGGCCGCCGGTGCCGGTGACCGACCATAGGCCAGGGTCGGCGAGGGCGTTGCGGCCTTTGCTGCCGACCTCGCCTTGGCTGGGTGAGCCTTGACCTCGCCGTTGCGGTCGGGATACTCCTCGCCAGCCATCGGCGAGGGCCGTGACACCCTCGCCGGCCCTAGCCGGTGGCCGGTGGGTGGTGGGGTGGAAGAACAACAACAAACCAAAAAAAGGAAAAAAAATTAAGAAGAATCAGTTCCGGAAAAATTGTTTCAGAATTAAGAAGCTACTTTTTTTTGCTTCTTGATTCTATTTCAAAACTGATTCTAGGCATAAAAAATTTAACAAACGGATTTCTGTTCCCAAATTGATTTTGAGAACAAAAGAACAGAATCAATTACTATTTAGCAAGTTGCCAAACGCACCCTAATAGTCCCTGAACTTTGACTTAATATGCAATTTGATCCCTAAACTTTTAATTTGTTCAATATATTCCTTGAACTTTAGGCTAATGTTCAATGTGGTCCATGAACTTTTATTTTGTTTAAAGTCATCCTTGAACTTTTGGTACATGTTCAATTCAGTCCCTGAACTATATGAAAATATTTAATGTAGTCCTTAAACTTGAATTAATCGAAAGGACTGCATTGAACTTTTTCATATAGTTCATGGATTGAATTGAAGATGTACCTAAAGTTTTGGGATGGCTTTAAATAAAATCACCTTTTTCGTGACTACTTTCTAGTTTCATTATTTTGGGACCTTCACATTTATAGTTGGTTGCGTGTAATATATCCAAGCAAACTACATTAAAAATCCTAAATCTTATGTACGAAATATAATCGAATCTTACATCTTTCAATTGATTTAATCAAGTCTTAAATCTTTACCGAAATTACAATCGAGTTCCGAATCTTTCAATTTATCCAATTAAATCCTAAACAACTACTTAATTATACAGTTAAGTTTATGATACAGAAAAGGTTTGAATCGGTTACTAATTCACTCTTTGTAACTAGCGAGGTTATTCTGGTAAAAGAAAGGTACTCGATTAAGTCGAAAGTGCAGTTTAAGAATGCCACACGGACAATTTTATGAGTGACAAGTAGTAACTTTTAAGTATTGTTCATTAAGAAAATCTAGTTGCATTTTCCTCAATTCACCAATCAAAAGTAGGGGTGAGCAAAAGAATTGGGTTGAACCGGTCAATTTAGGCGGTTCCCAATTTCAGGTGTGGATTCACTCACTCGAACCACCAGAAATCAGCAAGACTTGTGATGGAAAAGACATAGACAAAATGTGTCGCGATCCTAGAATCCTGACTGCCTACATTCTGAGCTTGGAAGGTGATGATCACTTCCTTTCATTTCAATTGGAGATGGTCTTGACCAACCTTGACAACTAGCAACTTCATAGACTCCCGTTCGAGATTGGTAGGTCTCTTCTTGAAATTTCTTGCGCCTTTAACTTGTTATTCACAAATATTCCAACCCTTTCCTAAATCTCAACATAGCCATCCCTGTCATTGAGTCCCCTTCAATCCCAACACCAAATCCATACTGTCTATGTTGTTTCTTTTTATCACGTCCCGAACTCCACGGCACCCAAACATCCCACCTTCGGTCGATTGCAGTGCAACGCTCCCAAGACTCGTTGCCGACCCAACACTCAAACAGAGATAAGGTACATGCGGAAGTAATAAATAAATACCCGTACAATATAAACATACGAGACCAAAGATAAAACGACAATTAACAACAACAGGAACATAATTACAAATATACATTTTCATTACAAAGGGAACCTTTTTACAAAGTGCTTTTTGTACAGATCAAAAGATAAAAACAATAAAAATAGTCAACAGCCACTAGATCAAAAAGGGGCAAGTGACTAGGGGAAGTTAGGCCATCTACAAAAAAGGATCGAGCTTCCCAACTAAGGACTAGGATTTATACTAGCGCTCCCAGTTCGGATCAGATTCTGAGGACTCCTCTAAAGAACTCTCCTGAGGCTCAGATTCCTTTGAATCCATGTCTTCTGCCGTGGCCTTCTCATCCTTAGAGTCTGTCTCCAACTCCGGGTCAAGATATAATCCTAACCCCTCATCCGAGCCTAACTCTACGACTTCTCCATCCTCCTTTGGATCCTGGTCCATGTCTTCCGGCTCGTTCTCCTCATCCTCCATTTGCATCGGATCTTCAACCAACACCTATGGCTCACCATCCATTACCTCATCCTGGACATCCTAATCATGATCATCTTGTGGATTTATCACATCGCCATCTGCAACTATAGGCTCCATCAGGTCATTCCCGTCAAGTGGGGCATCGAAGGTTCTAAGAGGTCGGCCTATAACCAGGCTACATATTCTTGAGTTTGATAGAAGTATTCGCTCACGTTCACAAAAACCACCGATCGATACCTTATATAAGCTTTCCCATTGCTAGAAAGGAACACACTGGTTGACTGTTGGATTTGCGTCGGAATCCCAAAAAGTGTAGGTAGCCTCGGCATGCTTAAGGACGGGGGTCTGAGAAGTTTGGGTTATAACAACAATAAGAACGCGTCTCAGTGAGTAAAACCCCATAAACTTAGGCTAGGCTAACATACATCTCCTGACAAACGAAACAACACAAAACACAAACAATGACCTAGGCTCTCGAGCCCAGATCGATAATCACACTGACCCTGCAGGTTAAACAGTTCGATTTATAACAATCACGACACATACGTGGCACACATAGTTACACGTACACCACACGCATGCTCACAATCGTCAATGCTCGTATCGCATGTCATTCACCGAGTCTCACACATTTTCACGAGAGTCCATGCATTCTTATGCATGTAAATGCCATCATCATGCCACGTTCTCATTCTGGCTCACACTGCACACTGGCTCAATGCTCAATTATCAGTTAATATGACCTGCGTAAAACGCATCAGGTCTCTTTCTTAAACACAACACTTCGTGGCTTGCATAAAGCGTATTCTGGCCTAGTGTCTCTAGCCCGCGTCAAAAAGCATCAGGCGCAACACCGATCTCCTCACGAACCAGAGCCCGTGTAAAACGCATCAGGTTGGTCATCATCCGGACGAACCGGGCATCGTCCCCCGTAAAACGCATCAGGACGACACACCCCGCGTAACACGCATTAGGGCAAAATGTGACCACACGTACACACAACCAGTTATTATTTGAACCCCATGTAAAACGCATCAGGGCGATTAGGTGATCACATGCTCATATCAAGCACTCATTCTCGCATAATCTTGTATCATACTTCATTCTTGGCATACAATGCGTGGTCATATAATGCAATATAATACAACATGAGCATAACGTGCCACACTCAAGTATTTAATCAATTCAACGGTACAATAACGTACTCAATTGGCCTATTTAATATCGTGTAGCCCAATGCGCGATTCAACAATCGGAGAATAGCTCAAGTCATCAATTGGCCAATCACACTTTACATTGGTCAGCCACACGATCACACGACATGGTATTATCCAATTTACCACAATTGAGCACAAATAACCATTAATCAATCAACCCCGGCATACCGGCAATTCAAGCACATAATACTCAATTTATCTATTCCAGCCCAATAAATCACCAAATGGACAGCCACTACTTGGCCTATTCTCAGCCTCCAAGTCTCATTCAAATCAGCCCAATGATACTCCAAATTCTCCGCGACATCAATCTCGAACTAACGGCACCAAATACTCCCTAAGTCGCATAAATATTCACTAAACTAATCCTGTCTAAAGTGTACACCAACCTAGTCTGGGTTTAGGGAATATACTTACTTAATCCAACTAAGGCGACGAAGAACAGGCAGCCAATTGCCGATGAATAGCAAAATCGGCAGCGGCGTTCCGGCGGACGGCGGCACGGACGGTGGTCCTCAGCGTGAGGGGCCGTAAGAGAAAGAGAGAGGGAGAGACGATGGTGGTGGTGAGGTGAGATGGTGATGATGGTGTAAGGCGGACGGCACGGTGGCGCACGGCACGGCTTCCCGACGTGATCCAATGGCTAATTTCCAAAATACCCTTGATCCAATGGTCCTCCTTTGTTCTTATTCAAATAATTGAGGGGTATAAAGGTCTTTGGCCCCAATAATTGAGATGAAAACATAATTAATTATCCAAAATATCTCCAAAACTCAGAACCCAAAATTAGGCTAGGGGCAAAATGGTCATTTTTCCATCCTAGGCCGAAATTCCATTTTTCAACCGTACCACCCTCAAATATGATTGGCCAACATAATATGACGTCGGTTCTGCAAAAATAGTTTCTTAAGCCCTCAAAAATTGACATTGAAATCCAGGCCCAATTACGCGATCAAAACTTGCTCAATTTCAAATTTTAGTGTCTCTCACTAACGGGCGGCTGTTTAGGGATTATGCGTATCGACTTAGGTTATCCGAGTCATCACGGCCTCGATTACCGGGAGAACGAGAGGAATTATCGCTAGTTCCGAAAGTTACGATTATTCGGTTTAAGTTCAGAATTTGTTGGCTACGTGTACTTTCGATCATATAGAATCACCTGCTATCCGATCGTATATCGTTGGCCTTGGCCAAACTAAATCCGTCACTTTTCTAAGATCGGCCTACATTGGCCCAAAATATTTCCTCATCGTTTCTCGAAATTTATGCCAGGCTCGCGACCGGGTCATTACTTCAAGTACCGTGTTTCCTAATTAGCCATTCTCATTTGGTCAGTATCCCGAGAGCGATTAGCTTCGGGCAAGACTTACTAAAGTGGAATGAGAAATAATACTCGTTTTATTGATTCCGGAATTGAGTCGAAATTCTAGGTGTTACACTTTTCTTGCATTTCTGCGTAGAGAAACCCTGATCCCTGTTAGTAAACAACCAACATTTATGAAGGTAGCATAAATTGATTTTAGTGCTTATTGAGAGCTGGGTTGGTAAATCCTTATTGCTGCACTTTGTATTCCTACATTTGCACCACATCAATGGAAGGTGAGTTTAATCACGAACTCAGATTGGCCGCATTATGTATACAACTGGGTGACTTGTGGTTTGAGGATTATGAAGCAAATATTGATGATGAAGTCCCCGAGGAAAAATTGAAGGAATGTAAATTGATGCTCATTGGGAAGCTCTATTCGACGCCAAATGTTAACTTCCAAGCCTTTCAATCCACTATGAAAGAGGCTTGGAAGACTGAAAGTGTCATTTGCGAACCCTTAGAGCAATGATTGTTTTTCTTTGTTTTCAGCTCAGAGGAGGAAAAAAGAAAAGTACTAAGTACTGGGCCTTGGTCCTTTTTTAGCAACTTGCTGATTTTAAAAGAATGTAAGTATAACATACCGGTTCATTGCTACGAATTCTCAAATTGTGCATTTTGGGTACATATTCATGGGCTTCCCCTAGAGAGATTGAATGAAAAAACAATATATAATGCAACCTCTAACCTGGGGAGAGTGCTAGAGGTTAAGTTGGATGCAAGAGTTGCTAATTCTTGTAAAGTAGGAAGAGCTAGAGTGCATATGGATTTGGCAGCACCGTTAGAGCCAGGTAGGGTGATGAATTTTTCAGAAAAAAATGGTGGATAGACTTCAAATATGAAAGACTCCTGCATTATTGCTATTCGTGTGGAAGGATTGGCTACTATGCAACTTACTGCAAAGATATACCATACAAGGAATTGGGCTTAGAGGAAAATATTGTTGTAACAGCATGAATTTTGACATAATTCAGGGATCAATAAAATTGACATTTCTTCGCATTTCATTTTAGTAAGTCTTGCCCAGAGTTGATCACTCTCGGGATACTAACCAATGGGGTATGACTAACTAGGGAAACGGTATATGGACCAGGGACCCGATCTCGAGAAACGATGAGGGAATATTTTGGGCCGATCTTAGGAAATGTAATGGATTTGATTTGGCCAAGGCCAACGATGTACAATCGAATCGCAGGTGATTCTGCATGACCGAAAGTGTACGTGGCCAACCAGTCCCGAACTTAAACCGAATGATCGCGACCTCTGGAACTAGCGATAACTCCTCTCTTTTTCTCGGTGATCGGGACTGTCATGATTTGAATAACCCTAGGTTGATACGCATAACCCCTAAACTGCCACCCGTTAGTGAGAGACTCTGAAATTAGAAATTTAACGAGTTTTGGTCACGAAATTGGACCCGAACTTCGATGTCGATTTTCGAGAGCTTAAGAGACCATTTTTATGGATCCAACGTCATTTTATACTGGCCACACACATTTGGGGTTGGTACGGTCAAAAAATGGAATTTCGACCAGGGACCGGAAAAATGACTATTTTGCCCCTAAGCCAAAATGGGTTCCGAATTTTGGACTTGAAATTTGGAATTAATTAAATTGGATTCTTCAGTTGAATTATTAGATCAAGGACCAAAATGCCCCTTAATTATTTGGATAAGAATAAAAGTTGGCCATTTGATCAAGGGTAAAATGGGAATTTGCCTAGGATCTTGATAAGTGTTCCCTTGAGCCCCCAATATTTGACCCATTGGACCATTCTCTCTCCTCATTTCCTCCCCCCTCAGCTGGCCGACTCAACCTCTCTCTCTCCCCACCGATCAGCCCCTTCGCCGGTCCTCCTCCTCCGCCGTTCGTGCGAGTCGCCGGAGCCGCTCGCCGCCGTCGTCAGCCGGTGCCGCTACTCCGCCTGGTCTTGTCTCGCCAGCATAATCATCCCGTCCGTTCTCCCCCTCTCTCTCTTTCTCTCTCCCTCGTTTTTCTCTCTCTCCCACCAAGCTCTCTCTTAGCCAAGGAATTCGCTGGACCGCCGTCACCGCTGCCCGCCATGAGCCACCGTTCGTGCGCTGCCGCCCTCGTCACCACCACTCACCCTCACCGAACCACTTCCCCTTCGCCGCCTCACCCACACCATCATCGCTGCTATACGGTCCGGCCAAGGACCCCGTCCGTACAGTCGCACCACCGCCGTCACCGCTGCTCGCCAGAAACGTCGCTTCCGGTTTCGCTGTTCACTGGTGATCGGCCGCCGTGATTTAGAATTTGGTAAGTAAACCCCCTAAACCCGGATTAGGACTGGCAGTGCGTTTTCTGGACTGGTTTGGGTATTACGGTATATATTAAGAGTAATTAGTGAATCGATTAGTGAAAATTGGTATCGGAACAATATTGGTGGATTAGTGTGATTTAATTGGAGACGAAAATGGACCCCGGAGCGGCTGATTTAATGGCTATCCAATTATGGATTGTTGGACTAGATTAGGCCAATTGGGGAAATTATTAGTGTAATTGCCGGGATTGCCCGGGTTGGTTGATGATTGGGTGAATTATGCTTAATTGTGTTATGCCGTGTTGCGTACTCGTGTGGCCGAATTATGTGGGATGTGATTAGCTATTTAATGGCTGAATTGAATGCTAAGTTAAATAGTGCAAATTGGGCCGTAGGGTATTAATTGGCCAATTGAGCACGTTATCTGTGAATTGGGCACAGAGTGGTGATATTGATTTGATTGAGTGCTTGTGTATATTTATTGCTCATGGTGCATTGTACGACATTGCATGGCCACGCATTATGTATGCCGTGAATGAGGCATGAAATGAAATCGTGCGAGAATGCATGCCTGGCATGAGCATATGATCACCCTAAATGCCTGATGCGTTTACGCCGGGTTCAGCTAATAACTGGCTGCGTGTATGTGTGATCACATTTCGCCTTGATGTGTGTTACGCGGGGTGTGCCATCCTCATGCACGTTGTAGCAGGACGATGCCTGGTACGTCCGGAAGACGACCAGCCTCATGCACTTTGAAGCAGGCTTTGGTTCGTAAGGAGATTGGTGTTGCACCTCATGCACTTTGTAGTAGGCTAGAGACACTGGGCTTGGAGCCTTTTTACGCTGGCCACGAAGTGTTGTGATGGGTCTTCGGACCAGGCCTTCGGGTCGGACCTTCGAGTCGAGCTCTAAGATAATAAATGAGCATTGAGCTAGTGTGCCTTTTGCGATTGATAGAAATCATGGCAAGATGACATAATTTGCATGCATAAAATGCATGAACCATAGTCTGAGTATGCGAGACTCGGTGAAAGGCATGTGATGCAAACACTAATGAGCGTGAGCATGCATGTGACGTATGTGTGAATAGAGTATTCATGTGTGAGTCGTGATTATATTATTTGAAGTGATTAACCTGCAGGGTCAGTCAGGTAAGTGGTTTAGGCCCAAGGGCCTGGATCAGAAATTAATCGTGAATTGAATTGACGTGATTTTTGTGTATTACCTGTTAAGAGAATGCATGTTAGCCTAGTCTAGGTTTAGGGGTTGTACTTACTGAGATTAGTCTCACGATTGTTGGAAACCGATATTTCAGATCCCCGGCAGTGAGCATGGCAGAGGCACCAATTCGTTTTGGGATTCCCCACTTCATCGAAAAGACTATGTCCGTACATTCCATAGGGGACGGGAATATGTACATTAGATATTACACTTTAGTTTGGGTAGATGTTGGGGAGTTAGTATCGGAGACGCATGAATATGTTGTGTGGCGTTATAGAATGTATAATGGGGAAGAGACCGGACCTCTTCGGACTTTTGATATCCCGTTCAACGGGCAGGGCGGAGTAGATCCGCAGTGCCTCGATTGACAAGTGACTGACCTCGGCACTTCAGACGAGGAGAGCATGAGCTCCGATGACGTACTCGTGGAGTACAAGGTTAACGAGGTTGAGCCGATGGATATGAGATCGAATGATGATAAGCTGGAGCAGCCTATGGATGAGGATCTCGAGCTTGAGGAGATGGAGGCTGAAAGCGAGTCCGAGGAGGCTGAGTCCGAGTTAGACTCATTAGGTTCTGATGAGGAGCTCTCTGATAGTTCTTCTCCGTCAGAATCTTTTGGTTTTGACCCGGACTGGGTTCCCTAGGTTGACTTGGGTTATAGATGGAGCGGGCTATACCTTTTTGACTGAAGCCTGTCTTAGCTCAGTAACCCCTGACCACTACCCCTTTTTGACTTTAGTGGTCTTGGATCGTTTTTGGTGGTAGTTTGTACTCCCCGTTTGCGGATATTGTCTCTACTTGTAAATGGTAATGTTATGTATATGTCAATATTGTAAAAAGAGTTTTTGATAGTTATATAAAGTATATATATTTCTAGTTATGTTATTTGTTGCCGTGCTGTCCATTGTCTCGTATTAATTATATTGTCAAGGTTTGTTTATTCATTGCTTTCGCTTGTGCTTGTTCTCTGTTTAGGCGTTTGATCGGCAACACTTCCTGGGATGTCGCAAACATATCGACCAAGGCAGGGATGTTGCGTGCTGTGGGGTTCGGGGCGTGACAATTAGGGGACGTTTTGGCCATTGGCTGAAAGTGGAAGCTCGAAAATATAGCCCCTCATGGAAAGTGTTCTATGGTAAAGAAGTCCCTCTATTTGAGAAGAATGAGACCATCTCGGAAACACCGGAACACTGTTCAGAATGAAGAGGTAATGTAGTAGGATAATGCGGAAGTTTTGGCACCCCAACAATGTGGCTTTCAACAAGCTGACTTGACACTGAAGAGGAAGCAAGATGACCTAGTACCATGCTTAGAAATTGTACTAGTAGATAATCATGGTACTCAATTTATGTTATTGGATTATCCAAGACCAAACATAATCATGAAGGATGACAGTAATTTTGCAAAGAAAGGCAGAAATAGGCCAAAAACCCCAATGGCAAAGTAACTGAAAAGGTTTAATCCATATGATGGTCAAGGAGCCATCTCTCACTCCTTTGACGATACTCAGTTACGTGATGCTCCTATTCAGGTTGTAGGAGGGTTGTTTGAATGGGCTTTGGTGGCTAGCCCTAATAAGCCATTGGGTGACATATGAAACTTTTGTGCTGGAATTGTCAGGGGTTAGGCACACCCCTGACAATCTAGGCTTTGTGAGCCTTAGTGGCTCATGAAAGGCCTGTCATGGTGTTTCTCATATAGACAAAAAAAAAATAAAGAAATAGTTGTAAAGTGGCTGAGGAGAAATCTCAAATTCCAAAGTTCTATATGATGTGGCTAGCAAGTATCACCTAGAAGGGGATGAAAAGGTAATCTTAACTAATTTTTGTGAATTTAAGCAGAAATGAAAGGTCACAGTTGAGTCTTAATAATATTCAGATTCTATATAGACAGTGCTCCTGATGTGCAGTATGTAAAGTAATAGATGAGGGATATAAAATCTGCACCCAAGGTTATAGTGGTTCGGCTTTTGATAAGCCTACATCCACTCCCCCACGCTGATAGCCTACCGGCTGAATTTCATTATGTAATCAAGAGGAATTACAAATTTAGAGTGATAGCACTTTTGTGTATGATAGGACTCTTTATCTCACACAATCACTCTTACAAAGTGTCCTTCAAGATCTTAATATTTGGCTCAAGAAAGACAAGAGAGAATCGGAGTATGCTCGGGCTTTGTACTTATTGATTCTTGAATCTATTTCTCTTCTGCTGCTCGTTGATCTCCTTCAATACTCCTCCACTTCCAAACTAGCCGTTAGACAGTCTTCAAAGGATCATCTTCCAATCTTCACCTTGGACAGATTTATATAGAAAGGAATGAACAGTCATTGGATGACAAATTCTGAATTCCGCTGATTCTGGTCGTCCATACAATCAGAATCTTGGTTTCCATAAGTAAAGCTTAATCCATTGTGATGCATAATGTTTTGATTGTCAATCAATTTGATTGAGATTGAGTGAATCAAAACTTTCCTTTTGTGAAATCTATGCCAGATCAATAGCAGTTGCTATTCCTTTTGAATAAGTTTTGCTTTTGCGTATGAAAAATTTCAGCGTCTGCGTCTGCGTCTGAAAAACTTCAGCGTCTGCGTCTACAAAACTTCTGTGTTTGAAGAATTTCTGATTCAGAACTTGAGTCAGCGTAGGTCTTTAGTAATGTCTGGATATTAGAGTTTGGACTTTTTGTTATGAACTTTCTCATCCTAAGTCTAAACTTCTCGTTTTGAACTTTCTTGTCCTGAGTCTGAACTTCTCGTTATGAAAAACTTGTAAAGTTTGATATTTTCTTCTGAGCTTCCAGATCATATTAACCTAGAAGGAACTTCATGTTAGAATCATAAGTTACATATTGAGAGTTTTGTCAACTTCAAAATCCATTAGGAGTTTTCTTCAACAATCTCCCCCTTTTTTATGGTGACAAAACTTCAATGCAGATTCAATATCAATTGAAATTGAAAGGAATAAACATTTTAAGCGTATGAAATACAGATATCAAAATGTGGAAATTTGAAAGATATGTATATTTCTCTTACGCTTGAATATAACATGTATAACCTGCAAATCAAGGTGTTAGTATAACATTGTCTGCATAATTTCTCCTCCTTTTTGTCATCAGCAAAAAGAATAATGAGCAGAATAAACAATTTATATAAGCCATTCAAGCAATGTATCAGAAGCAAAAGTTATGAGTACAAATTTTGAATAGTTGTAGAAGGAAGGAAAGAAAGGCAAGTCATTTTTTAGAAAGGGTTCGAACAAGCTAAAAATTATCTGAATGGAAACAGCTTCATCAATTTTTGTGGAGCATTAACCCATGGCCTCCTCTATGTTTGTAGAATATTGAGCAATGGCCTCCCTTAACTCTGCTTTGTCTATCTCTGCCTGAAGATGTTGAGCCGAGTTATTTTCCTCAATAATTTTGTGAAGATTCTTCACATCTTCTTCCGTTGCAGCTTGCTTTTTCTTGATTTCTAGCAAAAGGTTCATAATGGCCATGTTTTCAGAAGTCTAGTTCTGGACATTTTCTGGTGTAGGATGTTTGAACCTTTCCTTTGTTTCTGTTAGAATCTCCCCCTGAAATCTTGCATGATCTTTAGAAGGATCTGCATTGAGTGGTTCTTTAGGATGAACTGGAGAATGACTGTCATCTGTTCCATGTTGTATATCACTCTGTTCATGTAGATGTGATTCTCTAGAAACTGGTTCTGAAACCCTTGTAGTAGGTTCTGAAGCAACTTCTGGACTAACAGATCTACCTGATTCAAGGTTTTCTTCATCTTCATCTTGAAGAAGGATTCTTTTTTTTTTTTCTGTATACCTTGATTGGAGTGGAAGAAACATGCTGCTTTCTTTCTGGTTCTTTTCTTTTCTTTTCCCCCTTTTCTTTGTCATTCTTCTTCTTGGATTCTGAAGGCTGAGCATCTTTGCCTTTGGATTTACTTGCTTTCTCCCTTACATCATCAAAATTCTTCATCTTCTGAATCATCTTTTCTCCAACAGTCATACAAGGTATAACAGTCTTGCGCAACTCATTTGGAACAGAGATATTTAGAAACAAAAATATGTGAGAAATGAGTGCACCATATGGGAGTTGTCCCTTGTCCTTCTGGAGTACTCTGTACATGTAGAAGATGATGATATGTGGAAGAGAAAAAGTCTTTCCATTTATAATAGCCCAGATGAGCTTGACTTTAGATTTTGACAGGTCTGTTTTGGATGTAGCTTTGGGCCTCAAACAATTGATTATGATCTTGTGCAAGATCACAGAAGTTTTGATCGGGTCAGAATATGTGATGTTGCGCTTTGACCCAGAAGCAAAATTCTGATTTTCTGAAGCTGATGTCCAAGCATATTCAAGACTTACTTCCAAAGGAGTGAATTTTGAATGTTTTGCTCCAATTATCAAGGCCAGTTTTTCAACTTTCAGGTCATATCTTCTATCATCAACATAAACTGTAGCCAGTTTGATGATAATATGGAGAGATTGGAGTAAAAATAAGCAGTCAATTCATCATAAACATTGACAGACTGTATACAATATTCATAAATCCACAATCTATTAAACAAATGTAGCACAGAGAGGCCAGCTTTGTCAAGATATGCAAAATCAACATTTCGATGGTTCATAACCCTCACGCAAGCAGCATCCGATAAAAGACGCTGTGCTCTGTGCTTTTGAACAGATTGCCAGTGCCTATCCCCCCAGATGCAATTCCTACTTTCATAACAAAATTCTCAAAGAACTTGGCATCATCATCAGGAATTACAAATTTTGATGCATTTTTTTTGGGGGGGGGGGGTTTAGGGCTAATATGAACGGTTTTCTTGACATAGGGATGTGATGGTTCCCCGACTTTCTCTTTACCTTTTCTAGAGGAAGTCTCTTTGGGAGTAGAACTAACCTGTTCCTAATTAGATCTAGAACAAGACTGAGTATAGCTTTGAACAAGACTTGCCTCGATAAGAAAACCATTGTCTTTTAGACAAGCATGAAGGATAGATGCTAAGGCATTACTGCGTTTCAGTCGTTCATACGCTTTCCACACCAGATTGATGTTTTTGAAATGAAAATCTGATTTACCGGTGGGTTCTGGCATAGACGCAGGCTGATATTTCTGTTGAGTTGATTCCGTAGGGCTCTGTTGATCGGACTCTGTATCAGAAATATCCATGTACTCTGGTGGCGCTGTAGACTTTGATTCTCGGTTGAGAATATGGTTAGATTGGATCTTGAAAGGCATTTTGGAATAGGTTTGGAGTAAAAGTTTTGATCTTCGGAAAAGAAGAAGAGGTAGGTTCTTGGAGTGTCGATGTCACACCTCGAACCCCACGGCACGCAACATCCCTCGCATATGTCGATATGGTGCGACGTCCCAGGAATGTGTCACCGACCTAAAACCCAAGAACACAATCATAGCACAATCGGAAGAGACAAAAGAATAAATACAACACCTGGACAAAACAAGTATGAGAACCAGGGAAGCAACACAATGGAACCACTATAGACAAATTATACATTCATAAAACCATTAGAAACATTCTTACAATATTCATTTATACAACAAGGAAAAGGAGGGGTACAACAAAAGGGTACAGTCAACCGCTACCACTGGTCAAAAAGGGATAAGTGGTTAGGAGGGTCAACTACAAAAAAGAAAGGAGGGCTATAGATCAAAAGGTGTCGGCCCTCAAGGTGCATAGCCAAGGTCTAGCCTAGGGTGCCCAGTCTGGATCGGAGTCGTTAAACTCTGATGAACTCTTTGGTAACTCTGAGTTCTCGCCGGAACTCACCTCCTCTGACTCCTCGGTATCCATTGTAACACCCCAACCTCAGGGTCATAAACATGATGTCCCATTCATTATTATACACAAGCGAAAGCATATCTTGGGACAATCACATTCAAAACAACAGCGGAAACAAGATAAACAACATCATGAGCAAACCTTATATTTATAGGACATGCAAACATGTTTTAACAAGCCCTTCGGGCCATGGCAAACAACACATATTTCATCGCCGACTATAAATAACAAATTTTGACTTGGGTTAACTTATAGCCACTACGGCTTCTCGTTCCTCGCTTCTTCACCTCCACTCCGATCCCGTTTGCCTGGCCATCTCACATCCCACCTGTAGCGTTATCCCGGAGCCGACCCGCCCGCACCGCCAAAGCACCGTTGAACCCATATAGGGATCCAACCCGTTCTCTATCCGCGTAGATACCACGCCGTACGGATGAGACACCAAGTTCGTTAGGCCCTTATCGAATCTCGCAAGCATCGTGATTCGACAGTGGGCGCGGCCTTCTTCGGCATCCGTCATGGTAAGCACTTCGGCTTTCTGCTCCACAGGATTGCCAACGCGGTTGGGGGAAATGCCATCCTACGGACCTGAAAAAGGGAAAAAAACAACGGGGAATGAGTAGGGGAGACTCGGCAAGTAAACCTACTAATATCAAGCGAGGACGAGGGGATCGCTATTAGCACAAGTCGGCCCTTACCGTACCCGCATCGATGGCAGATCAATAGCAAAGTTCATACAATCAAACATGGCTATAACATGTGCACCTTGCCAATCAAGTCTCGATTTCATCTCCAAAACAAACATCAAACATGAAGCATGATTAAATCGAGAAATGAACCAACTACAATCAACCAACTGACCGAGAAACGGTCCAAGCAAACCGTGTCACAACATATCACAACTTCCTTTCCCGATATTAGGAAGTTTACTTACACTAAACGAAACCAGAACTAGAGCGTAGAAAATGGATGGGAAAGACGACGGCCTCGGGATCTCGGCAACTCACGGTGTCGACCCCTTTCTTTTCTTTCCCTGAGCTTTCTCTCTCTCGATTTTCCCTCTCTCTCTCTCTCTCTCGGTTTTCTCTCTTTCTTTCTTAGCCGGTTTGTGTGTGTGAAGAGTTTGTCAATCTCTCTTCTAATGGCTTCTATTTATAGAAGAATAAAGGCTAGGATTTTGATGATGCAAGCGCGCGTGTCATTAGAGAAAGTGAGGTAAGCGCACTTGTCAAATGGGAGAATAAGTAAGCGTGCGTGTCACTTGATGCATGAGGTAAGCGCGCGCATCATTCCATCATTAATGATTTCATGATGAGTGTTGAAAAATAAGTCCAAGGAGTAAATGAGTGTAATGATGAAATGGCCAAATTTTCTTCCTTTTTCTCTCTCCTCACTCATTGGCCGTGACTCCTCTCTCTCTCCCTTGGTCAATACTTGATGACCAAGGCTTTAAAAAGGCTTGTGGAAAAGAAGGCCAAGCAATAAATGAGAGTAATGATGAAGATGATAAGCTTGGACCAATAAATGTGACTTCCACAAGAAGATTTAACCCTGACTTGGTTAATTTCGTTTTCCCTAACGGATGACCTCCAATCAAAGCATAAAATATTTCATTTGAAAGCTTGGAACGTGTACTTTAAATTATCAGAAGACACCAAGTCCAAATTTCTGTGTTCTCGTATAGAAAATGCTAAGTCTTTGAAATCTGACAAAACCGGACAGTTTTGCACTGTTCACGAAATCGGACTTGAAAACATAGTAAATGGACTCCGAAAATTCTCAAATTTGAATATACCATAAACAAGGCCTTAAAAAATATTTCTCATGAAGAACACAAATTCGGAATCTTTCCGTAAGCACCATTTTTAGTAGCTCAAAGATAGACTAAAAACAGTTCTCTGAAACAGGACTCTGGTTTCTCAAATTAAGCCCTTTCCAGAATCCAAATGATCTTGAAAAATTCCCAAATTTATACACATTATATAAAAGGACGTTCTCAACAACTTTTGTGAAGGAAACTTTTACAAAATCGGCCCAGAAAAGCTTGTAGAAAATAAATACGGTGTGAACATCACCGAAATATCCATTCTGGGCAGTTTCACATGGTCCGAAAATTAGGCCATCGTACCACTCATATCAACTCCAAAAATTCTGAAATTAAATTATGTAAAACTTCAAGATATTTGGAACAACTTTCAAGAAGGAAGTATTTAGAAATTCGGATCACAAAAGTCTCCCCAAAAATAACAAAATGAAGGGGTACAAAGGATCCAAAACTGGATTTTCCAAAACAAGAGTAAAAATTAGTTTCGATTGGAAAACCACCAAACTTAAACCATAGTCATTTCCCAGGGACTGAAATTAAGGATGTGACATCCATCGGCTCCAGGACCGGGTCTACTACTACCGGCTCATAATCTACTCCTCCTAACACCTCATCCTCGGCTGCCTCGAGAGCACCATTAGAACCCAGACTCTACTCCGAACCCATATCTGAATCCAAAACATCGTCATCCGGACACTGCGGATCGAACTTGCCCTCCCTGTTAAAAGGGATATCTATATAACGGAGAGGACCATACTCGACTCCAAAACGATCGCGGAAACACCACGCTAGATACTCGTCGGTCTTGGAATGTGTCGTGCCCACATCTACTCCTACTAGAGAATAATGTTTGATATACATTTCCCCATTCCCTATGAGGTGTACGGACATGGTGTGCTCTAACTCGAAGGGGATCCCAAAATGCACTAGAGCATCCGGCATCATCACGGACGAGGGTCTGAAAGGTTGGGTTATAAAAACTGTGAGATGAATCTCAGTGAGCGAAAAACCCCATAAACCTACACTAGGCTAACATGCATCTCCTGACGGATAAAACAAAACCACACGCAAACAATGACGTAGGCCCTTAGGCCCAAATCGGTATTCTCAATGACCTTGCAGGTTAGATAAATCGATAATATCACATCACATACGCGGCATTCCCAGTCACACGTACGTTATACGCATGCTCATAATATTTAGTGTCAATCTCGCATACGGATCACCGAGTCGTACATACTCGCACACTGGTTCATGCGCTCATATGCATGTAAATGCTCAATTAGTATTTACTGAAATCCGCATAGAGACGCATTAATTCCTTTTTCTTTAATACAACACTCCGTGGCGAATGTAAAAACGCCCCCGGCCCAGTGTCTCTAGCCTGCTACAAAGTGCATGAGGCACAACACCGATCTCCTTACGAACCAGAGCCTGCGTAAAACGCATCAGGTTGGTCGTCTTTCAGACGAATCGAGCATCGTCCTGCTACAAAGTGCATGAGAACGGCATATCCCGCGTAACACGCATCAGAGCGAAAGGTGATCACACGTTCACATAACCAGTTTTATCTTAATCCCGTGTAAAACGCATTAGGGTATAACTATGTGATCACATGTCCATGGCAAACATGCATTCTCGCACAATTTCGACACAAGCCTCACACTCGGCATACACAATGCGTGGCCATGCAAATTCCGCACGCGAATGATGGTGCGATGTACACTGAGCACAATGTCCCACAATGTACAATACAGTTCAATGCCATAAATTCATGCTCAAACGATTCACGTCACATACTTAAATGGCTTAGTAATACCATGGGGCACCACACGCATAATTGGCACTTGCAACGTAACTTGGGCATTATGATTTTATTAAATCAATAATCAATCGCACCCTACAATGGTTAGCCACACAAGCTCGCGACATGGTAATCTCAAATCATCACAGTTGAGAAAACAACAAACCATCCAATCACTCCGGCAATCTCGACACCTTAATCGAGTTAATTCTCAACTTGTCGATAATAAGCCATTGAGTCACGGTATGGACAGCCACTAATCCACCCTATTTCGGCCTCTAATCCACCTCAATCCGCTTGATAATCCATTCACGTCATCCGGGCACTTGCCATTAAGGCGGTGTTCCATAATTACCCTTAATTTCCTCTAATTAATCACTAACAAAGCCCTAAACCCACCTAAAATGCATTATCATCCTAATCAGGGTTTAGAAGATCACACTCACTTAATCCAAACTTGGGACGACGAGGAACGGCGGCCGATCACCGGTGAACGATGAAAACGGCGGCAACGATCCCGATGTGTGACGGTGAGCGGTGGCCGGCGGCTCACGACTCCCACGGGCGGCGGCTCACGGTCGGCGCGGTTGGCAGCTCACGGCGAGGAGGCGAACAAGCGGCGGCGCGGCGATGGACTCGTCAAACGGCGGCGGTCTTGGCGGCGGTGGCCTCCAAGCGGCCGAGAGAGGGAATGATCTGTGGGAGAGAGAGAGAGAAAGAGGGAGAGAGCTACTGATGGTGGTGAAGGACGGTGAGAACGGCGGCATCCCGGCGGTGTAGCCGGCGGTCGGCTCGGTGGCGGAAAGAAGAGGAAGAGAGAGAGAGACGGCGGTGAGGTGACGGCGAGAAGGGCAGCAGTGGCGGCCACGGCAAGCAGCGTGTGGGGTTCATTATCCAATGCTTCATCATAAGCTTCTCCGATTGGCTCATCCTGGGGGTCTACTACCTTGCCATCAGCAACAATCGACGCCATCAGGCCGTGCTCATCTAAAGGAGAATCAAAAGTCCTAAGTGGTCTTCCTATGTTTCCATCGACATCTTGGAGGCATTAAGCAACGTACTCTTGGGTCTGATCAGCGAACTCTCCCACGTCCACGAAAACTACAGAACGATACCTAACATATGCTTCTCCATTACCCGTAGGAAACACGCTCACGAACTGCTCTATTTGCGTCGGGATCCCAAAAAGTGTAGGTAGTGGCGGCATTTTAAGGGCGAGGGTCTGAAAGTTTGGTTTAAACACCAATGAGAATATTTCTCAATGAGTAAGTCCTCCTAAACCTAGGTTAGGCTAACGTACAATATCCTGACCAAAATAAACAACACAAAGCACAACAATGATCTAGGCCCTTGGGCCCAGACCGATAATTGCACTGATCCTGTAGGTTAGACGGTTCAACATAATATAATCATGGTACATACGTGACACACCTTGTCATACGTACGCCACACATATGCTCACACTTCATCGTGCTAATATCTCAAGTCATACACCGTATCTCATGCAATGATACGACAATTAGCGCAACCATATGCATGTAAATGCCATTCATGTTCCATAACCTCGATCTGAATCACACGGCATACTAGCTCGGCGTTCATTTACATTATTAACATTCGACCTGAAGGCCGGATCCGAAGGCCACGATTCGAAGACCCGATCCGAAGACCACGACCCGAAGGCCTGACCCGAAGGCCAATACAGTTCTTCACGGCCCGCATATAACGTATTTGGCCTAGTGTCTCTAGCCCGCGTCGAAATGCTCTAGCCGCAACACCGATCTCCTCACGGATAATGTCGTCTTCCGGACGAACCGGGCACGACCCGAAGGCCATGATCCGAAGACCTTATTGTGATCACACGGCATGCGGCCCATTTTATCACATGCTCATGTCAGGCACGCATTCCCGCATAACGTCAGTACACGTCTCATTCTCGGCATATGAAATGCGTGACTAGGTAATATCATGCAGTACATCATGAGCATGAAATATACACAGACACTCAGTCAATTTAATATTATCAAGGAGTGTCCAATTCACAAATAACGTGGTCAATTGGCCACTTAATACCGTGTGACCCAAAATACTCTTTATAAATTAACAATCAATTTAACCATATTCGCACGTGACACGGAAATATTGAAATTAACCCCAAATAAGCACCAATTTAATTAATCTGTGCGATCCTATCAATTATACTAATAATTTTCCCAATTAAGCCATTCTAGTCCAATTGCCCCTAAGTGGGCAGCCACTATTCATTGCCCCGGGATCCATTTTGATCTCCAATTTAATCACAATAATCCACAAATATTATTCGGGTATTAATTCTCACCAATCATTTCAACAATTATTCCTAACATATACTGAATTTACCCAAGCCAGTCCAGAATGTACCGATAATACCTAACCCGGTCTAGGAAAAAGGTACTGCCAGTCCTAATCAGGGTTTAGGGGGTTTACTCACCTAATTCAGTCCACGACGATGATAGAACGGCGGCCGATTATAGGTGAACAGTAAAACCGGCGGCGGCGTTCCCGGCGGTACCGTACGGACGATGTACGGATGGCCGTACAGACTGTACAGACATTGTACAAAACCGTACAGACAGCTACGTACGATGACGTACAGGCGGCTGGAGGTCACGGCGGCGGTAGCAGCTTCGGCCGATTAGGCCCCGGTGCAGTGATGGTGAGCTCTGATGGTGATCCGGCCGAGAGAGAGAAAGAGAGAAAAGAGAGAGAAAGAGGGGGAAAAAGAGGGAGGCGGGTGAGGGCGGTGATGCTGGAGGTGAGGCGGAGCAGCGGCGGCGGCGGCACCGGCGTACGGCGGTTGGTGTGGCTCCGGCGGTGCTCGGCCAAGGGGGAAGACGGAGAGAGAGAGGATTTCGGGAGAGAGAAGAGGGGGGGCTGACGGTTGGGAGGACAGAATGAGGGAGGAGAGAGAGAGGACCGGTCAAATATTGGGGCTGAGGGTGCCACATGTCGCCGATCTACGCGTTTGACGATTTTACCCTTCGATCCGATAGTCCGAGACCGTTCAACCCAAATAATTGAGGCGCAAAGTGGTCATCCTGCCCAATAATTGCAGCTGATAGCACACCAAAATATCCCAAATAACACCCAAAAAATTCGGACCAAAAATACCCCTAGGGGCAAAACTGTCATTTTTCCGGTCCCGGGTTGAAATTTCAATTTTTGGCTAAATCAATCCTTAATGAGTGTGGCCAACATAATATGGCGTCGAAATCATGAAAATAGCTTCTTAAGCCTTCGGAAATCGACTGCAAAGTTCCGAGAATAAAATAATATTATTTTTCACTTCCGAGCCAAAATTTCAATTTTCAACCGAAACCACGCCAAATATACGTGGCCACTCTAAAATGACACTAGTTTCGAAGAATTATCTAATACGGCCTTAAAATTCCAAATCGGCACTCCGAGAGCAAATTCGTAATTTTTCACCGCCGGACCGAAATTTCAATTTTTAACCGTACTTGTTCAAAATGTGCATGGCCAGTGTGATATGACGTCAGATTTCCAAAATTAGTCTCTTAAGCCGTAAAAAATCGACATTGAAATCCGGACCCAATTTCCTGATCAAAACTCGCTCGGTTTCCGATTTTAGGGTCTCCCACTAACGGGTGGCTGTTTAGAGTATACGCGTATCGACCTAGGGTTATCCGAATCGTGACGGTTTCATCCTTTGAGAGAATGAGAAACTATCATTAGTCCCAAGAATCAAGATCATGCGGTTCAAGTTCAGGTTTAGGACTGATTGGCCACGTGCACTTTCGGTCTTGCAGAATCACCTGCGATCCGATTGCACATCGTTGGCCTTGGCCAAACTCAATACTTCGCTTTTCCTAAGATCGGTTCACATTGGTTCAAAATATTTTCTCATTACTTCTCGAGATCGGTATCCGAAGATCGGCAACCGGGTCCCTGATCCACGAATCACTTCCTAATTAGCCATATCCTATTGGTTAGTAATCCAAGAGTGATCAGCTCTGGGCGAGACTAACTAAAATGAAATGCGGAATAATGTCAATTTCATTGATCCCGGAATTACATCGAAATTCGGGCTGTTACAACGATCGTCCGGTTTAAGTTCGGGACTGGTTGGCCACGTGCATTCTCGGTCTTGCAGAATCACCTGCTATCCGATCATATATCGTTGGCCTTGGCCAAACCAGGTTCGTTACCTTCCAAAGATCGGCCCATAGTGGCCCAAAATATTTCCTCGTCGTTTCTCGAAATCAGTGCTTAATTCGCGACCGAGTCCCTGGTCTACGTACCTAATCCTAATTAGCGCTTCCCACTTGGTCAGTATCCCAAGAGTGATCAACTCTGAACGAGACATAATAAATAAGACTCGTTTCATTTATTCTGGAAATTGAGTCGAATTTTGGGATGTTACAGTCGAGACGATTGAGAGAGAAAAAGTACTGGAGGGTTTTTACTGGTTAGGTTTTTCAAAGAGAAGAGGACGGTATTTATAGTAAAAGGATACGGGTAAGAGTTATAAGAGGCAATCATAAAAAGAATATATGTTTATATTAAGCATGAATGATCAAACAGATATATTAGAATATTTGCCTGACTTGCTTTCCAAAACATGAAAATATCTTGCCAGAAAAACCAGAAAAATATTCCCGCCAGAACATTTTAGGAAGTACCTGTCTCTTGAGTTTGAATTGATTATTTAGACGGAGAATATTTGAGTTTGAAAAATTCCTGTCTAACAGACACTTCAGGAAAATGGATAAGTAATGCACAATTTATTTCTAATATACTCAAATGAAGACTTATTAAGTAGTTTTGTGAATATATCGGCTAATTGATTCTTAGAATCAATGAATTGAATATTCACATCACCATTATGAACATGATCTCTAATAAAGTAATGCTCGATTTCAATATGCTTTGCACGAGAATGAATAATTGGGTTATTGGTAAAATTGATAGCACTTGTGTTATCACATTTGATTGCAATACTTGAGTCTTCAATGGCAAAGTCTCGTAACTGTTGCTTCATCCACGGAATCTATGCACAGCAGCTTCCCAAAGCCACATATTCTGCTTCTGCTGTTGAAAGTGCGACTGTGTTTTGCTTCTTTGAGTACTAGAACACCAACATATTTCCAAGTAGTTGACATGTACTTGTAGTACTTTTTCTGTTCACTTTACAACTAGCTAAATCAACATCAGAATAACCAATAAAAGTAAAATCTGAATCTTAGAAGTACCAAAGACCTAACATTGGATATGTTTCAATGTATTTGATTATTCTCTTAACTGCACAAATACGCGATTCTTTTGGGTCAGATTGAAATCTGGCACACACACAGACACTAAAAAGAATGTCAGGTCTATATGCAGTAAGATATAGTAAATATCCTATCATGCTTCTATATACCTTCTGATCAACCTTTTTACCATTTTCATCCTGTCCAGTTTGGAAGACTGAGACATGGGAATATCTGTTTTTTTGCAATTTTGCAATCCAAACTTCTTGACAATCTCCTTTGCATACTTCTCTTGGCAAATGAATGAACCATCCTTGGTTTGTTTCACTTGTAGGCCAAGAAAGAACGTCAGTTCGTCCATCATACTCATCTCAAACTCGTTCTGCATATTCTTTGAGAATTCTTTGCACAACAGTTCGTTAGAGAATCCAAATATGATATCATCAACATAAATTTGAACAAGTAAAAGTCCTTACCTTTTCTCTTAATAAATAGGGTTGTATCAACCTTACCTTTTGTGAAGTCATTTTGCAGAAGGAAGTTGCTTAACCTCTCGTACCAAGCACGAGGTGCTTGTTTTAGACCATAAAGGGCTTTTTTGAGTCTGTAGACATGACCAGTCTTCTTTAGTTCTTCAAAACCAAGTGGTTGTTCCATATATACTTCTTCTTTGATATAGCCATTTAGGAATGCACTTTTCACGTCCATCTGAAATAATTTAAAGTTATGGAAACAAGCATAAGCTAATAGCAGCCTAATGGCTTCTAACCTGACAATTGGTGCATAGGTTTCATCATAGTTCAATGCCTTCTTCTTGAGAATAGCCTTTTGCAACCAGCTTTGCATTGTTTCTTGTGACTTTCCCTTTGTCATCCAGTTTGTTTCTGAATAACCATTTTGTTCTAATTACTAGATGATTTTTGGGTCTTGGCACAAGTTTCCAAACTTTATTGATTTTGAATTGTTGAAGGTCCTCCTACATAGCTTTGATCCAGCTTTCGTCTGATAGTACTTCACCAACTTCTTTTGGTTCTATTTATGATATTAATGCCAAGTTGATGATGTTCTCTTTGTATTTAGATCTAGTTTTGATGCCATCTTCTATTTCTCCAATGATAAGGTTCTTCGGATGACTGGATTTGTGTTTCCACTTTCTGTCAAATTTTTCCTTCTGAATATCATCAGTCTTTGAATGATCAGTTTGAGTCTGGATTATTTCTTCTTTAGACTCAACGATCTTTGGAGAGTCTTGTTGAGCTTCAGATACCTCTTAAATATTGGAAGATGGTTCAGATTCATCTTTTTGAGTCTGAATATTTTCATCAAACTTCACATTCATTGTTTCTTCCACAGTCTGAGAACTGTTATTGAAGACTCTGTATGCTTTGCTTGTAGTAGAATATCCAAGGAAGAAACCTTGATTTGCTTTCTTATCAAACTTGCCAGAGCAGTCATTTGGATTTTTAAGAATAAAGCATTTACAACCAAACACACTAAAGTATGAAATATTGGGCTTTCTACCTTTAAAAAGCTCATAGGGGGTTTTCTCAAGAATGAGTTTGAGAGAAGCTCTGTTAATGACATAACAAGCTGTAAAAACTACTTCTGCCCAAAAATGAAAAGGAATCTTGCTTTCAATCAACATAGTTCTTGCCATTTCTTGTAAAGAATGATTTTTCCTTTCCACAACACCATTTTTTTCTAGTGCGTATAGAGTAGAGAAATTGTGTTGAAAGCCATTTTCCTCACAAAAATTTGAAAAGCTTTGATTATCAAATTCTCCCCTATGATCGGTTTTAATGCAAGAAATAGTATAGCATTTGTCATTTTGAATTCTTCTTGCAAATTTTGAGAAATATGAAAAAGCTTCATTTTTATGAGCAAGAAAGAACACCTATGTAAATCTTGTAAAGTCATCAATAATGACTAAACAGTATTTTTTACCACCAATACTTTGTGTTCTGGTTGATCCAAAAAGATCCATATGAAGAAGCTGCAAGGCACGATTAGTGGAAACATGATATATACACTTAAAAGAGCTTCTTACTTGTTTTCCTAGAGTGCAAGCATTGCATAGCTCTGTTTTCCTGTATTTCAAATCTGGCAATCCTCGTACCAGTTTCTTGTTTGAGATTTTTGAGATCTGCTTCATACTGATATGCCCCAATCTTCTGTGCCAAAGATCTTCATCCTCTTTAACTGATATCAAACAATGAGTGGAGTTTGAATTGGCGTCTAGAAGATAAATGTTGCCATGTTTTCTCCCTGTGAATGTTTAAGAACTATCTTTGCTTGTTCCTGAGCAAGTATCTTCTTAAAAGTTGATTATGAATCCTGAATCACATAGTTGGCTTATGCTTATCAGATTATAATTGAGATCTTTTACCAATGAAACATTATTGATTGTGAGTCTTCCAATTTCAACAGTTCCTTTGCCAACTATTCTTCCTTTGTTATTTCCTTCAAAAGAAACTTTCTCATCATTCAGGCTTTGTAATTCAACAAATATGCTTGAATCTCCTGTTATGTGTCTAGAACATCCACTGTTCAGGTACCACTTTCTTTTTTTCTTTGTGGTAACCTATAAAAATCATAACTTCTCAAGTTTTCTTTGGTACCCAAATTTGTTTGGATCCTTGAGAGTTAGTATAGGTTGTCTTAACAAAGTCTCTTCGAATAGATCTCCAGACCTTAGGACATTCATTCTTAAAATGTTGTGGATCTCCATATTTTGAGCACTTTAGAGCACTTCAACCAACATGTTTGACAAAATTCTTTTTGAAATGATTTTTATAAACTTGTCGAGGAGATCTTTGTCTTAATCTCTCCTTGACCTTTGGAAAATCAATTAAACTATCACTTTTCTTCATAAATCCGAGACCAGATTTGTTGAAGTAAGGAATCTGTATAGAAAGAATATGCTTCAAGGTTTCTGAATCTTTTGAAAACTTGGAAACAAGTTTTGAACCTTCCTTTTTCAAAGCTAGCATTTTCTTTAGAAAGAAAATCTCAACTTTCCTTGACTTGATGAAATTCTTTTTGAAGGAAATCGATTTTTTCTTTTTGTGAAATATCCTGTTGTCTTAGTGATGAATTTTTCTTTTTCAGAGAAGAGATTCTTTTAAGAGCAGCATTGAATTCGAAACACAATTCATCAATGTAATTTGATACTTCAATAGGCATTTCATGATGCTTTACCTCAATCTCAACTTTTGCATCTGAATCTGAATCAGAGTCTGCATCTGACTTAGATATTAGACAGAAGTTTGAGATATCTTCGTCACTGTTTTCACACTCTGTATCGCTCCAAGTTTCTGCTTTTAAGGCCTTCTTTGCTTTCTCAAATTTAGTCTTCTTCTTCTTCAGAAGTGGATGGTTTGGCTTGACATATCCACGTTTCCTATAGTGAAAGCAGATTATTTCCTTTGATTTGTTTGCTTCCTCGGGGGTCTTCTTCTTTCTCAAAGGGTCTTTTCCCTTTGAGATTTCTTCCTTTGATTTTCATCTTCTTGTACTTCTTTATGAAGAGGGCAAGCTCTTCATCATCGACATCTTCATCATCAAAATCTGCATCAGAATTAATGTTAGTTTTTAATGCAATTGATTTATTACCTTTGGATTCACTCTCGTCATTCTGTTTCTTTGTCTCATATAATTGAAGAGTTCCAATAAGCTCATTTACTGATAGAGGCATGATCCTTTGAGTTTCTCGGATAGACGTTTTGATATTATTCCACTGTTTTGTCAGTCCTTTCAAGAGTTTGTTAACTTTCATCACATTTGGGACAAGTTGTCCTTGATATGCAAGACCATTTACTATGTCTGTAAATCTATCATACACATTAGCAATAGATTCTTCAAGCTTCATTATGAAAGATTGGTCAAGTAGTATATTGATTTGAGTTTCCTTGGCACGATCTGTTCCTTCATAGGTGATATAGAGAGTATCCCAGATATCCTTAGCTGATTCACAGAAAGCAATTTTTTTATACTCAATAGGTACTAAAGCACAATAAAAAGAATAAATTGCTTTGGAATCTAAGGATTCTCTTTTTGATATCTCAGATTGAGATAATGGATGATCTGCTGGCGTATTTCCATCTATCTTTTCTTTTGAGCCAGAAGGTTTTGGTCTGACTCCTTTGATGACGACATTCCATTGCATGTGATTAATTGACTTTATGAATGCCTTCATCTTGTTCTTCTAGATACTGTATTCTTTGCCATCGAAATAAGGTGGTTTGTTGTTACTTTGACCTTCAATGAGACCTGGAGCACCAAAGCTAGCTATATAGATCGTAAGCTTAAAAGTAAAACACTTCAATAAACGAGCAACCTGCTCTGATACCAATTGATGTGGCTAGCAAGGATCACCTAGAAGGGGGTGAATAGGTGATCTTAAATAATTTTTGTGAATTTAAGTGGAAATGAAAGATCACAGTTGAGTCTGAATAATATTCAAATTCTATATAGACAGTGCTCCTGATGTGCAGTATGTAAAGTAATAGATGAGGGATAGAAAATCTACACACAAGATTATAGTGGTTCGGCTTTTGATAAGCCTACATCCACTCTCCCACGCTGACAATCTACCGGCTGGATTTCACTATGTAATCAAGAGGAATTATAGTTTTAGAGTGATAACACTCTTGTATATGATAGAACTCTCTATCTCACACAATCACTTTTGCAAAGTGTCCCTCAAGATCTTAATATTTGGCTCAAGAAAGACAAGAGAGAATCGAAGTATGCTCAGGCTTTGGACTTGTTGATTCGTGAATCTATTTCTCTTCTGCTGCTTGTTGATCTCCTTAAATACTCATCCTCTTCCAAACTAGCCGTTAGACAGTCTTCAGAGGATCATTTTCCAATCTTCACATTGGACAGATTTGTATAGAAAGGATTGAGCAGCCATTGGATGACAGATTCTGAATCCCGCTGATTCTGATCGTCTATACAATCAGAATCTTGGTTTCCATAAGTAGAGCTTAATCTGTTATAATGTATAATGTTTTGATTGTCAATCAATTTGATTGAGATTGAGTGAATCAAAACCTTTCTTTTGTGAAATCCATGCTAGATCAATAGTAGTTGCTATTCCTTCTCAATAAGTTTTGCTTCTGTGTCTGAAAAATTTCAACATCTAAAAAAATTTCAGCGTCTGCATCTGCAAAACTTCTGCATCTGAAAAACTTCAGTATCTATATCTGCAAAACTTTAGCGTTTGCATATGCAAAACTTCTGTGTCTGAAGAATTTCTGATTTAGAACTTGAGTCCGCGTAGGTCTTCAGTAATGTCTAGATATTAGAGTCTAGACTTCTTGTTTTGAACTTTCTTGTCCTGAGTCTAAACTTCTCGTCCTGAGTGTGAACTTCTCGTTCTGAAAAACTTGTAAAGTCTGATATTTCCTTCTGAGCTTTCAGATCATATTAACCTGGAAGGAGCTTCATGTCAGAATCACAAGTTATATATTGAGAGTTTTATCAACTTCAAAATCCATTAGGGGTTTCTCTCAACACTATAGTAGTGAATCCAAATGGAATTACAAGGGGATTAGTGGTTATGTGGAATGAGGAAGTGTCTTTGGAGTTGGTATCTAGTTTTGGGGAGTATATCGATATGATTTGCAAGGAAACAGGAAGTGGAAGGAGCATGAGAACGACATTTCTACATGCACCTACAAACTTCCAAGATAGAATCTTACTTTTGGATCATTTAAAGAGTATCCATTCCAGAAATCTTCTTCCTTGGGTGTGTATGGGGGACTTCAATGAGATACTTTACTATTGGGAGAAGAATGGAAAAAGACCGACGGATCATTGCAGGTTAGTTGCATTTCAATAATTCCTAAATGATTGTTCTCAAATGGATGTTGAAGGCAAATGATGCACCTTTACTTGGGCGAACAATAGGGATGGGGATGCATTAGTTAAAAAGAGACTTGATAGAGTCCTTTGCAATATAAACTGGAGAGTCATGTTTCCCGAAGCAGATCCTTTGCATTGCCAGCTATTGGATCATATCACAGCCCTATTCTTCTTTCACTTTACTCCGATCCAGTTAAAACGAGAAAAAAAATTCAAGTTTGAAGCTTACTGGTTGGAGGATGAGGAATGTAATGAAATAGTATCAGCAATATGGGATGACCCACCTTTGTGCTGGGAGAGCCTTGTAAGTAAGCTTAAAAATGTCTCGGGTGAATTGGCAAGTTGGAGTAAAAAAACATTTTCAAATGCTTATAGCCAAATTGAGACTCTTAAACAGCAGCTAACTGAGATTATTCATAGTTGGAATGAGGGATCCAACAAAGAGAAAATTCAGATGATCACGCGGAAAATTGAACAACCATGGAGATACGAGGAGATGTACTGGAGCATGTAGTCTAGAATTAATTGGATAAACTTGGAAAATAAAAATACCAAATACTTTTATGTCATGACTGTTCAGTGAAGACAAAGAAACATGATTTCTATGCTTACGATTGGAGATGATAATTGGTGCCGCAATCCAAGCTTGTTAAAACAACATGCGGTTGAGTTTTTTCAGACCCTATATGTCACAATGGGAGCTAGGGAATTTCAGCCAATACCAGACCAATGTCCCCAGGTGGTTCAAAAATGAATGAATGAAGAATTAACAAAGAAAGTGACCATGGAGGAGGTGAAAACAGCAGTATTTTAGTTAGGAGCCACAAAAGCTCCAGGTCTTGATGGATTGAATGGCCAATTCTATCTACATAATAGGGATATTATCCAATAGGATGTACTCAAACTGGTGGAAAATTTCTTCGAGTCAGGTACCTTTGATCCTAGGTTGAATATGATTCATATTTCATTGATTCCTAAAGTGCCTAATCCTGAGAGTTTGAACTAGTTTAGACCCATAAGTCTATGTAATTTTGATTTTAAGATTATCTCAAAAGTGATGGCTAACCGTCTAAAACTGTACCTCCCTGATCTTATTGCTAGGGAACAAAGTGATTTTGTTAGTGGCAGACAAATCCAGGACAATATACTGATAGTCCAGGAAGTACTCCATTAGTTAAGGATCAAGAAAAGAGCAAAGAAATTTCAAGCGATTTTAAAGCTAGATATGCAAAAAGAATATGATCAGATGGAATGGGATTTTTTTTTAGCAGTGTGGATGTCTAAAATGGGGTTCTGTGATAAGTAGGTATCAATGGTCATGAAGTGCATCTCCTCGGTCACTTTTAGTGTGAAATTAAACGAGGAAACCCTTGAGTACTTTTAGCCAACTCGCGGGATTAGGTAGGGAGATCCTCTACTTCCTTACCTTTTCATAATTCTGGCCAATATCCTGTCTCATCTTTTGAATAGTTCAGTAGAGAATGGAAGTATAAAAGGAATTTGGCTCAATAGATTATGTCTAACACTAACTCATTTGTTGTTTGCTGATGATGCTATCTTCTTCCTTGACGAAAAAATTTCAGAATGTCAAAATTTGGCTGCGATTTTGAACCAATATTGCTTCGCTTCAAGGCAGGCGATTGACTTGAACGAGTATGGAATTTATTTCAACATCGGCTGCCCACAGGATCTTAGAAGAAATATGGCCTATGAATTGAGAGTACTAGTTATTGAAAAGACGGGGAAATATCTAGGCATTCCCTTGGATTGGGGTCAGCAAAAAAAGCAAATGTTTGCGTGGATTCTAGTGCGAGTGGACATGAAATTCGAGGGCTGGAAAGAAAAGTTAATGCCGAAGGCCGGAAAGGAAGTTCTAATCAAAACGGTGGTGTAAGCTCTTCCCCAATATGCAATGTCCATATTTAAGATCCCAATTAGTGTGTAAAGCCATTGAGAAAAAGATTGCATCTTTTTGGTGGAAACATAATGATACTCGAACTGGACTTCATTGGAAGAAATGGGAGCACCTCGAAGTAAGGAAAGATAATGGACGGTTAGGATTTCGAGATTTAATAACCTTTAACAAGACGATGCAAGGCAAACAAGCTTGGAGGCTTTCGCGATAGCCTTCAATCCTATGGAGTCGTCTTTTGAAGGGTATCTTTTACCCAAGAGAGGATTTGTGGAATGCAGGTAAGGGATCCGGGGCTTCATGGGGATGGCAAAGCTTATTGATGGGCAAAGATTTTATTGTAAATGACGTACAATGGTTAGTGGGTGGTGGAAAAACAATATGCATACGGGAAGATAAATGGCTATCAGTTGGGGTGAGAGGAGGATTGGAAAATCAGGGAGACTCCCGAATTGTGAGGGAGTTGATTAATCAGGAAGACATGGTTTGGAATGAACAAAAACTAAATGATCTTTTTCAAGAGAACATAGTAGATGAAATTACGTCCATACCACTGAGCAGAAATGCAGGAAAGGAAGTAAAGATGAGACCTTTTACTGTTAATAGTGCATACAACAAGCTACAATTTGAAGCACCGCAGCAAAACACAACTCAAGCATCCTCTTCATACCAAGCCCCCCGAACAATATGGACCGCAATATGGAAATTAAACTCCTATCTCAGAATTCGATTGTTTTTATGGAGTGCATGCCAGAACGTAATCCCAACAAAAGATAATCTTTATAAAAGGAACGTTTTACCTAACTGTGACATCCACGATTTGGACACCAAATCGACCAAGGGAAAATGGCTAAGGAATTGGTGGGCGGACCGAATTGAGGGTCAGTCATGGATTAGTTGGTATTGTCGGAACGAGTAATTAAAGGATCGGTCATTGTTCAATCAAAGGATTGTCTATGAACTAGCCAAGTGATCAGTCGTGAAATTACTACCCAATCACGCAAGTTGATTAGAGTGATTCGACCATGGATTGATCGCTCGATTATAAGGGTCGGCAATGGAATGATGTCGGACGGCCATGGATCGATGCCGCGAGGGCATGAGTCGGTCGCGGGTGATTTTGCTCGGCCATGGACCGATGCCATTATGATCGAGTCTGTCACACCCCGAACCTCATGGCGTGCGAGCATCCCACCTTCGGTCTTATTCGTGTAACGCTCCCAGGACGCGTCGCCGACCCAACACCCAAGCACAGAGATTAAGGCACATGCGGAAGTAATATGAAACACCCGTACAAAACAACAAATGACCAAGGATAGCAGAAACAACAAACAACAATAGAATAACCAATATACATTCATATTACTATAGAAAACTTTTACAATATTCATTACAGACGATACAAACCATAAAAACATATCAACGACCACTATGGTCAAAAAGAGGTAAGTGGCTTGGGAGTCAAACTAAGACTAGGGTAGAGCTCTAGTCAAAAAGTATCGGCCTCACCAACTTCGATCCAAACCTACTCTATGACTCCCAATCCGGATCAATCCCGATTGGTCAGAAGAACTCTCGGACTCCATGGGCTCGTACTCGGTGTCAGATCTAGAGGACTCTCGATTTGAACCATCCTCCTCCGGCTCGTCCTCTAGCTCGGGGTACAACGCCGTAAGCTGCTGCTCAGGGTCCGGCTCCAGCTCATCCTCCACGTCCATCGGCTCTGGTTCCTGGTCTAAAACTACTGGTTCATAGTCCACCGCACCAAGCTCATCATCCACCTTCACGACTATAGGCTTGCTATCCGAACTCGAGCTCTCCTCGATCATGACGTTGTGGTCCACTACATCATTGTCAGGGCATTGCGGGTCTATCTCTCCTTGCCCGTTACGCGGGACATCGAAAGTCCGGAGAGGTCCATGCTCTCCGTTCTGATCCCTAAAACACCACGCAATGTACTCGTGGGAATCAGGGTACGCATGGCCCACATCGACCGGTATAATAGTTCGGTACCTAAGATATACACCCCCATTCCCTACGGGATATTCAGTCCTTTCCTGCCTAAGCTGGAGCGGAATTCCAAAACGAACGGGTGCATCTAGCATCTTCAAGGCCGAAGGTCTGAAAGGTTGGGTTATACAACAATGAGACGAATCTCAGCGAGTAAAACTCCCTAAACCTAAACTAAGCTAACATGCACCTGCTGATAGGCAACAAACACAAACAACCAAGACAATAATAATTGGTCTAGGCCCTCGGGCCCAGATCGATCACGTCACTGACCCTGCGGGTTAGCCAATTTAATATAATAGTCACAACACATACGCGACAACTTGATCACATGTACGCCATACGCATACTCACACTCATTAGTGCCTATCTCGCACACAATTCACCGAGTCGCACATATTCGTACACTGGCCAATGCACTCTTGCATACACATGTCACTAGTATGACTATGCTCATGATCCAACTCAAATGGCACTCTGACACATTGCTCATTTTTCAATTAAACTCGACTTGTGTAATACGTATTAGGTCTATTTCTCAATAACAACACTTCATGGCCCGCGTAAGACGCATCAGGCCCAGTATCTCTAGCCTACGTAAAACGCATTAGGCACAACACCGATCTCTTTATACAAACCACACTCGCGTAAAACGCATCACGTTGGCCGTCTTCTGGCAACTCCGGGTATCGTCCCGCATAAACACGTCAGGACTTATAGTGATTACATATGCACACTGCCAATTTTATCTAAACCCGGCATAAAATGCATCAAGGCATATTAGGTGATCACATGCTCCTATCAATCACGCATACTCGCATAACTCTCGTCTCATACTCACTCTCAGCACACGATATGCGCGACCGTGCGATATGACATTCGGGCATTAAGATGATGCACAAAGAGCATCCAATTACACAGAGGCAATAAATCAATCAATGCCACAACGTTATGCCCAATCAATCCACATCCACATGCTTACTTGGCCAAACTAACATCATGTAGCACAATACGCAGTTGGCACTCACAATACCCAACTTAGGCATAGTTTTCGTCAATTATTGGCCAATCACACGCCGCACTGATCGGCCACACGAACACACGGTATGGCAATGCACAATTGAACACCATCCAATACAAGTTAACCACGGATCAAGCCATTCGGGTAGTCCCGGCAATTTCACAATTTAGTCCCCAAATCGCCGATTTTAATCTAATAACCTCCGATATGGACAGCAATTAGTCACCCCTTTCTTAGCTTCCAATCCACCTCCAAATCGGCACCATAATCTACTAAAATTACTACGACATCAGTCGCGCTCCACAGTCTAGTATATACCCCTAATTCGCATTAATACCTCCTAAACCCATCTAGAAACGCAAAATTATCCTAACTCGGGTTTAGAGAGAAATACTCACCAAATTCTACACTCCAACGTCAAGCGGGGCCAACGGAACAAGCAGCGGCTGAACGGCACACGGCGGCACATGGCAGTGGAGTCGTGCTCACGGTCGACGAGGGAGAGGGAGATGAGGTGGGGTGAGTGGTGGTGGTGAGGCGAGAACAGGCGAGGCGACACCGGCGATGTGTGGCGGCGAGTGGCTCCGGCGGTGGCGGTCTTTACGTGGCCAAGAGAGGAGAACGACGAGAGAGAGAGTAAGGGAGAGAGAGGGATGGGATGGTCAGATCGAGATGATGGTGGTGGTGTACGGTGGTGTGGAACGCGTGCACGGCATCCGGTGTGCTCGGCTTCTCGGCGACAGACGGCGGACGGTGATCGGCTCATGGCTAAGGGAGGAGAGACAGAGAAGATGGGATGGTCGTATGAGGGTGAGGGTGGTGGCGAGGTAAGGCGGAAGCGGCGACACCGGCGGCGGTGCATGGCAGACGGAGCTCCAGCGAACGGTGGTGATCACACGCGGCCAAGAGGAAGAAGAAGCTGGCGAGAGAGAGCGAGCACAAGAGAGGGAGTTAGGCCGGGAAGAATGAGAGAGAGGGAGAGTCAAATGGGTCAAATATAGTGGTTAGTGGAGTCTAAGTGTCCTTATCTCCTTAGGTTTGACCATAATATCCGTAATCCAAGGGTTAAGATTCGTTCTTATCAAATAATTGAGGGTTATTTTGGTCATTTGATTACATTATTAGGGCTGATCCAATTTAATTAATTAAATCCTTAATTTATTCCCTAAAAATAGCCCAAAATTCGGAATTAATAAAATAGGCTTAGGGGCAAAATGATCATTTTTCGATTTCGGGCCGAAATTCCATTTTTCGACCGTACCGACCCCAAATATGATTGGCCAACATAATACGACGTCGTCCTCGCAAAATAGTCATGTACGTCCTCGAAAATTGACGTCCAAGTCCGGTTCTAATTTCGCGATCAAAATCGCTCGATCTCAATTTTAGGGTTTCTCACTAATGGGCGGCTGTTTAGAGGTTACGCGTATCGACCTAGGGTTGCTCGAGTCATGATGGTCTTGATTACCGGGAGAACAAGACGAACTATCGCTAGTTCCGGAGCTCGCGATCATTTGGTTTAAGTTCGGAATTTGTTCGCCATGTGTACTCTCGATTGTGCAGAGTCACCCGTGGTTCGATTGTACGTCGTTGGCCAAATCAAATCCATCATCCTCCTAGGATCGGCCCATATTGACCCAAAATATTTTCTCGTCGTTTCTTGGAATCGGTGCTCGATTCGCAATCGGGTCCCTGGTCTACGTACCGTTTCCTAGTTAGCCATTCCCCATTAGTTAGTATCCCGAGAATGATCAGTTTCGGGCGAGATTTACTAAATAAAATGAGAGATAATATCTATTTTATTGATTTCGAAAATGAGTCGAAATTCGGGATATTTCAGAGTCCACGTGACTATATGACAATCGAGAGTCAACCATGGATTGCTGATGCTCGAACGTGGACCGATCGCGAATCGGCTACGGATCGATGCGTTGAGTTAGGTAGACCATGGACAGGCCATGTGCCAGGCCAAGAGCCTTGTGGCTTGGTCGTGGATCGGGTTTTGTGTCGGCCGTGTAAGCCAAGCCTTATGCTCGGCCATGGACTGGCCATGAACCAGCCATGAGCCCGTCAGTCATGCCATGAGTCGGCCCCGGCCTAGCCATATGCCAGTCACCATGCTTGATGCTTGTGCCATGCCTTGTGCCCATCAGTTTCAGCTCAGACCTAGTCCTGTGCTGATCATACTTGGCTACGGGCCATGCATTATGCCCGGCCGTGTGCCAATGTAAGTGTTTGGCTCGTGTGTTGGCCCCTCAGTTGTGTGGCTCAATTATGCGCTTGGCACACCAACCGTTTAGCCTGGTGCCTGTGTGACCTAGCTTTGTGCCCAACGCTACGCCCGTGCGGCCCGGCTATGAGCCAGGCCCACACTTGGCCAGGCCCGACCAAACATGCAATGTGCCTGGTCAGTCCGGCGGGTTCGGCCTTGCCCCATTCAGCTCGAACTTTGGCTCGGTTATGTTTGGTCATGCTTGGACATATTTCTACATCGAACTTCAGTCCGAATAGGATGGTTGATCATTTTTAGACACATAAAATTATCATTTACTTAGCTCACTTTTGTTAGTATCATAATAGGTTTTGGAGGTTGTGCTTAATGAAAAAGGTAAGTCATAAGTTAGTTGCCCTTAGTGAGTTATTGAGTGTTCTTGAAAGGCAAGAACAAGTGTCACGTGCCCAAACTTGAGGAACAAGAAGTCAAGTAGACTAAGTCAGCCTTAGGTCAATAATTGGAGGCTAATCATTAGTGAAGATCTTATCTTCTAAGTTGTCTCTAGCCAATTATTGAAGTATTTGTGAGAATTCTAGAAGGACAAGACAAGCCACATGCCCAAGGAACTTGGAGAACTAGACAAATAGAAGACTAAGTCGATGGAAATTATTGGAAAGCCATCATTAGGAGCTTAGGTGTTGTCCTGACAATTAATGAATGAGATGAGTCACATACCTAAACTTAGAGCATAATGACTCTAATGAGAGGCTTGGAGAACAAGTAAGACACTTGTAAGACAATGGAACCAACAATGATTACATCTAAGATCTTGCAAAATTTGCCCTCCCTCATTAGGCACCAACTTGAAACAAGTAATTGGTCCATTTAGCAAGATCATCATTAGGACTTGGGTTATAAATAGAAGGGCCTCCGTTCTATTTTCTTCTTTCCCTCAACCTTGCATGCCATTCCTCTCCTTATCACCCTCTCGTCTACACTCATTCGCACACTCACCATTACCGAACACTCCTTTAAGATCACCCATTGACACTAGTAGTAAGTGAATTCCCTACTCCTTGGTTAGGTTATTTTGTTGTATAGTTGGGCTTGATTGATGACCTTGCTTATGGTGATTCATGTCACGCTCCGAACCTCATGACGCCCGACTATCCCGCCTTCGGTCGAGTATGTGCGACGTCCCAGGACGCATCGCCGACCCAAAAACCAAAACAGAGAATCAAGCACATGCGAAAGCAACATAAATAACACTTGTACAAATAAACACACGACCAAAGATAGCCACAAAAATATAAGAAGAACAACAATAATATAAACAAATATACACTTGACATTATCACTGAAAGCATATACAATATCTATTTACAACAACATACAAACAACCCAAACAAAAATGGGTCAGCGGCCACTACGGTCAAAAAGGGGTAACTGGCCTAGGCGGTCAGGGATACTAACTAAGGTAGGGCTCCGGTCAAAAAGTTACTGGCCCGACCTAACTGAGATTAAGGCTGACCTACGAGACCCAGTCCGGTCAGATCCCGATGACTCGAAAGAGCTATCAGACAGCTCGACCTCTGCCGGCTCCTCCCCAGAATCTATTTGCTCGAGCTCACCCTCCTGCCTGGGGTCCTGCTCCATAAGCTCTAGTTCATCCTTCGAATCCATCGGCTTCGGGTCCGCGTCCAAAACCACCGGCTCCTTGTCCATTGCAACTGGCTCATCCACCTCCTAAAGAGCAGGTTCATAGTTGGAACTCGAACTCCCCTTGATCGTGTCTAATGGGTCCATTGTATCTCCATCAGGGCACTACGAATCCACCTTACCTTGCCCGTTGAAAGGGTCATCAAAAGTCCAGAGAGGTCCATGCTCTCCGAAGCGATCCCTAAAACACCAAGCGACGTACACGTGGGTCTCGTAATACGTCGCCCCCACGTCAATCCATACTATAGAGTGATGCCTAACATACGTATTCCTGTTCCCTACGGGGTTCACGGTCACTGCACACTCTATCTGGTGTGGGATCCCAAAACGTACTGTCACCTCGGACATCCTTAGGGCTAGGGGTCTGAAAAGTTGGGTTTATACAACAATGAGATGAATCTCAGCGAGTAAAACCCCATAAATCTAAACTAGGCTAACATGCATCTCCTGACAGGCAAACAATACACACAGCAGTTCAACAATCAGAACAACAATTGACCTCGGCCCTCGGGCCCAGATCGCTCACCTCTCTGACCCTACAGGTTAGGCAATTCATAACAATATCCACGGCGCATACGCGAACACACTTAGTCACACGTACGTCGTACGCATGCTCATCAATATGTACTCAACACTCATGCACGCGAGTCACCGAGTCGCACGTACTCGCACTCATGCACGCCATAAGCTATTGCTCAGGATCCAGCTCCAGCTCATCCTCCATGTCCATTGGTTCTGATTCCTAGTCTAGATCTACTGGTTCAAAGTCCACTGCACCAAGCTCATCATCTACCTCCGCGGTTATAGGCTTGCTATCCGAACTCGAGCTCTCCTTGATCATGGCGTTGTGGTCCACTACATCACCGTCAGAGCACTGCGGGTCTATCTCGCCTTGCTAGTTACGCATGACATCGAAAGTCCGGAGAGGTCCATGCTCTCTGTCCTGATCCCTAAAACACCATGCAATGTACTCGTGGGAATCAGGGTATGCATGGCCCACATTGACCAGTATAATAGCTCGGTACCTAAGATATACACCCCCATTCCCTACGGAGTATTCCATCCTTTCTCGCCCAAGCTGGAGCGGAATTCCAAAACGAACAGGTGCATCTAGCATCTTGAAGGACGGGGGTCTGAAAGGTTGGGTTATACAACAATGAGATGAATCTCAGTGAGTAAAACTCTCTAAACCTAAACTAGGCTAACATGCACCTCCTGACAAGCAACAAACACAAACAACCAAGACAATAATAATTGGTCTAGGCCCTCAAGCCTAGATCGATCCCATCATTGACCCTGCAGGTTAGGCAATTTAATATAATAGTCACGGCACATACGCGACAACTTGATCACACGTATGCCACACGCATGCTCATACTCATAAGTGCCTACATAAAACGCATCAGGTTGGCCGTCTTCCGGACGAACTCGGCATTGTCCTGCGTAAATGCATCAGGACGGTACAATACCCTACGTAACACGCATCGAGGTTCTTGGTGATCACACATCCACAACCAATTATTATCTGAATCCCGCGAAAAACGCATTAGGGTAATTATGTGATCACACACTTATGCCAGGCACACATACTTACACAACTTCGTCTCATTCTTAATCTCAGCATATGAAATGTGTGGCCATGCAATTCCCGCACTTGGGCAATCATGCAATGTGCAATGAGCATCCAACACCACAGGCATATAATCATTCAATGCCAAACAATGTTCCGTCTCTCATGCCCAATCAATTTACAACAACATACCCTCTTGGCCAATTTAATATCATGTGGCCCACACACAAATCACACACTTAGGTACTAACAATTCATGCCACACCTTGGCTAATCACACATCGCACTTGGTCGGCCACACGACACACGGCATGGCACTACATAATTTAGCACGTTAAAACATAACTCAGCCTACAACCAATCAATCATGACTCTACCGGCAATAAGCCACTTAAACCACATATAGCCGATATTAGTCCAGTAATTCTCCAAATGTGAATAGCCACTACTCGGTGCTACCTCGGCCTCAAATCCACCTCCAAATCGACACAATAATCCACTAAAATTACCACGACATCAGTCGCGCTCCACAATCCAGTATATACGCCTAACTCGCACTAATACCTTCTAAACCCGTCTAGAAACACAAAATTATCCTAACTCGGATTTAGAGAGAAATACTCACAAAATTCGACGTTCCAACGTTAAGCGGGGCCGGCGGAACAAGCGGCGGCTGAACGGCGGCACACGGCGGTGGCGTCGTGCTCACGGCCGACGAGGGAGAGGGAGGCAAGGTGGAGTGAGGGTGAGTGGTGGTGGTGAGGCGAGACAAGGCAAGGCGGCACCGGCGACGTGCGGCGACGAGCGGCTCCGGTGGTGGCGGTCTTTACGTGGCCGAAAGGGGAGAGCGGCAAGTGGGAGAGTAAGGGAGAGAGAGGGAGAGTGGGATGGTCAGATTGGGATGGTGGTGGTGGTGTATGGCGTCCGACGTGCTCGGCTTCCCAGCGACGGACGGCGGACGGAGCTCCGGCGATCGGCGAGCGATCGGCTGGCTGAGAGAAAAATCGGCGAGAGAGAGGGATAGACATGAGACAAGGTGAGTGGTGGCCGGTCAGTGTTGGTGATGTCGGGTCAGGCGGTATTTGGCGGCGGTGCCGCTGGACGGCGGCTCCGGCATGGGCTAATCACGAACGGCGAAGGAGGAGGAAACGGCGAGAGGGAAGGGGAACGAAAGAGAGAGAGAGATGGCCGAGAGATTGAGAGGGAAAATGAGAGAGAAAGATGGGTCAAAGGGGTCAAATATAGGGGCTAGTGGAGTGCGCATGTCACCCATCCACTTGCTTTGACCATAATACCCTTAATCTAAGGGCTCATATTCACACTTATCCAATAATTGGAGGGTATGATGGTCCTTTGGTGCATTGTTGGGGCTGATCCCAATTAATTAATTAAATCCTTAATTAAACTCCAAAAATGACCCCAAAATTCGGAATTAATAAAATAGGCTTAGGCGCAAAATGGTCATTTTTCGATTTCGGGCCGAAATTTCATTTTTCGACTGTACCGACCCCAAATATGATTGGTCAACATAATATGATGTCGTCTTCGTAAAATAGTCATGTACGTTCTCGAAAATCAACGTCCAAGTCTGGATCCAATTTTGCGATCAAAATCGCTCGATCTCAATTTTAGGTTTTCTCACTAACGGGCGGCTGTTTAGGGGTTATGCGTATCGATCTAGGGTTACACGAATCGTGATGGTCTTGATTACCGGGAGAACGAGAGAAATTATCACTAGTTCTGAAGGTCGCGATTGTTCGATTTAAGTTCAGGATTTGTTCGCCATGTGTACTCTCGATCGTGCGGAATCACCTGTGATCCGATTGTACGTCGTTGGCCAAACCAAGTCCATCACCCTCCTAGGATCGGCCCACTTTGGCCCAAAATATTTCCTCATCATTTCTTGTAATCGGTGTCCGATTCGCGATCGGGTTCCTGGTCCACGTACCATTTTCCCAGTTAGCCATTCCCCATTGGTTAGTATCCCGAGAATGATCAGTTCCGGGCGAGACTTACTAAAATGAAATGAGAAATAATATCTGTTTTATTAATTCCGGAAATGAGTCAAAATTCGGGATGTTACATTTGAACATGCCCAATTCACATCATAACGTGCCCAAAAATCGCACTAACATGCTCACTTAGCCAATTAATACCATTTGGCATAATATACACGATTGGCACTTACAAATATGAACTTGGACAATAAAATTCACGCTAAATCAATGGCCATTCACACTCCACATTACTCGGCCATACGAACACGCGACATGGCATAGTAAACTTGAGCATAATCAAGCATCAATTAGCCATCGATCAATCAATCAATCTAGGCATTCCCGTCAATTACACAACTAAATTCCCAATTAGCCAGTCTTAGTTCAATAATTTCCCGATATGAACAGCCACTATTTTGGTCACTCAAGGCCAATAATTCTCCACATACACGGCCAATTGATCCACCATATTCATCACGGTGTCAACCTTCCACAACCAGCCACTAATTTCCCCTAATTTTCCCTTAAATTACCCTAAACCCGTCTAGAAACGCATAATTGTCCTAATTATGGCTTAGAGGGTTATACTCACTTAATCCTAAGCTGAAAAAGGGCGGCTGAACCGGCAGTTCTTCACAGCGAGCAGGGTGACGGCAAGTGGCGGCCTTCGGCGGTGTACGGCGGCGGCAGTCCAAGGCTGTCTTTGGTTGGACCGAACGACGGCAAGGAGGAGGGGATGCTGGTTGGCGTCGGATGGTGAGAGAGAGAGAGAGAGAGAGAGAGAGAGAGAGAGAGAGAGAGAGAGAGAGAGAGAGAGAGAGAGTGGTCGGTTGGGTGGTGGCGCGGCGGAGAGATGGCGGTCCGCGGCGACCGTCAAGCAGGCGGAGGTGGCTGATCGGCGGCGTCCTCATGCTGAACAAAGGAGAAAGAGACGAGACGGTGATGATGATGGTGGGACGAGGCGAGGCGGCGGCTTGATGGACGCGCGACAGTGTGAGCAGCGGTGCTCCGGCGGCGGCAGTTCACGGCAGGAACGAGAGAACCGGTGAGAGAGAGAAATGAGAGGGAGAGGGAGAGAGTGGGGGTGAGGAAGTGACTTGGTGGGGAAGAAATGAGGAGAGAGAGAGAGAGAGAGAGAGAGAGAGAGAGAGAGAGAGAGAGAAAATATTTATTATTGGTGGTAATGATGAGGTTTGACCAATAATTGGATAATGCCCATCTTGCCCTCAAGTCCAAAGGTTGAGATTAAACCTTACAAAAATATCCAAAGGCATTTTAGCTCGTCACTTTTATGAATTATTGGCCTTGATCCTATCCAAAATTAATCCCCAAAATGCCCTCTAATTAACTCCAAATTCGGAACACTAAAAATAGGCCTAGGGGTACAATTGTAATTTTTTGATTCTGGGCCAAAATTCTATTTTTCAACCGTACTGACCCCTAATATAGTTGGCCACTCAAAAACGACGTCATCCTCACAAATAATCGCGTATGTCCATGAAATTCGATGTCCAAGTCCGGATCAAATTTTGCGATCAAAATCGCTCAATCTCAATTTTAGGGTCTTTCACTAACGGGCGGTTGTTTAAGGGTTACACGTATTGGCCTAGGGTTACTCGAATCGTGACTGTCTCGATTACCGGGGAAACACGAGAATTTATCGCTAGTTCCAAAGGTCGCGATTGTTCGGTTTAAGTTCGGGATTTGTTCACCCGCGTACTCTCGATCGTGCAGAATCACCCGCGATTCAATCATACGACACTGGCCAAACTAAATCCGTCACCCTCCTATAATCGGCCCATATTAGCCCAAAATATTTCCTCGCTGTTTCTCGAGATCAGAGCTCGATTTGCGATCGGGTCCCTGATCTACGCACCGTTTTCCTAGTTAGCCATTCCCCATCGATTAGTATCCCGAGAGTGATCAGTTTCGGGCGAGACTTACTAAAATGAAATGAGAAATAATATCTATTTCATTGATTTCGGAAATAGATCGAAATTCGGAATGTTACAATTCTTCCCCCTTACAAAAATTTTGTCCTCGAAATTTGCAATCTAAACCTTTCTATTCAAACAAATGAGGGTGTAAACGTTGCATTATTTCTTCGCTTTTCCAAGTGGCACCTTTTGTTCCATGATGTGTAACAGCCTGAATTTCGATGTAATTCAGGGATCAATGAAGTTGACATTATTCCGCATTTCATTTTAGTAAGTCTAGCCCAGAGCTGAGTACTCTTGGGTTACTAACCAATAGGGTATGGCTAATTAAGAAGTGGTACGTGGATCAGGGACCCGATCGCAAATCGGATACCGATCTCGAGAAGTAATGAGAAAATATTTTGAACCAATGTGAACCGATCTTAAGAAAGGTGAAGGATTGAGTTTGGCCAAGGCCAACAATGTGCAATCGGATCGCAGGTGATTTTGCAAGACCGAAAGTGCACGTGACCAACTAGTCCTAAACCTGAACCGCATGATCATGATTCTTGGGACTAGTAATAGTTTCTCATTCTTTCAAAGGACGGAACCGTCGTGATTCGGATAACCCTAGGTCAATACGCGTATACTCTAGATAGCCACCCGTTAGTGAGAGACCCTAAAATTTGAAAATTGAGGGAGTTTTGATCAAGAAATTAGGTCCGGATTTCAATATCGATTTTCGACAGCTTAAGAGACTAATTTTGGAAATCTGACGTCATATCACGCTGGCCACGGACATTTTGAACAAGTATGGTTAAAATTTGGAATTTCGGTCTGGGGGTGAAAAATTACGGATTTGCCCCTCGGAGTGCCGATTTGGAATTTTGAACAAGTATGGTTAAACCTGAACCGCATGATCGTGATTCTTGGGACTAGTGATAGTTTCTCATTCTCTCAAAGGACGGAACCGTCGTAATTCGGATAACCCTAGGTCGATACGCGTATACTCTAGATAGCCACCCGTTAGTGAGAGACCCTAAAATTTGAAAATCGAGCGAGTTTTGATCAAGAAATTAGGTTCGGATCTCAATATCGATTTTCGACAACTTAAGAGACTAATTTTGGAAATCTTATGTCATATCATGCTGGCCACGAACATTTTGAACAAATATGGTTAAAAATTGAAATTTCGGTCCGGGGGTGAAAAATTACGGATTTGCCCCTCGGAGTGCCGATTTGGAATTTCGAGCAAGTATGGTTAAACCTGAACCGCATGATCGTGATTCTTGGGACTAGTGATAGTTTCTCATTCTCTCAAAGGACGGAACCGTCGTGATTCGGATAACTCTAGGTCGATACGCGTATACTCTAGATAGCCACCCGTTAGTGAGAGACCCTAAAATTTGAAAATCGAGCGAGTTTTGATCAAGAAATTAGGTTCGGATCTCAATATCGATTTTCGACAGCTTAAGAGACTAATTTTGGAAATCTGACGTCATATCACGCTGGCCACGGACATTTTGAACAAGTATGGTTAAAAATTGAAATTTCGGTCCGGGGGTGAAAAATTACGGATTTGCCCCTCGGAGTGCCGATTTGGAATTTTGAGGCCGTATAAGATAATTCTTCGAAACCAGTGTCATTTTGGAGTGGCCACGTACATTTGGAGTGGTTTCGGTCGAAAATTGGAATTTTGGCTTGGAAGTAAAAATAATATTATTTTATTCTCGGAACTTTGCTGTCACGCCTCGACTTCCCCGGATTGTGATCATCGCCCTCGATCGTTCTTAGTGCAACGCTCCCAGGATTGCATTGCCGACCCAAACCAATCAGAGAACAATACACATGCTGAAGTCACGTATATAATTAAATATATACACCCGTACTAATATAACGACAACCATGGATTAAACAACTCATAAAATTTATCTGAAAAGCAAACTTATTACATTGCCATAATAATATTTACAACTGATATGCATATATACACAACAAACTATGCCTTAAACACGCCACACTATTAAACATCAAAATTCGACACACAACAGCCATTACAACAAAAAGGGGCATTGGTTGGGAGAGGGTTTGGTTAGCTACTAACTAGGGTGAGATCACCATCAAAAAATGTCAACTGGCGGTTGAGGGTCAAGATGGAAGCTAAGGCCTCCGGTCGGGGTCAAATCCTGAGGAATCGTTCTCCGTACTCTCCTGGGTCTTAGACTCCTCCTGAGAGCTTTCCTGAGGTTCGGACTCTTCCGAGTCCATATCCAGTGCTGCAGCTCGTTCATCCTCGGAATCTAGCTCTAACTCAGGATCTAGATAAAGTCCTAACTCCTCGTCACTACCTACCTCTGCAACTTCTCCATTCTTAACATCGTCAACGTCTATGGCTTCCGGTAAATCATCGTCGTTCACCCACTCATCTTGGTCTTCAGCTACCACTTGGGGTTCATCATCTACCGCGGGATCATAGGCCTCCCCTATCGGTTCGTCTTGGGGATCAATCACCTTGCCATCAGCAATGATGGGCGCCATCAAACCATGCTCGTCTAAAGGTGACTCAAATGACCTAAGAGGTCTACCTATGTTTCCATGGTCATCCCCGATACACCAAGCGATATATTATTGGGTGTGATCAGCGAACTCTCCAATGTCTACGGAAACCACAGACTGGTATCTTATGTAGGCTTCTCCATTTCCCGAAGGAAAAACACTCACGAACCTCTCGATCTATGTTGGGATTCCAAAAAGTGGTGGCGGCTGCGACAAATCATGGACGGGGGTCTGAAAGTTTGGTTTAAACACAAATGAGAACACTTCTCAATGAGTATAACCCCTAAACCTAGGCTATGCTAACGTACGATCTCCTGACCAACAAAACAACGCATAATACAAACAATGACCTAGGCCCTCGGGCCCAGACCGATAATTGTACGGACCCTGCAGGTTAGGCAGTTTAATGTAATATAATCATGGCACATATGTGACATATCTCGTCACACGTACACCACACGCATGCTCACTTTTCTTCGTGCTAATGCCTCGAATCATACGCCAAACCTCATGCATAGAATGCCATACACGTGCCATAATATCAATTTGAATCACACGGCACACTAACTCGGCGTTCATTTTCATTTTCAATATTCGATCCGAAGGCCACGATTCGAAGACCCAATCCGAAGACCACGACCCGAAGGCCCGACCCGAAGGTCAATTCTACACTTCATGGCCCGCTTATAGCGTATTTGGCCCAGTGTCTCTAGCCCGCGTCGAAACGCTCTAGGCGCAACACCGATCTCCTCACGGACAATGCCGTCTTCCAGACGAACCGAGCACGACCCAAAGGCCACGATCTGAAGACCTTATTGTGATCACACGGCACATAGCCAATTTTTATCTGAACCCAGCGTAACCGCGTTGGGCAATTACGGTGATCACATACTCATGTCAGGCACGCATTCCCGAATAACACTAATACACTCCTCATTCTCGACATACGAAATGCGTGGCCAGGCAATGTCGTGCAGTACATCATGAGTATCAATTATGCACAAGCACTCAATCAATTATAGATTATCACAGAGTGCTTAAATGGTCAATTAATACCGTGTGGCCCAAAATATATTTTATAATCAACAATCAATTCATCCATATTAGCACGTGGCACGGTAATATTGAAATTGACCCTAAACAAATGCCAATCAACACCAATTCAGTAATCTAGGCAACCACAACCATTCTACTAGCAATTCTCGCAGTCTAATTAACCCCGGCACCATTTCCAGTCCTTTGAGTAATCGCCATTTTTTCAATTAGGACTCACTAAATATTCATAATAATCCTATTAAATTACTTAGGATTTATGCTCACTAACCAAACAGCATTTCAATTCAAAATCAATACCGGTCGTACCTAACCTAGTCCCGAATGTACCGACAACACCTAAGCCGGTCTAGAAAAACGTACTATCAGTCCTAATTTGGGTTTAGAAATTATACTCACTTAATTTCGGGGCCACGATGACGACGGAACGGCGGCCAATTACTGGTGAACAGTAAAACCGGCGGCGGCGTTCCCAGTGAACCGTACGGACGGCATACGGACAACGTACGGTTACTGTATGGACTGTACGGACACCTGTACGGACGACGGTGGATGGTGACGTACGGTGAGGCTAGGCGGCCCTGTGGTGACAGCTCGGCCGTTCGAGCTCCGGCGACCCTTTTGCCGAACTAAAGGGAGAGAGAAAGAAAGAGAAACAGGCGGAGGGAGAGAGAGAAAAGGGGCTGGCTTGGGCTGAGGCCGAGGCTGGTGGCTGGTGGCGGCGAGGGGAAGCAGCAGCGGCGCCGGCGCTGGCGTACGGTGGCCGGCGTAGCTCTGGCAAGGCGTGACCAAGAGAGAACCAAGAGGGAGAGAGAGATTCGGGTGAGAGAGAGAGGAGGAGGATCCGAATGAGGGTGAGGAGAGAGAGAGGGGCCGATCCAAGGTGGTCAAAGAAGGAGGCTGATGGTGACAAGTGTCGCCAATCCGCGCAATTTCCCATTTTACCCTTCATCCGACGGCCCTCATTGATTCTATCCAAATAATTTAGGGGCAATTTGGTCAAAATCCCAATAATTGAGCTGAATAACAATAAAATAATCTAAGGTTCGTCCAAAATTCAGAATTCCCGATACAGGGTCCAGGAGCAAAACCGTAATTTTTCCGTCCCGGGTCGAAATTCTAATTTTCGCACATATGCGTTCCATATGTGCGTGGCCAACATAATATGGCGTCGGAATCGTGAAAATAGCCCCTTAAGCCTTCGGAAATTGACTGCGAAGTTCCGAGAATAAAATATTATTATTTTTCACTTCCGAGCCAAATTTTTCAATTTTCGACCGAAACTACTCCAAACGTCCTTGGCCACTCCAAAATGGCACTGGTTTCGAAAAATTATCTTATACGGCCTTCAAAACTCAAACCGGCCTTTGAGGGGCAAAACCGTCATTTTTCATTCCCGGACCGAAATTCCAGTTTTCAACTCTACACGCTCAAAATGTGCGTGGCCAGCGTAATACGACGTCAGATTTCCAATTTTAGTCTCTTAAGCCGTAGAAAATCGATATCCAATTCCGGGCCCAATTCCATGTTCAAAATTCACTCGGTTTCCGATTTTAGGATCTCTCACTAACGGGTGGCTATTTAGAGTATATGCGTATTGACCTAAGGTTATCCGAATCCCGACGGTTCCGTCCTTTGAGAGAATGAGAAATTATCATTAGCCCCAAGAATCACGATCGTTCAGTTCAAGTTCAGGACTGGTCGGCCATGCGTACTTTCGGCTTTGCAGACTCACCTGCGATCCGATTGCACATCGTTGGCCTTGGCCAACTCAATCCGTCACCTTTCCTAAGATCGTCTCATATCGGTTCAAAATATTTTCTCATTACTCCTCCAGGTCGGTGTTCGACTCGTGATCGAGTCCTTGATCCACGTACCACTTCCTAATTAGCCATACCCTATTGGTTAGTATCCCAAGAGTGATCAGCTCTGGGCGAGACTTACTAAAATGAAATGCGAAATAATGTTGATTTCATTGATCCTAGAATTACATCGAAATTCGGGCTGTTACAATCCTTCCCCCTTTACAAAAATTTCGTCCTCGAAATTTACAATCTACCCTTTAGCTATTAAAACAACCGGGGGTGCTGACGTTTCATAGCTTCTTCACTCTCCCAAGTAGCTCCTTCAGTCCCATGATGTTCCCAGACGACTTTAACCATCGGAATCGTCTTATTTCGCAGCACACAATCTTTCCGATCCTCAATTCTAACTGGCCTCTCCATGTACAACACTCGGTCGTCCACGTCTATTTCTTCATACTTTAGAACGTGGGTCGGATCTGGTTCGTACTTCCTTAATATTGACACGTGGAACACATTGTGTACTTGGGATAGGTTTGGCGGCAAAGCAAGTCTGTACGCCATATCTTCAACTTTCTCCAAAATTTTAAATGGCCCAACATACCTTGGACTGAGTTTTCCTTTCTTGCCAAATCGGGACAATCCTTTCATAGGTGATACCTTGAGAAAGACATGATCTCCAACTTGAAACTCCAATAGTCGACGTCTTCGATTGGCATAACTCTTTTGACAGCTCTGAGCTGTCCTCAGTCTGTCCCTGATAATCTCAACGGCCTCCACTGATTGATGTACCAACTCTGGACCTGTGATGCTCTGTTCACCAACTTCGTCCCAACAAACTGGCGTCCTGCACGCTCTACCATAAAGGGCTTCGAACGGTGCCATTTGGATACTCTGCTGAAAGTTGTTGTTATAGGCAAATTCCACCAAATGCAACTGTTCTTCTCATTTGCCTTGAAAATCCAACACACAAGCTCTCAGCATATCCTCTAAGGTCTGAATCGTCCTTTCCGACTGGCCATCTGCTTGAGGATGATATGCCGTGCTATACTGCAACTTTGTTCCCATGGCCACTTGTAGACTTTTCCAGAAATTCGCTGTGAACCTTGGGTCACGATCCGTCGTGATCGTCACTGGTACTCCATGGAGTCTGACTATCTGTCGCATATACAATTCTGCATATCTTTCTAGTTCAAAATCCTTTCGAACAGCCAGAAAATGCGCTGACTTAGTCAGGTGATCCACTATCACCCAAATTGAATCATATCCTCTCTGGATACGTGGCAATCCCGTTACAAAATCCATTGTAACATGTTCCCATTTCCATTCGGGAATCTCCAACGGTCTTAAGTAGTCCTCCAGGTTTACAGTGCTGTGCCTTCACTTGCTGGCAGATTAAGCACTTGGCCACATGCTTAGCTACATCCTTCTTTAGCCCGTTCCACCAATAATGTTGCCTTAAATTTTGATACATCTTTGTACTGTCTGGGTGAATACTGTAGTTATTGCGATGTGCCTCTCTTAGAATTTCCTCCTTGAGTTCCAAATCATCAAGCACACACAGTCGTCCTTGAAATCTTAAAACTCCATCTTCACTTACTTGAAATTCTGGTTTTCTTAAGGTGGCATCCATTCCGACAATCTTTTGTATCTCTAGGTCCGTAAGTTGAAGTGCCTTAATCCTTGCCTGAATTTCTGATTCAATTCTCAATGCGGCCATCAGGCTAGACATCTGACTCACTTCAAATTTAAATTCTGAATCCCTGAGCTTTTCCAGTAAGGTCCACTCTCTGACCATCATGTGTGCTATACTTGATTTACGACTCAATGCATCTGCTACTCGATTCGCTTTCCCAGGGTAATACATGATATCGCAGTCATAGTCTTTTAGAAGCTCCATCCATCTACGTTGCCTCATATTTAATTCCTTTTGCGAAAACAGATACTTGAGGCTTTGATGGTCCGTATAAATCTGGAATTTTTCTCCGCACAAGTAGTGCCTCCAAATTTTCAGGGCCAAAAACGTGATGTCCCGTTCATTATTATCTTTCTTTAAACACAAACGGAAGCATATCTCGGGACAATCACATGAAAAACAACAGCGAGATTAAGATAAACAGCATCATGAGCAAACCTTGTATTCACAGGACACACAAACATATTTTACAAGCCAACTTATTCATTTACACACAACACGTTATGGCTTGGGTGTCTTAAGCCCACTACTTCGAATTCACAGCTCCTAGCTTTCCCCGAACTCCAACATGGCTCAAACTCCACCTTTTGCCGTCGTCCGTTCGACCATCCTATGGACCTGAGAGGGAAAAACGGGGGATGAGTCGGGGAGACTCAGCAAGTGAAAACACTAATATCAAGCGAGGATATATCGATCACCGTTAACATAAGTCGGCCCTTATCGCACCCATATTGATGGCAGATCAATAGCAAAGTTCAAACAAGAGAACATCACGCACGGCTATAACATGTGCACTTTACCAGCCAACTCTCGGTTACCAACCAAGGCTCCGTTCTATCTCATGTACACTTTACCAATCAAGGCTCGGTTCTATCTCATGACAACATCAAACATGAAATATAATCAAACCGAGGAAATGAACTAACTACGGCCAACCAAACGACCGAGAAACGGTCCAAGCAAATCACGTCACAACGCATCTCAACATCCTTTCTCAATATTAAGGAATTTACTTACTCAACAAATTAAAAGCAAGAGGCGTGAGTCTCGGCCACTCTCGAGCAATTCACGAACACTCGGGCCTCGGACGTGGATTCCTCGCTCGATCAAACCACAAGAGAGATACGGGCTAATCAGTAAGCTTTTTCTTTCTTTCTTTCTCTCTTTCTCTCTTTCTCGGCTTCTCTTTCTCTCTCTATTTCCCTCTCCCCTTGGCCGAATGGCCTTTCTCTATTTATAGAGAGGCAAAACTTGAGGCCAAAGCTTGGATGAGGTAAGCACACGTGTTATCGGGGAGATGAGGTAAGCGCGCGTGACATGTGGGGCGATGAGGTAAGCGATGACCTCATTAGGTCATGATGACAATGCCTCCAAAGTCTAACTTCCATAAATGCTAGTCATGATGAAGAGCCCTAAAGTCCAACTTTCATTAATGTATGACATCATGAAGGGCCACCAAAGTCTAACTTAATAAATGCAAGCCATCATGAAGGCCACCAAAGTCTAACTTAATAAATGCAAGTCATGATGATAAGGTTTGACTTAGTCAAACTTTATAAGCTTTCTCCAATCAAAGCATAAAATATCTCATTTGAAAGCTCAGAACGTGTACTTTAAATCACCAGAAGACATCAAGTCAAAATTCCAACGTTCTCGTATAGAAAATGCTAACTCTTTGAAATCTGACAAAACCGGACATTTTTGCACTGTTCACGAAATAAGTCTTGGAAATATAGTAAATGGACTCCAAAAATTCTCAATTTTGAATATGTCATATACAAGACCTTAACAAACATTTCTTGTGAAGAACACAAATTCGAAATCTTTCCGTAAACACCATTTTTAGTAGCTCAAAAACGGACTAAAAACAGTTCGCTGAAACAGGACTCCGGTTTTTCAAATTAAGCTCTGTCCAAAATCCAAATGATCTTGAAAAATTCCCAAATTTATACACGTTATAGAAAAAGACGTTCTCAACAAATTGTGTGAAGGAAAATTTTCCAAAATAGGCCCAGAAAAGCTTGTAGAAAATAAAGACGGTGTAAACATCACCCAAATACCCTTCTGGGCAGTTTCACACGGTCCGAAAATCAGGCCATCGTACCACTCATATCAATTCCAAAAATTCTAAAATTAAATCATGTAAAACTTCAAAATGTTTGGAACAACTTTCAAGAAGAAAGTGCTTGGAAATTCGGACCACAAAGTTCTCAAAAATAACAAAACGAAGGGGTATAAAGGATCCAAAACTGGGTTTTCCAAAACAACAGTAAAATTAGTTCCGATTGGAAAACCACAAAACTTAAACCATAATCATTTCCCAGATATTGAAATTGAGGATATTACAATTTACCTGTAGCTTCCCAGGCCCAAAAATCGGGATGTGACAATTCTCCCTCACAAATAAAATTTCGTCCTCGAAATTTAAATGCGTACCTGGTTCCTCGCACAAATGCAGGTATCAACTTTTCCTCAATTCCTCACTCTCCCAAGTGTCTTCTTTTATGCCCTGCTGACGCTATAGGACCTTAACTAAGAGAATGGCCTTACCTCTCAACACTTGCTCCTTGCAATCCACGATCCGCACCTGCTCCTCAACATAGGACACTCTGCTGTCCACTTCGACCTCGTTGAAAAATTTAGCACGCGTGCCGGATCGAGCTCACACTTTCACAATATCACAACATGTACTTGAGCAAGTTTCTGTGGCGACGCCAACCGATAGGCCAATTCTCTTTTCGTTCTCGAATTTCAAAAGGTCCTACGTACCTGGGACTTATCGTACCTTACTAGCTCTGGACCAGCGACCTTTCTTTCCCCGACCTCGATCCAACATACTAGAGTGCAACAAGCTTGACCACGCTTCCACTGCGCTACTTTGATAAAATCTTCCTCAAACATAGCTTACTTACTTATAACCATCACGAAGATCACACTTATCATTTCAAGTAACAGTTCCCATCTTACTTTCAATTCAGTACCTAGTTCGGTTTATTCCTTTTCTTACCCGCCATCCTAGAAGCCTGCCAGGAGCCGCTCCTTGTTCAGGTTTTCAACCCCGACGACACTCTTGCTAGAAGCCGCACCTTGATCAAGCTTCTTGCTCCGGCATCCACTTCCTAGCCAAGAGCCGATCCTTGCTCAGGTTCTACCCTAGCGATCACTCCCCGCCCTCATTGGATCGGGTTATGTCAAAATTCAATAGCCTTCTCTTGGCTCAACACCGAACTGCAACTTACTAGAGGGGAACCTGCTTGGACTTTTCTTTCGAGGTCATGGTGTCCTGATGGAACTTTTCTTTTTCCTCAGCGGTCGCAGCCTGGTCCTGAGCACTTATTTTGCTATCAATAGTCTAACAAGACTTTCTATAACACAAGAATAGGTCAGTGATCACAAATAAATAGGAGCACTTAACCTATTCAACCACAATCAATCATTCACATGCACAGGGGTGTTTCCTAGCTAACTACCCCAACTTCAACGCACCTTATCACTCCAGGTCTTTATTCTCGCTTTGATTTCAGAATCGTTTTCCCAATTCAGTGCACAGTTCGGTCATTCTTGCCCTTGGCCATCCTAGAAGCTTGCCAGGAGCCGCTATACGATCAGACCATTCACCCCGGCGCCACTTCTGCCCAGAGGCCGCTCAATGATTAGGCCTCTTACCCCGGCGCCACCTCTGTCAGAAGCCGCTTAATGATCAGGTCGTATGGCCCTGGCGCCACTCCCCGCCCTCGTCGGACTGTCTAATCGCAAGCTGCCCCAAACTGCACCTACTAGAGGGAAAACTTGCTATGATACCAAATTAGACTGTAACCTCCCCAACCTCGGGGCTAAAAACGTGACGTCCCGTTTATTATTATCTTTCTTTAAATACAAGCGGAAGTATATCTCGGAACAATCACATGAAAAATAATAGCGGGATTAAGACAACACCAGCATGAGCAAACCTTGTATTCACAGGACACATAAACATATTTTACAAGCCAACTTATTCATTTACACACAACACGTTATGGCTTGGGTGTCTTAAGCCCACTACTTCGGATTCACAACTCCTAGCTTTCCCCGAACTCCAACATGGCTCAAACTCCCCCTTTTGCCGTCGTCCGTTCGACCATCCTATGGACCTGAGAGGGAAAAACGGGGGATGAGTCGAGGAGACTCAGCAAGTGAAAACACTAATATCAAGCGAGGATACATCGATCACCGTTAACATAAGTCGGCCCTTACCGCACCCATATTGATGGCAGATCAATAGCAAAGTTCAAACAAGAGAACATCACGCACGGCTATAACATGTGCACTTTACCAGCCAACTCTCGGTTACTAACCAAAGCTCGGTTCTATCTCATGTACACTTTACCAATCAAGGCTCGGTTCTATCTCATAACAATATCAAACATGAAACGCGATCAAACCGAGGAAATGAACTAACTACGACCAACCAAACGACCGAGAAACGATCCAAGCAAACCACGTCACAACGCATCTCAACATCCTTTCTCGATATTAAGGAATTCACTTACTCAACCAACAAAACTAGAATTAAAAGCAAGAGGCGTGAGTCTCGGCGATTCTCGAGCAATTCACGAACACTCGGGCTGTCACGCCCCGAACTCCCCGGCACGCAACATCCCACTCGAGGGTCGATAAGAAATATAACACGACGTCCCAGGACGCATCGTCGTCGACCCATTTCCCATAACAGGACGTAAGGCACAAGCGGAAGCAAAAGCACAAAAACATTTAAAACACCCTGACATAAAAATTATGAGAACCAGGGAAGCAGCATAAATAGAACCGAGGCAACGTACACATCCATAACTAAGAACAACCAAAATCATCCTTACATTGATTCAAAAGAAACGATAATAGAAATACGGTGCGACCAAGAGAGTGCTGACAACTGGGTTCGTAGGGTTAGGAACTAAGAGAAATAACAGCCAAAACGTGTCTACCCTCACAAAAAGGCTAAGCCTAGCCTAGGGCAACCAATCCGGATCTGAGCCATCGGACTCCGACGAACTTTCGGGTATCTCGGAATCCTCGCTGGGAACCTCCTCTTCTGATTCCTCGGTGTCCATCGGTTCGGCTTCATCGACTTCCATCGGCTCCTCCACCGGTTCCTGCACTACTGGCTCGTGATCTATGCCTCCTAACTCCTCGTCTTCGACAGGCTCGTACCAACCGGGAGAACCTATGGTCTCTTCCGAATCCATTGCGGCATCCACGACCTCACCACTCGGGCACTGCGGGTCGAGTTGGCCCTCCATGGTGAACGGGATATCCATAGTACGGAGGGGTCCATGCTCCTCTCCAAAACGATCCAGGAAGCACCAGGCTACATACTCATGAATTTCAGGATGTGTCGCGCCTACGTCTACGGTTATCATAGCATAATGCCTCAAGTAAACTTCATTGTTCCCCACCGGATATTCCACCACAGTATGCTCATACTCTAAGGGGATCCCAAAACGAATAGGAACGGGCGGTCCGTTCATGGGCGCGGGTCTGAAAGGTTGGGTTATAAAAACCGTGAGACACATCTCAGTGAGTGAAAACTCCTAAACCTAAATTAGGCTAACATGCATCTCCTGACGGGAAAAACAATAGCACGCATATGTAACCATGACTTAGGCCCGTAGGCCCAAATCGGCATATCAATGACCTTGCAGGTTAGATAATTCATAGTATCACATTGCACAAGCGGCATTCTCAATCACGCGATCGTCACACGCATGCTCAAAACCTTTTTGTGACAATTCCAAATCTGGTACACCGAGTCACATAATCCCGCACAATTCCTCATGCATTCAAATGCATGCAAATGCCACTAACTTGCCATGCCCACAATCCAAAACTCCTATGGCATCTCGGCACAACTACCATTCGTATTCGGATTATAGAATGAAATCTACTTAGACATGTCCCATACCATGCCCAGCGAATTTCATCACATAATCCAACACTATGCATCACACGTGATCCTTTTATTTCATTATCTCGACCCGAAGGCCCGACCCGAAGGTCCGATCCGAAGATCCGGTCCTAAGACCCATCACAACACTCCGCGGCCAGCGTAGAGACGCTCTCAGGCCCAGTGTCTCTAGCCCGCGTAAACGCATCAGGCGCAACACCGATCTCCTTACGAACCACAACCTGCTTTAGGATGGTCGTCTTCCGGACGCACCGGGCATCGTCCTGCTCCAAAGTGCATGAGGACGGCACACCCCGCGTATTCCGCATCAGGGCGAAGGTGATCACACATTCACACAACCGGTTTTATCTTAGCCCCGCGTAAACGCATCAGGGCATAATTAGGTGATCACATGTCCATGGCATACACGCATACTCGCATAATTTCCACAAGCCTCATACTCGGCATGCATGATGCGTGGCCATGCAATTCGCACACGAATGTTGGTGCAATGTGTCATGACATAATGTCCCGCACAATTCAATATCAACATATCATGATCAATGATCCACGTCATATGCTCAATCGACCTCATCAATTAATTCGGGGCATCACATGTGAAATTAGCACTTGTCACGTTCGTCGGTAATTCACCAATCACATTCCACATTGTCGATCACACGAACATGCGACATAGTAGACCCAATTCATCATAGCTGATGGAACGACGCACAATTCAATCATCCCGGCCATCCCGGCACTCAAATCAAGCCAAGCCACTAACTACCGTTATTTTGGGTCACTAATTTCCGACACAACCAGCAGCTATTCTTCGTTATTTCAACCTCTAATTCTCGTCCAAATTCTGTTTTGTCATTCGTTCCTAGTTTCCCGACACCTACCAATAGCATGCAAATTCGTATACGCTCTAATTAGCACTAATCGACTATCCGACACACCCTAGGCCCGTTAAGAACGCATCATAGTCCTAATAAGGGTTTAGAGGTTTCCACCCACCTAAGTCCAAGCTCGGGCGACGGGGAATGGCGGCCGATCACCGGTGAACGGTGGAACCGGCGGCACAAGACCCAAGGAAGCGGCGGCGAGCGGCGGTCCGGCGTCCACAGCAACCACGGGCGGCGGTGTGAGGCCGGCGGGGGCTGCTGTTCACGGCGAGGAAGGGCTGGACGAGCGGCTGGGCGGCCTCCGGACGGTCGCTGCTCACGGCGGTGCACGGCGGTGGCGGCGAACAGCGAGCGATCCGGGGACGGCGCGGCGGCGGTGGCTCGGTCTCGGCGACGGTGGTCTGCTCCGGCGAAGGGGACGGAACAGGGAGCGTCGGAGGGGAAATAGAGAGGGACGGCTAGGGAAACGACGGTGGACGGCCACCACAGCGGCGGCGGACGGTGGCGTGCAGCGGCGAACGGCTTCGGCGGCGGTTTACCCCTGCATGCAGCCGCGGGGAGAGAAGAGAGGGAGACGGAGACGTCGGCGACAAGGGCTGGTGGCGTGAACGGCCACAGCGGAGGCGACCGGCGACGGCGTGCAGCGGTGAGCAGCTCCGGCGGTGGCTCAACCGTGCATGCAGCCGCGTCGGAGAGGAGGGAGAGAGGGAACGGCGGCGAGTTTGTCCGGTGGTCCACCTAGCTGCCTGCAACCGAGAAGGAGAGAGACGGCGGAGGCGGAGGAAGCCCGGCGCCCAACCGTGCATGCAACGGGACGGCGGCGAGGGGGACAGCAGCGGCGGTCCGGCGACGGCGAGCCTACTGCCCTGGGCTGACCGGCGTCCCACCAGCCTGCATGCAGCCGGAGGAGAGGGGGAAAGAGAGGGGGAACGGAGAGGAAAGAGGGAGACGGCAATGGGGCGACGGTGGCTACACGGCGGTGGCCTTGGCGGAGTGGCGACGGCTCGGCGGAGGCGCGGCCGCGCTGGCCTCGGCGTGAGGCTTCGGCTGGTCGCGATCAGCAAGGGTGGAAGGAGGGAATGGTCGGCCGGCTGGCGGTGAGGCGAGAGGGGGTTGCTCACGGCTGCAGCTCCGGCGGACAGGCGGTTCCGGCGGGTTATGGGCGGCGGCGTGAGGCTGTGAGGGAGAGAGCGCGCGGTGGAGAGGGAGGAGAAGTGGCCGGCGAGAGAGAGAGAGTGAGAGAGGGAAAAATGAGAAAGGGAAATGAGGTGATGGGTGATGATGATCTTGCATGGGGGAGAGGAAGAGTTAGAGTGTGATCTTGGTGCTAATCATGTCTTGCATGGGGAAGGGGGGTGTTGACAAGTGTCACACCCCCACCAGAATTCAAATTCGGAATTCCAAGGGTCACGGGGGCAAAACGGTCCTAAATCTCCGGTACCGGGTCGGTTCGCCAAAATTCGACCCTACTAGACCTATATATACGTGGCCAGCTTAATTTGACGTCGCCCCTGAGAAAATCATCCCGTAGCTCGCGATAATTAGCCACGAAGTCCGGACTAAATCCCACGATTGAATTTATCGATTTCTCATTTTATAATTCTCTTACCAACGGGCGGCCGTTTAGGACTCAAACGTTTAAACCTCGGGTTGTCCGAATCGCGGCGAGCTCGAGAGAGGAAACTAGAGGAATTATCACTAGTTCCGATGACACAATCGTCCGGTTCGGATGATCGGTTCTCACCGGCTCAAAATACTCCCTCGTCATTATCCTAAGTCGGGCTTGACTCGCGACCGGGTCCTTAGCTCACGTGCCTATTCCTAGTTGGCCATTCCCATCTGGTCAGTATCCCGTGAGTGATCAGTTCCGGGCGAGACTTACGAAAATGAGATATTGAATAATACTCGTTTTATTCCTTCCAGAGATCGAGTCGAATTTCGGGATGTTACACGGGCTTCGGACGTGGATTCCTCGCTCGATAAAACCATAAAAGAGACACGGGCTAATCGGTAAGCTTTTTTTCTCTTTCTTTCTCTCTTTCTCGGCTTCTCTTTCTCTCTCTATTTCCCTCTCCCCTTGGCCGAATGGCCTTTCTCTATTTATAGAGAGGCAAAACTTGGGGCCAAAGCTTGGATGAGGTAAGCACACGTGTCATCGGGGCGATGAGGTAAGCGCGCGTGACATGTGGGGCGATGAGGTAAGCGATGACCTCATTAGGTCATGATGACAATGCCTCCAAAGTCTAACTTCCATTAATGCTAGTCATGATGAAGAGCTCTAAAGTCCAACTTCCATTAATGTATGACATCATGAAGGGCCACCAAAGTCTAACTTAATAAATGCAAGCCATCATGAAGGCCACCAAAGTCTAACTTAATAAATGCAAGTCATGATGATAAGGTTTGACTTAGTCAAACTTTATAAGCTTTCTCCAATTAAAGCATAAAATATCTCATTTGAAAGCTCAGAACGTGTACTTTAAATTACCAGAAGACATCAAGTCAAAATTCCAACGTTCTCGTATAGAAAATGCTAACTCTTTGAAATCTGACAAAACCAGACATTTTTGCACTGTTCACGAAATAAGTCTTGGAAACATAGTAAATGGACTCCAAAAATTCTCAATTTTGAATATGTCATATACAAGACCTTAACAAACATTTCTTGTGAGAGAATACAAATTCGAAATCTTTCCGTAAACATCATTTTTAGTAGCTCAAAAACGGACTAAAAACAGTTCGCTGAAACAGGACTCTGGTTTGTCAAATTAAGCTCTGTCCAAAATCCAAATGATTTTGAAAAATTCCCAAATTTACACGTTATAGAAAAAGAAGTTCTCAACAACTTTTGTGAAGGAAACTTTTCCAAAATCGGCCCAGAAAAGCTCGTAGAAAATAAAGACGGTGTAAACATCACCGAAATACCCTTCTGGGCAGTTTCACACGGTTCGAAAATCAGGCCATTGTACCACTCATATAAATTCCAAAAATTCTGAAATTAAATCATGTAAAACTTGAAAATGTTTTTTTTGGAACAACTTTCAAGAAAAAAGTGCTTAGAAATTCGGACCACAAAGTTCTCAAAAATAACAAAACGAAGGGGTATAAAGGATCCAAAACTGGGTTTTCCAAAACAACAGTAAAATTAGTTCCGATTGGAAAACCACAAAACTTAAACCATAATCATTTCCCAGAGATTGAAATTGAAGATATTACAATTTACCTATGGCTTCCCAGGCCCAAAAATCGGGATGTGACACTTATCATCCCATACAAACTTAGATTCCTTCTTAAGCAATTGCGTCATTTGCATGGCTATCGATGAGAATCCTTCTACAAAACGTCGATAATAACCAGCCAATCCCAAGAAACTTCGGATTTCTGTCATTGAGGTCGGTCTTGGCCATTTCATCACTGCTTCAATCTTCGCTGGATCTACCGAAATTCCATCCCCCGAAACTATGTGTCCAAGGAACACCACTCTACTTAACCAAAACTCACACTTACTAAACTTGGCAAAGAGTGCGTGTTCTCTCAAAGTTCATAGTACTTCAGCCAAGTGCATTTCATATTCCTCTGAACTTTTTGAATACACCAAAATGTCATCAATAAACACTATGACAAATATGTCTAGGAATTCCTTGAACACCCTGTTCATTAGATCCATGAAGGCTGCAGGGGCATTTGTCAATCCGAAGGGCATCACTGTGAACTCATAGTGCCCATACCGCGTCCTAAATGCAGTCTTAGGTATGTCCTCCTTCCGTATTCTCAACTGATGGTATCCTGTCCGCAAATCGATCTTGAAAAACACTGATGCTCCTTGCAACTGATCAAACAAATCATCGGTCCGTGGCAGTGGATACTTATTCTTAATCGTCACTTGATTCAACTGATTGTAATCAATACATAACCTCAAAGTCCCGTCCTTTTTCCTTACAAACAGGATCGGTGCTCCCCACGGAGACACACTAGGATGAATGAAACCTTTGTCCAGCAACTCCTGCATCTGGACTTTTAATTCTTTCAATTCTGTCAGCAACATTCGGTACGGTGCCTTCGAAATTGGTTCAGTTCCCGGTGTCAATTCTATCATGAATTCCACTTCTCGCTCCGGCGGTAAACTCGGTAATTCCTCAGGAAACACTTCAGGAAAATTGCACACTACTGGTATCTCTTCCAACTTAGGTTCCGTCATCGTTGGATCCACAACATTCACTAAATATCCTTCACATCCATTATCCAACAATTCTGTTATTTCGAGCGAAGAAATCCAAGGGATCGAGGTTCCTCCTTGGTTTCCCTGAAACTCAAACCTTGGACATCCAATCGGATTGAATTTGATCGTCCTATTGCCGCAATCCATGACGGCCTTCTGGCTCACTAGCCAGTCCATTCCAATTATCACATCAAAATCAAACATGGCTAACACTGCCAAGTCGATACTTTCTTCTCTGTCCCCAATCACAATCTTACAGTTGGGACATCCAAAAGAGACTAACATTTTATCATTCATAGGCATCGACATACAAAGCATAGTCTCAAGCAACATAAGTTCTAAACCAATCAATTTAGCAAACTGCTCTGAGATAAAGGAATGGGTCGCCCCCGGATCAAATAACGCATAAGCTGTATGACCACAGAGAGAAATGGTACCTGTGACTACGCCTGGCGCGTTCTTTGCATCCTTGCGTGCCACGGCATAGACTCGTCCTTGTGCTAGTGGTCGTCCCTGATTAGCCGGTGGGAGAGGTCCGGCTTGATTTCCAACTCGAGGCGGTGGTACGGGTATGGGCGGTCCTGAGGGTCGCTACTGAGGACAGTTCATGATCTGGTGATCCAGACTCCCGCACCTAAAGCACGCCCCCAATCTGCTTGGCTGGGGACTCGGCTTTCCTATGTTCCTTTTTACAGGTGGAACAAAACGCCTATTTCCTCACATAGGCCTCTTTCCCAAACGACGATTATCTCTGTTCTGATTAAACCGCGATCCAGCGGCTGCCCTTTCTTGTTGATCTCTTTCTATAATCTGCACCCGCTCATACATGTCATCAAAATCCTTGTTATTAAGCGACAGAATTTGACTTCGAAGATCCGGTTTTAAACCATCCCGGAATCTCCTGTCTTTATCACGCGGGTTCTCAACCATGGTTGGTGCAAACTTAGCCAACCTGGCAAACTCAGCTTCATACTGATCTACAGTCATCTGGCCCTGACGCAACCTAACGAATTCCATTAATTTCCTCTCTGGGCAACTTCAGAGAAGTATTTTCCATAGAAACTCTCAACGAAAACGGCCCAATTTAGTTCGGTGCCTTCCGGAAACACCTTACCCTTGGTGGCCTTCCACCAATCATTTTCCCCACTCTGTAACTGATACGCGGCTAATGCCACTTTCTTTGCATCCTAGCACATCGAATGCCTTTTCCAATTCATCGACCCAATCTGGGGCCGCTTCAGGGTCACCTTTACCATTAAACTTCGGTGGCTTCATCTTTAAAAACTGTTCTACCAACTGCGGCATCTGTTGGACTACCGCTGGCTGGCCCTGTACTTGCTGGGCTGGATTACCTTCATTGCCAGCACCTGGAGCGGCTTCAGCAGCTTGGGCGTAAGCTGCGGCTCTTTCCTGGACTTGCAGACCAAATATGTGCCCCACTTCCCGAAGGGTATCCATAACATCGTCAAACCTTAGATCTCTGGCTTCTCGCACCCCTTCACTAGATTGGCCCTGAGGTTCCTTTCCTCTCCTCCGACTCATTCTCACAGACTCGGCTACTACACTCAACTACTTGCTATAATTCCACCGAGGAATTAAAGACTTAAACTCAGCCAATCTAACCCAGTCTAAGTCCTAGGCAGGTATCTAGCACAACAAGCTAGCACTCAGCATGCATTCTAGCACGATTAACACAAACTTCACCCAAGGAGATTGATATACATACCTCGGGTCCCGTCGCACTTGCATTAACACATGTCACATAACAATCATTCAAACACAAACGGTCAGGAGATGTACTTAGCACACAAGGTCACCCTAAGGACTACCCATGGTTTCATCGCTCCTTATCACTCCAGGTTTCGACCAACATGGACCGAGCTGACCTTGCTCTGATACCAATTAAACAGAGGCGATGTCACGCCCCGACTTCCCCGGATTGTGATCATCGCCCTCGATCGTTCTTAGTGCAACGCTCTCAGGATTGCATTGCCGACCCAAACCAATCAGAGAACAATACACATGCGGAAGTCACGTATATAATTTAATATATACACCCGTACTAATATAACGACAACCATGGATTGAACAACTCATAAAATTTATCTGAAAAGCAAACTTATTACATTGCCATAATAATATTTACAACTGATATGCATATATATACAACAAACTATGCCTTAAACACGCCATACTATTAAACATCAAAATCCGACACACAGCAGCCATTACAACAAAAAGGGGCAATGGCTGGGAGAGGGTTTGGTTAGCTACTAACTAGGGTGAGATCGCCATAAAAAAGTGTCAACTGGCAGTTGAGGGTCTGGATGGAAGCTAAGGCATCCAGTCGGGGTCAGATCCTGAGGAATCGTTCTCTGTACTCTCCTGGGTCTCAGACTCTTCCTGAGAGCTTTCCTGAGGTTCAGACTCCTCCGAGTCCATATCTAGTGCTGCAGCTCGTTCATCCTCGGAATCTGGCTCCAACTCAGGATCTAGATAAAGTCCCAACTCCTCGTCACTACCTACCTCTGCAACTTCTCCATTCTCAACATCGTCAACGTCCATGGCTTCCGGTAAATCATCGTTCGTTCACCCGCTCATCTTGGTCTTCAGCTACCACTTGGGGTTCATCATCTACCGCGGGATCATAGGCCTCCCCTATCGGTTCGTCTTGGGGATCAATCACCTCGCCATCAGTAATGATCGGCGCCATCAAACCATGCTCATCTAAAGGTGACTCAAATGACCTAAGAGGTCTACCTATGTTTCCATGGTCATCCCCGATACACCAAGCGACATATTCTTGGGTGTGATCAGCGAACTCTCCGACGTCTACGGAAACCATAGACCGGTATCTTATGTAGGCTTCTCCATTTCCCGAAGGAAAAACACTTGCGGACCTCTTGATTTGTGTCGAGATTCCAAAAAGTGGTGGCGGCTGCGGCATCTCAGGGACGGGGGTCTGAAAGTTTGGTTTAAACACCAATGAGAACACTTCTCAATGAGTATAATCCCTAAACCTAGGCTAGGCTAACGTACGATCTCCTGACCAATAAAATAACGCATAATACAAACAATGACCTAGGCCCTTGGGCCCAGACCGATAATTGTACGGACCCTGCAGGTTAGGCAGTTTAATGTAGTATAATCATGGCACATATGTGACATATCTCGTCACACGTACACCACACGCATGCTCACTTTTCTTCGTGCTAATACCTCGAATCATACGCCAAACCTCATGCACAGAATGCCATACTCGTGCCATAATATCAATTTGAATCACACGGCACACTAACTCGGCGTTCATTTTCATTTTCAATATTCGACCCGAAGGCCCGACCCGAAGGCCACGATCCGAAGACCCGATTCGAAGATCACGACCCGAAGGCCCGACCCGAAGGCCAATTCTACACTTCATGGCCCGCTTATAGCGTATTTGGCCCAGTGTCTCTAGCCCGCGTCGAAACGCTTTAGGCGCAACACTGATCTCCTCACGGACAATGTTGTCTTCCGGACGAACCAGGCATGACCCGAAGGCCACGATCCGAAAACCTTATTGTGATCACACGGCACACAACCAATTTTTATCTGAACCTAGCGTAACCGCATTGGGCAATTACGGTGATCACATGCTCATGTTAGGCACGCATTCCCGCATAATACTAATACACGCCTCATTCTCGACATACGAAATGCGTGGCCACTCAATGTCGTGTAGTACATCATGAGCATCAATTATGCACAAGCACTCAATCAATTCTAGATTATCACACAGTGCTTAAATGGTCAATTAATACCGTGTGGCCCAAAATATATTTTATAATCAACAATCAATTCATCCATATTAGCACGTGGCACGGTAATATTGAAATTGACCCCAAACAAATGCCAATCAACACCAATTCAGTAAATCTAGGCAACCACAACCATACTACTAGCAATTCTCGCAGTCTAATTAACCCCGACACCATTTCTAGTCCTATGAGTAATCGCCATTTTCTCAATTAGGACTCACTAAATATTCATAATAATCCTATTAAATTACTTAGGATTTATGCTCACTAACCAAACAGCATTTCAATTCAAAACCAGTACCGGTCGTACCTAACCCAGTCCCGAATGTACCGATAACACCTAAGCCGATCTAGAAAAACGTACTATCAGTCCTAATTTGGATTTAGGAATTATACTCACTTAATTTTAGGCCCATGACGACGACGGAACGGCGGCTGATTAATGGTGAAAAGTAAAACTGGCGGCGGCGTTCCCGGCGAACCGTACGGACACCTGTACGGACGACGGTGGATGGCGACGTACGGCGAGGCTAGGCGGCCCTGTAGTGACGGCTCGGCCGTTCGAGCTCCGGCGAAGCTCTGGCGACCCTTTTGCCGAACTAAAGGGAGAGAGAAAGAAAGAGAAACGGGCGGAGGGAGAAAGAGAAAAGGGGCTGGCTTGGGCTGAGGCTGAGGCTGGTGGCGGCGAGGGGAAGCAGCAGCGGCGCCGGCGCCGGCTTACGGTGGCCGGCGTAGCTCTGGCAAGGTGCGGCCAAGAGAGAACCAAGAGGGAGAGAGAGATTCGGGTGAGAGAGAAAGGAGGGGGATCTGAATGAGGGTAAGGAGAGAGAGAGGGGCCGGTCCAAGGTGGTCAAAGAAGGGGGCTGGTGGTGACAAGTGTCGCCAATCCGTGTAATTTCCCATTTTACCCTTCATCCGACGGCCCTCCTTGATCCTATCCAAATAATTTAGGAGCAATTTGGTCAAAATCCCAGTAATTGAGCTGAATAACAATAAAATAATCCAAGGTTTAGTCCAAAATTCGAAATTCTCGGTATAGGGTCCAGGGGCAAAACTGTAATTTTTTCGTCCCGGATCGAAATTCTAATTTTCGCACATACGCGTTCCATATATGCGTGGCCAACATAATATGGCGTCGGAATTGTGAAAATAGCCCCTTAAGCCTTCGAAAATCGACTGCGAAGTTTCGGGAATAAAATATTATTATTTTTCACTTCTGAGCCAAAATTTTCAATTTTCGACCGGAACTACTCCAAACGTTCTTGGCCACTCCAAAATGGCACTGGTTTCGAAAAATTATCTTATACGGCCTTCAAAACTCAAACCGGCCCTTGAGGGGCAAAACCGTCATTTTTCATTCCCGGACCAAAATTCCAGTTTTCAACTCTACACGCTCAAAATGTGTGTGGCCAGCGTAATACGACGTCAGATTTCCAATTTTAGTCTCTTAAGCTGTAGAAAATTGATATCCAATTCCGGGCCCAATTCCATGTTCAAAATTCGCTCGGTTTCCAATTTTAGGATCTCTCACTAACGGGTAGCTGTTTAGAGTGTACGCGTATCGACCTAAGGTTATTCGAATCACGACGGTTCCGTCCTTTAAGAGAATGAGAAATTATCACTAACCCCAAGAATCACGATCGTTCAGTTCAAGTTCAAAACTGGTCGGCCACGTGCACTTTCGGCTTTGCAGACTCACCTGCGATCCGATTGCACGTCGTTGGCCTTGGCCAACTCAATCCGTCACCTTTCCCAAGATCGTCTCACATCGGTTCAAAATATTTTCTCATTACTTCTCGAGGTCGGTGTTCGACTCGTGATCGGATCCTTGATCCACGTACCACTTCCTAATTAGCCATACCCTATTGGTTAGTATCCAAAAAGTGATCGGCTCTGGGCGAGATTTACTAAAATGAAATGCGAAATAATGTCGATTTCATTGATCTCAGAATTACATCGAAATTCGGGCTGTTACATTTGCAGTCGATTTCCGAAGGCTTAAGGAGCTATTTTCACGATTCCGAAGCCATATTATGTTGGCCACGCTCATTAAGGATTGATTTAGCCAAAAATTGAAATTTCAACCCAAGACCGAAAAAATGACAGTTTTGCCCCTAGGGGTATTTTTTATCTGAATTTTTGGGATATTATTTGGGATATTTTGGTGTGCTATCAGCTGCAATTATTGGGCCGAATGACCACTTTACCCCTCAATTATTTGGGTTGAACGATTTCGGACCGTTGGATCGAAGGGTAAAATCTTCAAAAGCGCGGATCGGCGACACGTGTCACCATCAGCCCCCCTTCTTTTACTACTTGGACCGGCCCCTCTCTCTCTCCTCCTCCCCATTCAATCGGCCCCTCCTCTCCTCTCTCTTGAAATCCTCTCTCTCTCTCCCTCTTTCCCTTGGCCAGGCACCGCCGGAGCCACGCCGGCCGCCGTACGCCGCCGCCGTCGTCGCTACTCCGTCTCACCTCCAGCAGCCACCAGCCCTACTGCCCTCACCCGCCTCCCTCTTTTTCCCTCTCTTTCTCTCTCTTTTCTCTCTTTCTCTCTCTCGGCCGGATCACCGCTAGAGCTCACTGCCGCCGCTCCGGGGGCTGATTGGCCGGAGCTGCTGTCGCCGTGACCTCCAGCCGCCCGTATGTTGCCATACATAGTCGTCCGTACGGTTCCGTATAGCGTTCGTACAGCACCGCCGGGAACGCTGCTGCTGGTTTTACTGTTTACCAGTAATCGGCCGCCGTTCCGTCATCGTCGTGGACTAAATTAGGTGAGTAAACCCCATAAACCATGATTAGGACTAGTAGTACATTTTTTCTAGACCGGGTTAGATATTATCGGTATATTCTGGACTGGCTTAGGTAAATTCAGTACATGTTAGGAATAATTGTTGAAATGATTGGTGAGAATTAATACCCGAATAATATTAGTGGATTATTGTCATTAAATTGGAGACCAAAATGGATCCCGGGACGATGAATAGTGGCTGCTCACTTAGGGGCAATTGGATTAGAATGGCTTAATTGGGAAAATTATTAGTATAATTGATAGGATCGCCCGGATTAATTAAGTTGGTGCTTATTTGGGGTTAATTTCAATGTTTCCGCGTCACGTGCGAAAATGGTTAAATTGATTGTTGATTTATAAAGAGTATTTTGGGCCACATTGTATTAATTGGCCAATTGAGCACGTTGTTTGTGAATTGGACATCCTTGATAATATTAAATTGACTGAGTGTCTGTATATACTTCATGCTCATGATGTACTGCATGATATTACCTGGTCACGCATTTCGTATGCTGAGAATGAGGCGTGTACTGATGTTATGTAAAAATGCGTGCCTGACATGAGCATGTGATAACCATAATTGCCTAATGCGATTACGCTGGGTTCAGATAAAATGGGCCGTATGTCGTGTGATCACAATAAAGTCTTCGGATTGTGGCCTTCGGGTCGTGCCCGGTTCGTCCGGAAAACGGCATTGTCCGTGAGGAGATCGGTATTGCGCGTAGAGCGTTTCGACGCGGGCTAGAGACACTGGGCCAAATACGCTATATGTGGGCCGTGAAGAGCTGTATTGGCCTTCAGGTCGTGGTCTTCGGATCGGGTCTTCGGATCATGGCCTTCGGTGTAACAGTCCGAACTTCGATGTAATTCCGGGATCAATGAAATCGACATTATTTCGCATTTCATTTTAGTAAGTTTCGCCCAGAGCTGATCACTCTTGGGATACTAACAATAGGGTATGGCTAATTAGGCAGTGGTACGTGGATCAGCCACCCGATCGCGAAACGGATACCGATCTCGAGAGGTAATGAGAAAATATTTTGAACCGATATGAACCGATCTTAGGAAAGACGACGGATTGAGTTGGCCAAGGCCAACGATGTGCAATCGGATCGCAGGTGAGTCTGCAAAACCGAAAGTACACGTGGCCAACCAGTCTGAGCCTGAACCGCATGATCGTGACTCTTGGGGCTAGTGATTATTTCTTATTCTCTCAAAGGACAGGACCGTCGTGACTCGGATAACCCTAGATCGATACGCGTATATTCTAAACAGCCACCCGTTAGCGAGAGACCCTAAAATCGGAAACCGAGCAAGTTTTGATCAGGAAATTGGGCCCGGATTTGGATATCGATTTTCTACGGCTTAAGAGACTAAATTTGGAAATCTGATGTCATATTACGCTGGCCACGCACATTTTGAGCAAGTAGGATTGAAAATTGGAATTTCAGTCCAGGAATGAAAATTTACGGTTTTGCCCCTCGGGGTGCCGGTTTGGGATTTTGAGGTCGTATGAGATAATTTTTCGAGGCCAGTGTCATTTTGGAGTGGCCACGCTCATTTGGAGTGGATTCGGTCGAAAATTGAAATTTTGACCCGGGACTGGAAAAATGACAGTTTTGCCCCTAGGGGTATTTTGGTGTGAATTTTTGGGGTATTATTTGGGATATTTTGGTGTGCTTATCAGATCAATTATTAGCCATTTGACCACTTTGCCCCTCAATTATTTGCGTTGAATGGTTTTGGATCGTCGGATCGAAGGATAAAATCGTCAAACGCGCGGATCGGCGACACGTGGCAGATCAGCCCCCTATTTAGCCGGTCCTCTCTCTCTCTCCTCCCTCATTCCAACAGCTCCACAGATTAGTTCCCCCTCCCCTCTCTCCCGAAAACCTCTCTCTCCCTCTTCCTTCCTTGGCCGAGCATCGCCGGAGCCACGCCGGCCGCCGTAACCCGGCGCCGCCGCCGCTACTGCTCCCTCTCACCACCAGCAACTACCGGCCTCAGCCTCAGCCTCATCGACCCCTCTTTTTCTCTCCCTCAGCCCGTTTCTCTCTCTTTCTCTCTCTCTCTGGTTTGGCTAAAGGCCCACCGGAGCCCCGCCGGAGCTCGAACGGCCAAGCCGTCACTATAGGGACGTCCAGCCTCACCGTACGTCGCCGGACGTAGCTGTCCGTATAGGTGTTCATACGTTGTCCGTACACCGATCGTACGGAACCGCCGAGAACGCGCCGCCGATTTTACTGTTCACCAGTAATCGACCGCCGTTCCGTCTTCGTCGTGGGTCCAGAATCAAGTGAGTATAATTCCTAAACCCAGATTAGGACTAATAGTACGTTTTTCTAGATCGGCTTAGGTATTATCGGTATGTTCTGGACTGGGTTAGGCACTACCGGTACAGGTTTTGTTTGAAATGCTGATTGGTGTGTATGCATAAAAAATCTAAGTAATTTAATAGGATTATTATGGATATTTAGTGAGTCCTAATTGAGAAAATGGTGATTACTCATAGGACTGGGAATTGTGCTGGGATTAATTAGACCGCAAGAATGGTTGGTTGTGGGATTGAGGATTACCAGATCGAGTGGTTAATTATTGATTGATAATTGATTGTGAAATTTTAATGCTCATGATACATTACATGACATTGTATAGCCACTCAGGTTTGTATGCCGAGAATGAGACGTGTGCTAATGTTGTGTTAAAATGCGTGCCTGACATGAGTATGTGATCACTATAATTGCCCAAAGCATTTACGCTGGGTTCAGATAAAATTGACCGTATGCCGTGTGATCACATTAAGGTTTTCGGATCGTGGCCTTCGGGTCGTGCCAGGTTCGTTCGAAAGACGGCATTGTCCGTGAGGAGATCGGTGTTGTGCCTAAAGCGTTTCGACGCGGGCTAGAGACACTAGGCTAAATACACTATATGCGGGTCGTGATGTCACGCCCCGGACTCTACGGCACGCAACATCCCGCGCATAGGTCGATGTGGTGCGACATCCTAGGACGCGTCGCCGACCCGTCTCCCATAACAGAGCATAAGGCACATGCGGAAGCAATAATTAAAACACCCGTACAAAAACAAATGTGAGAACCAGGGAAGCAACTCAACGGAAAGCTTTAGACAAATTACACATCCATAAAAACCATTAAAAAATTCTTACAATATCCATTTAAACAGTAATAAAAAGGAGAGGTGCAACAAAAGGTCCCGTCAACTGCTACCACTGGTCAAAAGGGAATAAGTGGCTAAGAGGATCAACTTACAAAAAGAAAAGAGGGCTATAATTCAAAAAGGTGTCTACCCTCACAAAATGGCCAAGTCTAGCCTAGGGCGCCCAGTCTGGATCGGAATCGTCAGACTCTGATGAACTCTCTGGTAACTCTAAGTCCTCGCTGGAATTCTCCTCCTCGGACTCTTCGGTATCCATCGGCTCCAAAACCGGGTCCACTACTACCGGCTTATAGTCTACTCCTCCTAGCACCTCATCCTCGGCAACCTCATACACACCATAAAAACTCATGCTCCACTCTGAACCCATGTCAGCATCCATGATGTCTTCATTCGGACACTGCGGATCCAACTCACCCACTACGGTAAACGGGACATCCATAATACGGAGAGGTCCATATTCGTCTCCAAAATGATCTCAAAAGCACCACGCTACATACTCATGGGTCTCAGGATGTGTCGTACCCACATCTACTCCTATTAGAGAATAATGCCTAAGATACACATCCCCATTCCCTATGGGGTGTGCGGTCATAGTATGCTCGAACTCAACAGGGATCCCAAAACGCACTAGGGCATCTGGCATCGTCACGGACGTGGGTCTGAAAGGTTGGGTTATAAAAACCGTGAGACACTTCTCAGTAAGTGAAAAAATCCTAAACCTAAATTAGGCTAATATGCATCTCCTGACGATAAACAAAATCACACACAAGATGACTTAGGCCCTTAGGCCTAAATCGGTATTCTCAATGACCCTGCAGGTTAGATAAACCAACAATATTACATCACATACGCGGCACTCCCAGTCACATGTGCATCATATGCATGATCATAATTTTGAGTATCAGTCTCGCATGCGAATCACCGAATCGTACATTCTCGCACACTGGCCCAGGCATTTAAAGGCTTTTAAATGCTCAATTATTCTTTACTACAATCGTGGTAGGGACGCATAATTTCTTTTCCTTTACCACAACGCTCCATGCCCAGCGTAAAAATGCCCCAGGCCCAGTGTCTCTAGCCCACGTCAAAACTCACCAGGCGCAACATCGATCTCCTTACGAACCAGAGCCCGCGTAAAACGCATCAGGTTGGTCGTCTTCCGGACGAACTGGGCATCATCCTGCTACAAAGTGCATGAGGACGGCACACCCCGCGTAACACGCATCAGGGCGAAAAGGTGATCACACATTCACACATCCAATTTTATCTGAACTCCGCGTGAAACGCATCAGGGTATAATTAGGTGATCACAAATCCATGGCAAACACACATTCTCGCACAATTTCGACACAAGCCTCATATTCGGCAGACAATATGCGTGGCCATGCAAATTTCGCACATGAATAATGGTGCGATGTACAATGAGCATATTATTCCACAATATATAATACAGTTCAACGTCACGATTTCATGCTCAAACAATTCACGTCGCATACTTAACTGGCCCATTAATACCGCGGGGCACCACACACATAATTTGCACTTGCAACTTATTCGAACATCATGATTTCCGTTTAAATCGATAATCAATCACACCCCACAATGGTCGGCCACACAAGCATGCAACATGGCAATTTCACATCATCACAGTTGAGTAAATGAACGACCAATCCAATCACCTCGGCAATCCCGGCACTCTAATCAAGCCAATTCTCAAACTTGCCGCCAATCGGCTAATAAATTCCGATGTGAACAGCCACTAAATCACCTCGTCTCGGCCTCCAATCCACCTCAAATTCCACTTAGTACTCTATCAACGCTCTCCCGACATTTGCCATCAAGGAATTATTTCTATGTGCCATTAATCATCACTAATCGACCACTAATCATACCTAAAACCCGCTAAAATGCATTATCGTCTTCATTAGGGATTAGAGGTTCACACCCACGTAATCCAAGCTCGGGACGACGAGGAACGGCGGCCGATCACCGGTAAACGATGAAATCAGCAGCAACAATTCCCAAGGGTAATTAGGGGAACATTAGGTTAAACAAGTGTAGGCTTCTTGCTTGCTAAGATAGCTTTAGCCTCTTCATATTCCTTGGCTCGTGTCTCTCATTCTTCCACGTCAATTACAACCACTTCAAGAACATACGGCTCTACACCTGGCGTGCTTGGCACAATGTACTCTGGGATATACGGCTCATCGAAATGGGTAGTAATACTCAAGGGTACATATGGTTTGACGTCGATTGGTCGTTTAGCCTTCAACCACTTTATATACTCATTGGATGCCAAAAAGAGTTTCATTTCTCCTTCCAAATTTTCAGGCCATTGCACTATTTGCTTGGTTGATTTCTTCAAGGAATTCATGATCCTATCAACTCTTATTTGCAACTCTTTATTTTTCGTTTCCAGTAGAGGTTTTTGTGGTATCTCAAATGTGAACTCCTCGGATACCAAATAGGTGAAACTTGCTGAATCATTTCGAATTGCTATTGGACTCTTAGTGGGCAATAAGCGGTCCCTCCACTCAATCCAAGCAAAGACACCAAATTGCCTTCTTGGAAGTAATTTGAGCTTTCACTATCTTCGGCTATTGAATTCTCCATTGAAACTGGTCGGGAGTTAATGCTCTAATGAAATTTGTCCACTCATGAAAAGAGTATTTTGGCAATTTACCTTGGAGTTTCAAATATTTCTCGATAGGGTTGGCAGATGAGTCGATCTCTCGAATGCGCATATAACGTTCCCAAGGTCGGATATTGGAAATAAACCACACAGAAAGTAACCAGCTGAGGCTTGAAGTGTACATTTTTGTTGATTTTGGTATATGTTCAATGAAATAATAGTTTCCGCCAAAAGCATATTAGAGAAGTCCCATTTTAAGCAAGTTTGCCTAGCGATTACTGCAACAAGAGGATTCAATCCGGTCCTTGATGGAGGGAATAAGACGAATCCAAAGAAGGCGAGAATGAAAACCCTTGCAGAAGTATTTCTAGTTTCTTTTGGCAATTTGGAGTAATTGGCCACCAAGTAAGATAGAGAAAACCTCTCGGTATTTGACTTGATCAACTTTTCCACTTGAAGGGTCTTCAAGTTTAAGAATTCGGCTATAACACTCATGGATGGTAATCTAATTGGGCGCTCAATGATTTTTGACTCGAAATCAATCCCAATGGTTGCCTTATATTCTTCTAGTGTAGGTACCATCTTGTCCTCGCCCAATTGAAATGTGGTGGTGGTAACTTCCCAGAAATAAGATAATGCTTGAATTAAGCTCACTTGGTACTCCAAGTTGATGAGCTTGAATGAATACCCAAGTCTTTCCTTCACATATGCCTTATTGTCTTTTGTCATGTTTACACACCGTGCCAAAAGCTCCTTCCTTAGAATCGGAATGACTTGTATGTCTAGTTTTCTCATTTCGATCTAAAGCACGTAAACGAAATTGATTATTATTCACCATGGATTATCAATTAATTTTAATGCCTCCATTTCAATTATATATCCTTTTAAGGTAAAATGGAGGTAAAGTACACTTGCATACTTAGAGAGTAATGCAAATGTCACTTTAAATCCGTTTGGGCCTTAAAAGAGCATATAGTTGAAATCAAGGATGAATTCAATGTTTAGTGTAAATGCCCATTTTGTCACACTCCATTTTAACCATAAAGTCCTAAACTATGGTTTACAATTTCGAAAATATCTAAATGAATGGATAAACAATTGAATGCCGCGGACCTATACATTTCATCTAAAAATGAAAGAATGGTCATAATGGAGTACGACGCCTTAATTATTCATTCTAATAGGAAAGGGCATTTAAACCAACCATTGATCACCATTTAGGCATTTTTTGAAAATGTGCCAACTAATTTGCAAAATTATAAAAGAAGGAAGTGGAATGATACTTTCTTACCAAAATGTTTCGGTTTGGTTTTAGGTATACCAACCACAAAGACAAGCGAATGCAACTAGTGAGGTTTTGACGCCTAAAAGGGTAAGATATTCTAAAAGTTTGAGGTCACCACCTTGATGGATAAAGGAGTCCATCCCAGTAGGCAATTAGCCTAAAGTGAAGGAATATTATTCATCTCGGTGATCGGTATTATATTTAAACGATCCCATGAGCAATCGGCTCACAGTTTTACCTAAACATATACCTCCTAAAGGTTAACCTAATTGTAGCCGGGTTAGGCCACGGGTGGTGTGTGCTAATGGTATAGTGCCTAAACTATTGAAATGCATGCATAGCAATTAGTAATCAATCAGCACTTCTAAAAAAACCATTTCATATTCATTCTCGACACCATCTTGCAAAACAAAGGTTAACACAGACTGCACTCCTTATACCTCCCGTCTGTAAAAATATTTAACACAATTGTCAGCGGGATGTACTTGGGATCCTTGCGAGCACAAATCACAAGTGTATCGTTCTATCTAAGCCTAAGTCCACTTAGGAAATGTAACTCTCCAGTGGAGTCGCCAAGCCCGTTGCGCCGCGCTTTTTTTGGGTTTTTAGGGTTTGCGCGCTAAGGAGGCATTTCCGTGCAAGGGTTTCTCCCATACCATACCTCACGTGACAGTGGATGGTAATTTCTTATTTGATCTAAGTTTTCGATTTTGGAGTCACTACTAATCATTATTGGTAGATTGACTAGAAACCTAATCAGAGTATGGGAGAAATATCACGATTCTACGAACTAGAGATTTTGAGTATGGGGACTTGGTTATGCTAATGATCCCAAATTGAGATCCCTAACGCCCTTTCGGTACCTAAAAACGATACGACGTCTAACGTGCTGCACAAGTTTTCGAGCCCTATCCACTTTAATTGTAGGGAAATCAATCAATAATAAAATGCACAATCAATGTCAATCAAACCAAGCAATCCTAAATTGTCTCTAAAAATCAAAATGCACCATAAAAAAATCCAAACCCTAATGAAGCCTTAAAGGCTTATTCATTCCATGATTTGTGTTTTTTTGGAGTTTTAGGGTTTTTTAGGGGTTATAACCCCTGAATTTGAGGTTTTCTAAAAATGCCACTTGGGCACTTCCAAAAATTCAAATTTTATTTTCCAAGGTTGGTCACAATGTTTTTGGACCATTCTGTGAATTTTTGAAATTTTTTATCTTTTTTTTATTTTTTTGATTTTTTTTCGAAAATCAAATTTCTAAGGATTTCATTAGCCGAGAATTGATTTTTATGATTTTCTGAAAATTTTTATGAATTTTCTAATTTTTTTTTTGAATTTTTATAAATTTTTCTATTTTTTTGAAATTTGTATGAATTTTTCGAAAATTTCTATTTTTTTATTATTGAATTTTTTGAATTTTTTTTAATTTTCCATCGAATTAGTGAATTGCGTCGGACCGACGGATCCCACCCAGTTCGGCTCAGCCAAACCGAGAATCACCTGTGCCGGTGTCGGTCACCTTCTCCGACGAGCACTATGCCAAAACAGCGCCGTTTGGCTATTTCCTCTCTTCCACATTTTCGCCAGGCACATGGTGTGCATAATCCACGTGTTAAACTTTTTGAGGTCGCCGGTTTGAGCTCGTTGCCGACGAGCTTCCAGCAACCTATAAGGCTAATTTTTGGTTCTGTGTATTCCTTGTATCACCGACTATCCACCTTAGCCTATATTTTTTCCGTCGGGCCTTCGCCAGCTGGTGAAATTTAGTCTAAAAAAAACACTAACCTTCACTGGTTAAGATTTGTATAACCATAACCTAGACAACTATCCTACTCGCCCTAGCCATCTAAACTGATTCTAACAACTAACAAAGCATTAAAAATGGTTGAAGGCAGCTAACTTGACAGGCCTATGGTCACAGTGATGCTCCGGTGACATTGTCCAAGCTCCAGCGAGGTAATCTAACGAGCGACCGAAGCAATTTATACGCGTTTTTCAACCAAAAAATGCAAGCAAACAACATAAAGCATGGTTAGAATCAAATTCTGAGCATCGACAATCAAGAAAGTTGCAAGATCTAGCACGATGAAGTTCAAATGTTCAATCTGGAATTCTGGAAAAAATTATGATGCCGATCGATATTTACCTGTCTCGTTCGATGATCAAACGACTTCACCGAGCTGATTTGCTACTACAGAGTCCTTCTCCGACACCCAGGGTTCAAATCGGTGGTCTTGGAATCGTCTGAAGGGCTCTGGACACATCGGTGGAGCATGTTGACACGTAAATTTTGACTAATCATTTAGGGTTTTATCGCGTAAAAATTTAGGGTTTAGTTTTTAAACCACTAAACAAAAATATTTTCATTAAAATCCATGGCATATAGACATTAGGCGCATTTGCATTAATAGGGCCTATTAAGGCATGTTCATGTAAAAAAAAAAATTTCGCAAATTCAAAAAAAAAAATTCGAAAACCCACTCTTCCTTTTAATTTGGGCACGGGCCGGCCCATCCTTCCTGTCGGCCCAGCCCACGCGCGCTCCTTTCTTCCCTCCCCAGTCAACACTTCTGGGCATAGGGGGGAGGCGAACAGACGCAAAGGCAGAACAGGTCGGAACAGTGACAGACGCCATAGAGACCAACCGGAGCAGAGACAGGGGGCGCTGACGGGTGCAGCGCGATCCCCGGGTCTGTGGATTGGCTGGCCACGGCAGGCTGGCGGTGGCAGGGGCCATGCACGCCAGCTGGCCGGCTTCGCGCGACCGTCGTGGCCCTTAAAGCCGAGAGAGACCAAGCGTGAAAGGGGGCGAATAGATAGAGAGAGAGAGAGTTTTCGGAGAGAAAGGGAGGTCGAGTGAGAGAGAGGCGACAGAGGGGGAGACCATAGAGAGAGTTCGGGAGTGAGGGGAGAGGTCGAGTGGGACGCTCCTTCGCCGACGACCGCCGCGCCCGAGCCGCGACCGATGGTTCCTTCCCACGGTAGGTCCCCGGCCAAAAGCACTTGCCGAGTCTTGTTCCGATTTGGTCCGATTCGGGGTCGGTCTCCCCGAGATCCCGGCTCGTAGGTGTGCGAGAGGCGCAGTAGCCCGATCTACCACGTTCACCCTCTATTAGCCACCACCGAGTCGGGTAGGGATTGTAGCCGCTGCCCCTATTGTCGTTTGTACTCTGTTTTTGGGAGGTGTCCATGGCCGGAGCTCGAGGCCGTCCGGCTTGTGCGAGTTTCGGCCCGGGACACCTCGAACTGAGTCCTGCTTGCTCGTGCATTATCATGTGTGAATCCCAGACACGTTTAAGTCTTGATCGAGTCAGATTTTTTTTGGTTTCTCCCATGCACACCACCTGTTTGTGATATTGCCACTATCTTCCTTCCTTTCTGTGTCTGACTAGCAACGGCGAGACGATCGGCGACCAGGCACGAGCTTGGCCGCGGAGGGGCAAAGCCCGGCCATGTAGGCCGGCAAGCGAGACGAACGGCGGCTGTAACATCCCGAAATTCGAGTCAATCTCTGGAATGAATAAAACGAGTGCTATTCAATATTTCATTTTCGTACGTCTCGCCTGGAGCTGATCACTCACGGGATACTGACCAAATGGGAATGGCCAACTAGGAATAGATACGTGGACCATGGACCCGGTCGCGAGTTAAGCCTGATTCAGGAGAATGACGAGGAAGTATTTTGGGCCAGTGTGAACCGATCTTCTGAACCGGACGATCGTGTCATCGAAACTAGTGAGAATTCCTCTCGTTCTCTCGACTATCGAGCTTGCCGCGATTCGGATAACCTGTAACATCCCGAAATTCGACTCAATCTCCGGAATGAATAGAACGAGTCTTATTCAATATTTCATTTTCGTAAGTCTCGCCCGGAGCTGATCACTCTTGGGATACTGACCAAGTGGGAATGGCTAACTAGGAATAGGTACGTGGACCAGGGACCCGATCGCGAATTAAACCTGATTTCGAGAAAAGACGATGAAGTATTTTGGGCCAGTATGGACCGATCTTCGGAAGGTAACGGACTCGGTTTGGCCGAGGCCAACGATGTATGGTCGGATAGCAGGTGATTCTGCAAGACCGAGAATACACGTGGCCAACTAGTCCCGAACTTGAACCGGACGATCGTGTCTCCGGAACTAGCGATAATTCCTCTCGTTTTCTTGACAATCGAGACCGTCGCGACTCGGACAACCCGAGGTCGATACGCGTAACTCCTAAACAGCCGCCCGTTAGTGAGAGATTTGAAAATTGGAAATTTGACAATTTTGATCGTGAAATTTAATCCGGACTTCGAGGCCGATTTTCGTGGGTTACGGGATGGTTTTTATAAAGACGACGTCGAATTACGTTGGCTACTTATGTATAGGGTTAATACGGTCGAAAAATGGCAATTCGACCCGGTTTCGGAGGAGAATGACGATTTTATCCTTGGGCCCTCTAGTATTCCGAATTTTAGGGTTTTTAGGGGTTTTGTTTATTGGTTTTTGTGGAGATGTGACAGCCCTAGGGTGATGACACTTGTCATCATCCCCCTTCCCCATGCATGTCATCATAGTTGTCCAAAATTCTTTCCTAACCCTTGGTCTTCCCCATGCATCTCATCATCACCTTCTCTCTCTCTCTTTTCCCACTCATTTCCTTCTCTCTCTTTCTCTCCTCTCTCTCTCTCCCCTCTTCATTTCCTCTCAACTCAGCCGGCCACCACTTCTCTCCCCTCTCTCTCCCGTGAGCTTCCCCTTGCCGGCCTCACGCCGCCGTTCGCCGCCCGCCGGTGCCGCCGCCATGAGCCGCCGTCCCTCCTCGTCTCACCACCACCCACGGTCACCCTCACACCATCACTGACCACCCGAGCTGCCATTCGCTGACCACCCTCGCCGTTGCTTCGCCGGAGTAGCCGTTGCCGTGCCAAGGCTCTCATTTGCCCTCTTGCTAGGTTGTCTTGCTTAGGCTCTCTTGTAAGTGACTTCCTAATCCTTGGTTAGGCTAGTGGGTTACCAATGGCATGTCTAGGGATGGATTAGGGGCTGTGCATGGTTGGTTTTGTGGTTGTATAAGCTTGATCTGCTTAATGGTGAAAGTTTTATGATTCTCGGATTTCTGATTGTTACTGTACCTCTGTGCTTTATTAATTTTTTGGTGATCATTGTGGGCCGAATCTGAGGAAGTGTTCTTCATGGAATTTGTTTCCAACATCTTTAAGTATAACATACTTTAAATTCATAATTGTTGGAATTTTTTTGGGGTCATTCGGAGATCGGTTTTCAGACCGTCACAAAACTGCCGATTTACTGTTCACCCCGACCTTTGTGCCTTTCCGAATTTTTATAAAATTTTCCAGACCTTATTTCAACAAACGTCCTTCACACAAATTGTTAAACACACTTGTGTCTATGACATATAAAAATTTCAGGGCTTTCCAAAGTGATTTGGGTACTGAATGAGTTGTATTTTGATGGTCTGAGGGGCTGTTCGAGCGAACCGGGTTCTGTCTAGGTTTGAGTGTCAAAACGAGGTGTTTACGGTTGGAACTGGGTTTTGAGTTCTTCACAGAAAATGTTTATCAAGATGTTTTGTACAACATATCCAAATTTCATAATTGTTGGAATTGATTTGCTATTTATTTCAAATGGATTTCCGTCACTGTGCAACTGCCCAGATTGGACCCGATTTTGTATATTCTCGATTTTCTCTCTCTCGGACTGATTAGTGGCTGTCCATTGAGGATTTAATTGGGCCTTGTACCGCTAATATGTGGTTTGTTCGTGAACTGCCATGTGTGATTGGTTGGGCCATGTAGTGGCTGATTTGGGTGTGAATTATGCTTGATTATGCAATGCCATGTTGCAAGCTTGTGTGGCCGACCATTGTGGGGTGTGATTGATTATTGATTTAAACGGAAATCATAATGCCCAAATATGTCGCAAGTGCCAATTATGTGTGTGATACCCCATGGTCTTAATGGGCCGGTTAAGTATGTGAAGTGAATCGTTGAGCATGAATTCGTAGCATTGAATTGTGTTATGCATTGTGGGACAATATGCTCATTGTACATCGCACCAGCATTCGTGTGCGAAATTGCATGGCCACGCATTGAGTATGCCGAGTGTGAGGCTTGTATTGAAATTGTGTGAGAATGCGTGTTTGCCATGGGCATGTGATCACCTAATTATACCCTGATGCGTTTTACGCGGGGTTCAGATAAAATGGGATGTGTGAATGTGTGATCACCTTCGCCCTGATGCGTTTACGCGGGGTGTGCCATCCTCATGCACTTTGGAGCAGGACGATGCCCGGTACGTCCGGAAGACGACCATCCTGATGCGTTTACGTGGGCTCTGGTTCGTAAGGAGATTGGTGTTGCACCTGATGCGTTTTGACGCGGGCTAGAGACACTGGGCCTGGGGCGTCTTTACGCTGGCCACGGAGTGTTGTGATTAGCCTTCGGGTCGTGATCTTCGGATCGGATCTTCGGATCGGGCCTTTGGGTCGAGTTAACAGAATAAATAATTAAGTGTGATGCATAGTGTCTGATTATGCGATGGAATTTGCTGGGTATGGTATGGGACGTATCTAAGCGGATTCTATTTTATAATCGGAACACGCGCGAAATCCTGTGCCTGTTACGTGTGATGCATAGTGCCTGATTATGCGATGGAATCTGCTGGGTATGGTATGAGACGTATCTAAGCGGATTCTATTTTATAATCAGAACACGCGCGAAATCTTGTGCCTGAATGCCATTTGAGCTAAATAGTTAGCATGGCAAGGTAGTGGCATTTGCATGCATATGAATGCATGAGTCAGCATGTGAAATTGTGCGATTCGGTGATCTATATTCGGAACTGATACTAAAGATTTTGAGCATGCATGTAACGTACGTGTGATCGAGGGTGCCGCGTATGTGACGTGATATTAGTATGTGCCTAACCTGCAGGGTTAACATATGTTTGATTTGGGCCTGAGGGCCTAAGCCGTGTGGTTGCTCTATTATGTGTTTGGATAAGACTTGTCTGGGTACGCATTGGCCTAGGTAGGGTTTAGGGTGTTACTTATTGAGACTCGTTCTCATGGTTATTATATAACCATTTCAAACCCCCGACTCCGACCATGAATGGTCCGTCACAGCGTTTTAGGATCCCGAGGAAGAGCCGATGGAGCAAGATCCCGAAGAGGAGCCCATGGAGTTGGTGGACCCTTTTTGTATAAACTAGGCTAACGTACCCGACCACTTGCCCCTTTTGATGATGGTGGTTTTAACCCTAGTGGCCTTGTATGTAAGGTTGGATTTTGTAAGTACGTACCGTTGAATGAAGTATGTGGTTCATTTGTTCAAGTGTTCTACTACCCTTGGTCTTTAATTTTGTCTGGGTGCTTTTAATCGTTTCCGCTTGTGCTTTATGTTTTGATGTTCGCATGGGTCGGCGACGAGTCCTGGGACATCGCATTTTCAATACGGCCGTTGGAAGGGGTGTCGCGAACCCGGTGGGGTCCGGGGCGTGACATAACCCGAGGTCGATACGTTTAAATCCTAAACGGCCGCCCGTTAGTGAGAGATTTGGAAATTAGAAATTCGACGGATTCGATCGTGGAATTTAGTCCGGGCTTTGAGGCCAAATTTCGTGAGTTACGGGATGATTTTTATAAGGACGACGTCAAATTAAGCCGGCCATATGTGTATAGTACTTATATAGTCGAAATTAGGCGATCCGACCCGGTACCGGAAATTCGAGTCAGTTTTCCCTTTTTGCCCTTTTGAATTCCGAATTTTTGAAGTCTTGTGGGGTGTGACACTTGTCAACCTCCCCCTTCCCCATGTATGTCATGATTTAATCCAACATCTCACTCCACCTCTTCATCTTCCCCATAATCCCCATCATCACCTATCACTTCCTCTTTTTCTCTCACTCACCCTCTCCCTCTCCTTCGGCAACCGACCCCTCCTCTCCCTCTCCTCTCCGGCGAGTTCTCTCCCCCTCACAGCCTCACGCTGCCGCCTACAGCCGCCGGAAACGCCACCAGCCAGCACCACCACCGTGCACCGCCTCTCCCCCTCGCCTCACCACCTCCAACCGACCGTTACTCTCCCCCTTTCCCCTCGCTGTTCATGCCGGCAAAGCCTTACCGTGGTCGTCCGCCCGCCTGCCTAGCTCGGCCGCGCCACCAGCTGCCGCCGAGGCCGCCACCGTCCACCGCCGTCGCCCCTCGTCGTTGTTCCTCACCGTTTCTCCTCCATTCCTCTCCTCTCCAGTTGTATGCAGGGGAGTTCGGCGCTGGTCAGCCAAGGGGAAGGGCAGTCCGTCCGCCGCCAGGGTGCGTCACCGCCGCCGTGACGTCGTGACTGCCGCCACTGCCTCCCTTCGCCGCCGCCTCTTCCTCCCGGTTGCATGCACGAGGGAGCGCCGGTCAGCCGCGCCAATAGCCGTCGCCACTCTCTCTCTCCTTCCTCTCCGTCACGGCTGCATGCACGGCTGAGCCACAGCCGGGGCTGCACGCTGTCACCGACCGCTGCCGCTGTGGCCGTCCCCTGCCCTCTCCCTCGCCGTCCATCTCTGTTTTCCTCCGCCTCTTCCTGTTCTGTTCCCCCTCGCCGGAACAGCCGTGCCGTCGTCGTCCGCCGCCTAGACCGCCGTCCGCCGTGCGCCGCCATGAACAGCAGCCGCCCGTGCTGCCCGGCCGCCCGTCCAGCCTCCCTCGCCGTGAGCCAGCAGTCCCGCCGGCTGTGAACCGCTGCCGTGGTTGCTGTGGACCACCGGTCGTCGCTCACCGCTGCCTCCTCGGGAAGTGTGCCGCCGGTTCCACCGTTCACCGATGATCGACCGCCGTTCCCCGTCGCCCGAGCTTGGAATTAGGTGGGTGGAAACCTCTAAACCCTAATTAGGACAATTATGCGTTTTAAACGGGCCTAGGGTGTGTTGGTTAGTCGATTAGCGTTAATTAGGACTCAGGTGAATTTGTGTGCTATTAGTGGGTGTCGGGAAACAATTGGTAGGTGACAACGCATGAGTTAGAAGAGAATTAGAGGCTGATATGAAGTGAATTAGTTGCTGTCCATGCCGGGAATTTAACGGTCCAATTAACGGAAATTAGTGGATTAACTTGATTGGAGTGCCGGGATGGCCGGAATGATTGAATTGCGCGTCGGTTTGACAATCATGATGAATTGAGACTACCATGTCTCGTGTTCGTGTGACCGACCCTTGTGGAATGTGATTGGTGAATTGTCAATGTACTTTGTAAATGCCCGGATACGTCATAAGTGCCATATTGCATGTGATGCTTTGAGTTATGGACTGAGCTAACTAAGCATATGACGTGGATCATTGGATATGGAATCGTGGCATTAAATTGAGTGGTACATTGCACCAACATTCGTGTGCAAAATTGCATGGCTACGCATTACGCTTGCCGAGTATGAAGCTTGTGGAAAATTGTGCGAGAATGCGTGTATGCCATTGATTGTGATCACCTAATTATACCCTGATGCGTTTACGCGGGGTTCAGATAAAACCGGTTGTGTGAATGTGTGATCACTCTTCGCCCTGATGCGTTTACGCGGGGTGTGCCGTCCTCATGCACTTTGGAGCAGGACGATGCCCGGTACGTCTGGAAGACAACCATCCTGATGCGTTTACGCGGGCTCTGGTTCGTAAGGAGATCGGTGTTGCGCCTGATGCGTAAGGACGCGGGCTAGAGGCACTGGGCCTGGGGCGTCTTTACGCTGGCTACGGAGTGTTATGATTGGCCTTCGGGTCGTGGTCTTCGGACCGGATCTTCGGATCGGGCCTTCGGGTCGAGTGAACTAAATAAATGGTTAGCGTGTAATGCATAGTGTTTGATTATGTGATGGAATCCGTTGGGCATGGTATGGGACGTGTCTAAGTAGATTCTATTCTATAATTGGAACACGAACGGAAATTTGTACCGGGATGCCATAGGAGTCGATTGTGAGCATGGCGAGTTATTGGCATTTGCATGCATATGAGTGCATGAGTTAGTGTGTGGAATTGTGTGACTCGATGATCTCTACTCGGAACTGTCACTAAAGATTTTTGAGCATTCGTGTGGCGCACGCATGCTCGAGAGTGCCGCCTGTGAATTGTGGCATGACGAAATTGTCTAACCTGCAGGGTCATTGAAATGCCGATTTGGGCCCACGGGCTTAAGTCATCCTTATATGTGTATGGTTTATCTTACCCGTCAGGAGATGCATGTTAGCCTAATTTAGGTTTAGGAGTTTGCACTCACTGAGATGTGTCTCACTGTTTTTATAACCCCAACCTTTCAGACCCGCGTCCATGACGAGGCCACCTATTCCGGTACGTGTTGGGATTCCCCTAGAATATGAGCATATTATGACTACACATCCGGTGGGGAATGGAGAGGTGTACTTGAGGCATTATTCTCATATTACTGTAGACGTAGGTACGACACATCCTGAAGTTCATGAGTATGTAGCCTGGTGTTTCCGGGACCGTTTTGGAGACGAGTTTGGACCCCTTCGTACGATGGATGTTCCGTTCACCATAGAAGGCCAGCTTGACCCGCAGTGCTCGAGTGGTGAGATTGTGGATTTCGAGATGGATGAGGAGGAGACTATAGGTCCTTTCGCTTGGTACGAGCCTGCCGAGGACGAGGAATTAGGAGGTGTAGACCATGAGCTAGTAGTGGATGACCCAGCGGTGGAGCCGATGGAGGTCGACGAAGCCGAGCCGATGGATACCGAAGAGTCCGAGGAGGAGACCCCCAGCGAGGATTCAGAGATACCCGAGAGTTCGTCAGAGTCCGATGGCTCAGACCCGGACTGGGCACCCTAGACTAGGCTTAGTCTTCTTTTGTAAGGGTAGTCACTTTTTGGATTTCGGACCCTCTACTTTTTGGCTGTTGGCTCTCTTGGTCCTTAGTTCGAATGACTCATACGGCAGTACTCTCTCTCTCTGTTGCACTCTATTTCCATTGTTGTTTTATTTGGAACGATGTAAGAATGCTTCTGGCAGTTTTTGGGTTATGGATGTGTACGTTGCTTCAGTTCTCCTTACGTTGTTTTCCCTGGTCCTCATATTTATTCTGTACGAGTGTTTTAAAAACTTTTGCTTCCGCATGTGCCTTATGCTCTGCTTTGGGGTAACGGGTCGATGTCGACGCGTCCTGGGACGTCGTACTACCATATCGACAACCGAACGGGTTGTTGCGTGCCGTGAAGGTCGGGGCTTCACAGCGGCCGAGCAAGGGCTCAGCCGTCGAGCCAGGTTCCCGGCCACGAAGGCCGGGGCTCAGCAAGCAGCGGCTCGGCCGCCGGATCGGAAGCCCTGACCGCGGAGGTCAGGGCGTGTTGTCTGTCGGCCAAGCAAGGGCTTGGCCATCGGATCAGATTCCCGGCCACGAAGGCCGGGACCCAGCGAGCAGCGACTGAGCAGAGGCTCGGCCGCCGGACCGGAAATCCCAGCCACAGAGGTTGGGGTTCGGAACGACGGCATCGCAGCCGGCCGGTGGTGACCACGGGTGCGGTGGCGGCCGGCGATCGGGCTGTAGGGCCCGGCGGCTAGGGCGGCCGCGAGTTGGGTCAGGCACTCAGGCGTACCGGGTAGGGTTTACGCGAGTCGGGTCGGCGGCCGCGAACCGGGTCGTTCAAACGGGTCGAAACCGGGTAGGGTTTCTCTCTTGGGTTGGTGTTTTGAAATGGGCTAGAGTAAGTATTGGGCTGATATTTTGGGCTTTTGGGATTTTAATTTGTTGTTGGGTTTTGGAACTTTTATTCACTTAAAATTCGGGCTGGGCCCTTTTTTTTTTTTTAAAAAAAGAGTTTACCTTACCGGACTCAATATATGAGCCCGGGTCAGTCCCGACCCGGGTCGGGTGTGGGGTCTGCTTTTTTTAAAAAAAATATTATATTATTATTTCAACGTAAAAAAAATTTAAAAAAAATTTCGAAAAAAATATTCAAAAATTCAAAAATTCTTCAAAAAGATCAAAAACCAAAAATAAAAAATTTCTTCGAAAAAAAAATTTCATTTTTTTTAAAAAAAGAAATTTTGAAAATCAAAAATTGGAAGTTGGGTTTCTAATTTATGCTCGATTGCACCTTGTTTGATTTACTTGCTTCGCATTGCATGTCTAATTTAACTTTGCATGTAGTCGACTATGTATGCTAGGTGTAGAAATTATTTGTCGCTTTCCCGTGCTTAGTTAGGAATGAAATGTTAGGTAGTGTTTGAACAAGGTTAGGTACCGAAAGGGCACTAATTGGTCAATTAGTGTAATCAAGCCCTCGTACCCATTGAGTCTCTGGTTCGTAGAAGTAAAGCATTCTCCCGTACTTTACTTAGGTGTTTAATCAACCTACCAAAAAATTGATTAGTGGCGACTCCTAATTGAAAATGATTTGCATGTTAACAAATTGAACTTAAGTCGCGAATTGATATGGGCTTGGGAGAGCTCGAGCTAGGTTTAACTTAGTAATCCATTAACCAAACCCGTTAATCAGCGGGGCCGGTTCGGGGAGGTCACGACAGCTTGACGACTCCGCTGGGGATTTCTTTGTGGACTTAGGCCGTTTGTCTTGTTCAAATACATCCCTAACGTGATTGCTTGCCATTGATCCCTTGTTTTGCAGGTTTGAGGTTTAGGGAATGAATGTTTAGTTTTTTTGGATGCTCCAAGCATTGTTTGTTTATAAATCATTGTACATGATTTGAACGTTTTAGCACTACACTTTTGCACACACAACCATGCTGCCAGACCCGGGCCGCGATAGGATACTTTAGGATGGCGCTAAGAAAGATACAACCTCGAATGCGAGACTGCAATGTAGAGGTTGCCTTTCTTTTTCCCGAAAAATTCTTTCTTAAGCGTTTATCCTTGTCCGCGAGACCACGTGACTATAGGATATCTCTTTCGACTAAGCCGGAGTTAAGAGGACCTGACACCAATGCGAGACTGCGAATGTCAGATCACCCTCTTAACTTCACCTCGTTAGACTGTCTAGATAGAAAGCAAGCTCCACTTTTCATGCGTGTGCCTTTGTATTTGCCATGGTTCTTGATAGAGTAAGCCTTTTTTCCTCCTGTTATGCAATTCATTTATTTTCTTTCGTTGGTCCATGGCAAATTAAGTCGGTCGTTAATCTCAGTTTATATGCGATGGGGAGAACCGATGTCCAATTCATTTCCACTCCCAAGAAAGAGCTCATAGCGTGGTGGGACCAGTTGGATCAAGGTAGCCAAAGACAGGTCGAGGCGAGGATTGGCCGGCTCCTTCCGTTACTCAAGATCAGTGTCCATTCCGGAGTCATGCAAGCAATACCGCACTTCTGGTGCCCTCAAACGTCAACCGTCATATTTGGTGAGTTCGAGCTAACTCCGACCTTGGAAGAATATAGCATTGCCATTGGAATGCCTCTTGGAACCGAGCTTGTCAAGCCACCCATAGGTATAGACCACATGTCCGAGTTGTCGCAATTTTTTAGAGTTAGGGCCGAGGTGGTAAGGAAAGTTGTTAAAGCTAATTGTTACGCCTGCCCATTCTCGTTTTTGGCCGAGTGTTTTTCAAATCAACCAATGGCCCAAAAGGGTAGAATTTTCATTCTAGCATTTGTCGGGCTCATCGTTTTTCCTCATCGTAAGAATGCCATAAACCCTTCGATTGCTTGGGTGGTCAAACACATGTGTGCTGGATTAAACTATGTCAACATGATTTTAGCGGAAACATTTTTGTCCCTCAACCGTTTTAAACAAAACGGAGAAAAAATCATGCGAGCTTCCCCAGAAATTTTACAAATATGGTTTCTTTCTCACATAAGGGGATTTGGGCACCTTATGCAATTGTTCCAAGTAGATGAGTTTAGGCATCCGATACAGAGGTTCCAGGTCTTAGAAAAGCACTCCCCTGACAAAGAATATTCCCGTTGGATAAATTTCCTAAAGGACCCCGAGCCCAAGGCATTTCTATGGCATGCTAAATGGTTCCAGGTCGAGGAAGCCCGCTTCGCTCACAAGTTTGCCAATCTGATCCCGCTACTCGGTCTTTCCGGCGCCACTTCCTATTACCCGTACAGGGTGGCCCGCCAATACCGAGCCCTTCAAAAGGTGCCGCCACCACTCAAGACGGAGATGTTCCAGGCCCGGTTCACCCGCACGGACTACAACTACTTCGATGAGATCCGGGCCATTGCCATCCTGAAAAGGTTGTCGTGCCCAAGAAATTGGATGGGGAGGAGGAAATTCACCACGCCTTCACGTTCTACATGCGCAATCACCGAATTCCAACCGCTTTGCGACCGCTGGTCCCGGAAGTGACTGACAAGCCTACCCAGAAAGCGCAAATTGAGCATCTTGAAAAGAGGGTGGAAATGGACAAGACTCGCATCTCGAGGTTAACCCGAGAGAACAAACGGCTCCGCAAGGCCGCAGATTCCCCATCGCATATAAAATGAGTTGCCCCGAGAAGTTTGAAATGACAATTTCGCTTGGCCTCAATGTTTAGGAGTTTCTGTTATTCTTCTAGTTTCGTTGTTTAGGGAATTATGTTCTATTTATGTTTCGGAAGTTTCATGTACTTCCTTAGTTTCAGGGTTTTCGTAATTTCTCTCTTTCTAATCTCGAGACTTAGGAATCGTTATGTACCTTCTCTGTCACGCCCCGACCTACTCGGTTCGTAATCCTCGCCCTTGGTCGTTTGATGTGCAACGCTCCCAGGATTGCATTGCCGACCCAACCATCAGAGAACAAAACACATGCGGAAGACACGTATATATAACTATCTATATATACACCCGTACAGTTATAAAGATAACCATGAGTAGAACATTACACCAAGAATGATACTGAAAACAAACTTATTACACTGCCTTAAGAAAATATTTACAACTAGCAGTTATATACACATACTTACAACAAACTCAGCCTAAAACACGCCACACTGAAAATTTTACATCAAAAGCCGACACACAGCAGCCATTACATCAAAAAGGGGCTTTGGCTGCGCAAGTGGGTTTGATTAGCTACTACTAGGGTGAGATGGCCTATCAAAAAGGGTCAACGGGAAGTTGGGGGTTAGGGCTGAGCTAGGGCATCCAGTCGGGGTCCGATCCCGAGGAATCATACTCTGAGCTCTCTTATGTCTCGGACTCCTCCTGAGAGCTAGCCTGAGGTTCAGACTCCTCCGAGTTCATATCCCAGACTGGCGCTCTCAACTCCTCAGAATCGTATTCTATCTCTGGATCAAGATACCACCCAAGCTCCTCGTCACTATCTACTTCTGCGACTTCTCCATTCTCAGCTTCATCGACATCCATGGCATCCGGTAGATCCTCGTCGTTCAACCACTCATCTTGGTCTTCAGCTACCACCTGGGGCTCGTTATCTATCTCGGGATCATAGGCCTCACCTATTGGTTCGTCCTGGGGGTCAATCACTTCTCCATCAGCTATGATCGGCGTCATCAAACCATTTTCGTCTAGAGGCGCATCAAAGGATCTAAGAGGTGGACCTATGTGTCCTTGATCATCACCAAGGCACCAGGCGATATATTCTTGCTTCTGCTCAAAGGGCTCTCCGACATCTACGGACACCACGGATCGATATCTAATATAGGCCTCTTTATTTCCCAAAGGAAAAACACTGGTGAACCACTCTAGCTGTGTCGGTATCCCAAAAAGTGGTGGCGGCTGCGGCATTTCTCAAGGACGGGGGTCTGAAATGTTTGGTTTAAACACCAATGAGAACACGTCTCAGCAAGTATAACCCCTAAACCTAGGCTAGGCTAACGTACAATTCTCCTGACCACAAACAACATAACATATACAATGACCTAGGCCCTCGGGCCCAGACCAGCAATTGTATCGACCCTGCAGGTTAGGCAATTTAATGAAATATATAATCACGGCACACACGTGCTCATTTTTAATCATGATAATGCCTCAATTAAAACACCGAGTCACGTGCATTAATTTAATGATTAACTCAATCATATGCACATAAATGCCATTCACGTGCCAATTTCTCAATCTGAATCACACGGCACACTAGCTCGGCGTTCATTTTTAATTTTATGTTCGACCCGAAGGCCCAACCCGAAGGCCACGATCCGAAGACCCGATCCGAAGACCACGACCCGAAGGCCCGACCCGAAGGCCACGATCCGAAAACCAATTCTACACTTCACGGCCCGCATATAGCGTTTTTGGCCCAGTGTCTCTAGCCCGCGTCGAAACGCTCTAGGCACAACACCGATCTCCTCACGGTCAATGCCGTCTTCCGGACGAACCGGGAACGACCCAAAGATCGTATTGTGATCACACGGCACACGGCCCATTTTATCTGAACCCGGCGTGAACGCATCGGGCAATTATAGTGATCACACGCTCATGTCAGGCACGCATTTCTGTACAACATTAATCAAAGCCTCAATCTCAACAAACGAATGCGTGGCCGGGCAATGTCAGGCGATATGTCATGAGCATCAATTATGTACAAGCACTTAACCCAATCTAGATTAACGCATAGTGCTTGATCGGCCAATTAATACCATGTGGCCCAATAATCACGTTTTATAATCCACAATAAATTCAATTAATTCGCACGTGACACATTTGACACGGCAACATCGAGATTGGCCCCAAACAATGTCAATCAACACCAATTCAATCAATTTGGGCAATCTCAACCATGCAATTAGCCATTATCGCGGTCTAATTAGCCCCAGTACGAAATCTAGTCCTAGGAAAATCGACATTTCCTTAATTCGGACTTAATGATCATTCCTAAAAACCCCATTAATTCATATAAGATTTATGGACACATGCAAATCAACATTTCACTTCAGAACTAGTACCGGTAATACCTAACCCTGTCCCGAATGCACCGATTCTACCTAAACCGGTCCAGAAAAATGTACAGATAGTCCTAATCAGGGTTTAGAAATTATACTCACCAATTTCTAGGCCCGAGTCGACGTAGGAACGGCGGCCAGACACTGGTGAACAGTGATTCCGGTGACCGGTCCCGGCGTGAACAGTACCCGTGAACAGCGATTCCGTACGGACGTGAACAGTACCCGTACGGACACTGTACGGACCGCTGGGATGGGGTCGTACGGTGGCGGGGGACGGCCCTGTGGCGACGGTTTGGCCGGCGGAGCTCCGGCGAAGGCCCAGGCGTCCAAAACAGAAAATCTAGAGAGAGAAAGAGCGAGAAAAACGGGTAGAAAGAGAGGGAAAGAGGGGCTGTGCTGGCTCGGGGTCGCTGCTGGGGACTGGTGTGGACGTGGGGAGGCTGGTGCGTCGCCGGCGGTGGCCCGTGGTGGCCGGAATAGCTCCGGCCAAGCTTGGCCGAGAGAGAGCAAGGAGAGAGTGAGATTCGGGAGAGAGGGAGAGGAGAGAGAGAGTGGTCTGAACTGAATGAAGGAGAAGAGAGAGAGTGTGATCTTATCCAGTCAAAGCCCGGTCAAAAATATCAGCCCGGGGCGCCACATGTCGCCGATCCGCGCGTTTTCCCTTTTTATTCTTCGATCCGACGATCCAAAACCGTTCAACCTTAATAATTTAGGGGTATTTCGGTCAATGGCACCAATAATTGAGCTGATATGTGTCTGAAAATATCCCGAATGCACACCCCGAAATTCGGACCTGAACCGGGCTAGGGGCGGAACTGTCCTTTTTCCGGCCCCGGGGCGAAATTCCAATTTTCGCACCCACGCGTTCCATATATGCGTGGCCAACTCATGGTGGCGTCGGAATCTCGAAATTCATTTTCTAAGCCCCCAGAAATCGACTGCGAAGTTCCGGCATTAAAATAATATTATTTTCCAATTTTTGTCGAAATTCCTGTTTTGGTCCAAAATGACTCCTGGTATGCGTGGCCACTCCAAAATGATGTCCGTGTCGAGAAATAACCACTTCCGGGCCCCGAACCCAAATTGGCCTCGCGAGGGGCAAAACCGTCATTTTTCACTTCCGGACCGGAATTCCAGTTTTCCCTCCTACACACTCCAAATGGGTGTGGCCAGCGAAATACGACGTCGAATTTCCAAAATTAATCTCTTAAGCCGTTGAAAATCAATATGCAATTATGGGCCCAATTCTGTATTCAAAATTTGCCCGGCTTCCAATTTTAGGATCTTTCACTAACGGGTGGCTGCTTAGAATATACGCGTATCGACCTAGGATTATCCTAATCACGACTATTCCGTCCTTTGAGAGAATGAGAGTCTATCGCTAGTCCCGAGAATCATGATCATACAGTTCAGGCTTAGGATTGACTAACCACGCATACTTTCGGTCTTGCAAAATCACCTGCGATCCGATTGCACGTCGTTGGCCTTGGTTAAATCTAATCCGTTGCCTTTCCTAAGATCGGTTCATATTAGTTCAAAATATTTTCTCATTACCTCTCGGGATCGAGATCCGACTTGTGATTTGGGTCCTTGATCCACGTACCACTTTCTAATGTCATACCCTATTGGTCAGTATCCCAAGAGTGATCAGCTCTGGGTGAGATTTACTAAAATGAAATGCGAAATAATGTTAACTTCATTGATCCCAGAATTACATCAAAATTCGGGCCGTTACATTCTCTGTTTCAATGCTTAATCTCAATGTTAAGGTTTTTATTTTATTTTATCTTATTTGTTTTCTGTAATGTCTAAAAAACTCCAAAATCTCGATGTTTCGAAAGTTCTCTCTCGAGGGACCTAAAATGCCTAGACCAGTGTCATGAGCCGACCTCCCATAAGAACTATGTGCTCACATAAGTTCATTTTTCAGGTAATCGCGAGCTGCCAAATTGATCCCATCCGGCTCACGAAGAGAGGAATTGAGAGACCAAAAGGCCGGAGAAAGAGGTTTTCCGGTCTGATAGCCTACCAACGTCCCCTTTTCTCCACCGAGGCAAAGCTACGGCTTCAAGGTAATCGCCGATTTGGACACGATCGAGGGCCACGCAAATGAATATCGAGGAGCAGAACGCCCGCTTCGCCGCCCTCGATGACAAGATCAATGGTCTTGCAGCCCAGCTCACTCAATTCGCCAACGATATGAGGGCCGCTTTAGCAGCTGCGAATGCTGATCAAGTCTCACCTCCAGCTGTTCCCGAGCCCGTAGAGGGACCCGCAAGGAGGAATGTTACTGAAGAGGCATTAGGTTCTACACCTGTAGTGATCGAATTAGACCCTATTTTGGAAACCGTCACTACTCGTTTGGAGGAAGAACATAACAGAAGGTTCGCGAAGATAGAAGAAAAACTCCGTGCGCTACGAGGATACGAAGAACACACAATCGAGGATTTATCTCGATATGCACAGATGAGCTTTCCCGAGAAGTTCAAGATTCCCGATTTCACTAAGTATGATGGGACTGGAGACCCAAAGATTCATCCGAAGTACTACTTGAACAGAATGGCGAGGTATGCTCGGAACGTCCCGTTAATGGTTCAAACTTTCCAAGAGAGCCTGACAAGGCCCGCGTTGCAATGGTACGTGTTGTCGGAGCCCGAGAAGTTTGAAAAATGGGAGGATTTAGCTTAGGCGTTCGTCCTGCAATACAAGTATAATACCGAGATAGCCCCCACGCGCGAGGTGCTGACTCAGGCTGAAAAAAGAAGAAGTGAGTCCTTCAGAGCCTTTGCTCAAAGATGGCGTACTCTCGCCGCTCAAGTCCGACCCCCACTTAGTGAAAAGGAGCTACTGGATCTCTTTCTCAAAGCCTTGCCTAACGATTTCTATCTAAAGTTAGTGGGTTCTGGATGCTTGACCTTCTCTCAGTTGGTTGATGTCGGGGAGAGGATAGAGGGGGTCATCCATGATGGTAGACTGAACGAAGGGGCTAATCGGAAGGTCCCGAATAGAAGGGAAAAGGATGTGGAGATTGCATATGTGCAAGCGTTGGTTGCAACGAAACCCCATGCCTCTCAAGGCCCCTCTACGTTTCGAGAGAACGCATATCAGAATCATGAATTCAAAAGGAGAGCACCAAGGCAATTCACTCCCCTGCCTAGGCTACTATCCAAGTTATTGCCCATGCTGTTGGGAAAGGGCATGATAGCTAAAGAAGTGCCCCGGGATAATCCTCCAAGATTCCCTGGGTTTGATTTGTCAAAGTCCTATGAATTCCATAGAGGCGAAAAGGGGCATGATGTAGACAACTGCTTCATTCTCAAGATCAAGGTGTAGAATCTGCTCGACAAAGGCATTTTATCCTTCAGGGAGCCGACCCCCAATGTTCAGCAAAATCCATTGCCTAATCATGCTGACAATGTCAACGTGGTTATTGAGAAGGGTGACGAGACTATGCATACATTTAATGTGGATGTTCACGAACTTTATGAAGTACTAGTGTCAGCTGGACACTTCGAGGATGGGGAGGATATTCCGATGGGAGAAAAGTTGAAACGTATCGCTCGGATGGTGGACATGGGGGTAATATATAGCATGAAGGAAGATAATGCGACGACCATGACGGCTGTTGTTGAGGAGGAATTGAAGGACACGCCTGCTGAGCATATAGAAACTAGCGAGCCAACCGATGAGGGTGTGTCGGAGAGTCTAGTCGTGACCGCCGGTGAAGGAGAGGGCTCGCGTGATGACCCTGGGCTTCAAGTTAGCAGTGTGCATCGTGAATTCATAAAACTCGCTCGCGAGAAGAGGGAGGTGGTTGACACATTGGGTCAGCCTAGTGGCAAATTTGACTATCTCGTGAAGTATTCACCGCCACCCAGTTTCTTCATAGATCCCAAGGACGTCGTTCCCGATGGGTGGGGAGGTATGGACGACCCGCTCGAGCTCAGAGAAGAAATGGTTGACACGATTACCCCTGTGGTAATTGATTTATCTATCGAGGAGGATTTATGGATGCCGGGCAAGGAAGATGTCGACCATTTAGTCGTCGACCTCATGGCCAGGGAGTTCGCTACCTTAGAGGTCGGTGATGGTGCCATGGAGCCAATCGTGATCGAGCTCCCGCCCGAGAACGAGGAGGACTTGATGATAGAGAAAACCCCGAACTACAACCCCAAGGCAGTCCCTTGGAGTTATAAGACGAATGAAATTGACGGCATCACACGTTCGAGCCGTTGCTATGCGCCTGCTGGGGTAGTCAAGAAGAAAGCCGTCTCGGACGAGGAAGCGAAGCAGTTCCTGGCCATTATCAAGACAAGCGAATTTAATGTTGTGAACCAATTGAGAAAGATGCCCGCCCAGATCTCCCTCCTATATCTTTTCAAAACGTCCGAGAAATACAAGAATGCACTACTGAAGGTCCTTAATGAAGTGCATATGCTGGAAGATATTGATGATAGTCAGCTAGAGGAGTTCGTAGGGTCTATTTTATTGAAGGATCAAATCGTATTTGCCGACGAAGACTTCCCCGTTGAAGGTCGCAACTATACCAAGGTGCTACTTATCTCGGTAAAGTGTCGTGATATGATGGTGGCAAGAGTATTAATTGACAATGGATCGGCATTAAACATTTGCCCACTTGCTACCCTTCGTCGCTTGGGGGTAAGTGAAGAAAAAATGTTGGTATCCAAATCTACAGTTCGTGCTTTCGACGGTATGAAAAAGGAAGTAATTGGCGAGGTTGAGCTAGAACTGCTGATTGGCCCAATCCTTTTCTTGGTTAGCTTCCAAGTCCTAGATATTCCTAGTGCCTTCAATTTTCTACTGGGACGACTATGGATACATACCGCCGAAGCTGTGCCCTTAAGCCTGCACCAAAAGGTTAAATTCATCGTGGATGGGAGGTTAGTAACTGTTCATAGGGAGACTGACTTTAAGGTTTTTCAGGACACGACAATCCCATATGTAGAACCCGATGACAAGGCCGAATCGAGTTATCAAATCCTGGAGTTGGTTTCGATGGTCTATGTGCCTGTTGGGACCATCATGCGAGACCTCGACGTGGCTAAGCCTTCGCTCATGTCGAGCAAGGTATTGCTTGAAAACGGACATGTCCCCGGAACCGGCCTGGGATTACATGGACAGGGTATCAAAGAAGCCTTTTGGGTCTCCAAGTGGCATAGGAAGGCAGGCTTGGCTTATCATGGGAGCAATTCTGGTAACCGAGTTAACCATGGAGGACGAGGCTGTGATGGAGGACGAGGTCAACAGGGAGGTCGTGGTGGCCATACTGATTATAGCAGTCAAGCAAGCAACAAAGACCATGGTGATTACAGAGGTTTAGCTAACCAAGGAAGTTGCGGGAGTTGAGGAAGTTTATTTGGGTTAGGTTAGAAGGGCCTACTTCTTCCAGAGTTGAAGGAAATCTTCCCGGGGCCACCCAAGCTGCTGTGGGAAGAGGAGGCCACTCTTAGTCTCGTCGACCTATTCGAGGGGGAGTGCATTTGCACCATCACAGAAAATGAAGAGGCCGAGTCTTCTGTTGCCACCGCCAATCCTTTTGAGTAGGGATGCTGCTTTTCTTTCCCGTTTAGTCTTGTTGGAGTCTGTGTTCATCCCTTACATGGGAAGTTCATTTAGGTCTAGGTGTTATTTCTCCTTGTAATCAAAGTCCTGGACTGTGAGCCGTCGGTCCTGGACCTCCAGTCATGTAAATGGCCATATCTCATTAATGAAGGCATGATCATGTTTTATTAAGGACGTGTAGAAGTACCTAAACCAGACTGATGATGATGCTTTGAGGCCTGGACTTCCACACGCTTCCTAGTTTCCAAAACCATTTGTGAATAGGGACGTCCAAGGATATGAGGATGGATCCCTCATTTTCAAAATGATTTCAAAACACATGCACATCATTAGTTGCGATAACATTTGTTAATTCAATTACTAACCTTCTCCATGGCATTCCAGGCATAACATTTCACATAATCATGATAGGTGCATATGTGAGTCGGATTTGCTGGAAAAAAATCCCTCTGGGTCCGATGATGACAAGGATGACTTGATCAGAGAAGCATCGAGCAAGACTGGATTCGGCATGAGGAATCTAAGCCATTGACCGCAGAGCCTACAGTTACAATAAATCTGGGTGATTCAGAGAATGTCAAGGAAATCAAGATTGGAGCTGGCCTTTTCAAAATCAAGGCCAGAAGGATGATCGACCTTTTAAAGGAGTTTCAAGATGTGTTCGCATGGTCATATGCGGATATGCCGGGGTTAGATAGGGAAATTTTAGAGCACGCTCTACCGATTGATCCAAATGTCCCGCCAAAGAAACAAAGACTCAGAAGAACAAAGCCCAAATTATCCAAGAAAATCGAAGAGGAGGTCATGAAGTTGTTAAAAGTGGGCTTCATAGAGGTGTTGCACTATTCAGATTGGATCGCCAACGTCGTCCCTGTTATGAAGAAGGATGGTCGGGTCAGGGTTTGTATTGACTACCGCGATCTGAATCGAGCAAGCCCAAAGGATGACTTCCCGCTGCCTCACATCGATGTGTTGGTAGACAGCACCGCGGGATTCGAGTTGTTTTCTTTTATGGATGGGTTTTCTGGCTACAATCAAATTCGGATGAAAGAAAAAGACAAAAGTAAGACCTCCTTCATTACCCCATGGGGGACCTTTTGCTACAAGGTAATGCCTTTTGGCTTGAAGAACGCCGGGGCGACGTACCAAAGAGCGATGGTCACCCTGTTCCATGATATGATGCATAAGGAAGTGGAGGTCTACGTAGATGACATGATTGCCAAATCCAGACAGGGAGAGGACCACATCGAGGTATTGCGGAAGCTATTCGACCAACTTTGAAAGTTCAAGCTAAGACTTAACCCAGCCAAATGTGTGTTCAGGGCAAAATCTGGGAAACTACTGGGGTTCATGGTCAGCAGCCGAGGAATCGAAATTGACCCGTCGAAGGTTAAGGCTATTTGTGAGTTGAAACCTCCCTCAACTGTCAAAGAGGTTCGGAGTTTGCTGGGGAGACTAAACTACGTGGCGAGATTTATTTCTCAATTGTCTGAGACGGCTAGACCCCTTTTCAAGCTCCTGAAGAAGAACGCCAAAGTTAAGTGGGACGCCGATTGCCAAGAGGCATTTGAGAAGATCAAACAATAACTTTCTCATCCGCCGGTCCTGGTGCCACCTATCCCTAGAGTGCCATTGATACTCTACTTAACTATTCATGAGGAATCGTTAGGAGCTTTGCTAGCTCAAAAGAGACCAAGTGATAACAAGGAATGTGCGGTATACTATCTCAGTAAGAAGTTTACTTCATCCGAAGTAAATTACTCCGGGGTTGAGAAGACGTGCGTGGCTTTAGTGTGGGTACTACACCGCTTACGTCAATATACGCTTCATCATCAGATTTTACTTGTAACTGAGAATGACCCCATTAAATACTTGTTGGAAAAGCCCGCGCTAGTCGGGAAGCTAGCAAAATGGCAGGTTCTGGTGTCCGAATTCGACATCCACAGCTTGACGCAGAAATCCGTCAAGGGAAGAGCTATAGCTGATATGTTGGCAGAGAACTTTGAAAGGCCAAAAGACCATGATCAGTTAGATCCTATAGAGGAGCACATTTCAGAGATAGTGGACGATAAATGGACAATGTACTTCGACGGTGCTGTAAACCTGATAGGTTCTGGGACTGAGGCAGTCTTCATCTCTCTAACGGGTCAACATCACCCTGTAGCTGCCAAGTTGGTATTTCCCTATACCAACAATATCTCAGAATACGAGGCTTGCATACTTGGGTTGCAATTGGCCATTGACATGAAAGTTACCAAGATGCAAGTCTATGGTGATTCCGCCCTCATCATTCTCCAGACGGGTGGCCAATGGCGAACTCGTGACTCCAAACTGATTCCTTACCACGAATTCCTCGAGAAGCTAACAAAGGAATTTGAGGAGATTTCCTTCAAGTATTTACCACGATCGCAGAATCAGTTCGCCGACGCCCTAGCCACTTTATCGTCGATGCTACAAGTCATGGAAGGGTTAGACATCGAGCCTCTGAAAATCGAAATACTGACGGGTCCGGCATATTGTTTGGCGATCACAAGTGAACTCGGCGGGAAGCCGTGGTATCACGACATCATGAACTATCTTTAAAGCGGCGAATATCCTTATGGAATTGAGCTAACGGATCAAAAATACATAAGAAAGCTAGCATCGAAATTCTTCATCAGCGGCGATACTCTTTACAAAAGATCCTTTGACTCAATTTTGCTGAAATACGTCGATGCCAAAGAAGCTAACCAGTTGATGAGGAAAATTCATGAAGGAGAATGCGGTCCGCACATGAACGGTCATCTTTTAGCCAGAAAAATCATGAGGCTAGGTTACTTCTGGATGGCTATGGAAGCTGACTGCATTCGGCATGTTCGCTATTGCCATCGGTGCCAAATCTACGTAGATAAAATCAACATACCGCCAAATGAACTGCGTCAAATGTCCGAGCCATGGCCCTTCTCAATATGGGGAATCGATATGATTGGACTAATTAATCCTAAGGCCTCCAATGGACATCGCTTCATTTTGGTAGCCATCGATTACTTCACCAAGTGGATCGAGGCGAACTCATATGCCAATGTCACCGCCAAGAGCGTGGCCAGGTTTATTTGCCGTGACATCATCCCTCGCTATGAAGTCCCGGAAGCGATCATCACCGATAATGGCTCAAATCTGAACAACAAGATTATAGATGGCTTACTTGACGAGTTCCATGTTCGTCACTTGAACTCCTCACCTTACCGTCGGCAAATGAATGGAGCTGTGGAGGCAGCCAATAAGAACATAAAGAAGACCCTGTCGAAGACTGCTGACAACTATCGAGACTGGCATGAACGATTGCCTTATCCGTTGATGGCATATCGAACTTCAATCAGCACCTCGACGGGGGCAACCCCCTTCTCGCTCGTCTATGGTATGGAAGCGGTCTTACTCGTGGAAGTCGAGATTCCTTCATTAAGGATCCTCTCGCAAGTTGGGCTTTCCGAAGAGGAGTGGATTCAACAGAGATGGGATTAGTTGAACATGATCGATGAGAGGAGACTAAAGGCTTTATTCCACGGTTAATGCTACCAGAAGCGAGTCGCAAAGTCGTTCAATCGCAAAGTCCGGCCTCGACATTTTGAAGCCGGAGATCTCGTGCTAAGAAAAGTGTTATCTCTCACACCAGAATCAGGTGGAAAAATTTGCCCCAAATTATGATGGCCCGTATGTTGTTAGAAAGGCTCTACCTGGGGGTGTTTCAATTCTCGTAGAAATGGATAGCCGGGAGTAATCAAAGCATGTAAACGCCGATTCGGTGAAAAAGTACTTTCCTTGAATGAAATCCAAGGCTCAAGAGCCATTTTTGAAGCAATTCGAATCATTGTAGGATATTTACATCATACATATCATGCATACATGTATACATGTTTAAATTGCAGGTCCTAAACAAACAGCTAGTTGATTTACAAAAGACTGAACTGTCTTGGCAAGCATCCAACAAACCAAATGCAAAGGAGGAAAGTTACCAAGTCACTAAGCCGCAGGTAAGCACCCTCTTTCTTAATGCCAAAAGAAGGTCGAATGGAAATTTGCCCTTAAAAAAAACAAACAAAAAATGTTATTTTACAAAAAGTTTCGAATATCATCCTCGTCCGAAGTCGTCTTGAGGCTTGGTAGAATGTTCGTCTTGGATCCAAACTCCCCACGGAGGGCAATCAACTCGGGTGATCCTGGAAAAGCAAAAGGGAAAATGTTAATCATGCCAAGCGAGAAGCACTTAGAGTAAATAAAGACGAACCTTTTCCAGACACGTCCTATAAACACTCTGTGAGTTAAATACGAAAAATCATGTTTTGAGGATGAGAGATTCATTCGCAAATAGTACGTGAATCAAAATGCAAGGAGGCATTTCTTTCGTCGATCCTACATACTACAGGTAACCATAGCTAAGCCCCTTCGAGCCTGCACGTGTGAAGAATTTTCACAAAATACCCCTGTCAAAAACCATCCTACAATGGGGGAAATTCGGAAGTTTTGATTGACATTCTTTGAGGAAAGGACGAGAAAGGCTTCTTTGCCCTTACTTGTATTAATCTTTTTGTGATAACTTCAGGTAAGTCCTTATGGAAGCTTGAAACATCCCAAAATAAAGAGGAGCATTTTTTTCTCTACCCAAACACGTATACCCTTTGTTCAGCCAAGTTGAGCCTGAATATTCATTTCTAAAGCCCAAGTGGCGATTATCTCCCTATACTGGGACAAAGCATGTGATTTATCAAGACAATAGATACTCGCTAGACAATGTGAAAAACGTCTCGAAAGTCCTAAAAGCTAACAAAAGGTGGTCAAATGAAAACTAGGGGGCATGAAAAAGCAGTGTACCTAGTAAAAGCAAAGATAATGCCTCTTAAAAAAAGGGGGGGGGGAAAGTAGCATCAAGAGAAGAATTCACTTGCGAGGAAAAAGTGTCAAAAGCAAAATGCCTGTATGAAAAGAAAATTATTGCAAATACAAAAGTCATCAAAGCAAAGAGCAAGGCACTTGTACTGAAATAGTTAGGCAATGGACTTTCGAGGCAAACTGGATTTCAAAAAGTCAAGTGTCCCCAAACAAAATCGAGTGATATGGTAATAATGCCATGGTGATCACCAACGGTCGAATCCCTTTTGAAAATTTCTGAGCCTTTCAAGCCTTTACCCAAACCAACATTACAACATTTTCCCGAAGTCTCTTCTGATTGGGATGATTCAAGTGAAAATAGGGACTTTACAAAGAAGCTGTCGCTGGAAGAAGTGGAGGCAAGGTTATTTTATTTCATCTTAAGAATTCTTGACTTATAAGCCTAATGGAGATGCCAATTGACAATTATTCCACTCCTTAACCGATAAAGCTTATCCATTGTTGAAACCGTGACCAAACCTGCATTACAGTCCTAAAAAGACCTCTCCGATTGGTCAATGTATACTTATTGCGAATGATTCTCAAAGCCTTCGACGTTGATAGTGCGAGGTAAATTGGAAATCAAAATAGTTCCCACCTCAATAGATGGGACCAAACAACCTTCTTGAGAGAATGAGAGAAGCATTTTTCGACTAAGGAGCTCCCGTTTGGTGTACTCAATGAGCCCTTTTTACGAGTCGGGATCATTTTAACAAAATTTGTTTCTCGAGGGAATTTGAGAATCAACGACGTTCTCTGAGCCCAACGGCAATTTTACGATTTTAAAATGATGCCAAATGTTTTTTTAAGCAATCGAGACTAATTTGATTTGCTCATGCAATCAACGCTTGGTCAGTAAAGCTATTCCTTTGATAATGTCCTTCATGGCATCTGAAGGATATCAATCTCTCCTGGTATGCTTTTCCTGCCAAGTGCGCCTGCTGTAACATATTCTGTTAGATGTGCAGCGGCCATTTTAGGAATCCATTTTGCTTGATATATTTACAGCATCAGAATTGCACGATGAGCTTTTGCAGCCCGGAATACCCCTTGGGCCTGGCGAGCTTTTGCAGCCCAGAGTCCTTCTCTTCCCTTGTCTGGTGAGCTTTTGCAGCCCGAAGTATTCCATCGACCTGGCAAGCTTTCACAGCCCAGAGTCTTTCTTTTTCTTGCCCGGTGAGCTTTCGTAGCCCGGAACACCTCATTGGCCTGGCGAGCTTTTGCAGCCCAGAGCTCTTCTCTTCCCTTGTCCGGTGAGCTTTCGCAGCCCGGAGTACCCCATCAACCTGGCGAGCTTCGCAGCCCAAAGTCTTTCTTTTTCTTGCCCGGTGAGCTTTCGTAGCCCGAAACACCTCATTGGCCTAGCGAGCTTTTGCAGCCCAGAGCTCTTTTCTTCCCTTGTCCGGTGAGCTTTCGCAGCCCGAAGTATTCTATCGACCTAACGACCTTTCGCAGCTTGGAGTCTTTCTTTTTCTTGCCCAGTGAGCTTTCGTAGCCCAAAACACCTCATTGCCCTGGCGAGCTTTTGCAGCCCAGAGCTCTTCTCTTCCCTTGTTCGATGAGCTTTCGCAGCTCGGAGTACCCCATCGACCTGGCGGGCTTTCGCAGCCCAGAGTTTTTCTTTTCCTTGCTCGGTGAGCTTGCGCAGCCCAGAGTATTCCATCGACCTGGCGAGCTTTCGCAGCCCAGAGTCTTTCTTTTCTTGCCCAATGAGCTTTCGTAGCCCGGAACAACCCATTGGCCTGGCGAGCTTTTGCAGCCCAGAGCTCTTCTCTTCCCTTGTTCGGTGAGCTTTCGCAACCTAGAGTACCCCAGCGACCTGGTGAGCTTTTGTAACTCAGAGTCTTCCTTTTTCTTGACCTGGCGAGCTTTCACAGCCCAAAGTCTTTCTTTTTCTTGCCCGGTGATCTTACGCAGCCCGGAATACCCCATCGACCTAGTGAGCTTTCATAGCCCAGAGTTTCATTCTTTACATAGCAAGACTTTATGTAGCCAAAAATCCGTTCCTACACGGTATGGCCTCCTTTTCATTCAGTCACATGCCCGTTAATCATCTCTCATGCATTCTCTCATACCCTCTGTGTCACGCCCCGACCTCCACGGCACGCGACACCCCGCTCAGTGGTCGGAATAGTACGACGCCCAGGACATGTCATCGTCGACCCATATCCCATCATATAACGTAAGGCACATGCGGAAGCAAAAATTTAAAACACCCTGACTGAATAAATATGAGAACCAGGGAAAGGAACACGAGGAGAACTGAGGCAACGTACACATCCATAACCAAAAACTGTCAGAAACATTCTTACATCATTTCAAGGAAAGCAACATTTGAAATGAGATGCAATCGAGAGAGACAACAGCCAAAAAGTAGAGGGTTCTAAATCCAAAAAGTGTCTACCCTCACAAAAAGAAAACCAAGCCTAGCCTAGGGCGCCCAATCCGGATCTGAACTATCGGACTCGGACGAACTGTCGGGTATCTCTGAATCCTCGCTAGGAATCTCCTCCTCGGACTCTTCGGTATCCATCGGCTCGGCTTCGTCAACCTCCATTGGCTCCACCACTGGGTCCTCCACTACTGGCTCGTGATCTACACCCCCTAACTCCTCGTCCTCGGCAGGCTCGTACCAAGCGAAAGGACCTATAGTCTCCTCCTCTTCCATCTCGGAATCCACAATCTCACCATTCGGACACTGTGGGTCCAGTTGGCCCTCCATAGTGAACGGAATATCCATCGTACGAAGGGGCCCAAACTCGTCTCCAAAACGGTCCCGGAAACACCAAGCTACATACTCATGAACTTCAGGATGTGTCGTACCCACGTCTACACTAATCGCAGAGTAATGTCTCAAGTACACCTCCCCATTCCCCACCAGGTGTGTAGTCATAATGTGCTCATAATCTAGGGGAATTCCAAAACGTACCGGGATAGGTGGCTCCGTCATGGACGCGGGTCTAAAAGGTTGGGGTTATAAAAATCGTGAGACACATCTCAGTTAGTGTAAACTCCTAAACCTAAATTAGGCTAACATGCATCTCCTGACGGGTAAAATAAACCATACACATATAAGGATGACTTAGGCCCGTAGGCCCAAATCGGCATTTCAATGACCCTGCAGGTTAGACAATCCCATAATATCACGTTTCACAAGCGGCACTCTCAATCATGCGTACGTCACACGTATGCTCAAAGCCTTTAGTTGTCGGTTTAAAATGTGAATCACCGAATCGCACGATTTCACACGCTAACTCATGCATTCATATGCATGCAATTTCCACCCTCTAGCCATGCTCACGATTTACATCATACGGCACTCCAGCATAAGATTCCGTCCGTGTTCCGATTATAAAACGGAATCCGCTTAGACACGTCCCATACCATGCCCTACAGATTTCATTGCATAACCAGACATTATGCATCGCACATGATTGTTTATTCTGATAATTCGACCCGAAGGCCCGATCCGAAGACCCGATCCGAAGACCACGACCCGAAGGCCCGACCCGAAGGCCCGACCCGAAGGCCCAATCCGAAGACCCGATCCGAAGACCAATCACAACACTTCGTGGCCAGCATAAAGACGCCGCAGGCCCAGTGTCTCTAGCCCGCGTAAACGCGTCAAGCACAACACCGATCTCCTTACGAACCAGAGCCTGCTTTAGGATGGTCGTCTTCCGGACGCACCGGGCATCGTCCTGCTCCAAAATGCATGAGGACGGCACGACCCGAAGGCCTTAAGTGATCACACGACACACTGCCAATTTTTATCTGAGCCCAGCGTAGAACGCCTCGGGCAATTAGGTGATCACATGTCCATGGCAAGCACGCATTTCCGCACAATTTCGATACAAGCCTCACAATCGGCATACTCAATGCGTGGCCATGCAATTCCGCACACGGATGTAGATGCAATGTACCACAGCATAATGTCCCACACAATTCAATGCCACAATTTCATATTCACGTTCCACGCGATATGCTCAATTAGTCCAATTAACACCACGGGGCATCGCATGCGAATTTGGCATTTATGACATACTCGGGCATTATGATCTACATTGACAATTTACCAATCACATTCCACAACGGTCGGTCACATGAGCAAGCGACATGTTAGACTCAATTCATCATAATTGATGGACCGACGCACAATTCAATCATTCCGGCCATCCCGGCACTCCAATCAAGCCAATCCACTAACTACCGTTATTTTGGTCGCCAAATCCCGACATAAACAGCAACTACTCTTCGTTATTTCAATCTCTAATTCTCGTCCAAATTCTGTTTTGTCATCCATTACTAGTTTCCCGACACCTACCAATAGCATGCAAATTCGTACAAGTCCTAGTTGGCGCTAAACGACTATCCGACACACCCTAAGCCCGTTTAAAACGCATAATAGTCCTAATAAGGGTTTTGAGGTTTTCACCCACCAACTCCGAGCTTGGGCGACGGGGAAAGGCGGCCGATCACCGGTGAACGGTGGAACCGGCGGCACAAGTCCCAAGGGCGACGGCGAGCGACGGTCCGGCGGTTCACAGCAACCACGAGCGGTGGTGCACGACAGGCGGGGCCGCTGTTCACGGCGAGGGAAGGCTGGACGAACGGCTGAGCAGCCCCCGGGCGGCTGCTGTCCACAGCGGTGCACGGCGGTGGCGGCGAACAGCGAGCAGTCCTGTGACAGCGCGACGGTGCTGGCTCGGTCTCGGCGACGGCGGTCTGCTTCGGCGAAGGGAACGGAATAGGGAGAGACGGACGGAAGAATTTAGAGAGGGACGGCGAGGGAGGAGACGGTGGACAGCCGTGGCGGCGGCGGCGAACGGCGGCATACAGCGGCGAACGACTCCGGCGGTGGTTCACCTCTGCATGCAACCGCGGCGGGGAGAAAAGGGAGAGAGAGACGTCGGCGAGGGCTGTCCGGCGTCCAACCGAGCATGCAACTGGACGGCGGCGAGGGGGACAGCGGCGGCAGCCACGGCGGACGGCGACCGGCGGTGCCCCTCGACGAGCGGCGGATGAAAAGCCGACTCCCCTTGGCTGACCGGCGCCCAACCCACTTGCATGCAACCGGAGAAGAGGGGAAATGGTGAGGGGGCGACGGCGGCTTCACGGCGGACAGGCGATTCCGGCGAGTGACGAGCGGCGGCGTGAGACCAGAAGGGAGAAGGCGCGCGGTGGAAAGGCGAGAGAGAGGGCGGTGGACGGTGGTGGCGCCGGCTGGTGGCGGCTCCGGTGGCTGTGGGCGGTGGCGTGAGGCCGAGCGGGAGAGAGAGGTCACCGGAGAAGGGAGAGGGTGGCCGGCTGAGTGTGAGGGAGAGTGGGCGTGAGAGAGGGAGGGAGAGAGGTAAGAGAGAAAAAGAAATGAAGTGAAAGGTGATGATGATGTGCTTAGGGAAGATCAGGAGGTGGAGTGATGGTTTGGCTCAAATGATGACATGCATGGGGAAGACTTAGAGTGACAAGTGTCACACCCCACAAAAGCCAAAATTCGAAATTTCAAAGGTCACGAGGGGTAAAACTGACATTAATTCCGGTACCGGGTCGGTTCGCCAAAATTCGACCCTACAAGACCTATACTTAAGTGGCAAGCATAATTTGACGTCGTCCAAGCGAAAATCATCCCGTAACCCACAAAAATTGGCCTCGAAGTCCGGACTAAATTCCACGATCGAATTCATCAATTTCTCATTTTTCCAATTCTCTCACTAACGGGTGGCCGTTTAGGACTTATGCGTATCGACCTCAGTCGCCCGATCCGCGACGAGCTCGATTGTCGAGAGAACGAGAGGAATTATTGCTAGTTCCGAGGACGCGATCATCAGGCTCGAGTTCCGAAGACCGATCCATACTGGCCCAAAATATTTCCTCGTCATTCTTCTAAATCAGGCTTAATTCGCGATCGGCCCTTGGTCCACGTACCTATTCCTAGTTGGCCTTTTCCCTTTGGTCAGTATTCCGAGAGTGATCGGCTCCGGGCGAGATTCACGAAAATGAAATATCGAATAATACTTGTTTTATTCATTCCAGAGATTGAGTCGAATTTCGAGATGTTACACTCTGTGAACAAAATTTAAGTGTCTCTTATCTTTGAAAGGAATCTCTTCGAGCTCCCCTTCAAAGAGGGGTAACTGTTGACACGTAAATTTTGACTAATCATTTAGGGTTTTATTGCGTCAAAATCTAGGGTTTAGTTTTTAAACCACTAAACAAAAATATTTTCATTAAAATCCATGGCATATAGACATTAGGCGCATTTGCATTACTAGGGCCTATTAGGGCATGATCATGTAAAAAAAAATTCGCAAATTCAAAAAAAAAAAAGAAAACCCACTCTTCCTTTTAATTTGTGCGTGGGTCGACCCATCCTTCCCGTCGGCCCGGCCCACGCGCGCCCCTTTCTTCTCTCTCCAGTCAACACTTTTGGGCGTACGGGGGGAGGCGAACAGACACAAAGGCAGAACAGGTCGGAACAGTGACAGACGCCACAGAGGCCGACCGGAGCAGAGATAGGGAGCGCCGACGGGTGCAGCGCGATCCACGGGTCTGCGGATCGGCCGACCACGGCAGGTTGGCCGTGGCAGGGGCCATGCGCACCTGCTGGCCGGCTCCGCGCGACCGCCGTGGCCCTTAAAGCCGAGAGAGACCGAGCGTGAAAGGGGGCGAATAGACAGAGAGAGAGTTTTCGAAGAGAAAGGGAGGTCGAGCGAGAGAGAGGCGACAGAGGGGGAAACCATAGAGAGAGAGTTCGGGAGTGAGGGGAGAGGTCGAGTGGGACGCTCCTTCGTCGGCGACCGTCGCGCTCGAGTCGCGACCGACGGTCCCTTCCCACGGTAGGTCCCCGGCCCTAAGCACTTGCCGAGTCTTGCTCCGATTTGGTCTGATTCGGGGTCGGTCTCCCCGGGATCCCGGCTCGTAGGTGTGCGAGGCGCGCGGTAGCCCGATCTACCACGTTCACCCTCTATTAGCCACCACCGAGTCGGGTAGGGATTGTAGCCACTGCTCCTATTGTCGTTTGTACTCTATTTTTGGGAGGTGTCGCTGGCCGGAGCTCGAGGCCGTCCGGCTTGTGCGAGTTCCGGCCCGGGACACCTCGAACTGAGTCCTGCTTGCTCGTGCATTATCATGTGTGAATCCTGGACACGTTTGAGTCTTGATCGAGTCGGATTTTTTTTGGTTTCTCCCATGCACGTCACCTATTTGTGATATTGCCACTGTCTTCCTTCCCTTCTGTGTCTGACTAGCAATGGCGAGACGATCGGCGACCGGACACGAGCTCGGCCGCGGAGGGGCAAAGCCCGGCCATGTAGGCCGGCGAGCGAGACGAACGGCGGCCGAGCAAGGGCTCAGCCGTCGAGCTAGATTCCCGGCCACGAAGACCGAGGCTCAGCAAGCAGCGGCCGAGCAGGGGCTCGGCCGCCGGATCGGAAGCCTTGACCGCGGAGGTCAGGGCGTGTTGTCCGTCGGCCGAGCAAGGGCTCGACCGTCGGATCAGATTCTCGGCCACGAAGGCCGGGACCCAGCGAGCAGCGGCCGAGCAGGGGCTCGGCCGCCGGACCAAAAATCCCAACCACAGAGGCTGGGGTTCGGAACGCCAGCGTCCCAGCCGGCCGGCGGTGACCGCGGGTGCGGTGGCGGCCGGCGATCGGGCCGCAGGGCCCGGCGGCTAGGGCGGTCGCGAGTCAGGTCAGGCACTCGGGCATACCGGGTAGGGTTTTCGCGAGTCGGGTCGGCGGCCGCGAACCGGGTCGTTCAAACGGGTCGAAACCGGGTAGGGTTTCTCTCTTGGGTTGGTGTTTTGAAATGGGCTAGAGTAAGTATTGGGCTGATATTTTGGGCTTTTGAGATTTTAATTTGTTGTTGAGCTTTGGAACTTTTATTCACTTAAAATTCGAGCTGGGCCCATTCAAAAAAAAAAAAGAGTTTACCTTATCGGGCTCAATATATGAGCCCGGTTCGGTTATGAACCCGGGCCGGCGAGCCCTGCTCAATCCCGACCCGGGTCGGGTGTGGAGACTCGACCCGGGGTCTGCTTTATTTTTATAAAATATGATATTATTATTTCAACGTAAAAAAAAATTAAAAAAAAATTTCGAAAAAAAATTCAAAAATTCTTCAAAAAGATCAAAAACTAAAAATAAAAATATTTCTTCGAAAAAAAAATTCAATTTTTTTAAAAAAAATTTGAAAATCAAAAATTGGAAGTTGGGTTTCTAATTTATGCTCAATTGCACCTTGTTTGATTTACATGCTTCGAATTGCATGTCTAATTTAACTTTGCATGTAGTCGACTATGCATGCTAGGTGTAGAAATTAATTGTCGCTTTCGCGGGCTTAGTTAGGAATGGAATGTTAGGTAGTGTTTGAACAAGGTTAGGTACTGAAAGGGCACTAATTGGTCAATTAGTGTAATCAAGCCCCCGTACTCATTGAGTCTCTGGTTCGTAGAAGTAAAGCATTCTCCCGTACTTTACTTAGGTGTCTAATCAACCTACCAAAAAATTGATTAGTCGCGACTCCTAATTGAAAATGATTTGCATGTTAACAAATTGAACTTAAGTCGCGAATTGGTATGGGCTTGGGAGAGCTCGAGCTAAGTTTAAATTAGTAATCCATTAGCCAAACCCATTAGTCGGCGGGGCCGGTTCGGGGAGGTCGCAATAGAGCACGATCTTCAGGGCTTCACGATCAGTGCTTCACTTATCAACAGAGGAGAAGGACCTCCTTGAACGATTGATTTGTCGGCGCCATTCCATTCGTCAGCGTCGGACACTCGAACAGGGGACCTCAACTCCTTGCTCTCTCTCTAGATTTCCTTTATTTTAGGCTTGTTTCTCTCTCTCTTTTCTCTCTCTGGCATAACGTCGAACACCTCTCTATATTTTTGACTTAGTTTTTCTTCTCTTTGTTGATCAAGTTTTCCCACCTAAAATCCGTTTCCACTGCCTTCCGATCGGTTGGATTGACTTTCTAACGCCAGTTGGAGATTCTCCAGTTGGCCAACTCAATTAAAACATATTAATTTGATCGGAGAAGGTCAGCAAAGTCGCGGGTTTGAGAAGATATTTCTGGGTTCATTATGTTTTGGGACGAACCAGGTGAAGAAGACGGGTTCCCAGGTTGGGTTGGGTTGACCCGGCCAACTCGGTAAGCCCGGTTTTGGCTAAAAATTCAAATTGAGCCCAATTTTAACTGAATTTTCAAAATTAAACCCGAAAATTTAATTCCTCATCACATTTTGAACCCAAAAATGTGATTTTCCCCAATTTTTGTCATAATCATGTCCAAGATTTTCAGCTTTTTATATTCGAGTTATTGGGGTTTTGTTCAATTCAATGCCTTAATGACCTGATTAGGCAAAATTGGTACATAATTGAATTACCCACATCTGATTAACCCTAGAAATGATGGTCTCATGGTTCGACAATTTCGAATTGGACACGATTCCCAATTTGGGCTCAAAATTCCTAATTTTCAATTGAATTTTGGGTTTTCTGATTTCTTTGTTGAATTGTTCAATTGGATTGACCATTATGTAATTTAAGATCCCAAATTCATTTGTTGTGAAGACACTATGACTTAAAAATTACTAGAAAAGATCTAATTTTATTTTTGGTTCAATTCGGGTTTGATTTTGCCCAATTTTGGAAAAGACACATTCCCGATTGAGATTTTTCAAAATTGATGATGTACTAATGCAATTGGATTTAAAAGAAGACTAATGACTATTTTTATGGAATTTTCTGATTCCATTTGTTATTTTTCTTGATATTCTCACTCATTTTGACCAAAAGAAATTAAAGAAAAATTCAGGAAAATGCTAAAAAAAATCATTTTTGGTTTAGAAATAGGTTTCTAGACTTGGCCAAGATTCCTAATCCCAATTTTGAGATTTTTGAAAATATGAAAAAAAAAAAGTGCTAAAAATCAGGTATCAACAGCCGTTCAATCAATCAGCACCGGTCCCTCGATTAGGGGCCCTCAACTCCCTTTTCTCTCTTTGATTCCCTCTCTTTCTCTCTCTCTCTTAGTGATTTCGTCGAACACCCTCTATGCATTTGATAATGTTTTTTTTTCCTTTTTCTAGCTTGATTTCCCGCCCAAAGTTTGTTATCACCGATTTTTGAGTCGGTTAGATCGAATCTCCAATGCCAGCCGGAGATTCTCCAACTGGAATCGGAGTTTAACACGTGCTAATTTGATTGGATTCAATCAGTAAAGTTACAGGCCGGAGAAGATATTTTCTGCATTTATCACGTTCTAGGTAAGTCGGGTGAAGAAGGAGGCTGGGTCGGGTCGGATCAGGTCGATCCGACCGATTAGGCAGACCCGAGTTGGTCTAAATTTACAAATTCAAATTGATTTTGACCCTATTTTTTTATTTTAACCCCAAAATTGGATTCATCATCACATTTTACACCTAAATATGAGATTTGCCATAATTTTTGTCACAATTAAACCTAAAATTCTCAAATTGTAAAATCGAATCATTAGGGTTTTTGTTCAATTTAACATCTAGATGACCTGATTGGGAAAAATTGATGCCAAAATTGGATTACGCATGATTGATTAACCCTAGAAATGATGGTCTCAAGGTTCGACAATTTCAAATTGAGCACGATCCCTAATTTGGGCTTAAAATCCCTAATTTTCAATTGGATTTTGGGGCTTTTCTATTTCTTTGGTAAATTTTGCAATTGGACCGACCATTATGTAATTCAAGGTTCCAAGATCATTTGTTGTGAAGACACTATAGCCTATAAATGACAATAAATGACTCAATTGAATTTTTTATTCAATTTGGGCTTATTTTTAACCAATTTTGAGAAAAAGAATATTCCCAATTGAAAATTTCCTAAATTGATGCTATATTGATGAAATTGGATTTAAAAGGAGACTAATGGCTATTTTTATGGAATTTTTGGATTCCATTTGCTATTTTTCTTGATTTTCTCTATTATTTTGACTGAAAGAAAAATTTCAGGAAAATTCTAAAAAATTTGTTTTTGGTTTAGAAATAGGTCCCTAAGCTTGGCCAAGGTTCCTAATCCTAATTTTGTGATTTTTGGAAAAATTTGAAAAATGAGTTAAAAATCATGTGTTAATACCTGGGAACAAAAAAATAGAGAGATAGAATGGTTATCATTCGTAGCTTTAACAGCTTCAATACCTTTAAGATCATAATTGGTAATTAAGATTGCATTATCACTTAGATAAACGACATTCCAAGTTAGTGGAACTAAAACGACGCCAATAGAAACATTAACATAATCAAGTTCTCGAGTTAGAATCTCTAATTGTGTAGAAAATGAGACAAATCTCTTGCGTCTCATTTGATTTCTAGCCGACCCCAAATGGTTAGTGGTGACTCCTAGCAATCATTAGGCTTAAAAAGAACTAAAAGAAATTTAATGTTATGCGAGGTATGGGCTTTAGAGAGCGTAGGCCTAACCAAGGGGCCATTTGGCCCACCTCTTAGGTAATACCTCTAAATTCGTTTCCTTCGACTCAAAGAGATCTCCCGAAGGGGAGGGTCGCAACAATCTTAGCTGAATTTTGCATTTCGATTGACATTTACATACGCATTTCCACACACAGATGAAATCACATCACTATGAATGAGAAAAAAAACCTCATTAACAATGAAGTCAAGTAAGTGTTTTGGCCACATTTTAATATCTTTCAAAACAAAAATATCGTGCATGCTTAGAAAATTACTTAATCAATGTTTAAGGACTTAACCTAAAGTAGATTTCCGTTACCAAAAGGGAGTCGTCGAATATTGATCCATTCCATGCATAATCAATCCCCAAGATGTAAGATCTCACGTTTCCATTTGACTACTTCTGTCAAACGGGCATAATCAATCTCCAAGATCTAGGCCCTCTAGTTGTCCAATCAACCAAGGTTCAATTAAATTGATTAGTGGAGACTCTAGTCTGGTATTTAAGTTAATGATCATATTTTGATCCGATAGATTACTTGAATGCAGGATTTGGGAAGATCTTACAAATTGAGGAACGACTCGATGGCAATTCCCTAGTTTGCGAGATTCAAGGTGCTGCATACTTGATGTATAATTTAGGACTTGACCAAAAACAGGTTGCAATACTTAAATGGTGTAGTGGGATACTAACTAGTTCCACGTGTAACAGAATTCTAGACCTAAGATCCCTAGGTTTCACTCAACCAGTTCCACGAGTACTTGCCCAACACTACTTGAGTTGTCTGGGTGTCAAATTGACCTAAGTTTGTCCAAAATTGATTATTGACAACTCTAGTCTAGTTTTTAGGTTTTTGATATGGCGATAACCTAAAATTAGGAGTTGGGAAGACTTTAGGAATCGTGACACCATTTAAATGGCGACCCTCAATTTGGAAATTAGAGGTGTTGCACATGTTATGGCGGTCGGGAGGCGAGATGTGGGAACTTGGAAGTTTCGTCAGATATTAGATCTCCTTCGAGATCTGACAAAGAGGAAAGTGAGATCCACCAGAATGGTGGTTGTTGGGACATCACAATTGATGGCCCTCTCTCCTTTATCTTTCTATTCTTCTTTCAAATATTATTCGTTACGTCAATTATGTTTTAATTTCCTTTTTGTATTCATGCAAAATAAAAAGTATCTAAAAAGTATTACACTTAATTAGAGATCTTCTATGGATTTTCGGTGATTGGTTAAGTGTAAACCTCACCACATAAAAGGAGTCGAAACTCTCATAAAAGTCTTTACGACTTGTCTGTTTGATATATAGAGACAACGGGTTATATGGATACGTTCTTTATTTTAACGTGCCAGTGCCCTCAATTCTCTCTATCCTTATATTCCTAAGAGAGAGATAATGTCCTCTAATTGACTTATATATTCTGGGGATTTTGAGATCTGGACGAGACTCTGAATGAAGCCTTGACAACTACATTTCATATCTTCAGTGTAAAAATATTTTACACTGTTGATGCTTATTTAGCAATAATTCTAATCTTATTTGGATTTGATAATTTTATATACGGACTAACCAACCGCCTGCAACGTGGATGAGGCCCGCCCAGCTCTAAGTCAAACGCGGTTTGCTTTTTCATAAGCTTATAATTCTGCCCCTGTTTTATCAGACAAGACGTTGGCGAGAATAACTTTAATTTTTCTTTTTCAAAGGTAAGCAAAGTCATTGCTAAAGAAACTCTGGCTGACCGGCAGCACTTTAAAGGGAGAAAAGGATAACGAAAAGCAACCTGCCTCTATTTACCACCAAGATGATTGGACTAGTCATTAAAGATTCACCTACCTTTCTTGCCAATTTGATTCATGTTGAGACTGAATTTGTGAACGGCTAAATGTTGTAGCGTATCTCGTGATGATCACGTGCATTGTAGAGTAGTTATGATTCAATTCGAATATTTTATCAGCATATGTAGACCATTGATTAGAGAAAGTCGATAGCACTGGTCACCTTTTTTTGTCTTGTCTAAAATTAAAAGAAAAACCACCTTAATTTTATATCCTTTGTGTTGAAAATGATCATCTGGCATTTTTATTTTTTCCATTTTGCTGTTTGACAATTTGACTTTCGTAGGTAGATTTCACATTACAGTTAACATCAGATAACAATTTTTTTTGTTATTTACCAGATTACCATTTCTCATAAAATGACCTGCCATTCTTGTGCCCCATAAAGAAATCGAAATCACAAAAGCCTAACCATAATATATCCCTCTCTCTCCGCCCAAGCATGCACCTAGTGATGAGCAATTAGGGTTTGATAATAGGGTTATTACCACGAAAAATCTCGAGCTGGTATCTCTATGATAAATTCGTTCCAAATTAATTTTTTAACCATAAAAAATTCTAAACTAGTACACCTGTGATAAATTTACTCTTCTTTAGTTTTCGTTAAATTTTACTGTCAAATTACCTAATTAAATGACACATGACAGTTGACGAATGAATTAATTTGGGATTTTACCCTCTGTTTATCTCAAATGTATTAGTTTATGATTTTTATATTAATTTAATTTAATGGATACTAAATTTATCACAAATGTATCAGTTTGGGTTTTTGATTGTTAAAAAATTAATTTTGGGTAAATTTATCACAATGTATCAGCCTGGGATTTCATGGCATTTATCTTTGATAATAAATACAAATCCGATTTGTTTAGACATTAAAAAATGATATTAACCATATCGTTTGATAAATAACATTCAATATACTTCTTAAATGTTTCCAACATGAATTATTTTTCTTCTGCTTCTTGACACGGGAAATTCATTCGACGGAAGTATCATTAATTATATGGAGACTATCCAATTGATAACGTTAGTAGAGTTCAGTGCGGTCCATAATTTGAGAACAGAAATGAAGCTTTCTGACGAGAAGACGACTCTACTGAGTACTGATGTACATCTTCCGGTGAAAGATAGCTGACCGAGTAGATCAAATTGGTCGAATATGGTGAAGATCCCCAAATTCTCCCACCGATAACATTAGAAATATAATAGGCTAAGCCAATTTTACAAACTTAAACCCAGGACAAACCACATGCAATTGCAATGAGACAATGCGAAAAACATACAGAAGCCAATCACGGAACAACCCAGTGAACTGATCCATCACTCCGAACCTTCAAAGCCCATCTTCCGTTGTGGCAAGCGAAGGAGAGAGCGAGTTTCGCGACTCGTCATAGTCCTCTCCCAACGGTGACTGCTCGACCCTAATATCCTCGATCATCTTCACCACTTCCGCCATCGAAGGCCTCTTGTCCGGCTGAGCCGCCGCGCAGGCCAAGCCCACATGAAGCATGGACACGAGTTCCTCTTCGATGTTCTTGTAGCGAAGAAGCTCCTGATCGAACACCTCAGCCGTCCACTCCTCCTTCACCACAGATCTCACCCATTTGGGGAGATCGACTGCCTGTTCCTCTTCATCGGCTCGAGGCCGTGTTGGGGAGGGATACTGCGATGGAGCTCTGCCAGTGAGGACTTCTAGTAACAGGACGCCAAAGCCATAGACATCGGCTTTTTGAGAGAGCCGCTTGGTTTCTGCCTGCTCCGGAGCTCGGTATCCCCCCAATCTCGCAATGGCATGAACCGGATTCAGAAGCAGTGAGAGCCCAAAATCGGAGACACAAGCAACGCCATTCTTGTCGAGAAGTATGTTGGAAGACTTGATGTTTCCATGGGGGATTTTCGCTGCACTGTACTCTTCGTGGATCCAGGCAAGCCCCCGAGCCGCTCCAAGTACCAAGCTAATTCTTGTGGTCCAATCCAGAGGAATCCTTCCAGGACCTCTGTTACCTGATTAAAGCAAGAGTAACAAGAACAAGATAAAGATTATAGGCTCAACTCGACAATAGAATTAGTCCACTCAGAATGAAACATTATTTGACAATAGAATTATGCTGACCATGAAGCAGTGAGTGCAGGCTGCCATTTGGGAGATAATCATATACCAAGAGCTTCTCTTCTCTGGCATAGTAGTAAGCTCTGAGTTTGACCACATTTTGGTGCTTAAGCTTCCCAATTACGTCCATGTACTGCTCGAACTCCTTCCTCATACACGGATTAGCATCCTTCAATCTCTTAACGGCCACGACACCCCCATCATCAAGCACAGCCTTGTACACTGTCCCTAAGCTTCCTTTCCCAAGCATTTCTGCCGATGCTCTGAGCAAATCTTCGAGTTCAAACTTCTTCTTCCGCTCGAAGAACACAAGCTTACTCCTATCAGTAGCGTTTGTCCCATCACTATCCGCACCTCCACTTGCATACACTCTCTTCTCACTTCCATGGCTACTCCCACTTCTCCTCTTCCCAGTGCTCTCTCCATTTGCTTTCAAGCTCGAATTCCGCTCTCTAGAGCAGCAATAAGCAACCACGAAAGATGTCACAAGAAGTAATGCCACGCAATTCGTGAGGGCAACCGCCACTATAGCCCCTGTGCTCAGTCCTTTTTGCCTATGCTTCTGACGCGGTCCAATTGCTGGCGTCTCCGGCATGGAGCTGGGGTTAGACGGTACCGTGAGAGAGGAAGAAGCCGGTGGTGAAGTCCCAGAGAACGAGCAAGCTGGTAATGGGCTCGAGCCACATAGTCCTTCGTTCCCGACGAAGCTCCGAACACCAAACTGTCTCAGTAGTCCATCCGGCAAACGCCCGAACAGTTCGTTGTTCGTCAGGTTGAGCTCCTTCAGGTTCTTGAGCGACGCGGAAAGATCGGGCACCTCGCCAGAGAGCAGGTTGCTCTGAAGCCGGAGAGTCAGAAGGCGGCTCAGGCCTCGGAGCTCCCCCGGGATCACACCTCGGATGTTGTTGTCGGAAATGTCGAGACGGACGAGGCGCCGGAGAGAGGATATCTCAGGCCGGATCTCGCCGGAAAAGTCGTTCCCGGCGAGGTAGAGGAGCTTGAGGTTGGTGCAGTTGGCGAGGGGCCCGACGGTACCGTTCAGCCGGTTATCGTGGAGATCGAGCAGGCGGAGCTGGTCCAGGGAAGAGAGAGGGTCGACGGGTCCGCGGAGGTTGAGGGAAGGGAGGGAGAGGGCAGTGACGCGGCCGCTCGAGGGAGCGGAGGAGGAGCACCGAACGCCGCGCCAGGCGGCCAAGCAGGCGTCGGAGCCGGTCCAGTTGGAGAGCAGGTGGCCGTGGGGGTCGGCCAGGAGGCGGAAGAGAGTGAGAGCGCCGGTGTCATTGGGCGGTGAGGAGAGAGAACGAGGAAGGAAGAGGAGGAGAGCGAAGGCGACGGCAGAGAAAGGGGAAGGGAGGGAAGGCTCGGGATGGGCGTTCATGTTTCGGGAGCAATAAGCGGGAAGGAGAGCAAAGAGACGGGGGTTGGGGGAGTGCGGGAGTGTTTTTTAAAAATGGTGTAACGTTGCAGAGTCAAAGCTAGTGTCTTTTCTTTTGTGTTTTTGTTTACTTTTTCCTTTTGGAAGGCGTGAATTCTCGCGCTTTTTTCTCGGGGTGAGTGGGTGGGGGTATGGAAAGAAGAAAGTGAGCATGATTGAAGGAAGGGGAAGAGAGAGAAAAGGATGGGGAGAGAGCCTGTAGATATACTTAAGTGAAGGAATCATTAAAGGTGATTTTTCAGTACATTGAAATGAGAATGGGGGATGTTGTGGGAATGATTGCTGTTCTCCACTCCTCTGGCAAAAGGCCGAGTACGTAATAAAATATTCTATTATAAGTACCGAAAATGTTACTTATCAATTTCATTGTCCGTTTTATGAGTGTAAATATAGATGAGATCAACCCAATTACACTTTGATAGTTCATTAGGAGAAGGAAAAAAATTATTTTAAATCTTAAACCTATAGTATATATTTGAATATAGTCTTAAATCTTTCAATTGACTAATGTAGTCCTAAATTTTTGAGTAAATTATAATTGAGTTCTACCGATCAAATCTTATTAAAATTGCTAATATTGCGGTCCAATTATCGGTAGCCGAATGTCTAGCCGAGCACTGACAGTCTTACATCTATTACTCAAAATAACGATGTTTTGCTTAATTGTCTAAATTTTCTGGTTTTTATTATTTCTGTTTTTCTTCTCTTTCCCTTTTCTTCTCCCTTCTTCTTCAGCCAGATTTGGCATCTCCTTCTTCCTTTTCGTGATTGAACCTACAAAGCATTGGCTCTCTGCTTTCTCTACCTGCTCATCATCGCCATCGTCTGGGGAAAGGGACGTGGCTGCAGCGAGCCTCAGCCGAGATCAAAGCTTGGATTGATTGCAAGCCTCGGGTTTTGAGCTTGGTGCCGCTCAACCTTGATCTCGGGCTCACTTGACGACAGCGACAATGAACTGTTGCCACGCGAATGGAAATCAAAGGCGAGGGGTCATCGATCGAGACTAGAGGGATTGGTGGTGAAGATCTGTGGTGAGGAGGTGGTGGAAAGCGAAGGGTTGCGGCAGAGATTGAGGGCGAAGATGATGATGGACGACTGTGATCGACACATTGTTAAATGTTGTTGTGAGGGACAATTGGAATGATTGTGAGATTGTTCCAATAGTAGACAATGGCCAACGAGGAGTTGACCTTTCGGAGAGGAAGATGAACATGAACAGTAATCAGATTTATCTATAAAATGCAGAAGATAACAAAAGGAAATAAAAGAAAAATTAAAATTAAAAAATTAAGCAAAATCTCATCATTTCAAGTGAAGTTATTTACGTCAAATTGCTAGCCGTGATGGTAGATGGGCGGCAATAACTGAATCGCCACATTATCAATTTTAAATATATCTTAACTAGAAGGATTTGATTGTATTTACTCTCAAAGATTTATGACCACATTAATTTAATTAAGAGATTTAAGACTGAATTCAAATTAGTTTAGCATTGAAATTTTTTTCTCATTCATAAGGTTAATATTGGATTTTGTTAAAAAAAACTGAGTTCTTATTAATTTCTTACATTGTGGTTACTTTCGTTCGGTGATTACATGGCAATTTTTTTTGGTCGAAAGGAATGGTAATTTTTTAAAACGACACAAATTCGGTGGGTTTGGATTTATACCAATCGTGCTCATGCCAAATGGTGTCAACTCCTCTAATATGATTAATAAGTAGGTCTTGATTGGGTTCAACCAACGTAACTCGAAATTGACCTGTTTAATATATAGATCATATCGATTTGGTTAACATGACCTAGTTAATCTTAATTGGTTGGATTACTCCTTTTACTATAAATATAGATTAAGTGTAATCAACACCTTTTAATAAGTTACTAAAATTATAAATTTTCAGTTAACTCTATAAATTAAAAAAAAACAAGGTTAATCATTGTCTTGATTTTTTAACCAATTTGATTGTCTTTAAAAAATCACATTAATAGCTCGTTAAATGCACCAATTAAGTGTAAGAAGCCATAATATCCTTCAAAGATGCTATTCTAGTTGCTGGGTCATCTTTGGGTTATATCCATTTGATCCACTTAATTTAACAGGTTATAAGGATTAATGTGTCGTGTTCAGATTGACCTATTTAATAACATATCCTTAAGTAAACATGATACCAAGACAACCTATGGACGCTACCCCAGAAGTTTATATTAAATTTTCCCTAAAGATTAATCGTTATGTTCAAGTTGATAGAATGAGGCATCAAAATCGTTCTTACATCTCACTTTCAAATTTTTTTGTTTATGTAATCATCTAAAATCAAGGTAGAAGAAGTAATTTGTTGTGAATCCTCCATTTTGGTTTAAATAGTCTACTTTTACAAGATGGAGGAGGGAGGTAGAATTCGGTAGGTAAAACTAATCCAACATCTTATCATAATTATTATTGGTAATATTATAAACCCACTGCAAGAAAAGGTGCGCATGTTTCTAGTAGGAAGTGCCACAAATTATGAAATAGGCTCTACCACTATGGGTTGACCTTAGGCGAGCGCCCCTCCGGTGTGCAATGGAGGTCGCTAACCTAGGCCGTGGGCCTTCATGATCGCCCATCGACCCCGTCCAGCAAGAGGTGTTTCCAATATTGGGGTGTTTCCAATTTTCTCTATGTTACCCAAAATGTTCCTCTGCTCTGTCCAATCAAATAAATTTCTCTATTACTAAAAGTATCTCACTTCTTTAACCAAGTCGATAATTTTCTCTCCACCTATTTCTTCTTAAATGCCTTGTCACGCCCCAATCCCCACGGGCACACGTCATCCCGCCACGATCGTTAAGAATGCGACATCCCAAGATTTATCGCCAACCCAAACAAACAAACAAAAGAGTAGCACATGCGAAAGCAAATCGAACTCTCCATACAATATACAATTAAACGGGTAGTAAGGAGACAATGGAATCACATTAACAAAACACTTACATAGACAAAGTGTTACTTACAAAATTCAGATAATATATCACTACAGATCACGCGCATTCAAAAAGGGCGGGTGGTTAGGTTAACCTAATTTCACTACTCAAAAGGGTACCCATCGGACGAAAGTACAAGCTCATCAATCACCCTCATGACCAGGTGGTGTCTCCATATCAAAATCAAAGAACTCTGACAAACCAGGGTGTCAAGCCCCGAATCTCCACGACACTTGAACATCTCGCCTTCGGTCGTCTTAGGTGCAACGCTCCTAGGATGCGTCGTCGACCCAATACACATAGAGAATAATACACATGCGGAAGCAACGTATATAAATATATATATACACCTGTACAATAAATACGACAACCATGGATAGCATACAACAAAGAACAATTTGATTAAAACATACTTTTACATTACCATAAAATATTTACAACATATGTGTACATTATAAAACAAACACTCTTTCTTACAAGTCAAACTGAGAAACAAAAGAAAACCGACACACAGCAGCCATTCGATCAAAAAGGGGCAATGGCTGGGAGAGGGTCAAGTTAACTACGGTTTAAGGTTAGGTTGCCATAAAAAAGGACATCTTCCAGACAAGAGCTAGGACTACACCTAGGGCATCTAGTTCGGATCGGATCCCGAGGAATCCTCTTCCGAACTCTCTTGAGGCTAAGACTCCTCCAAGAAACTCTTCTAGGGCTCGGACTCTTCTAAGTTCATATCCAGTGCTGCTGCTCGCTCGTCCTCTGAGTCCAGCTCCAATTCTGGGTCAAGATAGAGTCCTAACTCGTCATCTGAATCTACCTCAACAACCTCTCCGTTCTCAGCTTCATCAACCTCCATGGCTTCCGGGATCTCAACTTCGTTCGCCCACTGGTCCTGATCCTCCGCTACCACCTGAGGTTCATTATCCACTGCGTCGTTATAGGCATCTCCCACTGGCTCATCCTAAGGGTTTATTACCTCACCATCAGCAACAATTGGTGCCATCATACCGTGTTAATCCAGAGAGGAGTCAAAGGTCCTAAGCAGTCTACCTATATTCCCATGAGCGTCTCGAATACACCAAGCAATATATTCTTGGGTATGGTTAAAGAACTCCCCGACATCCACGAAAACCACGGAGCGGTACCTTACATACACCTCTCCATTACCCTGAAGGAAATATACTTACGAACTGCTCGATCTGTGTCGGGATTCCAAAAAGTGTCGGTGACTGTGGCATCTCAAGGGCGAGGGTCTGAAAGTTTGGTTTAAAACACCAATGAGAACACGTCTTAATAAGTAAAACCTCCTAAACCTAAGTTAGGCTAACGTACAATCTCCTGACCGAGCAAAACAACACAAAACACAACAATGATCTAGGCCCTCGTGCCCAGACCGATAATCGTACTGACCCTGCAGGTTAGATAGTTCAATATAATATATTAATAGCACATATGTGACACACCTCGTCACACGTACGCCACACGTATGCTCATACTTCTTCGTGCTAAAATCTCAAGTCATACACCGAGTCTCACGCATTAATACGATGATTAACGCAATCATATGTATGTAAAATGCCATTCACGTGCCATAATCTCATTCTGAATCACACGGCACACTGGCTTGGCGTTCATTCTCATTATTAATATTTGACCCGAAGGCTCGACCCGAAGGCCACGATCCGAAGACCACGACCCGAAGGCCCGACACGAAGGCCAAATACAACACTTCACGGCCCGCATAAAGCGTATCTGGCCCAGTGTCTCTAGCTCGCGTCGAAACGCTCTAGGCGCAACACCGATCTCCTCACAGACAATGCCGTCTTCCGAACGAACCAGGCAATACCCGAAGGCCACAATCCGAAAACCTTATAGTGATCACACGACATACGGCCCATTTTATCTGAACCCAGCGTAAACGCATTAGGCAATTATGATGATCACATGTTCATGTTAGGCACGCATTCCTACATAATTTCAGTACATGCCTCATTCTGGACATACAAAATGCGTGGCCATGCAATGTCGTGCAGTGTATCATGAGTATTAAATATACATACGCACTCAGTCAAATTCATGTTATCACACAGTGCCCAATTCACAAACAATGTACTCAATTGGCTAATTAATACTATGTGGCCCAAAGTATACTTTATAAATCAATAATCAATTCAGCCACACTATTATGTGACCCAGTAATATAGCAATTGACCCCAACTGAGCACCAACAAACACCAATTCAATCAATCCGGGTGGTCCCGTCGATCATGCTAATAATTTCCCCAATTAGACTATTCTAGCCCAATCGTCCCTAAGTGAACAGCCACTATTCACTGCCTCGGGGTCCATTTTTTGTCTCTAAATTAATCATAATAATCCACCAATATTATTCGGGTACTAATTCTCACCAATTGGTTCAATAATTGTTCCTAATATACACCAATAATACCCAAATCAGTCCAAAAAATGTACTGCCAGTTCTAATCAGGGTTTAGGGGGTTTACTCACGTAATCCTAAGCCACGACGATGAGGAACAGCGGCCGATCACTGGTGAACAGTGAAATCGGCGGTGGCGTTCCCGGTGACACTATACGGACGGTGTATGGTCACTGTACGGAATCGTACGGACACTATACGGAACCGTACGGACGGCGACATACGGACGGCTAGTGGGTCACGGCGGCAACGGCTAGGTCGATTGGGCCCCGGCGTGGCAGCGGTGAGCTCCAGCGGTCCCTTGAGCCGAATAGAAAAGAGAGAGAAAAAGAGAGAAAGAGAGAGAGACGGGTGAGGGTGGTGGTGCTGGTGGGTGCTAGAGGTCAGGCGAAGCAGCAGTGGTGGCGGCACCGGTGGACGGCGGTTGATGTGGCTCCGGCGAGCTCCGGCCAAGGAAGAAAAGGGAGAGAGAGGGAATTTCGGGAGAGAGGGGAGGAGGTTTGGGCGAATGGGGAGTGAGGAGAGAGAGAGGGCCGGTCCAAGGTGGTCAAAAGGGGTGGCTGGTGGCGCCAAGTATCGCCGATTCGCGCGTTTGACGAAAATACCCTTTAATCCGACTGTTCTAATCCATTTCAGCCAAATAATTGAGGGGCAAAGTGGTCTTCTGGTCCAATAATATAGTTGATAAGCACACTTAAATATCCCAAATAATTCTCCAAAAATTCGGACCAAAATAGCCCAAGGGCAAAACGGTCATTTTTCCAGTCTCGGGTCGAAATTTCAATTTTTGGCTAAATCAACTTCAAATGAGTGTGGCCAACATAATATGGCGTCGGAATCGCGAAAATAGCTTCTTAAGCCTTTGAAAATCGATCGCAAAGTCGTGAGGATTAAAATAATATTATTCTTCACTTCCGAGCCAAAATTTCAATTTTCGATTGAAACGACTCCAAATGTACGTGGCCACTCCAAAATGACACTGACCTCGAAAAATAACCTCATACAACCTCAAAATCCAAGCTGGCACCCCGAGGGGCAAAATCGTAATTTTTCACCCTCGGACCGAAAATTCAATTTTCATCCGTACTTACTCAAAATGTGCGTGGCCAGCGTAATATGACGTCAGATTTCCAAAATTAGTCTCTTAAGCCGTCGAAAATCGACATCAAAATCTGTACCCAATTTCGTGATCAAAACTCACTCGATTTCCAATTTTAGGGTCTCTCACTAACGGGCGGCTGTTTAGAGTATACGCGTATTGATCTAGGGTTATCCAAGTCACGGCGGTCCCGTTCTTTGAGAGAATGAGAAATTATCACTAGTCCCAAGAATCACGATCATGCGGTTCAGGTTCAGGACTGGTTGGCCACGTGTACTTTTGGTCTTGCAGAATCACCTGCGATCCGATTGTACTTTGTTAGCCTTGGCCAAACTCAATCCATCGCCTTTCCTAATATCGATTCACATCGGTTCAAAATATTTTCTCATTACTTCTTGTAATTGGTGTCCGATTCGCGATCGGGTCCCTGATCCAAGTACCATTTCCTAATTAGCCATATCCTATTGGTTAGTATCCCAAGAGTGATCAATTCTGAGCGAGACTTACTAAAATAATATGCGGAATAATGTCAATTTTATTGATCCCGGAATTACATCGAAATTCGGGCTGTTACACAGGGTCGACCATGTCGTCGGACAACTCAGGCTCAGACTCTCCAAGTGGTGGCTCCTCATCAGACTCCATCGGCTTTGGCTTGGGCTCCGAATCCTCTTGCCCGGTGTCCGGGCTAGTGACGACACCGTCTGGTAGCATGATCTTCATAAGGTCCAATCCCTCTGCTCCATCATCCAAGGGACCATTGAACCCTCTCAGCGATCCAAATAAGGCATCTCCCTCCTAGTAAAACCACACTAAAAAGGTATGGGGTTTCCAAGCGACCTCACCGTCATCTACCCATATTATACTTGCATGTCTAATATATACCCTATCCTCCCTATTGGAAACTCCGTCAACATGTGATCCATGTCCATAGGGACCCTAAAACGTTGTGGAGGGCCATTGAGGTCCATGGTCAAGGGTCTGAAAGATTTATAATTCAATAATGAGAATAAATCTCAATAAGTCACTACTTAAGCCTCGCTTAGGTTAACACGTATCGCAGGACAATTCAGAGCATGCAAGGTTCATCACTCAACGTGCGATAATAATCACATGTATCCTTATCTCGCCTTGGCACACACACAAGCCCTACACGTTTGTACACCGCCACCACATGGCAACTATTCATCACACATAACAACCCGAATCGGGGCAATCACATGCATATCACACTTAATAATCCGGACATGCCCATTAATAATCTCATATAGCATACCACAATGCATAACACAATTACAAGGTCAAGATTATTAGCGGCCCCTTGGGCTCCTCGAACCCACGTAAAATGCATCAGGCCAGAGGGCTTCCGGCGTAACCGGGCATCATCCCTCATCACACGCATCAAGATGGCATTCCATGAGGAGCATCAATTCGGCCTCCACTGCGATTGGCATCCAGTCAGCCATTGGGTATCCGATAAATCGGGCATCGTCTCACGTAAAACACATAAAGACGGGTTACAATCCCGCATAAAACACCTCAAGGTATTATGTGAGCATACATGCATTCAACATTAAAATCAATTTATCATTTTTCGATTAGCCAATTGCCACACAATTCATGTTCAGCTCACAAACAATCATGCCCTCACGTGCAACAACAACATCGAAAAGTTCCCAAGAGAAAGAAGCCAAATTTGCACAAAATCAAGCTTAAAATTGGCAATTGTGTAGTAACCGAAACTCTTTTGAAATAAATAGTAACTCAACTCCAAAAATTCTGAATTTTGGATATGCAATTGGGAACATCTTGATAAATTTTTTTCATGAAGGACACGAAATCCAATTCTAACTTTATATAGCTCTTTTTGTCACCCAAATTCATATGGAAATTTTCCCACTAGGGCAGACCGATTGGCCCTCAAAATCCATTTCAATTAGTACCCAAATCCCCCTAGAAAACCTTGAAATTTTTATATGTGATGACATAAGTGTCCTTGACAACTTTCATGAAGGAAGTTTGTTGAAAAGAGGTCTAAAAAATTTTATAAAAATTCAAAGAGACACGTTGGCCGGGTGAACAATAAATCCGGCAGAGTTGTGACGGTTCGAAAATGGACTTCCGAATAACCCAAAATGATCTCCAAAAATTCCATATTTAATATATGACATACTTCAAGATGCTAGGGTCAACTTCCGTGAGAAAACTTCCTCAAATTCGGTCCACATTAATCCCCACAAAAATAACAATACAATAGGGCACCTCAGGAATCAAATACAAGAAACATCTCGGCAACCACAAATTGTCAATCAAGCACAACTAGCCAACAAACCTACTCTAATCCACCCCTAATTAGCCCATAAACATGCTATTGATAACCCATTATCCTAACAAGGCTTAAGGAGTACTTACTAGGAGTCTAAACTTAAAATCCAGCAAGATCAACCCAGGAAGCAGTGGCTATTTCGGTGGCCGGATTGGAAGGATGGCGGCGGCTCCGGTCATGGTAATCCACGGCTGAGGCGAGCACAAGCTAGTGGTCATGGTGAGGGGTGGTGTTGGCTTCGGTGGTGTCTTATGGTGTCCGAAATTGGTGAGGAAAGAGAGAGAAGGAAGAGGTGGTGACGGTATGGTGTAGGATCGATGGCCAGCGGCTATTCCGGCAGCTTCACGGCGGCATCATGATGGCTGGTGATAGCTGATAAGGGCCGAGCAGATTAGCAAGGTGGAGGGGGAAGTGAAGCTCGGCCGAAATGGAGGGGAACAAGGGAGGAGAGAGAGTGAGCAAGAGAGAATGAGGGAGAGAGAGAAAGAAGACTTGATTTGAAATTTTACTAACCCCACTGAGAAAACCCTATCACCCACCCCACTCATACATTCAATGGCTTACATTCTACCCTTTTCCCCAAGCCAAGATCCAAGGGTCTCTAATTTTTCTCTCAATAATATCCCAAAAATTATAAATGGCAATCAAAATAAAAAGACAAGATGGAGAGGGGTAGAATAATCCATAATTTTTAGCCAAAGGAGGGAAAGTCGAAATGTCCAAATTGCCCTTCAACCTTTCAAATGAATTCAAATATCCTCAAAGGTAAAATGGTCTTTTTCCATACTCGGTCCAAATTTTCATGCTACATCAACACACAGCCCAATCCTCTTAGTGAAGCATCACTTAAATCTCGAATCCTCCAAGTCCAGATGGAATGGTTAACACCAGAGCGATTGTCAGTTTATGCTTCAGCTCTTGAAAACTCTGTTCACACTTATCATCCCATTCAAATCTTGTTTCCTTCTTAAGTAGTCGTGTTTGACACGGCTATCGATGAAAATCCTTTTACAAATCTTCTATAATAGCCAGCCAATCCTAGGAAACTTCGAATTTCTGTCACTGACGTCGGTCTTGGCCACTTAGTCACTGCCTCGATCTTTGTCGAGTCTATAGAAATTCCATCCCTTGAAATGATATGCCCAAGAAACGCTACTCGACTGAGCCAAAACTCGTACTTGCTGAATTTGGTGTATAGTGCATGCTCCCTTAGTGTCCGTAGCCCCTTAGTCAAGTGTACTTCATGTTCCTCAGGGCTCTTCGAGTACACCAGTATGTCATCAATGAAAACAATCGCGAATTGGTCCAGGAATTCCTTGAATACCCAATTCATCAAATCCATGAAGGCGGCCGAGGCATTCATTAGCCCAAAGGGCATCGAATTCATAGTGCCCATACCTCGTCCTGAAGGCGATCTTAGGAATATCCTCCTTCTTAATCCTCAGTTGACGATAACCGGTCCGTAGATCGATCTTCGAGAACATTAAGGCTCCTGCAGCTGATTGAATAGATCATCGATCCTCAGCAGTGGATACTTATTCTTTACTGTCACCTGGTTCAGCTGCCAGTACTCTATACATAGCCTTAACGTTCTGTCCTTCTTCACGAATAGGACTGGCGCTCCCCATGGAGACGCACTAGGGCGAATGAAACCCTTGTCCAGTAATTCCTACATCTAGACCTTCAATTCCTTCAATTCTGATAGGGACATATGATACGGTGCCTTTGAAATCAGCTCGGTTCCTGGTGCCAATTCAATAATAAATTCCACTTCTTGCTTGGGCAGTAAACTCGGCAATTCCTAAGGAAAAACCTTGGGGAAATTACATACTACGGGTATCTCTTCCAAATTAGGTTCCACCACTGTTGGATCCATTACATTCACCGGATATCCTTCACATCCATCATCCAACAATCTCGTCACTTCGAGCGAGGAAATCCAAGGGATCAAGGTTCCTCCTCGGTTTCCCTGAAATTCAAATCTAGGACGTCCAATCGGATTAAATTGAATCGTCCTATTGCCGCAATCCATTACGGCCTTCTGGCTCACTAGCCAATCCATCCCAACTATCACATCAAAATCGAACATGGCCAACATTGCCAAGTCGATATTTCTTCTTTACCCCAATCACAATCTTACAATTGGGGCATCCAAATGAGACTAACATCTTATCATTCATAGGTGTCGACACACTAAGCATAGTCTCAAGCAACACCGGTTCCAAACCAACCAATTTAACGAATTGTTCCGAAATAAAAGAATGGGTCGCCCCTAGATCAAATAACATATATGCAGCATAATCATAAAGAGAAATAGTACTTGTGACCACGCCCGGCCCTTCCTAAGCTTCTCTAAGCGCCATGGCATAAATTCTTCCTTGTGCCGATGGTCATCCTTGATTGGCCGGTGGGGGAGGTCCAGCTTGATTCCCAACTCGCGGCGGTGGCAATTGTCTGGGCGGTCCTGATGGACACTGTTGTGGGCAATTCCTAATCTGGTGCTCCAGACTCCCACACTTGAAACATGCCCTAAATCTGCTCTGCTGAGGGCTCGGCTTCCCTATATTCCGCTAAACGGGTGGGACGAATCACCCGTTTCTCGCCATCGGCTTCTTTCCCAGACGGTGGTTATCTCTATTCTGGGCAAACCGCGATCCAGAAGTGGTTGCCCTCTCTTGCTGGTCCCACTCAATAATTTGAGCCCGCTCATACATCTCTCCATAATCCTTGATGTTGAGCGATAAGATCTAACTTCGGAGATCCGGTTTCAAGCCATCCCGAAATCTCCGAGCTTTATCCCGTGGATTCTCCACCATGGTTGGTGCGAACTTGGCCAATCTTGCAAACTCCGCTTCGTATTGGTCAACGATCATCTAGCCTTGGCGCAGTCACATAAACTCCATCAACTTCCTCTCTTGAGTGACTTCTGAAAAGTACTTTCCATAAAAGCTTTCCATAAATACAGCCCAATTCAATTCCGTACGTTCCAGGAACACTCTTCCTATAACATCCCGAAATTCGACTCAATTTCCGGAATGAATAGAACGAGTCTTATTCAATATTTCATTTTAGACAGTCTTGCCCAGAGCTGATCACTCTTGGGATACTAACTGATTGGGAATGGCTAATTAGGAATAGATACGTGGACCAGGGATCCAATTGCGAATTGAGCCTGATTTCGAAGAAAGACGAGGAAGTATTTTGGGCCAGTGTGGGCCGATCTTCGGAAGGTAACGGACTCAGTTTGGCCGAGGCCAACGATGTATGATCGGATAGTAGGTGATTCTGCAAGACCGAGAATGCACGTGGCCAACTGGTCCCGAACTTAAATCGGACGATCGTGTCTCCAGAACTAGTGATAATTCCTCTCATTCTCCCGACAATTGAGATCGTTGCGATTCGGACAACCCTAGGTCGATACGCGTAACTCCTAAATGGCCGCCCGTTAGTGAGAGATATGAAAATTTGAAATTTGGCAAGTTTGATCGTGAAATTTAATCCAGACTTCGAGACCGATTTTTGTGAGTTATGATATAGTTTTCTTAAGGACAACATCAAATTATGTTGGCCCGTTATGTATAGGGTTAGTACGGTTGAAAAATGGCAATTCGACCCGGTATCGAAAAGAAATGACGAAGTTGCCCTTAAGCCTTTTGGTATTCCGAATTTTGGAGGTTTTAGAGGATTTCTTTATTAGATTTTTTGGGGTTTTATGCCAAGCTCTAGGGTGTGACACTTGTCATCAACCCCTCTTCCCCATGAGTGCCATCATTGCTTTTCCATCTTACTCTCTCACCTCTTGGACTTCCCCATGCAAGACAACCCCTCTCTCCCTCTCACTTTTCTCTCCTTCACTCTTTCTCTTTCTCTCCTCTCTCTCTCTCCCTCTCCTTCTCTCCCTCTCACGCCAGCCAAGCTCACGCCGAGACCGTCCACCTTCCCGCCGAGCACAGCCGCGCCGCCGAGCTCACCGCCGCACCACCACCGTCCACCGTCACCTCCCTCGCCGCCATCTTTCACCTTCCTCTCCGTCTCCTCTCCATCTCGGCTGCATGGACGAGTGAGCGCCGGACCCCCGAGGACGAGGCCAACTGTTCGTCTTCTCGTCGAGGAGCGCCGCCCGCCGTGGTCGCCGTTGCCGTACTCCTCGCCGACGCCTCACACTCAACTGTTTCTCTCTCTTTCTCTCCCTTACCGCCGAGCCGACCGCCGCTCGCCATCACTCATCGGGAACGCCGCCGCCGGTTTCATCATTCACCGATGATTGGCCGCCGTTCCTCGTCATCCCGACTTTGGATTAAGTGAGTGGAAATCCTAATCCTTAATTAGGATTATGTGCACTTTGGACAAGTTTTAGGGTTAATTAGTGGGGGCTGATTTGGGCTGATGTTGTGATGATTTCAAGGGTCTAAGGTGATGATTTAAGGATGGTTTTAAGGCTGTGGAGACTTGGTTTAGAGGTTGTATGAGTTGGGTTTGCTTAATGGTGCAAGTCTAATGATTCTCGGATTACCGATTTTTACTGTACCTTTGCACTTTGTTATTTTTATTGTGATCATTGTGGGCCAAATCTGAAGAAGTGTTCCCCATGAAAATTGTTCCCAACACCTTTAAGTATGACATATTTTAATTTGGAAATTTTTGGAAATCATTTGATGCAATTCGGAAGTCCATCTTTGGACCGAAATAAAACTGCCCGATTTACTGTTCACTCGACCTTCGGATCAGTTCGAATTTTTATAAATTTTTCCAGGCCTATTTTAAAAATATTTCCTTCACAAAAATTGTTGAGGACAGTTGTGGCTATAACATATAAAAATTTCAAGGTTTTTCAAAGTGATTTGGGTACTGGATAAGATACATTTTGATGGTCAGGTGGCCTGACTGGACGGGTTGATTTTTGTCTTACTTCAAGTGACAAAACGAGGTATTTATGGTTAGAACTGGGTTTCGAGTTCTTCACAAAAAAATGTTCATTGAGATATTTTGTACAACATATCTAAATTTCATAAATTTTGGAATTGATTTACCATTTATTTCAAATGGATTTTGGTCACTGTGCAACAGCCCAGTTTGGACCCGATTTTGTATATTCCCGATTTTCTCTCTCTCGGACCGATTAGTGGCTGTCCATTGAGGTTTAATTGGGCCTTGTACAACTAATGTGTGGTTAGTTCATAAATAGCCATGTGTGAATGGTTGGGCCATGTAGTGGCTAATTTGAGTACAAATTGTGCTGATTGTTTTAAATTTTGTGATGCCTCATTTGAGCAACTCGGTGGTTGAACGGTACTTTGTCGTGCTCAATTGTTTAATGCCATGCCGCCTGATTTCGTGTTCGAACAATGCGGTGTGTGATTGGCCAATCATTGATGTGAATGTTTATTGCCCAAGTGCATAAATTATGTTTTGGACCACATGGTACTAGTCGGCCAAGTGCGCATGTTATGCGAATAAGTATGAACAATTGATTGACTATTTGAACACGTTGATTTGGCATGTTTGTTGAAATGCCATGCTGAAATTGAATGCTCATGTTGCATTGTACGACATTGCATGGCCACGCATTGTGTATGCCGAGCGTGAGGCTTGTGTCGAAATTGTGCGGGAATGTGTATTTGCCATGGACATGTGATCACTTAATTATACCCTGAAGCATTTTACACGGGGTTCAGATAAAATTGGCTGAGTGAATGTGTGATCACCTTTCGCCCTGATGCGTGTTACATGGGGTGTGCTGTCCTCATGCACTTTGTAGCAGAACGATGCTCGGTTCGTCCGAAAGATGAGTAACCTGATGCGTTTTACGCGGGCTCTGGTTCTTAAGGAGATCGGTGTTGTGCCTGATGCGTTTTGACGCAGACTAGAGACGCTGGGCCTGGGGAGTTTTTACGCTGGCCACGGAGTGTTGTGATTGGCCTTCGGGTCGGGCCTTCGGGTCGTGGTCTTCAGATTGGGTCTTCGGACCGGGCTTTTCGGTCGAATTAATGGATAAATGATTACGTGTGATACATAGTGCTTGATTATGCGATGGAATCTGCTAGGTATGGTATGTGACGTATCTAAGCGGATTCTATTCTATAATCGGAACACGCGCGAAATCCTGTGCCTGAATACCATTTGAGCGGAATTGTGTACATAGCATGACAGTGGCATTTGTATGCATAATTATGTATGAGCTAGAGTGCGAGTATGTGAGACTTGATGAAAAGCATGTGGTACGAACACTGAAGAGTATGAGCATACGCGTGACGTACGTGTGAATGAAGGGTTCGTGTATAGATTTGATTATTTTATTAAAATGATTAACCTGCAGGGTTAGCAAGGTAAGCAATTTGGGCTCTAAGGCCTAGGTCATTTTATTGATATTATTGTCTGTTGTTGTGTTGATTTGCTTGTCGGGAGGTGCATGTTAGCCTAGTTTCGGTTTAGGAGGCCTACTCACTGAGATTCGTCTCATAGTTGTTTAAACCCCATTTTTTAGATCCCTTATATTAGAGGATACCTGGTGTACCCGATCAGTATAAGGATCGGAGCCCATAGAGCAGGATTCCGAACAAGATGGCAAGGTCGAATAGATGGATTTGGAGGATGAAATAATCAAGGCTGAGTTTGAGTCATCAGAATCTGATCCGGATTGATGTTCCTAGGATCAACCTTAGTCGTAGAGTGGTAGGGCCATTAATCTTTTGACCTTAGTGGCCGTTGATCTATTTTTGGTAGGCTGTTTGTATATGTTTTGTAAAAATGAATATTGAAGTGTTTTAATGGCAGTTAATAGTGCTGTTGGATTATCCGTTGAGTGATGTCCCTGTTACCCTTGGTCATGTATTGTATTTGTACGGGTGTTTTAATTAATGCTTCCGCATGTGCCTTACGCTCTGAAAGTGGGAGATGGGTCGGCGACGCGTCCTGGGACATCGCATCGAAATCGACTGGTACGTGGGATGATCGCGCTTTGAGGAGTTCGGGACGTGACACTTCCTCTGATGGCTTTCCACCAGTCATTTGCGTTATTCTGTAGCTAGTATACCGCCAACGTCACTTTCTCCGTTTCGGTGCACCCCAACTCCTCAAATGCCTTCTCCAATTCCATTACCCAACATGAGGCAGCTTTGGGGTCACCTTTGCTTTTGAACTTCGATGGCTTTAACTTCAGAAATTGCTCTACCAACTGGGGCATCTGTCTGACTACTGCTGGTTGAGCCTGCCTTTGCTGGGCTTGATTTCCTTCGTTACCAGCAATAGTTACGGCCTCAACAGCCTGTGCATAAGCGGCGGCCCTTTCTTGCATGCCCATGATGTGCCCCATTTCCCATAGGGTCTCCATGACATCATCAAATCTTGGGTTCACGGCCTCCCGTACTAGACTGGCCTTGGGGCTCTTTTCCCTTTCTTCTGCTCATGCTTTCAGATCTTGCTATCTACCTACTTGATATAATTCCACTCAGGAATTAGAGACCTAAACCAACTAAACTAGTCTAAGGTCCTAGGCAGGAAAAACTAGCACCACAACTAGCACTCAACATGCATTCTAGCACAACTGACACAACTTCACCCAAGGAGTTTGACACACTTACCTCGAGTCCTACCGCACCTACATTAATACAGGTCAGACAATCAATCCCTCAAAGCATAAACAGTCAGGAGATACACTTAACACACGAGGTCACCCTATGGACTACCCATGGTCTTATCGCTCCTTATTACTCCAGGTTTCGATCGAATTGGACCGAGCTGACCTTGCTCTGATACCAAGTCAAATGGGGATGTCACGCCTCAAACCCCACGGAGCGCGAGCATCCCACCTTCAGTTGTAAATGGTGCAACGCTCCCAGGACGCGTCGCCGACCCAACGCTCACACAGAGACAAGGCACATTCCGAAGAAATAAATAAACACCCGTACAGATATATATGTACACGAGACCAAAGATAGAACAAGACTTTAAAAACAAGAATATAATTCCAAATATACATTTATATTACTATAGAAAGCCTTTTTACAAAATCCATTTATAATAGTACGAACAAAACAACAAAAGCAGACGACAACCACTAAGGTCAAAAAAGGTAAGTGGCTAGGGGGAGAGCTACGGCCAAAAAGAGACAATCTCCACTGCTAAGGATTCGGACCTATCCTAGGGCTCCCAGTTTGGGTTTGACCCTGACGACTGCTAAGGATTCGAACCTATCCTATGGACCTTGAGAGAACATGCACTCTTCGCCAAGTTTAGTAAGTGCGAGTTTTGGCTAAGTAGAGTGGCGTTTCTTGGACACATAGTCTCAGGAGATGGAATTTCTGTAGACCCGATGAAGATTGAAGCAGTTATGAAATGGCCAAGAGCAACCTCAGTGACAGAAATCCGAAGTTTCTTGGGATTGGCTGGTTATTATCGACGATTTGTAGAAGGATTCTCGTCGATAGCCATGACGATGACGCGATTGTTGAAGAAGGAATCTAAGTTCGTATGGGATGATAAGTGTGAGAAAAGTTTCCAGGAGCTGAAACATAGGTTAACAACTGCCCCAGTGTTGACCATTCCATCCAGACCAAGAGGATTTGAAGTTTATAGCGACACGTCATTAAGAGAACTTGGATGTGTATTGATGTAACACGGGAGAGTGGTTGCGTATGCGTCACGTCAGCTGAGACCGCATGAATTGAACTATCTGACGCATGATTTAGAGTTGGCAGCAATCGTATTTGCCCTGAAAATCTAGAGGCACTACTTGTGCGGAGAAAAATTCCAGATTTATACAGACCATCAAAGCCACAAGTATCTGTTTTCGCAAAAGGAATTAAATATGAGGCAGCGCAGATGGATGGAACTTTTGAAGGACTACGACTGCGACATCATATATCACCCCGGGAAAGCAAATTGAGTAGCAGATGCACTAAGTCGTAAGTCAAGTATGGCACATATGATTGTCAGAGAGTGGACTTTGCTAGAAAGGCTCAGGGATTCGGAATTCAAATTTGAGGTGAGTCAGATGTTTAGCCTGATGGCCGCATTGAGAATTGAGCCAGAAATTCAGGTAAGGATTAATGCACTTCAGCTTACGAACCCAGAGATACAAAAGATTATCGGAATGGATGTCACCATGAGAAAACTAGAATTTCAAGTAAGTGAGGATGGAGTTTTGAAATTCCAAGGACGACTGTGTGTGCCTGATGATTTGGAACTCAAGGAGGAAATTTTAAGAGAGGCACATCGCAGTAACTACAGCATCCACCCAGGCAGTACAAAGATGTACCAGAACTTACGGCAACATTATTGGTGGAACGACCTAAAGAAAGATGTGGCCAAGCATGTAGTCAAGTGCTTAATCTACCAACAAGTGAAGGCAAAGCACTGTAAACTTAGAGGACTGCTAAGACCGTTAGAAATTCCTGAATGGAAATGGGAACGTATCACGATAGATTTCGTAATGGGATTGCCGCGTAGCCAAAGAGGACATGATTCAATTTGGGTAATAGTCGATCGCCTGACTAAGTCAGCGCATTTTTTGGCTGTTCGAAAGGATTTTGAGCTAGAAAGGTACGCAGAATTGTATATGTTGCAGATAGCCAGACTTCATAGGGTACCATTGACGATTACGTCAGATCATGATCCGAGATTTACAGCAAATTTCTGGAAAAGTCTACAGGTGGCCATGGGAGCAAAGTTGTAGTTTAGTACAACTTATCATCCACAAAACATATGGCCAGTTGGAAAGGATGATTCAGACCTTAGAGAATATGCTGAGAGCTTGTGTATTGGATTTTCAAGGTAAATGGGAAGAACAGCTACATCTAGTGGAATTTGTCTATAATAACAGTTTTCAGCAGAGCATCCAAATGGCACCGTTCGAAGCCTTATATGGTAGAGCGTGCAGAACGCCAGTATGCTGGGACAAAGTTAGTGAACGAAGCATTACGGGGCCAGAGTTGGTACAGCAATTAGTAGAGGCCGTTGAGATTATCGGGGATAGATTGAGGACAGCGCAGAGTCGTCAAAAGAGTTACGCCGATTGGAGATGCTGACCACTGGAGTTTCAAGTTGGAGATCACGTATTTCTCAAGGTGTCACTTATGAAAGGACTATCCCGATTTGGCAAGAAAGGAAAGCTCAGTCGGAGGTACGTTGGGCCGTTTGAGATTTTGGAGAAAATTGGGGATATGGCTTACAGACTTGCCTTGCCGCCAAACCTGTCCTAAGTACACAACGTTTTCTACATGTCAATATTGAGAAAGTATGAACCAGATCCGACCCACGTTCTAAGTTACGAGAAAATAGACGTGGACGACCGAGTGTCATACGTGGAAAGGCCAATTAGGATTGAGGATCGGAGAGATCGTGTATTGAGAAATAAGACAATTCTGATGGTCAAAGTCGTTTGGGAGCACCATGGGACTAAAGGAGTCACTTGGGAAAGCGAAGAAGCCATGAGACGTCAACACCCATAGTTATTTGGGTAGCTAAAGGTAGATTGTAAATTTGAAGAACGAAATTTTTGTAAGGGGGGAAGGATTGTAACAGCTCGAATTTCGATGTAATTCCGGGATCAATAAAATTGATATTATTCCGCATTTCATTTTAGTAAGTCTCGCCCAAAGCTGATCACTCTTGGGATACTAACTAATAGGGTATGGCTAATTAGAAAACGGTACGTGGATCAATGACCCAATCGCGAATCGGACACCGATCACAAGAAGTAATGAGAAAATATTTTGAACCGATGTGAACCGATCTTAGGAAAGACGATGCATTGAGTTTGGCTAAGGCCAACGGAGTACAATCGGATCACAGATGATTCTGCAAGACCGAAAGTGCACGTGACCAACCAGTCCTGAACCTGAACCGCATGATCGTGATTCTTGGAACTAGTGATAATTTTTCATTCTCTCAAAGAACGGGACCGCCGTGACTTGGATAACCCTAGGTCGATACGTGTATACTCTAAACAGCTGCCCGTTAGTGAGAGACCCTAAAATTGGAAATCCACCGAGTTTTGATCACGAAATTAGGCCCGAATTTCGATGTCGATTTTCGACGGCTTAAGAGACTAATTTTGGAAATCTAACGTCATATTACACTGCCCACACACATTTTGAGTAAGTACGGTTGAAAATTGGATTTTTGGTCCGGGGGTGAAAATTTACGATTTTGCCCCTCGGGGTGCCGGCTTGGATTTTGAGGCCGTATGAGGTTATTTTTCGAGGTCAGTGTCATTTTGGAGTGGCCACATACATTTGGAGTGGTTTCAATCGAAAATTGAAATTTTGGCTCGGAAGTGAAAAATAATATTATTCTAATCCTCAAGACTTTGTGATCGATTTCCGAAGGCTTAAGAAGCTATTTTCGCGATTCCAATGCCATATTATGTTGGCCACACTCATTTGGAGTTGATTTAGCCAAAAATTGAAATTTCGACCCGGGACCGGAAAAATGACCATTTTGCCCCTGGGCTATTTTTGGTTCGAATATTTGGAGAATTATTTGGGATATTTAAGTGTGCTTATCAGCTGCATTATTGGACTAGAAGACCACTTTGCCCTCAATTATTTGGTTGGAACGAATAGGAACCGTCAGATTAAAGGGTATTTTGGTCACATCGTGCGGATCAGCGACACGTGGCATTTGGGCCGATATTTTTTATCACCTTGGACCAGCTCTCTCTTTCTCTCTCTCTCTCTCTCTCTCTCTCTCTCTCTCTCTCTCCTCAGCCCTCACTCGGCCAGAACTCCTCCCCTCTCTCCCGAAATTCCCTCTCTCTCTCCCTCTTCTTCCTTCTCAGCCAAGCTCGTCGGACCGCCGCCGTGACGCTGCCGTCCGCCTGTGCTGCTGCCTCGCCTGACCTCATCTCGCCACTAGCAACCCCCCAGCATCACCACCCTCACCCGTCCCCCTCTCTTTCTCTCTCTTTTCCGTCCGGCTCAAGGGACCACCGAAGCTCACCGCCGCCGCGCCGGAGCCCAATCGGCCGAGCTGCTGCTGCTGTGACCCAATAGCCATCCGTACGGTCCCGTACAGTGATCGTACGTCGTCCGTACGGTGTCACCGGGAATGTCGCTGCCGGTTTCACTGTTCAGTAGTGATCGGCCGCTGTTCCTCGTCGTCGTGGCTTAGGATTACATGAGTAAATCCCCTAAACCCTGATTAGGACTGGCAGTACATTTTCTGGACTGATTTGGGTATTATCAATGTATATTAGGAATAATTATTGAATCAATTGGTGAGAATTAGTACCTGAATAATATTGGTGGATTATTGTGATTAATTTAGAGACCAAGGATGGACCCCGAGGCGGTGAATAGTGGCTGTTCACTTAGGGGCGATTAGGCTAGAATAGTCTAATTGGGGAAATTATTAGTATGATTGACGGGACCGCCCGGATTGATTGAATTGGTCTTTGTTGGTGCTCATTTGGGGTCAATTGCAATATTACCGTGTCACGTACTAGTGTGGTTGAATTGATTATTGATTTATAAAGTATACTTTGGGCCACACGGTATTAATTGACCAATTGAGCACATTGTTTGTGAATTGGGCACTGTGTGATAACATCAATTTGACTGAGTGCTTGATATTTAATGCTCGTGATGCACTGCACGACATTGCATGGCCACGCATTTCGTATGCCGAGAATGAGGCGTGTTTTGAAATTATGTGGGAATGCGTGCCTGACATGAGCATGTGATCACCATAATTACCCAATGCGTTTACGTTGGGTTCAGATAAAATGGGCCGTATGTCGTGTGATCACTGTAAAGTCTTCGGATCGTGGCCTTCGGATCGTGCCCGGTTCGTCCGGAAGATGACATTATCCGCGAGGAGATCGGTGTTGCGCCTAAAGCGTTTCGACGCGGGCTAGAGACACTGGGCTAGATATGCTATATGCGGGCCGTGAAGTGTTGTATTTGGCCTTCGGGTTGTGGTCTTCGGATCGTGGCCTTCAGGTCGGGCCTTCGGGTCGAATATTAATAATGAGAATGAACGCCGAGCCAGTGTGCCGTGTGATTCAGAATGATATTATGGCACGTGAATGGCATTTACATGCATATGATTGCGTTAATCATCGTATTAATGCGTGAGACTCGGTGTATGACTTGAGATTCTAGCACGAAGAAGTATGAGCATGCGTGTGGCGTACGTGTAACGAGGTGTGTCACGCATGTGCTATGATTATATTATATTGAACTATCTAACCTGCAAGGTCAGTACGATTATCGGTCTAGGCCCGAGGGCCTAGATCATTGTTGTGTTGTGTTTTCTTTTTTCTCGGTTAGGAGATTGTACGTTAGCCTAACCTAGGTTTAGGAGGTTTTACTCATTGAGACGTGTTCTCATTGGTGTTTTAAACCAAACTTTCAAACCCTCGCCTTTGAGATGCCGTAGTCATCGACACTTTTTGGAATCCCTACACAGATCGAGCAGTTTGTAAGTATATTTCCTTCGGGTAATGGAGAGGCATATCCCGAAACTATATGCTGAAGGAATGCTACTCTGTTGAGCCAAAATTCACAGTTACTGAACTTGGCATAGAGTGCATGTTCTCTCAAGGTCCGTAGCACTTCCATCAAAGTGTACCTCATGTTTCTTGGGGCTCTTCGAGTACACCAATATGTCGTCAATGAAAACTATAATGAACTGATCCAAGAATTCTTTGAACACTCGATTGATCAGATCCATAAAGGCAGCAGGGGCATTCATCGGACCGAAGGGCATCACCGTGAACTCATAGTGCCCGTATCACGTTCGAAATGCAGTCTTGGGTATATCCTCCTTTTGGATTCTCAGTTGATGATACTCGATCTGTAGATCGATCTTCAAGAACATTGAGGCTTCTTGTAATTGATCGAACAGGTCATCAATCCGCGGCAGTGGATACTTGTTCTTAACCGTCACCTGGTTTAGCTGCCGGTAGTCTATTCATAACCTCAATGTCCCGTCCTTCTTCCTTACAAACAGAACCGGCGCTCTCCATGGAGACACACTAGGGTGGATAAAGCCCTTGTCCAGGAGTTCTTGCATCTGGATCTTCAGTTCCTTTAACTCTGATAAGGACCTCCGGTACGGCGCCTTAGAGATTGGCTCGATTCCTAGGGCCAACTCTATTACAAATTCCACTTCTCGCTCTGGTGGCAAACCCGGCAATTCCCGAGGAAAGACCTTGAGGAAATTGCATACTATGGGTATCTTGTCTAGTCTCGTTTTTGTCACTATTAGGTCAATTACATTCACCAAGTATCCTTCACATCCATCATCCAACAACTTAGTCACTTCAAGCGAGAAAATCCAAGGGATCGAGGTTCCTCCTCGGTTTCCCTGAAATTCAAATCTAGGATATCTAATCTGATTAAATTGGATCATCCTATTGCCGCAATCCATTACGGCTTTCTGACTCACTAGCCAATCCATCTCAATTATCATGTCAAAGTCGAACATGGCCAACACTGCCAAGTCGATACTTTCTTCTCTATCCCCAATCACTATCTTACAGTTGGGACATCCAAACGAGACTAACATCCTATCATTCATCAGCGTTGACCCATAAAGCAACACCAGTTCAATACCAACCAATTTAACAAACTGCTCTGAAATAAATGAGCGGGTCGCCCCCGGATCAAACAACGCGTATGCAGCATGATCATAGAGAGAAATCGTACCTGTGACCATGCCTGGCGCCTCCTCAGCCTCTTTGCACGCCATTGCATAAACCCTTCCTTACACTGGCGGTCGTCCTTGATTAGCCGGTAGGGACGATTCCTAATTTGATGCTTCAAATTTCCATATCTGAAACAAGCTCCCGGCCTATTCTGCTAGTAAGTCGGTTTCCTTATATCTTTTCTGGCTGGTGGGGTGAATCGTCTATTCTCTATCATTGGCCTCTTCCCAAGACGGCGGTTATCTCTATTTTGGGCAAACCGTGATCCAAAAGTGGCTGCCCTCTCCTGTTGATCTCGCTCGATGATCTGAGCTCGCTCATACATTTCACCATAATCTTTAATATTGAGCGATAATATCTGGCTTCGAAGATCTAGCTTCAATCTATCCCAGAATCTCCGAGCCTTGTCTTGTGGGTTCTCTACCATTATAGGTGTGAACTTCAATGGTCTCGCAAACTCCGCTTCGTATTGATCTACGGTCATCTGGCCTTGGGAAAGTCACATAAATTCCATAAATTTTCTTTCTTGAGTGACCTCTGAAAAGTATTAGCAGGTTGAGATTAATTGAAAATGAGCAGTGTGCTAGAGTGCCATTTGAGCCGAATCATGAGCATGGCCATATTTGTGATATGTGTATGCCAGAGTGCATTAGCCGGTGTGCGAGTATGTGCGATTCGGTTAATTATGTATGAGACGAGCACTGTTGAGCATGAGTATGTGTGTGGTGTATGTGTGATCAAGAGTGTGCACGTATGTGTCGTGATTATCATATCGAAATGCTTAACCTGCACGGTCAGAGACATGATTGACCTGGACCCGAGGGCCTAGGCTTATTATTGTTATTGTTTGGTTGTGGTGCACTTGTTTTGCCTGTCTGGAGGTTCATGTTAGCCTAGCTTAGGTTTAGGGGGTTTTACTCACTGAGACACATTCTCATTGTTGTATAAACCCAAACTTTTCAGACCCCCAGCCTTAAAGATGCCGGAGTTGCCACCTCTTTTTGGGATACCGCATATGATCCAGAGGACGACGAGCGTGCACCCCTGTGGGAACGAGGAGGCCTATGTGAGATATACCTCCATAGTTTTTGTAAATGTTAGGGAGATGTTCTACCAGACCTAGGAGTATGTGGCCTGGTGTTTTAGGAGTGCCGATGGGGTGACAGGACCACCCCTGAGGACCTTTGATGTTCCGCTCAATGGGAATGACGTGATGATACCGCAGATAGCGGATGGTGAGATTTCGGATCCCTCTGCCTCTCCCGATTTTAGCATTTCTGATGCGACAGTAGACGGACCTGCTACTATGGAGGAGGAGTCCGAGGAACCCAGAGCCGATGGAGGACGAGGGCAAGCCCGAGGCCATGGACCAGGATCCGGACCAGGACGGAGAGATCGTTCAGTTGATCTCAGATAAGGAGCTGGACCCGGATGAGAACCCTTTAGGACTCTACCTTGACCCTGAGCTAGAGCTAGATTTCGAGGATGAGCAGGCCGAGGCCGAGGACATGGAGTCGGAGGAGTCCGTGCCTTCTGAGAGTTCTTCAGAGGAGTCGTCAGGGTCAAATCCAGACTGGAAGCCCTAGGATAGGTCCAAATCCTTAGTAGTGGAGATCGTCTCTTTTTGGCCGGAGCTCTCCCCCTATCCACTTACCCTGTTTGACCTTAGTGGCTGTCGTCTGCTTTTGTTGTTTTGTTCGTACTGTTGTAAATGGATTTTGTAAATAGGCTTTCTATAGTAATACAAATGTATATCTGTAATTATATTCTTGTTTTTAATTGTTGTTCTATCTTTGGTCTCGTATATATATTTGTACTGGTGTTTATTTATTGCTTCCCATGTACTTTATCTCTTTGTGAGCATTGGGTCGGCAACGTGTCCTAGGAGCATTGCACCATATCGACTGAGTTGGGGATGCTCGCGCGCCATGGGGTTCGGGGCATGACATCCCTATTTGATTTGGTATCAGAGCAAGGTCAGCTCGGTCCATTTCGATCGAAACCTGAAGTGATAAGGAGCGATGAGATCATGGGTAGTCCATAGGGTGACCTTATGTGCTAAGTGTACCTCCTGACTATTTGTGCTTTGAGTGATTAATTGTGTGACCTGTATTAATGCAGGTGCGGTAGGACCTGAGGTAAGTGTGCCAAGTGCTAGAACGCATGCTAAGTGCTAGTTGTGGTACTAGTTTTCCTGCCTAGGACCTTAGACCAGTTTAGTTGGTTTAGATCTCTAATTCCTGAGTGGAATTATATCAGATAGGTAGATAGCAAGATCAAAAAAGATGAACAGAAGAAAGGGAAAAGAGCCCCAAGGCCAGTCTAGTACAGGAGGCTATAAGGCTAGAGACCCAAGATTTGACGACGTGATGGAGACCCTACGGGAAATAGGACACATTATGGGCATACAAGCACAAGAAAGGGCCGCAGCTTATGCATAGGCTGCTGAGGCCACAACCATTGCTGGTAATAAAGGGAATCAAGCCCAGCAAGGGCAAGCTCAACCAGCAGTAGTCAGACAGATGCCTCAGCTGGTAGAGCAATTTCTGAAGTTAAAGTCGCCAAAGTTCAATGGCAAAGGTGACCCCGAAGCTACCCCATGTTGGGTAGAGGAATTGGAGAAAGCATTTGAGGTGTTGGGGTGCACCAAAACAGAGAAAGTGACATTGCTTGTGTATCAGTTGCAGAATAATGCTAATGACTGGTGGAAAGCCACTAGAGGAAGGGTGTTCCCGGAAGGTATGGAATTAAATTGGCCCGTATTTGTGGAAAGCTTTTATGGAAAGTACTTTTCGGAAGTCGCTCAAGAAAGGAAGTTGATGGAGTTTATGCGACTGCGCCAATGTCAAATGACCGTTGATCAATACGAAGTGGAGTTCACAAGATTGGCCAAGTTCGCACTAACCATGGTGGAGAATCCACGGGATAAAGCTCGGAGATTCCGAGATGGTTTGAAGCCAGATCTTCGGAGTCAGATCTTATAGCTCAACATCAAGGATTATGGCGAGATGTATGAGCGGGCTCAGATTATTGAGCGAGACTAGCAATAGAGGGCAGCTGCTTCTAGATCGCGATTTGCCCAAAACAAAGATAACTACTGTTTGGGAAAGAAACCGATGGCGAAAAATAGGCGATTCATTCTACCGATTCGGCGGAATATAGGGAAGCCGAGCCCCCAGCCGAGCAGATTTTAGGCATGTTTCAAGTGTGGGAGTCTAGAGCACCAGATTAGGAATTGCCCACAACAGATTCCCTCAGAACCACCTAAACAGTTGCCACTACCGCGAGTAGAGAATCAAATTGGACCTCCCTCACCGGCTAATCAAGGATGACCACCGGCACAAGGAAGAGTATATGCCATGGTATGCAGAGAGGCTGAGGACGCGTCGAGCGTGGTCACAGGTACTATTTCTGTCTATGATCATGCTGCATATGCGTTATTTAATTCGGGGGCGACCCATTCTTTTATTTCAGAGCAATTCGTTAAATTGGTTAGTTTGGAACCGGTGTTGCTTGAGACTATGCTTAGTATGTCGACACCTATGAATGATAAGATGTTAGTCTCACTTGGATGCCTCAGTTGTAAGATTATGATTGGGGGTAGAGAAGAAAGTATCAACTTGGCAGTGTTGGCCATGTTCGATTTTGATGTGATAGTTGGAATGGATTGGCTAGTGAGCCAGAAGGCCGTAATAGATTGCGGCAATAGGGCGATTCAATTTAATCCGATTGGACGTCCTCGATTTGAATTTCAAGGAAACCAAGGAGAAAGATTTTTCCTCAGGAATTGCCGGGTTTACCGCCCGAGCGAGAAGTGGATTTTGTCATTGACTGGCACTAGGAACTCAGCTGATTTTGAAGGCACCGTATCGCATGTCCCTATCAGAATTGAAGGTCTAGATGCAAGAATTACTAGACAAGGGTTTCATCCGCCCTAGTGCGTCTCCATGGGGAGCACCAGTCCTATTCGTGAAGAAGAAGGATGGAACGTTAAGGCTATATATAGACTACCAACAGTTGAACCAGGTGACAGTAAAGAACAAGTATCCACTGCCGAGAATCGATGATCTATTTGATCAACTACAAGGAGCCTTAGTATTTTCTAAGATCAATCTACGGACCGGTTATCATCAACTAAGGATTAAGAAGGAGGATATTCCTAAGATCGCCTTCAGGACGAGGTATGGGCACTATGAAGTCACTATGATGCCCTTTGGGCTAACAAATACCCCAGCCGCCTTCATGGATTTGATGAATAGGGTATTCAAGGAATTCCTGGACCAATTTGTGATTGTCTTCATTGATGACATACTGGTTTACTCGAAGAGCCCTGAGGAACATGAAGTACACTTGACTGAAGTGCTATGGACATTAAGGGAGCACGCGCTATAAGCCAAGTTCAGCAAGTGTGAGTTTTGACTCAGTAGAGTGGCATTTTTTGGATATATCATTTCAGGAGATGGAATTTCTCTGGACCCAACAAAGATCGAGGTAGTGACTAAGTGGCCAAGACCGACGTCAGTGACTGAGATTCGAAGTTTCTTCGGATTAGTTGGTTATTACAAAAGGTTTGTAGAAGAATTTTCATCGATAGCCATGCCGCTGACACGGCTACTTAAGAAGGAAACAAAATTTGAATGGGATGACAAGTGCGAATGGAGTTTTCAGGAGTTAGAGCATAGACTGACAACTGCTCCGGTGTTAACCATTTCGTCTGGACTCGAAGGATTCGAGATTTATATTGATGCTTCACTAAGAGGATTGGGCTGTGTGTTGATGCAGCATGGAAAAGTGGTTACATATGCATCACGCCAATTGAGGCCGCACGAGATGAACTACCCAACGCACAATTTGGAACTAGTTGCGATAGTCTTCGTACTTAAAATCTGGAGACACTATTTGTGTGGAGAGAAGTTCTAGATTTATATGGATCACCAAAGCCTTAAGTATTTATTCTCACAGAAGGAGTTGAACATGAGGCAGCACCGTTGGATGGAACTACTAAAGGATTACAATTGCGACATCTTGTATCATCCTGGAAAGGCAAATCGAGTTACAAATGACTTAAGTCACAAGTCGAATATGGCGCGCCTAATGGTCAAGGAGTGAACCTTACTGGAAAGGTTGCGAGATTCGGAGTTTAAGTTCGAAGTGAGCCACATGTCGAACTTGTTGGCTGCCTTGAGAATTGAACCAGAAATCCAGGCTAAGGTAAAGGCACTACAGTCCACAGATTAGGAGATCCAAAGGATTGTTGAAACGGATGCCGCTAAGAGGAAGTCAGATTTCCAGGTGTCTGATGATAGGATTCTGAAATTTCGCAAGCAACTATGTGTGCCTGATGACGAAGAACTCAAGGAGGAAATTTTGAGTGAAGTTCATCGAAGCAAGTATAGTATCCACCCAGGCAATACAAAGATGTACCAAAATCTGCGACAACATTATTGGTGGAATGGATTGAAGAAGGATGTGGCCAAGCATGTGACCAAGTGCTTGACTTGCCAACAGGGGCAAAAGAACACTACAAGTGCCATAACTTGTGTACGGTGCTCACTTTGGTGCCATAAGTTTGTTTTGGATTACTTTAGTGCTAAAATTTTGGAAAAACGATCACTTTAAGTTATCGTTTTTCAAAACTTTTAGCGCTTAAATGATCGTTTTTGAAAACTTTTAGTACTTAAATGATCCAAAAAAAACTTATGACACTTAAGTGATCGTTTTTCCTCCGGCTTGGCATCAAAGTGATCCAAAAAAAAGTTATGGTATCAAAGTGATCTCCATACACAAGTTATGGCACTTAAAGTGTCATTTTGCCTACCAACAAGTAAAGGCATAGCACTGCAAACCTGGTGGATTATTGAGACTGTTGGAGATTCCAGAATGGAAGATGGAGCATATCACAATGGATTTCGTCACCGGATAGGTTTGAATCCTTAGAAGTGGAGATCGTCTCTTTTTGGCCGCAGTTCTCCCCCTTGCCACTTACCCTTTTTGACCTTAGTGGCTGTCGTCTGCTTTTGTTGCTTTTTTCGTACTGTTGTAAATGGATTTTGTAAAATGGCTTTCTATAGAGTAATGCAAATGTATATTTGTAATTATATTCCTATTTTTAATTGTTCTTCTATCTTTGGTCTCGTATATATATTTGTATGGGTGTTTATTTATTGCTTCCGCATGTACCTTATTTCTGTGTGAGCGTTGGGTCGGCAACGTGTCCTGGGAACATTGCACCATATCGACCGAGTTGGGGATGCTCGTGTGCCGTGGGGTTCGGGGCGTGACAGACAACCCTCATCCAACAACTTGATTGCTTCTACTGGTAAAACTCAAGGGATCAAGGTTCCTCCTTGACTCCCTACAAATTCGGATCTAGAGTGTCTAGCCGGACTAAACTGAATCATCCAGCCATTGCAATCCATCACAACATTTTGGTTAACTAATCAACCTATGCCCACAATTACGTCAAAATCATACATAGTCAGAACTGCTAGGTTCTTCTTTTCTTCTCTATCACCAATCACAAAAGCGGTAGCCCTTTCTATCGCTTCATGTTCGATTGCCTAGGCCCACTCATGAATCTCATTATAGTCCTTCAGATTCAGTATTATTGTCTGATTACAAAGGTCCGACTTCAATCCATCACGGAACCTCCAGGCCTTATCCAATGGGTCCTTCACTCTTTTTTAGGCAAACTTGGATAACCTAGTGAACTCCACTACCTACAGGTCCATTGTTATTTGTCCTTGATAGAACCTCAGAAATTCAGTCAACTTCCGTTCTCGTGCCCTCTCGGGGTAGTACTTGTCTTTAAAGGCCTCAATAAACATAATCCAAATCTGAGCAGTACCAGCAGGAAACACTCTTCCTCTGGTAGTTCCTACCAATCACTTGCATTTTTTTTGTAGTTGGTATACTGCTAGAGTCCCATTTTCCTCATCCATGTACCCCAATACCTCAAAAGTCTTTTTCAATTTCCTCTACCGAAAGTGATGCAACCTCAGGATCACCATTTTCCATCAAACTTAAGGGCTTCAATTTTAGAAACTGCTCAACCAACTAATACATCTGTTTAGTCGCAGTTCTTTGACCTTAATTAGGATTTTCATTATTACATATAGCAGCAGCTGTAGCGGCCTCAATAGCCTGAGCTATAATGGCAGCTCGCTCTTGAACCTGCCTACCTATAAGATTACCAATTCTCTCAAGTGCCCTCACGACCCTGTCCATTCACGGGTCCACTGCTGCTTGGCCCTCAGAACTTGATTAGCCCTTTATACCCCTACCTCTCAAGCTCATCTTTACAGATTTCTACCATCACTCACCTACCTGCTATAACTTCACTTAGGAATTAGAAACCTAAACCTAGCTAAACCGGTCAAAGGTCCTAGGCAGGTAATTAGCACGACAGCAATCAATCACTCAACATGCGGCTTGTCACAAACAGCACAAGACCTCAAATAAGGAGGTACACGTACTTACCTCAGGTTCTGTCGCACCTGCACTTTACGGGTCAATTCACATATGCACTCAATCAAAACACAGACAGTCAGGAGGTACACTTAGCACACAAGGTCTTCCTATTAGCTACCCAAGGTCATCACTCCTTATCACTCCAGGCTTCGACCTAATTGGACCGAGCTGACCTTACTCTAATACCAAATCAAATGGGGATGTCATGCCCCAAACACCATGGCGCGAGATCATCCCAACCGAGGTCGATAAGTGTGCTACGTCCTAGGATCCGTCGCCGATCCAAAGCCCAAGTCAGAGATCATAGTACATGCGGTAGCAATATGAAACACCCGTACGAATAAATCACATGACCCGGGGTAGCAAAAACAACACCACAGTAAAACAAACAACTTAGTAAAACGAGCATCCTACTCACCACCGACACAACAAAAAGGGGCAAGCGGTTGAGTTAACTATTTAAAACACCCATGCAATAAGACATGAGACCAAGAATAGCACAACAGCAAACAACATACTTACAAATATACATTTTGTAATACTATAGAAAACATTTACAATATTCATTATTACACCAGATACATATATAAAAGCCAACACGGTTCAACAGTCGCCAACTCCAAAAGAGGGTACGTGGCTCGGCGGTCAAGCACTAAATCTAGCCAAGACTCCTCCGAAAACATGTCGACACATCTACCATCTCCAAATCTGGGGGTCTGAAAAAATTGGGTTTACACAACAATGAGACGAATCTCAGTAAGTAAAAACCCCTAAACCTAAACTAGGCTAACATGCACCTCCTAACAGGCAACAAAACACACAACATCCAAATTAACAATAAATGACCTAGGCCTTTGGGCCCCAGTTGCTCACCTCATTGACCTTGCAGGTTAGACAAATCACAGTAATATTCACGGCACATACTCGAACACACTAGTTACACGTACGCCATACGTGTGCTCCTATTCACTAGTGTTCGTACCGTACATGATACATTGAGTCACACGTACTCGCACACTAGCCTATGCATTCTTATGCTCACAAATGCCATCACTATGCCATGCTCTCAATCTAGCTCAAACTGCACACTGTTCATTTTCTCAATTAGAGCTCGACCCGAAGGCCAAATCAATCACAATACTCCGTGGCCCGTGTAAACGCATCTAGCCCAGTGTCTCTAGCCCGCGACAAAACGCATCAGGCGCAACGCCGATCTCCTTACGAACCAAAACCCGCGTAAAACACATCAGGCTAGCCGTCTTCCGGACAAACTAGGCAACATCCCGCATAAAATGCATTAGGATGGGTTCAACCCCATGTAAAACGCATCAGGGTGATTTGTGATCACATATACACACAACTAGTTTTATCTGAACCCCACGTAAAATGCATTAGGGCATATTAGGTGATCGCATGCTCATGTCAGACACGCATACTCGCACAATTTTCATCTCATGCCTCATTCTTGGCATACAAAATGCTTGGCCATGCAATCTCTGCTTTTTGGGCAATAATGCATTGCACATGAGCATCAAATTCACAAAGGCATATATTCAATTCATGCCAATATCAGCGTGCACCACAATATGCACAATGCCACCAATAACTTGCCCAATTCAATACGCATCAATATGCTCACTTGGTCAATTTAATACCGTGTGGTCCAATACGCACTTGGCACTCACCATTCACAACTTGGGCAACATAATTCACGCAAATTAGTGGCCAATCACACGCCGCACTAGACGATCACACGAACACGTGGCATGGCAATAAACAATTGAGCACACTTGAGTGTGCACCTTGTCACTCCCCGAATCTCTAAGACACGCGAACATCCCGCCTTCGGTCGTCTTAGGTGCAACGCTTCCAAGATGCGTCGCTTACCCAACACACTCAGAGAACAATACACATGCGAAAGCAACGTATATAAATATATATATACACCCGTACAATAAATATGACAACCATGGATAGCATACAAACAAAGACCGATATGATTAAAACATACTTTTACATTACCGTAAAATATTTACAACATATATGTACATTAACAAAACAAACACTCTTCTTACAAGCAAAACTGAGAAACAAAAGAAAACCGACACACAATAGCCATTTGATCAAAAAGAGGCAATGGCTGAGAGAAGGCCAAGTTAACTACGGGTTAAGGTTAGGTCGCCATCAAAAAGGACATTTTCCAGACAAGGGCTAGGACTACACCTAGGGCATCTAGTTCGGATCAGATCCCGAGGATTTATCTTTCGAACTCTCCTAAGGTTCAGACTCCTCTGAGGAACTCTCCTGGGGTTCGGACTCCTCCGAGTCCATGTCTAGTGCTGCTGCTCGTTCTTCCTATGAGTCCAGCTCCAACTCCGGGTCAAGATAGAGTCCTAACTCCTCATCTGAATCTACCTCAGCAACCTCTCCATTCTCAGCTTCATCAACTTCCGTGGCTTCCGGGATCTCAACTTCGTTCGCCCACTGATCCTGATCCTCCGCTACCACCTGAGGTTCGTTATCCACTGCGTCGTCATAGGCATCTCCCACTGGCTCATCCTGAGGGTCTATTACCTCACCATCAACAACGATCGGCACCATCATACCGTGCTCATCTAGAGAAGAGTCGAAGGTCCTAAGCGGTCTACCTATATTCCCATGGGCGTCTCGAATAAACCAAGCAATATATTCTTGGGTATGGTTAAAGAACTCTCTGACATCCACGGAAACCATGGAACGATACCATACATACGCCTCTCCATTACCCAAAGGAAATATACTTACGAACTGCTCGATCTGTGTCGGGATTCCAAAAAGTGTCGGTGACTGCGGCATCTTAAGGGCGAGGGTCCGAAAGTTTGGTTTAAAACACCAATGAGAATACGTCTTAATCAGTAAAACCTCCTAAACCTAGGTTAGGCTAACGTACAATCTCTTAACCAGAAAAGACAACACAAAACACAATAATAACCTAGGCCTTCGGGCCCAAACCGATAATCGTACTGACCCTGCAGGTTAGACATTTCAATATATAATAATCATGGTACATACGTGATACACCTCGTCACACGTACGCCATACGCATGCTCATACCTCTTCGTGCTAGAATCTCAAGTCATACAACGAGTCTCATGCATTAATACGATAATTAACGCAATCATATGCATGTAAATGCCATTCACGTGCCATAATCTCATTCTAAATCATACGGCTCACTGGCTCGGCGTTCATTCTCATTATTAATATTCGACCCGAAGGCCACGATCCGAAGACCCGATCCGAAGGCCCGACTCGAAGGCCACGATCCGAAGACCCGATCCGAAGGCCCAACTTGAAGGCCACGATCCGAAGACCAATACAACACTTCGCGGCCCGCATATAGTGTATCTAGCCCAGTGTCTCTAGCCCGCGTCGAAACGCTCTAGGCGCAACACCGATCTCCTCACGGACAATGCCGTCTTCCGATCGAACCGGGCACGACCCGAAGGCCACGATCCAAAGACCTTATAGTGGTCACACGACATACAACCCATTTTATCTGAACCCAGCGTAAACGCATTGGGCAATTATGGTGATCACATGCTCATGTCAGGCACGCATTCTCGCATAATTTCAGTACACGCCTCATTCTCGGCATATGAAATGCGTGGCCATGCAATGTCATGCAGTGCATCATGAGCAATAAATATACACAGGCACTCAGTCAAATTAATGTTACCACACAGTGCCCAATTCACAAACAATGTGCTCAATTGGCTAATTAATACCGTACGGCCTAAAATATAATCTTATAAATCAATAATCAATTCAAACCATCATACGGCCAATTTTATATCGCACAATTCAGCCAAACTAGTACGTGACACGGTAATATTATAATTGACCCCAAATGAGTACCAACAAACACTAATTCAACCAGCCCGGGCTATCCCGTCAATCACGCTAATAATTTCCCCAACTAGCCTATTCTAGCGCAATCGTCCCTAAGTGGACAGCCACTATTCACCACCTCAGGGTCCATTTTTGTCTCCAAAATAATCACAGTAATTCCCCCAATATTATCTCGATACTAATTCTCACCAATCTGTTCAATAATTATTCCTAATATACATCGATAATACCAGTCCTAATCAGGGTTTAGGGGGTTTACTCACGTAATCCTAGGCCACGACGACGAGGAACAGCGACCGATCACTGGTGAACAGTGAAACCGGCGGCGGCGTTCCCAACGACACCGTATAGACGGTGTACGGTCATTGTACGGATAGCGACGTACGGGCGATGTATTAATGGGTTGGAGGTCACGGTGGCAGCAGCTCGGCCAATCGGGCTCCGGCACGACTGCGGCTTGCTCCGGCGATCTCTTGGTCAGACGGGATAGAGAGAGAAAGAGAGAGAGATGGGTGAGGGTGGTGATGCTGGTGGGTGCTGGAGGTTAGACGAAGCGGCGGCGGCGGTGTCACGGCGGCGGTTCGGCGAGCTTAGTTGAGAAGGAAGAAGAGGGAGAGAGAGAGGATTTCGGGAGAGAGGGCAGGAGTTCTTGTCATGCCCCGAACTCCATGGCACACAACATCCCACGCGAAGGTCGATATGGTGCGACGTCCCAGGACGCGTCGCCGACCCATCTTCCATAACAGAGCATAAGGCACATGCGGAAGCAACAATTAAAACACCCATACAAAAATAAACATGAGAACCAGGGAAGCAACACAAGAAAAACTTAGACAACATACACATCCATAGAAACCGTTAAAACATTCTTACAACATCCCTTGAAACAGTAATGGAAAAGAGGGTACAACAAAAAGAGTGCTGTCGACATGGGTCAAGAGAGCTAAGAGACTAGGGGGTCAACTGCAACAAAAAGAGAGGGTCAAAATTCCAAAAAGTGTCTACCCTCACAACATGGCTAAGTCTAGCCTAGGGCACCCAGTCGGGATCGGAATCGTCGGACTCCGATGAACTCTCTGGTAACTCGGACTCCTTGCTGGAATTCTCCTCCTCAGACTCCTCGGTATCCATCGGCTCGACTTCGTCAACATCCATCGGCTCCACAACCGGGTCCTCTACCACTGGCTCATAGTTTACTCCTTCTAGTACCTCATCCTCGGTAGCCTTATACACACCGTAAGAACCCATACTCCACTCTGAACCCATGTCAGAATCCACAATCTCGCCATTCGGACACTGCGGATCTAACTGGCCTTCTACGGTAAACGGAACATCCATAGTGCGGAGGGGTCCATATTCGTCTCCAAAACGGTCACGGAAGCACCATGCCACATATTCATGGGTCACAGGATGTAACATCCTGAAATTCGACTCAATCTCTGGAATGAATAAAACGAGTCTTATTCGATATTTCATTTTCGTAAGTCTCGCCCGGAGCTGGTCACTCTCGGGATACTGACCAAATGGGAATGACCAACTAGGAATAGGTACGTGGACCATGGACCCGGTCGCGAATTAAGCCTGATTTAGAAGAATGACGAGGAAGTATTTTGGGCCAGTGTGAACCGATCTTCTGAACCGGACGATCGTGTCATCGGAACTAGCGATAATTCCTCTCGTTCTCTTGACAATCGAGCTCGCTGCGATTCGGACAACCCGAGGTCGATACGCGTAAATCCTAAACGGCCGCCCGTTAGTGAGAGATTTAGAAATTGGAAATTCGGCAAATTCGATCGTGAAATTTAATCCGGACTTCGAGACCGATTTTCGTGAATCACAGGATAGTTTTTATAAGGACGACGTCAAATTATGCTGGCCACTTATATATAGGACTTGTACGGTCGAAAAATTGACAATTCGACCCGGTACCGGAACTTAATGTCGTTTTTACCATTTTGCCCCTTGAAATTCCGAATTTTGAATTCTTGTAGGGGTGTGACACTTGTCAACATCCCCCTTCCCCATGCATGCCATCATGCTTGTCCAAGATTTCTTCCAAAACCTTTGAGCTCCCCCATGCAATCATCATCACATATCACTTCACCTCTCTCTCTCTCTCTCTCTCTCTCTCTCTCTCTCTCTCTCTCTCTCTCTCTTTTCTCTCTCTCTCTCGCCCTCTATCTCCCTCTCCCCTCTGCGAGTTCTCCCTCTCTCTCGGCCTCAGCCACTGCTCACCGCCGCCGGAACCACCGCCCGCCGGTGCCACCACCGTGCACCATTCCCTCTCGCCTCACCACTACCAACCGACCGCCCCTCTCCTTCTCTCTCTCTCTCGCTGTTCCCGACCGGCCAAGGCCTCACGCCGAGCCCAGCACAGCCGTGCCTCCGCCGGGCTCGTCGCCGCTCCGCCAAGGCCGCCGCCGTCCACCGCCGTCGCCCCTTGCCGACCCTCTCCCTTCCTCTCCATTTTCCCTTCGTTTCCTCTCCTCTCCGGCTGCATACAGAGGGGAATGGCGCAGGTCAGCCAAGGAGGAAGAGGCTGAGCGTTCGCCTCCCGCGGAGGTGCACCGCCGTTGCCGTGGCCGCTGCTGCTATCACTCTCCCTTCGCCGTCTCTCTCTCTCTCTCTTGGTTGCATGCAGCTGGGTGGGTGCCGGAGCAGCCGTGCCACCAACTCGCCGCCATTCTCCTCTCTGACGCGGCTGCATGCACGGTTGAGCCGCCGCCAGAGCTGCTCGCCGCCGCACGCCACCGCCGGACCGCTCGCTGTTCACCGTCGCCGCCTTCACCGAGCCGTCCTCTCTCGCCTCTCCCTGTTCTGTTTCCCCTCGCCGGAACAGCCACGCCGTCCGCCGTGCGCCACCGTGGTGGTTGCTGTTCGTCGCCGTCCGCGCCGTCCGCGCCTCTCAGCCACTCGCCGCCCTCCCTCACCGTGAGCCAACAGTTCCGCCGACCATGAGCCACCGCCCGTGGCTGCTGTGGACAGCCGGCCGCCGCTCGCCGTCGCTCCCTTAGGAAGTGTGCCGCCGGTTCCACCATTCCCCGTTGCCCGAGCTCGGAATTAGGTGGGTGTAAACCTCTAAACCCTAATTAGGATGATTATGCGTTTTAACGGCCTTGGGTGTGTTTACTAGCTGATTAGTGTCAATTAGGGCTCGTATGGATTTATATGTTACTAGTGGGTGTCGAGAAACTATTGGTAGGTGACAAAACAGAAATTAGGAGTGGATTAGAGGTTGAAATGATAAGGTTTAGCTGCTGTCCACCTTGGGTTTTGATGGCCAATTCCACGGTAGATCGAGGATTGAATTGATTTGAGTGCCGGGATTGCTGGGGTGATTGAATTGGGTGTCGGTTTGCCAATTGTGATGAATTTGGTCTACCATGTCGCATGCTCGTGTGACCGACCGTTGTGGAATGTGATTGATGATTTGTCAATGTACATCATAATGCCCGAATATGTCATAAGTGCCAACTTCGCATGTGATGCCCCGTGGTGTTGATTGGGCTAATTAAGCATATGACGTGAATCATTGAACATGAAATTGTGGCATTGAATTGTGTGGGACATTATGCTGTGGTACATTGCACCAACATTCGTGTGCGAATTGCATGGCTACGCATTATGCATGCCGAGTATGAGGCTTGTGGAGATTGTGCGAGAATGCGTGTATGCCATGGACATGTGATCACCTAATTATGCCCTGACCCGTTTACGCGGGGTTCAGATAAAAATTGGTAGTGTGCCATGTGATCACTTAAGGCCTTCGGGTCGTGGCCTTCGGGTCGTGCCGTCCTCATGCACTTTGGAGCAGGACGATGTCCGGTATGTCCGGAAGACGACCATCCTGATACTTTTACATGGGCTTTGGTTCGTAAGGAGATCGGTGTTGCGCCTGATGCGTTTACGCGGGCTAGAGACACTAGGCCTGGAGCGTCTTTACGCTGGCCATGAAGTGTTGTGATTGGTCTTCAGATCGGGCCTTCGGGTCGGGCCTTCGGGTCGTGGTCTTCGGATCGTGGTCTTCGGATCAGGCCTTCAGGTCGAATTAACAGAATAAACAATCATGTGTGATACATAGTGTCTGATTATGCAATTGAATCTGCCGGACATGGTATGGAACGTGTCCAAGTGGATTCTATTTTATAATCGGAACACGAACGGAATCTTATGTCGGAATGCCGTATGAAGTAAATAGTGAGCATGGCAAGGTAGTAGCATTTGCATGCATATGAATGCATGAGTTAGCGTGTGAAATTGTGCGATTCGGTGATTCATATCTTGAACCGACAACTAAAGGTTTTTAGCATGCGTATGACGCACGTGTGACTGGGGATGCCGCGTATGTGACATGATATTATTGGTTTACCTAACCTGCAGGGTCATTGAGAATACCGATTTAGGCCTAAGGGCCTAAGTCATCTTGTGTGTGATTCTATTTTCCCGTCAGGAGATGCATGTTAGCCTAATTTAGGTTTAGGAGTTTTTCACTCATTGAGATGTGTCTCACGGTTTTTATAACCCAACCTTTCAGACCCGCGTCCATGACGAAACCACCTATTCCGGTATGTTTTGGGATCCCTGTAGAGTTTGAGCATACTATGACTACACATCTTGTAGGGAACGGAGAGGTGTACTTGAGACATTATTCTTTGATAGGAGTAGATGTAGGTACGACACATCCTGAGACTCATGAGTATGTAGCATGGTGCTTCCGTGACCGTTTTGGAGACGAGTATGGACCCCTCCGTACTATGGATGTTCCGTTTACCATAGATGGCCAGCTAGATCCGCAGTGCCCGAGTGGTGAGATTGTGGATTCTGAAATGGATTCGGAGGAGACTATAGGTCCTTACGGTTGGTACGAGGCTGCCGAGGACGAGGAGCTAGGAGGCGTAGACCACGAGCCAGTAGTGGAGGACCCAGTGGTGGAGCCAATGGAGGTCGACGAAGCCGAGCCGATGGATACCGAAGAGTCCGAAGAGGAGATTCCCAGTGAAGATTTAGAGATACTCAAGAGTTCATCAGAGTCTGACGGCTCTGATCCGGATTGGACGTCCTAGGCTAGGCTTAGTCTTTTTGTGAGGGTAGACACTTTTTGGATTTTAGACCCTCTCCTTTGTAGCGGTTGGCCCCCTTGTCCCTTAGCCCTCTTGACTCATGTGACAGTACTCTTTTGGTTGTACCTTACTTTCTATCACTGTTTTAAAAAGGGATGCTGTAATTTTGTTGTTGACATTTTCGATGGATGTGTACTTTGCCTAAGTTCTTCTTATGTTGCTTCCCTGGTTCTCATAATTATTCTGTACGGGTGTTTTTAATTTTTGCTTCCGCATCTGCCTTATGTTATATAATGGGAAATGGGTCGACGACGACATGTCTTGGGACGTTGTACTATTCCGACCACCGAGCGGGGTGTCGCGTGCCGTGGAGGTCGGGGCGTGACAACCCCCTCGTTGAATTGGTATCAGTGCAAGGTCAGCTCGATCCGATTAGGTCGAAGCTTGGAGTGATAAGGAGCGATGAGACCATGGGTAGCCAGTTAGGATGACCATGTGTGCTACATGTATCTCCTAACGATGTATGATGATTTGGCGTGTATTATTATGACCCGTGATATGCAGGTACGGCAGGACCTGAGGTGAGTATGTGAACCCCTTGGGTGATGTGTTGAGTGATCCCTATTAAGCCTCATGCTGGTTGTTTGGTTGTTGTTTTGAGACCTGCCTAGGACTTAGACTGGATAGATTGGTTTAAGTCTCTAATTCCTTAATGGAATTATAGCAGGAAGTTGAGCTGTCGAAGTTGTCAAGATGAGTAGGAGAAGAGGAAAGGAGCCTCAAGCTCAGCCTAGTGAGGGTGCCCGCGAGGCTAGGGACCCCAGGTTAGATGAGGTCATGGAGACCCTTCGTGAGATGGGACACATCTTTGGACTACAAGCGCAGGAGAGAGCCGCAGCCAATGCTCGGCCAGCCGAGGCTGCAGCTATTGCTGGGAATGGGGGAAATCAAGCCCAGCATGGACAGGATCGTCCAGTGGGGGTTAGGCAAATGCCCCGGTTAGTGGAGCAATTTATGAAGATGAAACCACCAAAGTTTCATGGTCGTGGTGACCCCGAAGCCGCGCCAAGATGGGTGGAGGAACTGGAAAAGACCTTTAAGGTTCTGGGGTGCAGCGATGAGGAAAAAGTAGCATTAGCAGTGTATCAGCTCCAGGATGGTGCCAATGACTGGTGGAGTGCCACGGAAGGAGGAGTGTTTCCTGAAGGAACGGCCCTAACTTGGACGGTGTTCGTGGAGAACTTTTATGAGAAGTATTTCTTGGAGAATGCCTAGGAGAAGAAGTTGACGGAATTTATGAGGTTGCGGCAAGGCCAAATGACTGTGGACCAATATGAGGCGGAGTTTGCAAGGCTGGCGAAGTTCGCACCAATAATGATCGTGAATCCAAGGGACAAGGCTTGAAGGTTTCGGGATGGACTGAAGCCGGATCTTCGGAGCCAGATTCTGTCGCATGACATCAAGGAGTATGGAGAGATGTTTAGGAGAGCCCAGATAATTGAGCGAGATCAGCAAGAAAGGATAGCCGCTTCTGGATCACGGTTTGTTCGGGGTAGGGATAACCGTCGTTTGGGGAAGAAGCCTATGACAGGCAATCGATGATTTGCTCCTCTTGCCAAGCGGAATATTGGGAAGCCAGGTACTCCGACAGGAAGGTTAAGACCGTCCTTCAGATGTGGGAGCACTGAGCATCAGATTCGTACCTGCCCGCAGGCACGTCCCCCGGGACCGCATATGGCTCCTCAGCAGCACCAACCCCGAGCAGGGAACCAGACCGAGAATCCCCCACCGGCTAATCAAGGACGATCGCCCGTTCAAGGAAGAGTGTATGCTGTGGTGCGTGGAGAAGCAGAGAATGCGTTGGGCGTGGTCACAAGTACGATTTACTTGTGTGGTCATGCCGCTTACGCATTGTTTGATTCCGGGGCAACCCATTCATTCATTTCAGAGCAGTTTGTTAAGTTGATTGGCTTAGAACCGGTATTGTTAGAGAATGTGCTTTGTGTGATGACGCCAATGAATGATAGGGTGCTAGTTTCATTTGGATGCCCTAGTTGTAAGATAAATATTAGGGATAAGGAAGAGAGTGCTAGTTTCATTCATTTCAGAGAATGCTAGTTTCACTTGGCAGTGTTGGCCATGTTCGATTTTGACGTGATTATAGGGATGGACTGGTTAGTCCGGCAGAAGGCTGTATTGGATTGCAGCAATAGGACGACCCGATTTAATCCTGATGAATGTCCTAGTTTTGAGTTCTAGAGGAATCGAGGAGGAACCTTGACTCCATGGATATCTTCGTTAGAAGTGAGTAAATTGCTGGATGATGGGTGTGAAGGGTATCTGGTGAACAATGGCGGAGACTAGACTGGAAGATATACCCGTAGTATACAATTTTCCCGAGGTTTTTCCTCATGAATTGCCGGGTTTACCGCTCGACCGAGAAGTGGAGTTCGTTATTGAGCTGGCACCTGGAACTGAACCGATATCGAAGGCGCCATATAGAATGTCACTAACTGAGTTGAAGGAGTTGAAGGTTCAGATGCAAGAGTTGCTGGACAAGGGTTTTATCTGCCTCAATGCGTCTCCATGGGGAGCACCAGTCCTGTTTGTGAAAAAGAAGGATGGAACGTTGAGATTATGCATAGATTATCGACAGTTGAATCAAGTGACAGTGAAGAATAAGTACCCTCTCCCTAGGATCGATGACTTGTTCGATCAATTGCAAGGAGCCTCGGTGTTCTCCAAAATAGACTTGAGGACGGGCTACCATCAGTTGAGAATCAGGAAGGAGGACATTCCTAAGACTGCCTTTCGGACGAGGTATGGGCATTACGAGTTCACTGTGATGCCTTTTGGATTGACGAATGCCCCAGCCGCCTTCATGGATTTGATGAACAGAGTGTTTAGAGAATTTCTGGATCAATTTGTCATAGTATTCATCGATGATATCTTGGTATATTCAAAGAGTCCCAAAGAGCATGAGGAACACTTGACAAAGGTGCTACAGACCTTAAGAGAACACGCATTATATGCGAAGCTCAGTAAGTGCGAATTTTACCTCAGCCAAGTGGGATTTCTTGGGCATATTATTTCTGGAGATGGGATTGCCGTAGACCCGACTAAAGTGGAAACTGTAACCAAGTGGCCCAGGCCAACGTCCGTAACCGAGATCAGGAGTTTTCTTGGTTTGGCTTGCTATTACAAACGATTTGTGGAAAGATTTTCGTCGATAGCCATGCCCTTGACTAGATTGCTGAAGAAGGAAACAAAGTACGTCTGGGACGACAAGTGCGAAAGGAGTTTTCAAGAGTTGAAGCGTAAACTGACGACCGCCCCAGTTTTGACCATTCCGTCCGGGCCAGGAGGATTTGAGATATATAGTGATGCTTCGTTAAGAGGACTCGGATGTGTGCTCATGCAACATGGGAAAGTGGTAGCGTATGCGTCACGTCAGTTGAGACCGCATGAGATGAATTACCCGACGCATGATTTGGAGCTGGCAGCGATAGTCTTCGCACTTAAGATTTGGAGGCACTACCTATGCGGAGAGAAGTTCCAAATTTTTACGGATCACCAAAGCCTCAAGTACCTGTTATCGCAGAAAGAGTTGAATATGAGACAGCGTCGATGGATGGAACTGTTGAAGGACTATGACTGCGACATCCTGTATCATCCGGGTAAGGCAAACCGAGTGGCAGATGCTTTAAGTCGCAAGTCGAGTATGGCTCATTTGTTGGTTAAGGAGTGGACGTTACTGGAAAGACTCAGAGATTCAGAATTCGCCGAGTATCCAGCTTGTTCGCAACATTAAGAATCGAACCAGAAGTTCAGGTTAAGATCAAGGAACTTCAACCTACGGACCCCGAGATCCAAAAGATTATGGAAATGGATGGGGCAAAGAGAAAGTCTGATTTCCAAGTGTCCGCATATGGGATTTTAAAATTTCGTGGTCGACTATGCGTACCGGATGACGAAGGACTTAAGGAGGAAATTTTGAGCGAAGCTCATCGGAGTCAGTATAGTATCCACCTGGGTAGTACGAAGATGTACCAGAATCTGCGTCAGCATTATTGGTGGAACGGCATGAAGAAGGATGTGGCTAAGCATGTGGCCAAGTGTCTAACGTGCCAACAAGTGAAGGCACAGCACTGCAAGCCAGGTGGATTATTACGGCCTTTAGAAATTCCCGAATGGAAGTGGGAGCACATTACGATGGATTTCGTGACGGGTTTATCGCGAAGCCAAAGGGGACATGACTCGATATGGGTCATAGTGGATCGTTTGACTAAGTCTGCACACTTCCTGGCAGTACGAAAGGACTTAGAGCTAGAAAAGTATGCGGAGTTGTATGTGCGACAAATAGTGCGTCTTCATGGAGTACCAGTGACGATCACCTCAGATCGTGATCCAAGGTTTACGGCCAACTTTTGGAAGAGTCTGCAAACGGCCTTAGGAACGAGATTGCAATACAGTACGGCCTACCATCCGCAAATAGACGGCCAGTCGGAAAGAACAATTCAAACCCTGGAGGATATGTTGAGAGCTTGTGTGCTGGATTTCCAAGGCAAGTGGGAAGAGCAACTGTATTTGGTGGAGTTTGCCTACGATAATAGCTTTCAATAGAGTATTCAGATGGCACCGTTCGAAGCCTTGTATGGTAGGGCCTGTAGGACACCACTGTGCTGGGATGAAGTTGGTGAGCGAAGTATCGCAGGTCCGGAGCTAGTTCAGCAAACGGTAGAAGTAGTGGAAGTTATCAGGGATAGACTGAGAACTACTCAGAGTCGTCAGATGTAACATCCCGAAATTCGACTCGATCTCTGGAATGAATAAAATGAGTATTATCCGATATTTCATTTTCGTAAGTCTCGCCCGGAACTGATCACTCACGGGATACTGACCAGATAGGAATGGCCAACTAGGAATAGGCACGTGAACTAAGGACCCAGTCGCGAGTTAAACCCGACTTAGGATAATGACGAGGAAGTATTTTGGGCCAGTGTGAACCGATCATCCGAACCGGACGATTGCGTCATCGGAACTAGCGATAATTCCTCTCGTTTCCTCTCTCGAGCTCGCCGCGATTCGGACAACCCGAGGTTGAAACGTTTGAGTCTTAAACGGCCGCCCGTTAGTAAGAGAATTAGAAAATGAGAAATCGATAAATTCAATCGTGGAATTTAGTCCGGACTTCGAGGCCAATTATCGCGAGTTACGGGATGATATTCTTTAGGACGACGTCAAATTAAACTAGCCACGTGTATATAGGTCTAGTAGGGTCGAACTTTGGCGAACCGACTCGGTACCGGAAATTTAGGACCATTTTGCCCTCGTACCCTTTGGAATTCCGAAATTTGGCTTTCCTATGGAGTGTGACACTTGTCACATTCACTCTTCCCCTTGCATGCCATCATCTCCTTCAAACCCACACTCCACCTCTTGGCATTCCCCATGATCACCATCATCACCCTTTCACTTCACCCTCTCACTCTCACTTCACTCTCTCTCCCTCTCTCACGCCACTCTCCCTCACTCGGTCACTCCCCCTCTCCCTCTCCCCTCCGGCGACCTCCCTCTCTCTTCCGTTCAGCCTCACGCCGCCGCCCACAGCCGCCGGAAAACACCGCCAGCCAGCACCGCCGCCGCACGCCACCCTCTCCCTCTCGCCTCACCGCCACCAGCCGACTCTCTCTCTCTTTTTCTCTCTCTCCCTTGCTGTTCCGCGACCGGCCAGGACCAGCTCCGCCTTTGCCGAGGCCAGCGCCGCCGCGTCGCCGCCGGGCTCGCCACTGCACCGCCAGCCCGCCGTGCGCCGCTGCTCCCTCCGACCGTCCTCACCTCGCCGGCTGCATGCAGAAGGATTTGGCGCCGGTCAGCCAAGGAGAAGCCAGCTGACCGTTCGCCTCCCGCCGCCGTGCGCCGTGACCGCCGTCTCCCCCTCTCTCGGTTGCATGCAGCGGGGTGGACCGCCGGACCAGCTCGACACCGCTCCCTCTCCTCTCCGACGCGGCTGCATGCACGGCTGAGCCACCGCCGGGCCTGCTCGCCGCTGCACGCCGCCGTTCGCCGCCGCCGTGGTGGCCGTCCCCCGTAGCCTCCCTAGCCGTCCCTCTCAGCTTTTCCTCCGCCTCCTCCGGTTCTGTTTCCCTTCGCCGGAGCAGACCGCCGTCGCCGAGACCGAGCCGTCCACCGCCGCGTCGTCGCCGGAACGCTCGCTGTTCACGCGCCACCGCCGTGCACCGCCGTGGACAGCAGCCATCCGGGGACCACCCAGCCGCTCGTCCAGCCCTTCCTCGCCGTGAACAGCAACCCCGCCGGTCGTGCACCGCCGCCCGTGGTGGCTGTGAACCGCCGGACCGCCGCTCGCCGTCGCCCTTGGGTCTTGAGCCGCCGATTCCACCGTTCACCGGTGATCGGCCGCCATTCCCCGTCGCCCGAGCTTGGACTTTGGTGGGTGGAAACCTCTAAACCCTTATTAGGACTATTGTGCGTTTTAAACGGGCTTAGGGTGTGTCGGATAGTCGATTAGTGCCAATTAAGGCGTATACGAATTTGCATCCTATTGGTAGGTGTCGGGAAACTAGGAATGAATGACAAAACAGAATTTGGACGAGAATTAGAGGTTGAAATAACGAAGAATAGTTGCTGGTTGTGTCGGAATTTAGTGACCCAAAATAACGGTAGTTAGTGGCTTGGCTTGATTTGGGTGCCGGGATGGCCGGAATGATTGAATTGTGCGTCGGTCCATCAGTTATGATGAATTGGGTCTACTATGTCGCATGTTCGTGTGATCGACAATGTGGAATGTGATTGGTGAATTACCAACGTACGTCATAAGTGCCATATTCACATGTGATGACCCGAATTAATTGATTGGGCTGACTGAGCATATGTTGTGGATCATCGATCATGATATGTTGGCATTGAATTGCATGGACATTCTGCCATGGGACATTGCACCAACATTTGTGTGCGGAATTGCATGGCTACACATTGTGCATGCCGAGTATGAGGCTTATGGAAATTGTGCGAGAATGCGTGTATGCCATGGACATGTGATCACCTAATTATGCCCTGATGCGTTTACGCGGGGTTCAGATAAAATCGGTTGTGTGAATGTGTGATCACTTTCGCCCTGATGCGTTTACGCGGGGTGTGCCGTCCTCATGCACTTTGGAGCAGGACGATGCCCGGTACGTCCGGAAGACAACCATCCTGATGCGTTTACGCGGGCTCTGGTTTGTAAAGGAGATCGGTGTTGCGCCTGATGCGTAGGGACGCGGGCTAGAGACACTGGGCCTGGGGCGTCTCTACGCTGGCCACGGAGTGTTGTGATTGGTCTTTGGACCTGATCTTCGGATCGGACCTTCGGGTCGGGCCTTCGGGTCGAGTAATGGAATAAGTGGTTAACGTGTGATGCATAGTGTCTGATTATGCAATGAAATCCGCAGGGCATGGTATGGGACGTGTCTAAGTGGATTCCATTATATAATCGGAGTACGAATGGAAGTTTGTGCCGGAATGCTATGGGTATTCGTTTGTGAGCATAGTAAGATAATGGCATATGCATGCACATAAATGCATGAGTTGGCTTGCTGGATTGTGTGACTCGGTGAACGATACTTGGGATTGTCACGAAAGGTTTTGAGCACGCGCATGGCGTACGCGTGATCGAGATTGCCGCTTGTGAAATGTGATATTATGGATTTTCTAACCTGCAGGGTCATCGAAATGCCGATTTGGGCCTACGGGCCTAAGTCACTTTTATATGTATGCATGTTGCTTGTTTTCCCGTCAGGAGATGCATGTTAGCCTAATTTAGGTTTAGGAGTTTGCACTCACTGAGATGTGTCTCACGGTTTTTATAACCCAAACTTTCAGACCCGCGTCCATGACGAAGCCACCTGTCCCGGTTCGTTTTGGGATTCCCCTAGATTACGAGCATATCATGACTACACATCCGGTGGGGAACGGAGAGATGTTTTTGAGGCATTATTCTGCAATTAGTGTAGACGTAGGTACAACACATCCTCAGGTTCACGAGTATGTAGCTTGGTGTTTCCGGGACCGTTTTGGAGACGAATTTGGACCCCTTCGCACGATGGATGTCCCGTTCACCGTAGAGGGCGAGCTTGATCCGCAGTGCCCGGACGGTGATATCGTGGATTTCGAGATGGATGAGGAAGAGACTATAGGTCCTTTTGCCTGGTACGAGCCTGCCGAAGACGAGGAATTAGGAGGTATAGATCACGAGCCAGTCGTGGAGGACCCAGTGGTGGAGCCTATGGAGGTTGACGAGGCCGAACCGATGGACACCGAGGAGTCCGAGGAGGAGGTTCCTAGCGAGGATTCAGAGATACCAGACAGTCCGTCCGAGTCCGATGGCTCAGATCCAGATTGGGTACCCTAAACTAGGTTTGGTTATCTGTTTATGAGGGTAGGCACTTTTTGAGATTTAGGACCCTCTACCGTTGGCTGTTGTCTCTCTTTTGATTGCACCTTATTTCCAATGTCGTTTTCCATCAACAATGTAAGAATGTTTTCTGGTAGTTTTGGTATGGATGTGTACGTTGCCTCAGTTCTCTTTATGTTATTGCCCTTGGTTCTCACATTTATGTTGTACGGGTATTTGTTTTAAATTCTTGCTTCCGCATGTGTTTCATACTCTGCTTTGGGAAATGGGTCGACGACGATGCGTCCTGGGACGTCGTGTTATATTTTTATCGACCCTCGAGCGGGATGTTGCGTGCCGGGGAGTTCGGGGCGTGACATCAGAAGAGTTACACTAATAGAAGACGGTGACCCTTGGAGTTCCAGGTCACGCCCCGACCTATTCGGTTTGTAATCATCGCCCTTGGTCGTTCGATGTGCAATGCTCCCAGGATTGCATTGCCGACCCAACCATCAGAGAACAAAACACATGCGGAAGACACGTATATATAAATATTTATATATACACCCGTACAAATATAATGACAACCATGGATAGCACAGAACAAGATCATTAATGCAGAAATTAAACAAACTTATTACATTGCCATAAAAATATTTACATCCTTGAAAATATTTACAACATATATACAAGAACTATGCCATAAAACACGCCACGCTATTAACAACAAAAACCGACATACAATAGCCAATACATCAAAAAGGGGCTTTGGCTGCGAGAGGGTTTGGTTAGACACTATCTAAGGTGAGGTCGCCATCCAAAAAGAGTCAACTGGCAATTGATGGTTAGGACAGGAGCTAAGGCATCCAGTCAGGATCGGATCCCGAGGAATCGTGCTCTGAACTCTCCTGCGTCTCGGACTCCTCCTGAGAGCTAGCCTGAGGTTCGGACTCCTCCGAGTCCATATCAAAGGCTGGCGCTCTCTCCTCCTCAGAATCCAATTCTATCTCTGGATCAAGATACCACCCAAGCTCCTCGTCACTATCTACTTCTGCGACTTCTCCATTCTCTACATCGTCAACGTCCATGGCATCGGGTAGCTCGTCGTCATCCAACCAATCATCTTCGTCTTCAGCAACCACCTGGGGTTCCTCGTCTATCGCTGGATCATAGGCTTCCTCTATCGGCTCATCCTGGGGGTTAATCACCTCGCCATCAGCTATAATTGGCACCATCAAGCCGTTCTCGTCTAAGGGTGAATCAAAGGATCTAAGAGGGGGACCTATGTTTCCCTGATCGTTTCCAATACACCAGGCAATGTACTCTTGCTTTTGTTCAATGGGCTCTCCCACATCTACAGAAACCACGGACCGATACCTTATGTAGGCCTCTCCATTTCCCGAAAGAAAAACACTTGTGAACCACTCTATCTGTGTCGGTATCCCAAAAAGTAGTGGCGGCTGTGGCATTTCTCAAGGACGGGGGTCTGAAATGTTTGGTTTAAACACCAATGAGAACACATCTCAGTGAATACAACCCCTAAACCTAGGCTAGGCTAACGTACAATTCTCCTGACCACAAACAACATATCACATACAATGGCCTAGGCCCTTGGGCCCAGACCTACGATTACACGGACCCTGCAGGTTAGGCAATTTAATAACATATAGTCACGACAAATGTAACATCCCGAAATTCGACTCAGTCGCTGGAATGAATAAAGCGAGTATTATTCGATATTTCATTTTCATGAGTCTCGCCCGGAGCCGATCACTCTCGGGATACTAACCAAATGGGAATGGCCAACTAGGAATAAATACGTGGACCAGGGGCCAATCGCGAATTAAGCCGATTTAGAAGAATGACGAGGAAATATTTTGGGCCAGTATGGACCGGTCTTCGGAACTCGAGCCGGATGATCGCGTCCTCGGAACTAGCGATAATTCCTCTCGTCTCTTGACAATTGAGCTCGTCGCGATTCGGGCAACCGAGGTCGATACGCGTAAATCCTAAACGGCCACCCGTTAGTAAGAGAATTAGAAAATGAGAAATTGATGAATTCAATCGTGGAATTTAGTCCGGACTTCGAGGCCAATTATCGTGAGTTACGGGATGATTTTCTCAAGGACGACGCCAAATTAAGCTGGCCATATGTGTATAGAACTTGTACGGTCGAAAAATTAGCGATTCGACCCGGTACCGGAACTTAATGTCGGTTTTGCCCCTATGTCCTTTAGAGTTCCGAATTTTAGGGGTTATAGGCTTAGCCCTAGGGTGTGACACTTGTCACACTATCCCTTCCCCATGCATGCAATCATCTCACCCAAACCCACACTCTACCTCTTCCTCTCCCCCATGAAACCCATCATCACCTTTCACATCTCTCTCTCCCTCTCTCACGGCCTCACGCCGCCGCCCACAGCCCGCCGGAGCCATCCCAGCCGCCGTCCACCACCGTGCACCGCCCTCTCTCTCTCGCCTCACCACCATCAGACCGTCACTCTCGCTCATTTGCTGGTTAAAGAGTGGATGTTATTGGAAGAGCTTAGCGATTCAGAATTTAAGTTCGAAGTGAGCCGAGTATCCAGCTTGTTCGCAACATTAAGAATCGAACCAGAAGTTCAGGTTAAGATCAAGGAACTTCAACCTTCAGACCCCGAGATTCAAAAGATTATGGAAATGGATGCGGCAAAGAGAAAGCCAGATTTCCAAGTGTCCGCAGATGGGATTCTAAAATATCGTGGCCGACTTTGTGTACCGGATGATGAAGGACTTAAGGAGGAAATTCTGAGCGAAGCTCACCGGAGTCAGTATAGTATCCACCCGGGTAGTACAAAGATGTACCAGAATCTGCATCAATATTATTGGTGGAATGGCCTGAAGAAGGATGTGGCAAAGCATGTGGCCAAGTGTCTGACGTGCCAGCAAGTGAAGGCACAGCACTGCAAGCCAGGTGGATTATTGCGACCTTTAGAAATTCCCGAATGGAAGTGGGAGCATATTACGATGGATTTCGTGACGGGTTTGCCGCGAAGCCAAAGGGGACACGACTCGATATGGGTCGTAGTGGATCGTCTGACTAAGTCTGCACACTTCCTGGCAGTACGAAAGGACTTGGAATTAGAAAAGTATGCGGAGTTGTATGTGCGACAAATAGTGCGTCTTCATGGAGTACCAGTGACGATCACTTCGGATCGTGATCCAAGGTTTACGGCCAACTTTTGGAAAAGCCTACAAACGGCCTTAGGAACGAGATTGCAATACAGTACGGCCTACCATCCACAAACAGACGGTCAGTCAGAAAGGACGATTCAGACCCTAGAGGATATGTTGAGAGCTTGTGTTCTAGATTTCCAAGGCAAGTGGGAGGAACAATTGCATTTGGTGGAGTTTGCCTATAATAACAGTTTCCAGCAGAGTATTCAGATGGCACCATTCGAAGCCTTATATGGTAGGGCCTGTAGGACGCCACTGTGCTGGGATGAAGTTGGTGAGCGAAGTATCACAGGACCAGAGCTTGTTCAGCAAACAATAGAGGTAGTGGAAGTTATCCGGGATAGACTAAAGACTGCTCAGAGTCGCCAGAAAAGTTACGCCGACAGAAGGCGACGACCCTTGGAGTTTCAAGTAGGAGATCATGTGTTTCTCAAGGTGTCGCCGATGAAAGGACTATCCCGATTCGGCAAGAAAGGAAAGCTTAGCCCAAGGTATGTCGGGCCGTTTGAGATCCTAGAAAAGATTGGAGATATGGCATACCGACTAGCCTTGCCTCCCAACCTATCCCAGGTGCACAATGTTTTCCACGTGTCAATGCTAAGGAAGTATGAACCGGACCCGACTCATGTTTTAAGATACGAGGAAGTGGATGTGGACGACAGAGTGACATACGTGGAGAAGCCGGTTAGAATCGAGGACAGAAAGGACCGAGTACTAAGGAACAAGACGATTCCGATGGTCAAAGTAGTTTGGGAGCATCATGGAACGGAAGGCGCTACTTGGGAAAGTGAAGAGGCCATGCGACGTCAATACCCCCAGTTGTTCGAATAGGTTAATGTGGGTTTTAAATTTCGAGGACGAAATTTTTGTAAGGGGGGAAGAATTGTAACATCCCGAAATTCGACTTAGTCGCTGGAATGAATAAAGTGAGTATTATTCGATATTTCATTTTCATGAGTCTCGCCCGGAGCCGATCACTCTCGGGATACTGACCAAATGGGAATGGCCAACTAGGAATAAATACGTGGACCAGGGGCCGATCGCGAATTAAGCCGATTTAGAAGAATGACGAGGAAATATTTTGGGCCAGTATGGACCGGTCTTCGGAACTCGAGCCGGATGATCGCGTCCTCGAAACTAGCGATAATTCCTCTCGTCTCTTGACAATCGAGCTCGTCGCGATTCGGGCAACCGAGGTCGACACGCGTAAATCCTAAACGGCCACCCGTTAGTAAGAGAATTAGAAAATGAGAAATTGATGAATTCAATCGTGGAATTTAGTCCGGACTTCGAGGCCAATTATCGTGAGTTACGGGATGATTTTCTCAAGGACGACGCCAAATTAAGCTGGCCATATGTGTATAGAACTTGTACGGTCGAAAAATTAGCGATTCGACCCGGTACCGGAACTTAATGTCGGTTTTGCCCCTATGTCCTTTAGAGTTCCGAATTTTAGGGGTTATAGGCTTAGCCCTAGGGTGTGACACTTGTCACACTATCCCTTCCCCATGCATGCAATCATCTCACCCAAACCCACACTCTACCTCTTCCTCTCCCCCATGAAACCCATCATCACCTTTCACATCTCTCTCTCCCTCTCTCTCCTTCTCTCTCTCTCTCACGCCCACTCTCCCCTCACTCGGCCACTCCATCCTCTCCCTCTCCCCTCACCGGCGACCTCTCTCTCCCTCTCTCACGGCCTCACGCCGCCGCCCACAGCCCGCCGGAGCCGTCCCAGCCGCCGTCCACCACCGTGCACCGCCCTCTCTCTCTCGCCTCACCACCATCAGACCGTCACTCTCCCTCTTTCTCTCGCTGTTCACGCCGGCAAAGCCTTGCCATGGCCGTCCACCCTCCCGCCTAGCTCGGCCACGCCTCCGCCGAGCCGTCGCCGCTCCGCCAGGGCCGCCGCCGCTGCACGCCGTCGCCCCCTTGCCATTCCCCTCCGTCTCGCCTCCGTCTCCCCTCATTCTCACCTGCATGCAGCAAGAATCGGCGCCGGTCAGCTGAGGAAGGACAAGCTGATCGTCCGCCGTTCGCCGGGAAGCACCGCCGCTTGCCGTGGCCACCGCCGCTGCCCTTCCTCCGCCGTCTCTCTCTCCCTGTCTCGGTTGCATGCAGGAGGGTAGCCGCCGGTTCAGCCACGCCGCCGTCTCTCCCTTCCTCCCCGCCGTGGCTGCATGCACGGCTGAGCCACCGCCAGACCTGTTCACCGCCGCTGCCCCCTCGCCGCCGTCCCTCTCCTCCCGGCGCATGCACGGCTGAACGCCGGCCAGCCCTCACCGTCCCTCTCTGTTTTTCCTTCGCCTCCTCCGGTTCTGTTCCCCTTCGCCGGAACAGCGGTGCCGTCGCCGTTCGCTGCCTAGACCGCCGTCCGCCGTGCGCCGCCGTGGGCAGCAACTTCCCGTGCTGCTCAGCCGCTTGTCCAGCCACCCTCACCGTGAGTCAGCAGTCCCGCCGGCCTCTCACCGCCGCCCGAGGCTGCTGTGGACAGCCGGCCACCGCTCGCCGTCGCTTCCTTGGGACTTGTGCCGCCGGTTCCACCGTTCACCGGTGATCGGCCGCCATTCCCCGTCGCCCGAGCTTGGACTTAGGTGGGTGAAAACCTCTAAACCCTAATTAGGACGATAATGCGCTTTAAAACGGGCCTAGGGTGTGTCGGTTAGTCGATTAGCACTAATTCGGACGGGTATGGATTGCATGTTAGTAGTGGGTGTCGGGAAATTGGTAATGGTTGACAAAACAGAATTTGGAAGAGAATTAGAGGTTGAAATAGATAGAATTAGCTGCTGTCCACATTGGATTTCGAGGGCCAATTCCACGATAGTTTGAGAGTCAAACTGATTTGGACTGCCGGGATTGCCGGGATGATTGACTTGTATGTCGGTTTGGCAATTGTGATGATTTGGGTCTACTATGTCGCATGTTCGTGTAATCGACAATGTGGAATGTGATTGGTGAATCATCAATGTACGTCATAAGTGCCATATTCACATGTGATGCCCCGAATTAATTGATTGGGCCGACTGAGCATACGTTGTGGATCATTGATCATGATATGTTGGCATTGAATTGCGTGGACATTCTGCCATGGTACATTGCACCAACATTCGTGTGCGGAATTGCATGGCTACACATTGTGCATGCCGAGTATGAGGCTTGTGGAAATTGTGCGAGAGTGCGTGTATGCCATGGATATGTGATCACCTAATTATGCCCTGATGCGTTTACGCGGGGTTCAGATAAAACCGGTTGTGTGAATGTGTGATCACCTTCGCCCTGATGCGTTTACGCGGGGTGTGCCGTCCTCATGCACTTTGGAGCAGGACAATGCCCGGTACGTCCGGAAGACAACCATCCTGATGCGTTTACGCGGGCTCTGGTTTGTAAGGAGATCGGTGTTGCGCCTGATGCGTAGGGACGCGGGCTAGAGACACTGGGCCTGGGGCGTCTCTACGCTGGCCACGGAGTGTTGTGATTGGTCTTCGGACCAGATCTTCGGATCGGACCTTCGGGTCGGGCCTTCGGGTCGAGTAATGGAATAAATGGTTAACGTGTGATGCATAGTGTCTGATTATGTGATGGAATCCGCTGGACATGGTATGGGACGTGTCTAAGTAGATTTCATTCTATAATCGGAACACGAATGGAAATTTGTGCCGGAATGCCATAGGAGTGTGATTATGGGCATGACGAGTTAGTGGCATTTGCATGCATATGAATGCATGAGTTGGCATGCTGAATTGTGTGACTCGGTGAACTATACTTGGAATTGTCACTAAAGGTTTTGAGCATGCGTGTGACGTACGCGTGATCGAGATTGCCGCTTGTGAAATGTGATATTATGGATTGTCTAACCTGCAGGGTCATTGGAATGTCGACTTGGGCCTACGGGCCTAAGTCATTCTTATATTTATGTGATTTGTTTTACCCGTCAGGAGATGCATGTTAGCCTAATTTAGGTTTAGGAGTTTGCACTCACTGAGATGTGTCTCACGGTTTTTATAACCCCAACCTTTCAGACCCACGCCCATGACGAGGCCACATATTCCGGTACGATTTGGGATTCCCCTAGAGTATGAGCATATTATGACTACACATCCGGTGGGGAATGGAGAAGTGTACTTGAGGCACTATTCTCAGATTACTGTAGACGTAGGTACGACACATCCTGAAGTTCACGAGTATGTAGCCTGGTGTTTCCAAGACCGTTTTGGAGACGAGTTTGGTCCCCTTCGTACGATGGATGTTCCGTTCACCATAGAGGGCCAGCTTGATCCGCAGTGCCCGAGTGGTGAGGTTGTGGATTCCGAGATGGATGAGGAGGAGACCATAGGTCCTTTCGCTTGGTACGAGCCCGCCGAAGACGAAGAGTTAGGAGGTATAGATCATGAGCTAGGAGTGGAGGACCTAGTGGTGGAGCCAATGGAGGTCGACGAGGCCGAGTCGATGGATACCGAGGAGTCCGAGGAGGAGATTCCTAGCGAGGATTCAGAGATACCCGACAGTTCGTCCGAGTCCGATAGCTCAGACCCGGACTGGGCGCCCTAGGCTAGGCTTGGTTTTCTTTTTGTGAGGGTAGACACTTTTTGGATTTAGGACCCTCTACTTTTTGGCTGTTGTCTCTCTTGATTGCATCTCACCTCTAATGTTGCTTTCCTTGAAACGATGTAAGAATGTTTCTAGTAGTTTTGGTTAAGGATGTGTACGTTGCCTCATATCTCTTTGTGTTGCTTCCCTGGTTCTCATATCTATTCCGTCAGGGTGTTTTATATTTATATTTTTGCTTCCGCTTGTGCCTTATGTTCTGCTTTGGGTAACGGGTCGATTACGACGCATCCTGGGACGTCGCACCACTATATCGACCACCGAACGGGTTGTTGCGTACCGTGGAGGTCGGGGCGTGACAACCCCCTCGTTGAATTGGTATCAGAGCAAGGTCAGCTCGATCCGAATAGGTCGAAGCCTGGAGTGATAAGGAGCGATGAGACCATGGGTAGCCAGTTAGGATGACCATGTGTGCTACATGTATCTCCTGACATTGTGTGATGACTTGGCATATATTATTATAATGACCCATGTTGTGCAGGTGCGGCAGGACCTGAGGTGAGTATGTGAACCCCTTGGGTGATGTGTTGATTAGTTCTTGTTAAGCCGCATGCTGGTTGTTTAGTTGTTGTTTTGAGACCTGCCTAGGACTTAGACTAGATAGATTGGTTTAAGTCTCTAATTCCTTAATGGAATTATAGCAGGGAGTTGAGCTGTCAGAGTTGTCAAGATGAGTAAGAGAAGAGGAAAGGAGTCCCAAGCTCAACCTAGTGAGGGTGCCCGCGAGGCTAGGGACCCTAGGTTTGATGAGGTCATGGAGACCCTTCGTGAGATAGGACACATCTTCGGACTGCAGGCGCAGGAGAGAGCCGCAGCCCATGCTCAGGCTGCCGAGGCTGCAGCGATCGCAGGGAATGGGGGAAATCATGCCCAGCAGGGGCAGGATCACCCAGCTGGGGCTAGGCAGATGCCCCGGTTGGTAGAGCAATTCTTGAGGATGAAACCGCCAAAGTTTAACGGTCGCGGTGACCCCGAGGCCGCACCCAGATGGGTAGAAGAACTGGAAAAGACCTTTAAGGTGTTAGGATGCAGTGATGTGGAAAAGGTAACCTTGGCAGTGTATCAGCTTCAGGACGGTGCCAATGACTGGTGGAGTGCTACCGAAGGAGGAGTGTTTCCTGAAGGAACGGCCCCGACTTGGACGGTGTTCGTGGAGAACTTCTATGAGAAGTATTTCTCGGAGAATGCTCAGGAGAAGAAGCTGACAGAATTTATGAGGTTGCGCCAAGGCCAGATGACCGTGGACCAGTATGAGGCTGAATTTGCAAGGCTGGCAAAGTTCGCACCGACCATGGTCGCGAACCCAAGGGACAAGGCTCGAAGGTTCCGGGATGGACTGAAGCCGGATCTTCGGAGCCAGATTCTGTAACATCCCGAAATTCGACTCGATCTCTGGAATGAATAAAACGAGTATTATTCGATATTTCATTTTCGTAAGTCTCGCCCGGAACTGATCACTCACGGGATACTGACCAAATGGGAATGGCCAACTAGGATTAGGCACGTGGACTAAGGACCCGGTCGTGAGTCAAGCCCGACTTAGGATAACGACGAGGAAGTATTTTGGGCCAGTGTGAACCGATCATCCGAAATGGACGATTGCGTCATTGGAACTAGTGATAATTCCTCTCGTTCCCTCTCTCTCGAGCTCGCCGCGATTCGGACAACCCGAGGTCGAAACGTTTGAATCTTAAAAGGCCGCCCGTTAGTATGAGATTTAGAAATTTGAAACTCGACGATTCGATCGTGAAATTTGATCCGGACATCGAGGACGATTTTCGTGAATCTCGGGATAGTTTTTACGAGGACGACGTCAAATTAAGCGGGCCATTTATGTATAGGACTTATATGGTCGAAAATTAGCAATTCGACCCGGTACCGGAAATTAAGGTCAGTTTTACCCCTATGCCCTCTCTAATTCCGAAAATTTGAACTCTTGTGGAATGTGACATTTGTCACTCCCACTCTTCCCCTTGCAAACCATCATTTCAGCCAAGTCCTCACTCAACCCCTTGGACTTCCCCATGCAGAACCATCATCACCCATCATCTCATCACACTTTCTCTCCCTCTCTCTCTCTTTCCCCCTCTCACCCGGCCACCCTCTCTCTCTCTCGGCTCCCACTCTCCCTCTCCCCTCCGTGTCTCTCTCTCCCTCAGCCTCACGTCGCCGTCCACAGCCCGCCGGAACCACCACCGGCCAGGGCCACCGCCGTGAGCTTCCCCCTCTCGCCTCACCGCCAGCCGGCCGACCATCCTCTCCATTCTTCCTCTCTTTTCCCCTCTCCTCCGGTTGCATGCAAGCTGGTGGGACGCCGGTCAGCCCAGGGCAGTAGGCTCGCCGCCGCCGGACCGCCGCCGCTGTCCCTCTCACCGCCGTCCCGTTGCATGCACGGTTGAGCGCCGGACCTCCCCCGCCTCCGCCGTCCCTTTCCCTCCGTCTCTCTCTCATTTCCTCTTGCTGTTCCCGACCGGCCGAGACCAGCACCGCCGTCGCCGGGGCCAGCACCGCCGCGTCGCCGCCGGGCTCGCCGCTGCACCGCCAGCCCGCCGTGCGCCGCTGCTCCCTCCGTCCGTCCTCTCCTCTCCGGCTGCATGCAGAAGGATTTGGCGCCGGTCAGCCAAGGAGAAGCCAGCTGACCGTTCACCTTCCGCCGCCGTGCGCCGCCGTGCACCGCCGTGGGCCGTGACCGCCGTCTCCTCCCCCTCTCGGTTGCATGCAGCAGGGTAGACCGCCGGACCAGCTCGCCGCCGTTCCCCCTCCTCTCTGCCGCGGCTGCATGCACGGTTGAGCCCCGCCGGAGCCATTCGCCGCTGCACGCCGCCGTCCTCCGCCGCGGTGGTGACCGTCCACCGTCGTGACCCTCACCGTCCCTCTCTGTTTTTCCCTCCGCCACTCACTGTTCTGTTCATCCCCTCGCCGGAACAGCCGCGCCGTCCACGCCGTGCACGGTGCACCGCCGTGAGCAGCGACCGTCCGGAGGCCGCCCAGCCGCTCGTCCAGCCCTTCCTCGCCGTGAACAGCAGCCCCCGCCGGTCTCACACCGCCGCCCGTGGTTGCTGTGGAAGCCGGACCGCCGCTCACCGCCGCTTCCTTGGGTCTTGTGCCGCCGGTTCCACCGTTCACCGGTGATCGGCCGCCATTCCCCGTCGCCCGAGCTTGGACTTAGGTGGGTGGAAACCTCTAAACCCCGATTAGGACAATTGTGCGTTTCTAGATGGGCCTAGGGTGTCGGTTAGTCGGTTAGTATTGATTAGAGTTCGTATAAATTTAGGTGTTAATGATAGGTGTCGGGAAATGGTTAGTAAGTGACGAAGCATGTTTAGAAGAGACATTAGAGCTCGGAATGACTGAATTAAGTTGCTGTCCACATTGAATTTATCGGCTAATTGGATGGTAGATGGAGGTTTGAATGGACTTGAATGCCGGGATTTCCGGGATGATTGAGTTATGTGTCGGGTTGCCGACTGTGGTGTAATCGAGTCTACCATGCCGTGTGTCCTTATGGCCGACAATTGTGGAATGTGAATTGTGTTTTGGCCAATGTACATAATGATGCCCGAATACGTCATGAGTGCTAATTTCACATGTGATGCCCCGAATTAATTGATGAGGTCGATTGAGCATATGACGTGGATCATTGATCATGATATGTTGATATTGAATTATGCGGGACATTATGTCATGACACATTGCACCGACATTCGTGTGCGAATTGCATGGCCCCGCATCATGCATGCCGAGTATGAGGCTTGTGGAAATTATGCGAGTATGCGTGTATGCCATGGACATGTGATCACCTAATTATGCCCTGATGCGTTTACGCGGGGTTAAGATAAAACCGGTTGTGTGAATGTGTGATCACCTTCGCCCTGATGCGGAATACGCGGGGTGTGCCGTCCTCATGCACTTTGGAGCAGGACGATGCCCGGTGCGTCCGGAAGACGACCATCCTAAAGCAGGTTGTGGTTCGTAAGGAGATCGGTGTTGCGCCTGATGCGTTTACGCGGGCTAGAGACACTGGGCCTGAGAGCGTCTCTACGCTGGCCGCGGAGTGTTGTGATGGGTCTTAGGACCGGATCTTCGGATCGGATCTTCGAGTCGAGATAATGAAATAAAAGGATCACGTGTGATGCATAGTGTTGGATTATGTGATGAAATTCGCTGGGCATGGTATGGGACGTGTCTAAGTAGATTTCATTCTATAATCCGAATACGAATGGTAGTTGTGCCGAGATGCCATAGGAGTTTTGGATTGTGGGCATGGCAAGTTAGTGGCATTTGCATGCATTTGAATGCATGAGGAATTGTGCGGAATTGTGTGACTCGGTGTACCATATTTGGAATTGTCACAAAAAGGTTTTGAGCATGCGTGTGACGATCGCGTGATTGAGAATGCCGCTTGTGCAATGTGATACTATGAATTATCTAACCTGCAGGGACATTGATATGCCGATTTGGGCCTACGGGCCTAAGTCATGGTTATATATGCGTGCTATTGTTTTTCCCGTCAGGAGATGCATGTTAGCCTAATTTAGGTTTAGATGTTTGCACTCACTGAGATGTGTCTCACGGTTTTTATAACCCAACCTTTCAGACCCGCGCCCATGAACCGACCGCCTATTCCAATTCGCTTCGGGATCCCTTTAGAGTATGAGCATACGATGGTTGAATTCCCGGTGGCGAACAACGAAGTTTTCATGAGGCATTATTCGACGATAACCGTAGACGTAGGCGCGACACATCCAGAAGTTCACGAGTACGTAGCCTGGTGCTTCCGGGACCGTTGGGGAGAGGAGTATGGGCCTCTCCGCACCATGGATATTCCATTCACCATAGAGGGGCAGCTTGACCCACAATGCCCGAGTGGTGAGGTCGTAGATTCCGAGATGGATTCGGAGGAGGCTATAGGCCCTTTTGGTTGGTACGAGTCGGACGAGGATGAAGAATTAGGAGGAGTAAATTACGAGCCCGTCGTGGAAGACCCAGTGGTGGAGCCTATGGAGGTTGACGAGACCGAGCCGATGGACACCGAGGAGTCCGAGGAGGAGGTTCCTAGCGAGGATTCAGAGATACCAGACAGTCCGTCCGAGTCCGATGGCTCAGATCCAGATTGGGTACCCTAGACTAGGCTTGGTTATCTGTTTAGGAGGGTAGGCACTTTTTGGGATTTAAGACCCTCTACCTTTGGCTGTTGTCTCTCTTTTGATTGTACCTTATGTTTAATGTTGTTTTCTTGGAACAATGTAAGGATGTTCTTGGTTGCCCTTAGTTATGGATGTGTACGTTGCCTCGGTTCCTCTTATGTCGTTGCCCTTGGTCCTCACATTTATTTTGTACGGGTAATTGTTTTAAATTCTTGCTGTCACGCCCCGTACCCCACGAAGCGCGAACATCCCATCGCTGGTCGATCATGGTGCAACGCTCCCAGGATTGCATTGCCGACCCAACCATCAGAGAACAAACACATGCGGAAGACACGTATATATAAATAGATATATATATACACCCGTACTAAAAACATGACAACCATGGATAGCACAAAACAAAATCATTAATACGAAGAATAAACAAATTTATTACATTGCCTTTAAAATATTTACAACCGTTATAAACATAATTACACAAGCCGAGCCTACAACAGCCACACTATAAAAACAAACCTCAAAAGCCGACACACGCAGCCACTCATCCTGGTCTTCAGCTACCACTTGGGGCTCACCATCTAACTCAGGGTTGTAAGCCTCACCTATGGGTTCGTCCTCGGGATCGATCACCTCACCATCAGCTATAATTGGGTCCATCAGACCATGCTCGTTTAGAGGTGCATCAAAGGACCTAAGAGGTGGTCCTATGTGTCCCTGATCATCACCAAGACACCAGGCGATATATTCTTGCTGCTGTTCCTCGGGCCCTCCGACATCTACGGACACCACAGATCGATACCTTATGTAGGCCTCTCCATTTCCCGAAGGAAAAACACTAGTAAACCACTCAAGGTGTGTCGGGATTCCAAAAAGCGGTGGCGGCTGCGGCATTCTCAAGGATGGGGGTCTGAAATGTTTGGTTTAACAACCAATGAGATTACATCTCAGTAAGTATAACCCCTAAACCTAGGCTAGGCTAACGTACAATTCTCCTGACCACAAACAACAAATCACAAACAATGGCCTAGGCCCTCGGGCCTAAACCGACAATCATTCGGACCCTGCAGGTTAAACATTTATATAACGTACAACCAAGGCGACAAAGGACATATCTCATTATTCGTGCACCATGCACATGCTTGCATTTAATCATGCTAATGCCTCAAATCGCACGCCCGATTCTCATGCATAAAAATGCTACACACGTGCCATAATATCAATTTAAATCACGCGGCACACTCATGGGCGTTCATTTTCATTTTTAATATTCGACCCGAAGGTCCGACCCAATGGTCAATCACAACACTCCGTGGCCAGCGTAAAAACGCCCCCGGCCCAGTGTCTCTAGCCTGCTCCAAAGTGCATGAGGCGCAACACCGATCTCCTTACGAACCAAAGCCTGCTCCAAAGTGCATGAGGCTGGTCGTCTTCCGGACGTACCGGGCATCGTCCTGCTCCAAAGTGCATGAGGACGGCACGACCCGAAGGCCTCGACCCGAAGGCCTTAGTGTGATCACACGGCACGCAGCCCAAATTTTATCTGAACCCGGCGTAAACGCATCGGGCAATTATGGTGATCACATGCTCATGCCAGGCACGCATTCCCGCATAACGTCAGTACACATTTCATTCCCAGCACACGGAATGCTTGTTCATGCAATGTCAAACGACGTGCCATGAGCATTCAATATATACAGGCACTCATTTAAATCAATATTATCAGATAGTGCCTACTCACAGTCACGTGCACAACTGGCCAATTAATACCATGTGGCCCATAATTATACTTTATAATCGATAATAAATTCGATTAATTCGCACGTGATATGATTAACACGGAAATATTGAGATTAGCCCCAAACAATTTCAGTCATCACCAAATCAATCAAATTGGGCAATCTCAACCATGCAATTAGTCACTTTCGGGGTCTAATTAACCTCCGGTACTACCCCCAGTTCTACGAATAATTTTCAATTAATCGATTCGGACTCCATGATCATCCACAAAAATCCTATTAATCCTATTAGGATTTATGAAATCACTAATATCAATATCCTCACTCAAATCTAGTACCGGAATTACCTAACCCTGTCCCGAATACACCGATTATACCCTAACCGGTCTAGAAAAATGTACTGTCAGTCCTAATCAGGGTTTAGGAATAATACTCACAATTTTCTAGGCCCGAGACGACGTAGGAACAGCGGCCGAGCACTGTGAACAGTGATTCCGGCGACTGTTCCCGGCGGTGAACAGTGTTTCCGGGTGAACAGTGACCGGCGGTGAACAGTACCGTGAACAGTAACTGTACGGACACTGTACGGACCGGGCTGGATAGGGTCGTACGGCGGTGGGGAAGGGCCCTGTGGTGTCGGTTTGGCCGGACGAGCTCCGGCGAAGGCCCGGGCGGCCAAAACAGAATGTTAGAGAGAGAAAGAGAGAGAGAAAAGTGGCTGAAAAAGTGGGTAAACGGAGTCGAACCGGGCTGAAACTTTCGCAGGGGTCTGATGGTGTCGAGGACGTGCTGCAGCGTCGCCGGCGGCCGCTCGTGGTGGCCGGAACAGCTCCGGCCAAGCCTTGGCCGAGAGAGAGAGGTAGAGAGAGAAAGTGAGATTTCGGGAGAGAGGGAGGAGAGAGAGAGGGTCTGATCAGAATGGGCTGAGGGAGAAGAGAGAGAAGGGTCTTATCCAGTCAAACCGGTCAAAAATATCATCCCGGGGTGCCACGTGTCGCCGATCCGTGCATTTTCCCTTTTTATCCTTCGATCCGACGGTCCAAAACCATTCAACCTAAATAATTTAGGTGCAAAATGGTCAAATACACCAATTATTGGTCTGAACCGCGTCTGAAAATATCCCGAATGCACACCCCGAAATTCGGACCTGAACCGGGCCCGGGGCGAAACTGTCCTTTTTCCGGCCCCGGGGCGAAATTCCAATTTTCGCACCCACGCGTTCCTTATGGGCGTGGCCAACTCATGGTGGCGTCGGAATCTTAAAATTCATTTCCTAAGCCCCCGGAAATCGACTGCGAAGTTCCGGCATTAAAATAATATTATTTTCCAATTTTTGTCGAATTTCCTGTTTTGGTCCAAAATGACTCCCGGCACGCGTGGCCACTCCAAAATGTCGTCCGTTTCGAGAATTACCCTCATACGGGTCCCCGAACTCAAATCGGCCTCCCGAGGGTAAAATGGTCATTTTCTGACCCCGGACCGAAAATCTGATTTTCATCCCTACACATTCCAAATGTGTGTGGCCAGCGAAATACGACGTTAGATTTCCAAAGTTTGTCTCTTAAGCCGTTGAAAATTGATATCTAATTCCGGGCCCAATTCTGTGTTCAGAATTCGCTCAACTTTCAATTTTAGGATCTCTCACTAACGGGTGGCGGTTTAGAATGTACGCGTATCGACCTAGGGTTATCCGAATCACGACGATTCCGTCCTTTGAGAGAATGAAAATCTATCGCTAGTCCCGAGAATCACGATCATACAGTTCCGGCTTAGGATTGACTAACCACGAGTACTTTCGGCCTTGCAGAATCACCTGCGATCCGATTGCACCTCGTTGGCCTTGGTCAGACTCAATCCATTGCCTTTCCTAAGATCGGTTCACATTGGTTCAAAATATTTTCTCATTACCTCTCGAGATCGATATTCGATTCGTGATTTGGGTCCCTGATCCACGTACCACTTCTTAATGCCATACCCTATTGGTCAGCATCCCAAGAGTGATCAGCTCTGGGCGAGATTTACTAAAATGAAATGCGAAATAATGTTAACTTTATTGATCCCGGAATTACATCAAAATTCGGGCTGTTACAATCCTTCCCCCCTTACAAAAATTTCGTCCTCGAAATTTACAATCTATTCTTATTCTTCAAACAGGTGGGGATGTTGACGTCGCATGGCTTCTTCGCTTTCCCAAGTTGCTCCTTCGGTCCCATGATGTTCCCAGACGACTTTAACCATCGGAATCGTCTTATTCCTTAACACACGATCCTTCCGATCCTCAATTCTAACTGGTCTTTCCACGTACGACACTCGGTCGTCCACGTCTATTTCCTCGTATTTTAGAACGTGGGTTGGATCTGGTTCATACTTTCTTAACATTGACACGTGGAAAACATTGTGTACTTGCGACAAGTTTGGTGGCAAAGCAAGTCTGTACGCCATATCTCCTACTTTCTCCAAAATCTCAAATGGTCCGACATACCTCGGACTGAGCTTTCCTTTCTTGCCAAATCGGGATAATCCTTTCATCGGAGACACCTTAAGAAAAACGTGATCTCCAACTTGAAACTCTAATGGTCGACGTCTCCGATCGGCATAACTCTTTTGACGGCTCTGAGCTGTCCTCAGTCTGTCCCGAATAATCTCAACAGCCTCTACTGATTGCTGTACCAACTCTGGCCCCGTGATACTCCGCTCACCAACCTCATCCCAACAAATCGGCGTTCTACACGCTCTGCCATACAAGGCTTCAAACGGTGCCATCTGAATGCTTTGCTGAAAACTGTTGTTGTAGGCAAATTCCACCAAATGCAACTGTTCTTCCCATTTGCCTTGAAAATCCAATACACAAGCTCTCAGCATATCCTCTAAGGTTTGAATTGTCCTTTCCGATTGGCCATCTGTTTGTGGATGATATGCTGTACTGAACTGTAATTTCGTTCCCATGGCCACTTGCAGACTTTTCCAGAAATTCGCTGTGAACCTTGGATCACGATCCGACGTGATCGTTACTGGTACTCCATGAAGTCTGACTATTTGCCTCATATACAACTCTGCATATCTTTCTAGCTCAAAATCCTTTCGTACTGCCAGAAAATGTGCTGACTTAGTCAGGCGATCAACTATTACCCAAATTGAATCATGTCCTCTCTGGCTACGAGGCAATCCCGTCACAAAATCCATTGTGACATGTTCCCATTTCCATTCGGGAATTTCCAAGGGTCTTAGTAATCCCCCAGGCTTACAGTGCTGTGCCTTCACTTGTTGGCAGGTTAAGCACTTGGCCACATGCTTGGCTACATCCTTCTTTAATCCGTTCCACCAGTAGTGTTGCCTTAAATTCTGATACATCTTCGTGCTACCCGGGTGGATGCTGTAGCCACTACGATGTGCCTCTCTTAAAATTTCCTCTTTAAGCCCCAAATCATCAGGCACACACAGTCGCCCTTGAAATCTTAAAACTCCGTCATCACTTACTTGAAATTCCGGCTTTCTCATGGCGGCATCCATCTCAACAATCTTCTGAATCTCTAAGTCCGTAGATTGAGATGCCTTAATCCTTGCCTGAATCTCCGGCTCTATCCTCAATGCGGCCATCAGGCTCGACATTTGACTTACTTCAAACTTGAATTCCGAATCTCGGAGCTTTTCCAATAAGGTCCACTCTCTGACCATCATATGAGCTATGCTTGACTTGCGACTCAATGCATCTGCGACTCGATTCGCTTTCCCAGGGTGATACATGATATCGCAATCATAATCCTTCAATAGCTCCATCCACCTACGTTGCCTCATATTCAATTCCTTCTGCGAAAACAGGTACTTGAGGCTCTGATGGTCCGTATAAATCTGAAATTTTTCTCCACACAAATAGTGCCTCCAAATCTTCAGAGCAAACACGATTGCTGCTAACTCCAAATCGTGCGTCGGATAGTTCAATTCATGCGGTCTTAACTGACGAGACGCATATGCAACTACTCTCCCGTGTTGCATTAGAACACATCCGAGTCCTCTTAATGACGCATCGCTATAGACTTCAAATCCTCCTGGTCCGGATGGAATGGTCAGTACTGGAGCAGTTGTTAACCTATGCTTCAACTCCTGAAAACTCTTCTCGCACTTATCATCCCATACGAACTTAGATTCCTTCTTGAGCAATCGCGTCATCGGCATGGCTATAGACGAGAATCCTTCTACAAAGCGTCGATAATAGCCAGCCAGTCCTAAGAAACTCCGGATTTCCGTCACCGAAGTCGGTCTTGGCCACTTCATCACCGCTTCAATCTTTGCTGGGTCTACTGAAATTCCATCTCCCGAAACTATATGTCCAAGAAACGCCACTCTGTTTAACCAAAATTCACACTTGCTAAACTTGGCAAAGAGTGCGTGTTCTCTCAAAGTCCGTAGTACTTCAGTCAAATGCATTTCATGTTCCTCTGAGCTCTTCGAATACACCAAGATATCGTCAATAAACACTATGACGAATCTGTCCAAAAACTCTTTGAACACCCTGTTCATTAGGTCCATGAAGGCTGCAGGGGCATTCGTCAATCCAAAGGGCATCACTGTAAACTCATAATGCCCATACCGCGTTCTAAATGCGGTCTTGGGTATATCCTCTTTCCGGATTCTCAACTGATGATATCCCGTCCTCAAATCAATCTTAGAAAATACTGATGCACCTTGCAACTGATCAAACAAGTCATCGATCCTCGGCAGTGGATACTTATTCTTGGTTGTCACCTGATTCAACTGCCGATAATCGATGCATAACCTTAATGTCCCGTCCTTTTTCCTTACAAACAGGACTGGTGCTCCCCACGGAGACACACTAGGACGAATGAACCCTTTGTCCAGCAATTCCTGCATCTGAACTTTTAATTCTTTCAACTCGGTCAATGACATACGATACGGTGCCTTAGAAATCGGTTCAGTCCCTGGTGCTAACTCAATCATGAACTCTACTTCTCTATCCGGCGGTAAACCGGGCAATTCCTCAGGAAAAACTTCCGGAAAATCACACACTACTGGTATCTCTTCCAGCTTAGATTCCGCCATTGTTGGATCAATCACATTTACTAAATATCCTTCACATTCCTCATCCAACAACTTTGTCATTTCAAGCGAAGAAATCCAAGGGATCGAGGTTCCTCCTCGGTTTCCCTGAAATTCAAACCTTGGACGTCCAATCGGATTAAATTGGATCGTCCTACTGCCGCAATCCATGACGGCCTTCTGGCTCACTAGCCAGTCCATACCAATAATCACATCAAAATCGAACATGGCTAATACTGCCAAGTCGATGCTTTCTTCTCCATCCCCAATCACAATTTTGCAATCAGGGCATCCAAAAGAAACTAACAACTTATCATTCATGGGTGTTGACACACATAGCACAGTCTCAAGCAGTATAAGTTCTAATCCAATCAATCTAGCAAACTGTTCTGAGATAAAGGAATGGGTCGCCCCCGGATCAAATAATGCATAAGCTGAATGACCACAGAGAGAAATGGTACCTGTGACTACGCCCGGCGCGTTCTCTGCGTCTTTACGCGCCATGGCATAGACTCGTCCCTGTACTGGTGGTCGTCCCTGATTAGCCGGTGGGGGAGGTCCGGCTTGATTTCCAACTCTAGGTGGAGGTACAGGTCTGGGCGGTCCAAAGGGACGCTGTTGAGGACAATTCTTAATCTGATGATCCAAACTCCCACACTTAAAACAAGCCCCAAATCTGCGCGGGGGAGGGTTCGGTTTCCCAATGTCCCTCCTAATTGGCGGGATGAAGCGTCTATTCCCTGCCATCGGTCTCTTTCCCAGACGACGATTATCTCTGTTCTGATTGAATCGCGATCCAGCAGCTGCTCTTTCCTGCTGATCTCTCTCTATGATCTGCACTCGCTCATACATCTCATCGAAGTCCTTGATATTCAGCGACAGAATCTGACTTTTAAGATCCGGTTTCAGACCATCCCGGAATCTTCTGGCTTTGTCCCGTGGGTTTTCGACCATTGTCGGTGCGAACTTAGCCAATCTGGCAAACTCTGCCTCATACTGATCGACAGTCATCTGGCCCTGTCGCAACCTCATGAACTCCATCAGTTTCCTCTCTTGGGCAACTTCAGAAAAATACTTGCCATAAAAACTCTCGACGAAGACTGCCCAAGTCGGTTCAGTGCCCTCTGGGAATACCTTGCCTTTGGTGGCCTTCCACCAATCATTAGCCCCACTTTGTAGCTGATAAGCAGCCAATGCAACCTTTTCTACATCCGTGCATCCTAGCACTTCAAACGCCTTTTCCAACTCATCGACCCAATCTGGGGCCGTTTCAGGGTCACCCTTGCCATTGAACTTTGGCGGTTTCATCTTAAGAAACTGTTCTACTAACTGCGGCATTTGTCTGACCATTGCCGGTTGGCCCTGACCTTGACGGGCGGGATTATCTTCATTGCCCGCAACTTGAGCGGCTTCAGCAGCTTGAGCATATGCTGCAGCTCTTTCCTGGGCCTGAAGACCAAATATATGCCCCATTTCTCGAAGGGTATCCATAACGTCATCAAACCGTGGATCTCGGGCTTCACGCACCCCTTCATTTGACTGGCCCTGAGGTTCCTTTCCTCTCCTCCGACTCATTCTCACAGGCGAGGCTACTCTCTGGTACTCAACTCAACTACCTGCTATAATTCCACCGAGGAATTAAAGACTTAAACTCAGCCATTCTAACCCGGTCTAAATCCTAGGCAGGTATCTAGCACAACAAGCTAGCACTCAGCACGCATTTCAAAACAAGCAACACAACTTCACCCAAGGGGACTAATATACATACCTCGGGTCCCGTCGCACCTGCATTCATACGGGTCACAAAACAATCAATCAAACACAAACGGTCAGGAGATGTACTTAGCACACGAGGTCACCCTAAGGACTACCCATGGTCTCATCGCTCCTTATCACTCCAAGTTTCGACCATTATGGACCGAGCTGACCTTGCTCTGATACCAATTCAAACGGGGATTGTCACGCCCCGTACCCCACGAAGCGCGAACATCCCATCGCTGGTCGATCATGGTGCAACGCTCCCAGGATTGCATTGCCGACCCAACCATCAGAGAACAAACACATGCGGAAGACACGTATATATAAATAGATATATATATACACCCGTACTAAAAACATGACAACCATGGATAGCACAAAACAAAATCATTAATACGAAGAATAAACAAATTTATTACATTGCCTTTAAAATATTTACAACCGTTATAAACATAATTACACAAGCCGAGCCTACAACAGCCACACTATAAAAACAAACCTCAAAAGCCGACACACGCAGCCACTCATCCTGGTCTTCAGCTACCACTTGGGGCTCACCATCTAACTCAGGGTTGTAAGCCTCACCTATGGGTTCGTCCTCGGGATCGATCACCTCACCATCAGCTATAATTGGGTCCATCAGACCATGCTCGTTTAGAGGTGCATCAAAGGACCTAAGAGGTGGTCCTATGTGTCCCTGATCATCACCAAGACACCAGGCGATATATTCTTGCTGCTGTTCCTCGGGCCCTCCGACATCTACGGACACCACAGATCGATACCTTATGTAGGCCTCTCCATTTCCCGAAGGAAAAACACTAGTAAACCACTCAAGGTGTGTCGGGATTCCAAAAAGCGGTGGCGGCTGCGGCATTCTCAAGGATGGGGGTCTGAAATGTTTGGTTTAACAACCAATGAGATTACATCTCAGTAAGTATAACCCCTAAACCTAGGCTAGGCTAACGTACAATTCTCCTGACCACAAACAACAAATCACAAACAATGGCCTAGGCCCTCGGGCCTAAACCGACAATCATTCGGACCCTGCAGGTTAAACATTTATATAACGTACAACCAAGGCGACAAAGGACATATCTCATTATTCGTGCACCATGCACATGCTTGCATTTAATCATGCTAATGCCTCAAATCGCACGCCCGATTCTCATGCATAAAAATGCTACACACGTGCCATAATATCAATTTAAATCACGCGGCACACTCATGGGCGTTCATTTTCATTTTTAATATTCGACCCGAAGGTCCGACCCAATGGTCAATCACAACACTCCGTGGCCAGCGTAAAAACGCCCCCGGCCCAGTGTCTCTAGCCTGCTCCAAAGTGCATGAGGCGCAACACCGATCTCCTTACGAACCAAAGCCTGCTCCAAAGTGCATGAGGCTGGTCGTCTTCCGGACGTACCGGGCATCGTCCTGCTCCAAAGTGCATGAGGACGGCACGACCCGAAGGCCTCGACCCGAAGGCCTTAGTGTGATCACACGGCACGCAGCCCAAATTTTATCTGAACCCGGCGTAAACGCATCGGGCAATTATGGTGATCACATGCTCATGCCAGGCACGCATTCCCGCATAACGTCAGTACACATTTCATTCCCAGCACACGGAATGCTTGTTCATGCAATGTCAAACGACGTGCCATGAGCATTCAATATATACAGGCACTCATTTAAATCAATATTATCAGATAGTGCCTACTCACAGTCACGTGCACAACTGGCCAATTAATACCATGTGGCCCATAATTATACTTTATAATCGATAATAAATTCGATTAATTCGCACGTGATATGATTAACACGGAAATATTGAGATTAGCCCCAAACAATTTCAGTCATCACCAAATCAATCAAATTGGGCAATCTCAACCATGCAATTAGTCACTTTCGGGGTCTAATTAACCTCCGGTACTATCCCCAGTTCTACGAAAAATTTTCAATTAATCGATTCGGACTCCATGATCATCCACAAAAATCCTATTAATCCTATTAGGATTTATGAAATCACTAATATCAATATCCTCACTCAAATCTAGTACCGGAATTACCTAACCCTGTCCCGAATACACCGATTATACCCTAACCGGTCTAGAAAAATGTACTGTCAGTCCTAATCAGGGTTTAGGAATAATACTCACAATTTTCTAGGCCCGAGACGACGTAGGAACAGCGGCCGAGCACTGTGAACAGTGATTCCGGCGACTGTTCCCGGCGGTGAACAGTGTTTCCGGGTGAACAGTGACCGGCGGTGAACAGTACCGTGAACAGTAACTGTACGGACACTGTACGGACCGGGCTGGATAGGGTCGTACGGCGGTGGGGAAGGGCCCTGTGGTGTCGGTTTGGCCGGACGAGCTCCGGCGAAGGCCCGGGCGGCCAAAACAGAATGTTAGAGAGAGAAAGAGAGAGAGAAAAGTGGCTGAAAAAGTGGGTAAACGGAGTCGAACCGGGCTGAAACTTTCGCAGGGGTCTGATGGTGTCGAGGACGTGCTGCAGCGTCGCCGGCGGCCGCTCGTGGTGGCCGGAACAGCTCCGGCCAAGCCTTGGCCGAGAGAGAGAGGTAGAGAGAGAAAGTGAGATTTCGGGAGAGAGGGAGGAGAGAGAGAGGGTCTGATCAGAATGGGCTGAGGGAGAAGAGAGAGAAGGGTCTTATCCAGTCAAACCGGTCAAAAATATCATCCCGGGGTGCCACGTGTCGCCGATCCGTGCATTTTCCCTTTTTATCCTTCGATCCGACGGTCCAAAACCATTCAACCTAAATAATTTAGGTGCAAAATGGTCAAATACACCAATTATTGGTCTGAACCGCGTCTGAAAATATCCCGAATGCACACCCCGAAATTCGGACCTGAACCGGGCCCGGGGCGAAACTGTCCTTTTTCCGGCCCCGGGGCGAAATTCCAATTTTCGCACCCACGCGTTCCTTATGGGCGTGGCCAACTCATGGTGGCGTCGGAATCTTAAAATTCATTTCCTAAGCCCCCGGAAATCGACTGCGAAGTTCCGGCATTAAAATAATATTATTTTCCAATTTTTGTCGAATTTCCTGTTTTGGTCCAAAATGACTCCCGGCACGCGTGGCCACTCCAAAATGTCGTCCGTTTCGAGAATTACCCTCATACGGGTCCCCGAACTCAAATCGGCCTCCCGAGGGTAAAATGGTCATTTTCTGACCCCGGACCGAAAATCTGATTTTCATCCCTACACATTCCAAATGTGTGTGGCCAGCGAAATACGACGTTAGATTTCCAAAGTTTGTCTCTTAAGCCGTTGAAAATTGATATCTAATTCCGGGCCCAATTCTGTGTTCAGAATTCGCTCAACTTTCAATTTTAGGATCTCTCACTAACGGGTGGCGGTTTAGAATGTACGCGTATCGACCTAGGGTTATCCGAATCACGACGATTCCGTCCTTTGAGAGAATGAAAATCTATCGCTAGTCCCGAGAATCACGATCATACAGTTCCGGCTTAGGATTGACTAACCACGAGTACTTTCGGCCTTGCAGAATCACCTGCGATCCGATTGCACCTCGTTGGCCTTGGTCAGACTCAATCCATTGCCTTTCCTAAGATCGGTTCACATTGGTTCAAAATATTTTCTCATTACCTCTCGAGATCGATATTCGATTCGTGATTTGGGTCCCTGATCCACGTACCACTTCTTAATGCCATACCCTATTGGTCAGCATCCCAAGAGTGATCAGCTCTGGGCGAGATTTACTAAAATGAAATGCGAAATAATGTTAACTTTATTGATCCCGGAATTACATCAAAATTCGGGCTGTTACAATCCTTGCTTCCGCATGTGTTCTCATACTCTGCCTTGGGAAGTGGGTCGACGACGATGCGTCCTGGGACGTCGTGTTATATTCTTATCGACCCTCGAGCGGGATGTTGCGTGCCGGGGAGTTCGGGGCGTGACATCCCCCGTTGAAATGGTATCAGAGCAAGGTCAGCTCGATCCGACTAAGTCGAGTCTTGGAGTGATAAGGAGCGATGAGACCATGGGTAGCCACTTAGGGTGACTTCGTGTGCTGCGTGCATCTCCTGACAATGTGTGGTGTTTTGGCATGTATCGTTATTATGACCCGTGATGTGCAGGTGCGGCAGGACCCGAGGTGAGTACGTAAGTCCCTTGGGTGATGTGTTGAATAGTTCAGGTTAAGCCGCATGCTGATTGGTTGATTGTTGTATTGAGACCTGCCTAGGACTTAGACTGGAATAGATTGGTTTAAGTCTCTAATTCCTTGATGGAATTACAGCAGGTAGTTGGACTGTCAAGTCGTCAGAATGGCTAGAGGAAAAGGAAAGGAGTCGCAGGGACAGTCTAGTGAGGGTGCCCGCGAGGCTAGGGACCCTAGGTTTGATGAGGTCATGGAGACCCTTCGGGAGATAGGACACATTTTCGGACTGCAGGCGCAGGAGAGAGCCGCAGCCCATGCCCAGGCTGCCGAGGCTGCAGCAATTGCTGGTAATGGAGGAAATCATGCCCAGCAGGGGCAGGATCACCCAGCTGGAGCTAGACAGATGCCCCGGTTGGTAGAGCAATTCTTGAGGATGAAACCGCCAAAGTTCAATGGTCGTGGTGACCCCGAGGCTGCACCAAGATGGGTTGAAGAGCTAGAAAAGACCTTTAAGGTGTTGGGGTGTAGTGATGAGGAGAAAGTGACATTGGCAGTATATCAGCTGCAGGATGGTGCCAATGATTGGTGGAGCGCTACGGAAGGAGGAGTGTTCCCAGTAGGAACGGCCCCAACTTGGACTGTATTTGTGGAGAACTTCTATGGGAAATACTTCTCGGAGAATGCCCAGGAGAAGAAGCTGACGGAGTTTATGAGGTTGCGCCAAGGTCAGATGACTGTGGACCAGTATGAGGCTGAATTTGCAAGGCTGGCAAGGTTCGCACCGACTATGGTTGCGGATCCAAAGGACAAGGCTCGAAGGTTCCGGGATGGGCTGAAGCCGGATCTTCGGAGCCAGATTCTGTCGCATGACATCAAGGAGTATGGAGAGATGTTCAGGAGAGCCCAGATAATCGAACGAGATCAGCAGGAAAGGTTAGCCGCGTCTGGATCGCGGTTTGTGCGAGGAAAGGATAACCGTCGCCCGGGAAAGAAGCCTATGACAGGCAATCGGCGATTTGTTCCCCCGATCAGGAGGAATATCGGGAAGCCAACTGCCCCGCCAGGAAGGTTTGGACCATGCTTCAAGTGTGGGAGCACGGAACATCAGATTCGTAGCTGTCCACAGGCACATCCCCAGGATCAGCAGCGGGCACCTCAGCAGTATCAGCCCCGACAGCAGTACCAGCCCCGACCGGGAAATCAAGCCGGGAATCCCCCGCCGGCGAATCATGGACGACCGCCCGCTCAAGGAAGGGTTTATGCTGTGGCGCGTGGAGAAGCGGAGAATGCGCCGGGCGTGGTCACAGGTACGATTTCCTTATGTGGCCATGCCGCTTATGCACTGTTTGATTCAGGGGCAACCCATTCATTCATTTCAGAGCAGTTTGTTAAGCTGATTGGCTTAGAACCAGTGTTGTTAGAGATTTCGCTTTGTGTGACGACGCCAATGAATGATAGGGTGTTAGTTTCCTTTGGATGCCCTAGCTGTAAGATAAATATTGGGGGTGAGGATGAGAGTATCGACTTGGCAGTATTGGCCATGTTCGATTTCGATGTGATTATAGGGATGGACTGGTTAGTTCGACAGAAGGCTGTATTGGATTGTAGCAATAGGACGATCCGATTCAATCCTGATGGGCGTCCTAGTTTCGAGTTCCAGGGGAACCGAGGAGGAACCTTGACCCCATGGATATCTTCGTTGGAAGTGAGTAAATTGCTGGATGATGGGTGCGAAGGTTATTTGGTGAATGTTGTGGATCCGACAATGGTGGAACCTAAGTTGGATGATATACCGGTGGTGTGTAATTTCCCCGAAGTCTTCCCCCAGGAATTACCGGGTTTACCACCCAACCGAGAAGTGGAATTTGTTATTGAATTAGTACCCGGGACTGAACCGATATCAAAGGCCCCGTATCGAATGTCCCTATCGGAATTGAAGGAATTGAAGGTCCAAATGCAAGAGTTGCTGGACAAGGGTTTTATCCGCCCCAGTGCGTCTCCATGGGGAGCGCCAGTCCTGTTTGTGAAGAAGAAAGATGGGACCCTAAGACTGTGCATAGATTATCGACAGTTGAACCAAGTGACGGTGAAGAATAAGTACCCTCTCCCAAGGATCGATGACTTGTTCGACCAGTTGCAAGGAGCTTCCGTGTTCTCCAAAATAGATTTGAGGACGGGTTACCATCAGTTGAGAATTAGGAAGGAGGACGTCCCCAAGACCGCTTTTAGGACGAGGTATGGGCACTATGAGTTCACCGTGATGCCTTTTGGGTTGACGAATGCCCCAGCTGCTTTCATGGATTTGATGAACAGGGTGTTTAGAGAATTTTTGGATCAGTTTGTCATAGTGTTCATCGACGACATCTTGGTGTATTCGAAGAGTCCCGAGGAGCATGAGGAACATTTGACAAAGGTACTACAAACCTTAAGAGAAAACGCACTCTACGCCAAGTTCAGCAAGTGCGAGTTTTGGCTTAGCCAAGTAGGGTTCCTTGGTCACATTATTTCTGGAGATGGAATTTCTGTGGACCCGACTAAGATTGAGGCTGTAACGAAGTGGCCCAGGCCAACGTCCGTGACGGAGATAAGGAGTTTTCTGGGTTTGGCTGGCTATTACAGACGTTTTGTAGAGGGGTTTTCTTCAATAGCAATGCCTTTGACGAAATTGCTGAAGAAGGAAGCGAAGTACGTTTGGGACGATAAGTGTGAAAGGAGTTTTCAGGAGCTGAAGCGCAGGTTGACGACCGCTCCAGTTTTGACCATTCCGTCCGGACCAGGAGGGTTTGAGATATACAGTGATGCGTCACTAAGAGGACTCGGATGCGTGCTCATGCAACATGGGAAAGTGGTAGCGTATGCGTCACGCCAGTTGAGACCTCATGAGATGAACTACCCGACGCATGATTTGGAGCTGGCAGCGATTGTTTTCGCACTTAAGATTTGGAGGCACTACCTGTGTGGAGAGAAGTTCCAGATTTTCACGGACCACCAAAGCCTCAAATATTTGTTCTCGCAGAAGGAGTTGAATATGAGGCAGCGTCGATGGATGGAATTATTGAAGGACTATGACTGCGACATTCTGTATCATCCGGGTAAGGCAAACCGGGTGGCTGATGCCTTAAGTCGCAAGTCGAGTATGGCTCATTTGCTGGTCAAGGAATGGACGTTATTGGAGAAACTTAGAGATTCGGAGTTTAAGTTTGAAGTGAGCCGCGTGTCCAGCTTGTTCGCAACATTAAGAATAGAGCCAGAGGTTCAGATTAAGATCAAGGAACTTCAACCTTCGGACCCCGAAATTCAAAAGGTTATGGAAATGGATGTGGCAAAGAGAAAGCCTGATTTCCAAGTGTCCGCGGATGGAATTTTAAAGTATCGTGGCCGACTTTGCGTGCCGGATGACGAAAGACTTAAGGAGGAAATTTTGGGCGAAGCCCATAGGAGTCAGTATAGTATTCATCCGGGTAGTACGAAGATGTACCAAAACCTGCGTCAGCATTATTGGTGGAATGGTATGAAGAAGGATGTAGCTAAGCACGTGGCCAAGTGTTTGACGTGCCAACAGGTGAAGGCACAGCACTGTAAACCAGGTGGACTATTGCGACCTTTGGAAATTCCCGAATGGAAATGGGAGCATATCACGATGGACTTCGTGACGGGATTACCACGGAGCCAAAGAGGTCATGACTCGATTTGGGTTATAGTGGATCGCTTGACTAAGTCGGCGCACTTCTTAGCAGTACGGAAGGACTTGGAGTTAGAAAAGTATGCGGAGTTGTATGTGCGACAAATAGTGCGTCTTCATGGAGTACCAGTAACCATCACCTCAGATCGCGATCCAAGGTTTACGGCCAACTTTTGGAAGAGTTTACAAACGGCCTTAGGAACCAGATTGCAATACAGTACAGCCTACCACCCGCAGACAGACGGTCAGTCTGAAAGGACAATTCAGACCCTGGAGGATATGTTGAGAGCGTGTGTTTTGGATTTCCAAGGCAAGTGGGAAGAGCAATTGCATTTGGTAGAGTTTGCTTATAACAACAGCTATCAACAGAGTATCCAGATGGCGCCTTTCGAAGCCTTATATGGTAGGGCCTGTAGGACGCCACTGTGCTGGGATGAAGTTGGTGAGCGAAGTATCGCGGGACCGGAGCTAGTTCAGCAAACGATGGAAGTAGTGGAGGTTATCAGGGATAGACTGAGGACCGCTCAGAGTCGCCAGAAAAGTTACGCCGACAGGAGACGACGACCCTTGGAGTTCCAAGTGGGAGATCATGTGTTTCTCAAGGTGTCGCCAATGAAGGGATTATCTCGATTCGGCAAGAAGGGAAAGCTTAGCCCAAGGTATGTCGGACCATTTGAGATCCTAGAAAAGATTGGAGATATGGCATACCGACTGGCCTTGCCTCCCAACCTATCCCAGGTGCACAATGTTTTTCACGTATCGATGCTAAGGAAGTATGAACCGGACCCGACTCATGTCTTAAGATACGAAGAAGTGGACGTGGACGACAGAGTGACCTACGTGGAGAAGCCGGTCAGAATCGAGGATAGGAAGGACCGAGTACTAAGGAACAAGACGATTCCGATGGTCAAAGTAGTTTGGGAGCATCATGGAACAGAAGGTGCTACTTGGGAAAGTGAAGAGGCCATGCGACGTCAATACCCCCAGTTGTTCGAGTAGGTTAATGTGAGTTTTAAATTTCGAGGACGAAATTTTTGTAAGGGGGGAAGAATTGTAACATCCCGAAATTCGACTCGATCTCTGGAATGAATAAAACGAGTATTATTCGATATTTCATTTTCGTAAGTCTCGCCCGGAACTGATCACTCACGGGATACTGACCAAATGGGAATGGCCAACTAGGATTAGGCACGTGGACTAAGGACCCGGTCGTGAGTCAAGCCCGACTTAGGATAACGACGAGGAAGTATTTTGGGCCAGTGTGAACCGATCATCCGAAATGGACGATTGCGTCATTGGAACTAGTGATAATTCCTCTCGTTCCCTCTCTCTCGAGCTCGCCGCGATTCGGACAACCCGAGGTCGAAACGTTTGAATCTTAAAAGGCCGCCCGTTAGTATGAGATTTAGAAATTTGAAACTCGACGATTCGATCGTGAAATTTGATCCGGACATCGAGGACGATTTTCGTGAATCTCGGGATAGTTTTTACGAGGACGACGTCAAATTAAGCGGGCCATTTATGTATAGGACTTATATGGTCGAAAATTAGCAATTCGACCCGGTACCGGAAATTAAGGTCAGTTTTACCCCTATGCCCTCTCTAATTCCGAAAATTTGAACTCTTGTGGAATGTGACATTTGTCACTCCCACTCTTCCCCTTGCAAACCATCATTTCAGCCAAGTCCTCACTCAACCCCTTGGACTTCCCCATGCAGAACCATCATCACCCATCATCTCATCACACTTTCTCTCCCTCTCTCTCTTTCCCCTCTCACCCGGCCACTCTCTCTCTCTCGGCTCCCACTCTCCCTCTCCCCTCCGTGTCTCTCTCTCCCTCAGCCTCACGTCGCCGTCCACAGCCCGCCGGAACCACCACCGGCCAGGGCCACCGCCGTGAGCTTCCCCCTCTCGCCTCACCGCCAGCCGGCCGACCATCCTCTCCATTCTTCCTCTCTTTTCCCCTCTCCTCCGGTTGCATGCAAGCTGGTGGGACGCCGGTCAGCCCAGGGCAGTAGGCTCGCCGCCGCCGGACCGCCGCCGCTGTCCCTCTCACCGCCGTCCCGTTGCATGCACGGTTGAGCGCCGGACCTCCCCCGCCTCCGCCGTCCCTTTCCCTCCGTCTCTCTCTCATTTCCTCTTGCTGTTCCCGACCGGCCGAGACCAGCACCGCCGTCGCCGGGGCCAGCACCGCCGCGTCGCCGCCGGGCTCGCCGCTGCACCGCCAGCCCGCCGTGCGCCGCTGCTCCCTCCGTCCGTCCTCTCCTCTCCGGCTGCATGCAGAAGGATTTGGCGCCGGTCAGCCAAGGAGAAGCCAGCTGACCGTTCACCTTCCGCCGCCGTGCGCCGCCGTGCACCGCCGTGGGCCGTGACCGCCGTCTCCTCCCCCTCTCGGTTGCATGCAGCAGGGTAGACCGCCGGACCAGCTCGCCGCCGTTCCCCCTCCTCTCTGCCGCGGCTGCATGCACGGTTGAGCCCCGCCGGAGCCATTCGCCGCTGCACGCCGCCGTCCTCCGCCGCGGTGGTGACCGTCCACCGTCGTGACCCTCACCGTCCCTCTCTGTTTTTCCCTCCGCCACTCACTGTTCTGTTCATCCCCTCGCCGGAACAGCCGCGCCGTCCACGCCGTGCACGGTGCACCGCCGTGAGCAGCGACCGTCCGGAGGCCGCCCAGCCGCTCGTCCAGCCCTTCCTCGCCGTGAACAGCAGCCCCCGCCGGTCTCACACCGCCGCCCGTGGTTGCTGTGGAAGCCGGACCGCCGCTCACCGCCGCTTCCTTGGGTCTTGTGCCGCCGGTTCCACCGTTCACCGGTGATCGGCCGCCATTCCCCGTCGCCCGAGCTTGGACTTAGGTGGGTGGAAACCTCTAAACCCCGATTAGGACAATTGTGCGTTTCTAGATGGGCCTAGGGTGTCGGTTAGTCGGTTAGTATTGATTAGAGTTCGTATAAATTTAGGTGTTAATGATAGGTGTCGGGAAATGGTTAGTAAGTGACGAAGCATGTTTAGAAGAGACATTAGAGCTCGGAATGACTGAATTAAGTTGCTGTCCACATTGAATTTATCGGCTAATTGGATGGTAGATGGAGGTTTGAATGGACTTGAATGCCGGGATTTCCGGGATGATTGAGTTATGTGTCGGGTTGCCGACTGTGGTGTAATCGAGTCTACCATGCCGTGTGTCCTTATGGCCGACAATTGTGGAATGTGAATTGTGTTTTGGCCAATGTACATAATGATGCCCGAATACGTCATGAGTGCTAATTTCACATGTGATGCCCCGAATTAATTGATGAGGTCGATTGAGCATATGACGTGGATCATTGATCATGATATGTTGATATTGAATTATGCGGGACATTATGTCATGACACATTGCACCGACATTCGTGTGCGAATTGCATGGCCCCGCATCATGCATGCCGAGTATGAGGCTTGTGGAAATTATGCGAGTATGCGTGTATGCCATGGACATGTGATCACCTAATTATGCCCTGATGCGTTTACGCGGGGTTAAGATAAAACCGGTTGTGTGAATGTGTGATCACCTTCGCCCTGATGCGGAATACGCGGGGTGTGCCGTCCTCATGCACTTTGGAGCAGGACGATGCCCGGTGCGTCCGGAAGACGACCATCCTAAAGCAGGTTGTGGTTCGTAAGGAGATCGGTGTTGCGCCTGATGCGTTTACGCGGGCTAGAGACACTGGGCCTGAGAGCGTCTCTACGCTGGCCGCGGAGTGTTGTGATGGGTCTTAGGACCGGATCTTCGGATCGGATCTTCGAGTCGAGATAATGAAATAAAAGGATCACGTGTGATGCATAGTGTTGGATTATGTGATGAAATTCGCTGGGCATGGTATGGGACGTGTCTAAGTAGATTTCATTCTATAATCCGAATACGAATGGTAGTTGTGCCGAGATGCCATAGGAGTTTTGGATTGTGGGCATGGCAAGTTAGTGGCATTTGCATGCATTTGAATGCATGAGGAATTGTGCGGAATTGTGTGACTCGGTGTACCATATTTGGAATTGTCACAAAAAGGTTTTGAGCATGCGTGTGACGATCGCGTGATTGAGAATGCCGCTTGTGCAATGTGATACTATGAATTATCTAACCTGCAGGGACATTGATATGCCGATTTGGGCCTACGGGCCTAAGTCATGGTTATATATGCGTGCTATTGTTTTTCCCGTCAGGAGATGCATGTTAGCCTAATTTAGGTTTAGATGTTTGCACTCACTGAGATGTGTCTCACGGTTTTTATAACCCAACCTTTCAGACCCGCGCCCATGAACCGACCGCCTATTCCAATTCGCTTCGGGATCCCTTTAGAGTATGAGCATACGATGGTTGAATTCCCGGTGGCGAACAACGAAGTTTTCATGAGGCATTATTCGACGATAACCGTAGACGTAGGCGCGACACATCCAGAAGTTCACGAGTACGTAGCCTGGTGCTTCCGGGACCGTTGGGGAGAGGAGTATGGGCCTCTCCGCACCATGGATATTCCATTCACCATAGAGGGGCAGCTTGACCCACAATGCCCGAGTGGTGAGGTCGTAGATTCCGAGATGGATTCGGAGGAGGCTATAGGCCCTTTTGGTTGGTACGAGTCGGACGAGGATGAAGAATTAGGAGGAGTAAATTACGAGCCCGTCGTGGAAGACCCAGTGGTGGAGCCTATGGAGGTTGACGAGACCGAGCCGATGGACACCGAGGAGTCCGAGGAGGAGGTTCCTAGCGAGGATTCAGAGATACCAGACAGTCCGTCCGAGTCCGATGGCTCAGATCCAGATTGGGTACCCTAGACTAGGCTTGGTTATCTGTTTAGGAGGGTAGGCACTTTTTGGGATTTAAGACCCTCTACCTTTGGCTGTTGTCTCTCTTTTGATTGTACCTTATGTTTAATGTTGTTTTCTTGGAACAATGTAAGGATGTTCTTGGTTGCCCTTAGTTATGGATGTGTACGTTGCCTCGGTTCCTCTTATGTCGTTGCCCTTGGTCCTCACATTTATTTTGTACGGGTAATTGTTTTAAATTCTTGCTTCCGCATGTGTTTTCATACTCTGCCTTGGGAAGTGGGTCGACGACGATGCGTCCTGGGACGTCGTGTTATATTCTTATCGACCCTCGAGCGGGATGTTGCGTGCCGGGGAGTTCGGGGCGTGACAGATTCTGTCGCATGACATCAAGGAGTATGGAGAGATGTTCAGGAGAGCCCAGATAATTGAGCGAGATCAGCAAGAAAGGATAGCCGCTTCTGGATCGCGGTTTGTTCGGGGAAAGGATAACCGTCGCCTGGGGAAGAAGCCTATGACAGGCAATCGGCGATTTGTTCCCCCTATCAGGCGGAATATCGGGAAGCCAGCTGCCCCGACGGGAAGGTTTGGAGCGTGCTTCAAGTGTGGGAGTACGGAGCACCAGATTCGCAGCTGTCCACAGGCGCGTCCCCAGGAACAGCAACGGGCACCTCTGCAGTACCAGCCCCGAGCAGGAAACCAGGCCGGGAATCCCCCACCGGCTAATCAAGGACGACCGCCCGCTCAAGGAAGAGTTTATGCTGTGGCGCGTGGAGAAGCGGAGAATGCACCGGGCGTGGTCACAGGTACGATTTCCTTGTGTGGTCATGCCGCTTACGCATTGTTTGATTCAGGGGCAACCCATTCATTCATTTCAGAGCAGTTTGTTAAGTTGATTGGCTTAGAACCGGTGTTGTTAGAGATTGCGCTTTGTGTGATGACACCAATGAATGATAGGGTGCTAGTTTCCTTTGGATGCCCTAGTTGTAAGATAAATATTGGGGGTGAGGAGGAGAGTATCGACTTGGCAGTGCTGGCCATGTTCGATTTCGATGTGATTATAGGGATGGACTGGTTAGTCCGACAGAAGGCCGTGTTGGATTGCAGTAATAGGACGATCCGATTCAATCCTGATGGGCGTCCTAGCTTTGAATTCCAGGGGAACCGAGGTGGAACCTTGACCCCATGGATATCTTCGTTGGAAGTGAGCAAATTGCTGAATGATGGGTGCGAAGGTTATCTGGTGAATGTCGTGGACCCGACATTGGTGGAACCTAAGTTAGATGAGATACCAGTGGTGAGCAATTTCCCCGAAGTCTTTCCTCAGGAATTACCGGGTTTACCACCCGATCGAGAAGTGGAGTTCGTTATCGAATTGGCACCCGGGACTGAACCGATTTCGAAGGCCCCGTATCGAATGTCCCTATCAGAACTAAAGGAGTTGAAGGTCCAAATGCAGGAATTGTTGGACAAGGGTTTCATCCGCCCTAGCGCGTCTCCATGGGGAGCGCCAGTCCTGTTTGTGAAAAAGAAGGATGGGACCCTCAGACTATGCATAGATTATCGGCAATTGAACCAAGTAACCGTGAAGAATAAGTACCCTCTCCCAAGGATCGATGACTTGTTCGATCAATTGCAAGGAGCCTCGGTGTTCTCCAAAATAGACTTGAGAACGGGTTACCACCAGTTGAGAATCAGGAAGGAGGACATTCCTAAGACTGCCTTTAGGACGAGGTATGGGCATTATGAGTTCACAGTGATGCCTTTTGGGTTGACAAATGCCCCAGCTGCTTTCATGGATTTGATGAACAGGGTGTTTAGAGAATTCTTGGATCAGTTTGTCATAGTGTTCATCGATGATATCTTGGTTTACTCGAAGAGTCCCGAAGAACATGAGGAACACTTGACGAAGGTGCTACGGACCCTAAGAGAACACGCACTGTATGCCAAGTTCAGCAAGTGTGAGTTTTGGCTCAACCAAGTAGGATTTCTCGGGCACATTATCTCTGGAGATGGAATTTCTGTGGACCCGACTAAAGTGGAAGCAGTAACGAAGTGGCCCAGGCCAACGTCAGTAACCCTGGAATGAATAAAGCGAGTCTTATTTAATATTTCATTTTCGTAAGTCTCGCCCGGAACCGATCACTCTCGGGATACTGACCAAATGGGAATGGCCAACTAGGAATTGATACGTGGACCTAGGACCGATCGCGAATTAAGCCTGATTTAGAAGAATGGCGAGGAAACATTTTGGGCCAACATGGACCGATCTTCGGAACTCGAGCCGGATGATCGTGTCCTCGGAACTAGCGATGATTCCTCTCGCTCTCTCGACAATCGAGCTCGCCGCAAATCGGACAACCGAGGTCGATACGCGTAAAATCCTAAACGGCCACCCGTTAGTGAGAGAATTGGAAAATGAGAAATTGATGAATTCAATCGTAAAATTTAGTCCGGAGTTCGAAGCCGACTTTCGAAAACTACGGGATGATTTTTGTGAAGACAACATCAAAAATATACTGGCCACTTAGGTATAGAACTTATATGGTCGAAACTTGGCGAATCGACCCGGTACCGGAACTTAATGTCGTTTTTACCCTCGAGCCCCTCCATATTCCGAATTTTGGAGTTTCAAGACCTCTAACTCTCTCCCATGCAAGCCATCAATTGATCTATTATGTTACTCCACCTCTTGACCTTCCCTAGACCCTTCATCTTCCCCATAACCCTCATCATCACCTTTCACTTCATCTTCTCTCATTCACTCTTTCCCTCACTCACTCTCTCTCTCTCCCTATCTCCGACTCTCCCTCTCATTCTCGGCCAAGTGAGAGCCGAGAAACGCTGTCCACAGCCGATCCCGCCACGCCACCGTGACGCCTCCGCCGACCGCCGCCGGAGCCGCACCGCCGGTCGCCGCTCACCGCCGCCCTTTGGAATCGTGCCGCCGGTTAAACCGTTTACCGGTGATCGGCCGCCGTTCCTCGTCATCCCGAGCTCGGATTAAGTGAGTGTATTCCTCTAAGCCCTAATTAGGATGATTATGCGCTCTAGATGGGATTAGGGGCTGTGCATGGTTGGTTTTGAGGTTGTATAGGCTTGATTTGCTTAATAGTGCAAGATTTATGATTCTCGGATTTCTGATTGTTACTGTACCTCTGTGCTTTATTAATTTTTTTTGTGATCATTGTGGGCCGAATCTGAGAAAGTGTTCTTCATGGAAATCGTTCCCAACATCTTTAAGTATAACATACTTTAAATTCAGAATTTTTGGAATTTTTTTGGGATCATTCGGAGGTCAGTTTTCAAACCGTCACAAAACTGCCGATTTACTGTTCACCCCGACCTTTTTGCCTTTCCGAATTTTTATAAAATTTTCTAGACTTTATTTCAACAAACGTCCTTCACAAAAATTGTTAAAAACACTTGTGTCTATGACATATAAAAATTTCAGGACTTTCCAAAGTGATTTGGGTACTGAATGAGTTGTATTTTGATGGTCTGAGGGACTGTTTGAGCGAACCGGGTTCTGTCCGGCTTTGAGTGTTAAAACGAGGTGTTTACGGTTGGAACTGGATTTCGAGTTCTTCATAGAAAATGTTTATCAAGATGTTTTGTACAACGTATCCAAATTTCATAATTTTTGGAATTGATTTGCTATTTATTTCAAATGGAATTTCGTCGCTGTGTAACTTCCCAGTTTGGACCCGATTTTGTATATTCTCGGTTTTTCTCTCTCGGACTGATTAGTGGCTGTCCATTGCGGATTTAATTGGGCCTTATATGGCTAATATATGGTTTATTCGTGAACTACCATGTGTGATTGGTTGGGCCGTGTAGTGGCTGATTTGGGTGTGAATTATACTTGATTATGCAATGCCATGTTGCAAGCTTGTGTGGCCGACTGTTGTGGAGTGCGATTGATGATTTGTTAATGTTCATCATAATGCCCGAATACGTCATAAGTGCCAAATACGCATGTGATGCCCCATGGTGTTAGTTGGATTATTTAAGCATATGACGTGGACCGTTGAGCATGAATTCGTGGCATTGAATTGTGTTGCACATTGTGGGACATTATGCTCGTGGTACATTGCACCAACATTCGTGTGCGAAATTGCATGGCCATGCATTATGTATGCCGAGTATGAGGCTTGTGGAAATTGTGCGGGAGTGCGTGTTTGCCATGGACATGTGATCACCTAATCATACCCTGATGCGTTTACGCGGGGTTTAGATAAAACTGGTTGTGTGAATGTGTGATCACCTTTCGCCCTGATGCGTTTACGCGGGGTGTGCCGTCCTCATGCACTTTGGAGTAGGACGATGCCCGGTATGTCCGGAAGACGACCAACCTGATGCGTTTACGCGGGCTCTGGTTCGTAAGGAGATCGGTGTTGCGCCTGATGCGTAAGGACGCGGGCTAGAGACACTGGGCCTGGGGCGTCTTTACGCTGGCCACGGAGCGTTGTGATTGGCCTTCGGGTCGTGATCTTCGGATCGGGCCTTCGGGTCGAGTTAACAAAATGAATGGTTAACGTGTGATGCATAGTGCCTGATTATGTAATGGAATCCGCTGGGCATGGTATGGGACGTGTCTAAGTAGATTCTATTCTATAATCGGAACACGAATGGAACATTATGCCGGGAGTGCCATATGAGTTAAATTGCAAGCATGACAGTTAATGACATTTGCATGTATGTGAATGCACGAGACAGTGTGTGGGATTATGCGATTCGGTGATCTCTATTCGGAACCAGCACTAAAGAGTTTGAGCATGCGTGTGACGTACGCATGATTGGGAGTGCCGTTCGTGGAATGCGATATTATGGGATTGTCTAACCTACAGGGTCATTGAAATGCCGATTTAGGCCTACGTGCCTAAGTCATTCTTGTATGTGTATGATTGTTTTTCCCGTCAGGAGATGCATGTTAGCCTAGTTTAGGTTTAGAGGTTTTCACTTACTGAGAAGTGTCTCACGGTTTTTATAACCTAACCTTTCAGACCCGCGCCCATGAACAAGCCACCTGTTCCGATACGTTTTGGGATTCCCCTAGAGTACGAGCATACCATGACTGCATATCCAGTGGGGAACGGAGAGGTGTACTTGAGACATTATTCGCTGATTAGTGTAGACGTAGGTACGACACATCCTGAAGTTCATGAATATGTAGCCTGGGTCTTCCGTGACCGTTTTGGAGAGGAGTATGGACCCCTCCGTACCATGGACGTTCCATTCACCATAGAGGGCCAGCTAGACCCACAGTGCCCGAGTGGTGAGGTCGTGGATTCTGAAATAGATTCGGAGGAGATTATAGGTCCTTTCGCGTGGTACGAGCCTGCTGAAGACGAGGAGCTAGGAGGTATAGATCACGAGCCAGTAGTGGAGGACCCGGTGGTGGAGCCAATGGAGGTCGACGAAGTCGAGCCGATGGATACTGAAGAGTCCGAAGAGGAGACCCTCAGTGAAGATTCCGAAATATCCGAGAGTTCATCAGAGTCCGACGGCTCTGATCCGGAATGGGAGCCCTAGGTTAGGCTTAGTCCTCGAAAGAGGGTAGTCACATTTTGGATTTTGGACCCTCCATATTTTGGTTGTTGACTCTCTTAGTTCTTGGCCCTCTGAACCCATATGACAGTACTTTCCTTATTGCACCGTGTTTCTATTGTTATTTTACTTTGGAATGATGTAAGGATATTTCTGACAGTTTTTGGAGTTATGGATGTGTACGTTGCCGTAATTCTCCTTATGTTGTCTTCCCTGGTTCTCATGTTTATTCTGTCAGGTGTTTTTAAGTTTTACTTCCGCATGTGCTTTATATTCTACTTTGGGATAAATGGGTCGACGACGACTCCTGGGACGTCGTATCATATACTATATCGACCCTCGAGCGGGATGTTGCGTGCCGTGGAGTTCGGGGCGTGACATCCCCCGTTGAAATGGTATCAGAGCAAGGTCGGCTCGATCCAACTAGGTCGAAGCCTGGAGTGATAAGGAGCGATGAGACCCTGGGTAGCCAATTAGGATGACCTCGTGTGCTACATGTATCTCCTGACAATGTGTGATGTTCTGGCATGTATTATTATGACCCCTGATGTGCAGGTGCGGCAGGACCTGAGGTGAGTACGTAAATTCCTTGGGTGATGTGTTGAATAATTCAGGTTAAGCCGCATGCTGATTGGTTGATTGTTGTGTTGAGACCTGCCTAGGACTTAGACTGGAATAGATTGGTTTAAGTCTCTAATTCCTTAATGGAATTATAGCAGGTAGTAGGACTGTCAAGTCATTAGGATGAGTAGAAGAAGGGGAAAGGAGCCTCAGGCACAGCCTAGTGAGGGTACCCGCGAGGCTAGGGACCCCAGGTTCGATGAAGTCATGGAGACCCTGCGCGAGATAGGACACATCTTTGGATTACAAGCGCAGGAGAGAGCCGCAGTCCATGCTCAGGCTGCTGAAGCTGCAGCGATTGCAGGGAATGGAGGAAATCATGCCCAGCAAGGGCAGGGTCACCCAGCTGGGGCTAGGCAGATGCCCCGGTTGGTAGAGCAATTCCTGAAGATGAAGCCGCCTAAGTTTAACGGTCGTGGTGACCCCGAGGCCGCACCCAGATGGGTGGAAGAACTGGAAAAGACCTTTAAAGTGTTGGGATGCAATGATGAGGAGAAGGTAACATTGGCAGTGTACCAACTCCAGGATGGTGCCAATGACTGGTGGAGCGCCATGGAAGGTGAAGTGTTCCCGGAAGGAACGGCCCCAACATGGACCGTATTTGTAGAGAACTTCTATGAGAAATACTTCTCGGAGAATGCCCAGGAAAAGAAGTTGACAGAGTTCATGAGGTTGCGCCAAGGCCAGATGACCGTGGACCAGTATGAGGCTGAATTTGCAAGGCTGGCGAAGTTCGCACCGACCATGGTGGCGAATCCAAGGGACAAGGCTCGAAGGTTCCGGGATGGGCTGAAGCCGGATCTTCGGAGCCAGATCCTGTCACACGACATCAAGGAGTATGGAGAGATGTTCAGGAGAGCCCAGATAATTGAGCGAGATCAGCAGGAAAGGTTAGCCGCTTCTGGATCGCGGTTTGTTCGGGGTAAGGATAACCGTCGATTGGGGAAGAAGCCTATGACAGGCAATCGGCGATTTGTTCCCCCTATCAGACGGAATATCGGGAAGCCAGCTGCCCCGACAGGAAGATTCGGAGCGTGCTTCAAGTGTGGAAGCACGGAGCATCAGATTCGCAGCTGTCCACAGGCACGTCCCCAGGAACAGCATCGGGCACCTCAGCAGTATCAGCCCCGACCAGGAAATCAGGCCGGGAATCCCCCACCGGCGAATCAAGGACGACCGCCCGCTCAAGGAAGGGTTTATGCTGTAGCGCGTGGAGAAGCGGAGAATGCGCCGGGCGTGGTCACAGGTACGATTTCGTTGTGTGGTCATGCCGCTTATGCACTGTTTGATTCAGGGGCAACCCATTCATTCATTTCAGAGCAGTTTGTTAAGTTGAGTGGTTTAGAACCGGTTCTGTTAGAAAATGTGCTCTGTGTGATGACGCCAATGAATGATAGGGTGTTAGTTTCTTTTGGATGCCCTAGTTGTAAGGTAAATATTGGGGGTGGGGAAGAGAGTATCGACTTGGCAGTGCTGGCCATGTTCGATTTCGACGTGATCATAGGGATGGACTGGTTAGTCCGACAGAAAGCCGTATTGGACTGCAGTAATAGGACGATCCGATTTAGTCCTGAAGGACGTCCTAGTTTTGAGTTCCAGGGGAATCGAGGAGGAACCTTGACCCCATGGATATCTTCGTTGGAAGTGAGCAAGTTACTGGATGATGGATGCGAAGGTTATCTAGTGAATGTGGTGGATCCGACCTTGGTGGAACCTAAGTTGGAAAATATACCCGTAGTGTGCGAATTCCCCGAGGTTTTTCCTCAGGAATTGTCGGGTTTGCCGCCCGACCGAGAAGTGGAGTTTGTTATTGAATTGGCACCCGGGACTGAACCGATATCGAAGGCCCCGTATCGAATGTCCCTATCTGAACTAAAGGAGTTGAAGGTCCAGATGCAGGAATTGTTGGACAAGGGTTTCATCCGCCCCAGTGCGTCTCCGTGGGGAGCGCCGGTCCTGTTTGTGAAAAAGAAGGATGGGACATTAAGGTTATGTATAGATTACCGGCAGTTGAACCAAGTGACGGTGAAGAATAAGTACCCTCTTCCAAGGATCGATGACTTGTTCGATCAGCTACAAGGAGCCTCGGTGTTCTCCAAAATAGATTTGAGGACGGGCTACCATCAGTTGAGAATCAGGAAGGAGGACATCCCCAAGACTGCCTTTAGGACGAGGTATGGGCATTATGAGTTCACAGTGATGCCTTTTGGGTTGACAAATGCCCCAGCTGCTTTCATGGATTTGATGAACATGGTGTTTAGAGAATTTTTGGATCAGTTTGTCATAGTGTTCATCGACGATATTTTGGTGTATTCGAAGAGTCCCAAAGAGCATGAGGAACACTTGGTAAAGGTACTACGGACCCTAAAAGAAAATGCACTCTATGCCAAGTTCAGCAAGTGCGAGTTTTGGCTTAACCAAGTAGGGTTCCTCGGCCATATTATTTCTGGAGATGGAATTTCTGTGGACCCGGCTAAGGTTGAAGCAGTGACAAAGTGGCCCAGGCCAACGTCGGTAACGGAGATAAGGAGTTTTCTTGGTTTGGCTGGCTATTACAGACGATTTGTGGAAGGATTTTCTTCAATAGCCATGCCTTTGACCAGGTTGCTAAAGAAAGAAGCAAAGTACGTTTGGGATGATAAGTGTGAAAGAAGTTTCCAAGAGTTGAAGCGCAAGTTGACGACCGCACCGGTTTTGACCATTCCGTCCGGGCCAGGAGGATTCGAGATATATAGTGATGCTTCGTTAAGAGGGCTCGGATGCGTGCTCATGCAGCATGGAAAAGTGGTAGCGTACGCGTCACGTCAGTTGAGGCCTCATGAGATGAATTACCCGACGCATGATTTGGAGCTGGCAGCGATTGTCTTCGCACTTAAGATTTGGAGGCACTACTTGTGCGGAGAGAAGTTTCAAATTTTTACGGACCATCAGAGCCTCAAGTACCTGTTCTCTCAGAAGGAGCTGAATATGAGGCAGCGTCGATGGATGGAACTGTTGAAGGACTATGACTGTGACATTCGGTATCATCCGGGTAAGGCAAACCGAGTGGCTGATGCTCTAAGTCGCAAGTCGAGTGTGGCTCATTTGCTGGTCAAAGAGTGGACGTTATTGGAAAGACTCAGAGACTCGGAGTTTAAGTTTGAAGTGAGCCGAGTATCCAGTTTGTTCGCAACGTTAAGGATTGAACCGGAGATTCAGGTCAAGATCAAGGAGCTTCAACCTACGGACCTCGAGATCCAGAAGATTTTAGATATGGATGTGGCAAAGAGAAATCCGGACTTCCAAGTGTCTGAGGATAAGACCTTAAAGTTTCGTGGTCGACTTTGTGTACCGGATGACGAAGGACTCAAGGAGGAAATTCTGAGCGAAGCCCATCGGAGTCAGTATAGTATCTATCCGGGTAGTACGAAGATGTACCAGAATCTGCGTCAGCATTATTGGTGGAATGGTATGAAGAGGGATGTGGCTAAGTATGTGGCCAAGTGTCTGACGTGTCACATAGTCTCCTCCAAATCCATTTCAGAATCCACGATCTCACCACTCGGGCACTGCGGATCTAGCTGGCCATCTATGGTAAACGGAACATCCATAGTACGGAGGGGTCCATACTCGTCTCCAAAACGGTCACGGAAGCACCATGCTACATACTCATGAGTCTCAGGATGTGTCGTACCTACGTCTACTCCTATCAGAGAATAATGCCTCAAGTACACCTCCCCGTTCCCTACCGGATGTGCAGTCATAGTATGCTCAAACTCTACGGGGATCCCAAAACGTACCGGAATAGGTGGCTTTGTCATGGACGCGGGTCTGAAAGGTTGGGTTATAAAAACTGTGAGACATATCTCAGTGAGTGAAAAACTCCTAAACCTAAATTAGGCTAACATGCATCTCCTGACGGGAAAATAGAATCACACACAAGATGACTTAGGCCCTTAGGCCTAAATCGGTATTCTCAATGACCCTGCAAGTTAGGTAAACCAATAATCTCATGTCACATACACGGCATCCCCAGTCACACGTGCGTCATACGCATGCTAAAAACCTTTAGTTGTCGGTTCAAAGTATGGATCACCGAATCGCACAATTTCACACGCTAACTCATGCATTCATATGCATGCAAATGCCACTACCTTGCCATGTTCACTATTTAATTCATACGGCATTCCGGCATAAGATTCCGTTCGTGTTCCAATTATAAAATAGAATCCACTTGGACACGTCCCATATCATGTCCGGCAGATTTCATTGCATAATCAGGCACTATGCATCACACATGATGGTTTATTCTGTTAATTCGACCCGAAGGCCCGATCCGAAGACCACGACCCGAAGCCCACGATCCGAGGACCAATTACAACACTTCGTGGCCAGTGTAAAGACGCTCTCAGGCCCAGTGTCTCTAGCCCGCGTAAACGCATCAGGCGCAACACCGATCTCCTTACGAACCAGAGCCCATGTAAAAGTATCAGGATGGTCGTCTTCTGGACGCACCGAGCATCGTCCTGCTCCAAAGTGCATGAAGATGGCACGACCCGAAGGCCATGACCCGAAGGCCTTAAGTGATCACACGGCACACTACCAATTTTTATCTGAACCCCGCGTAAACGCGTCAGGGCATAATTAGGTGATCACATGTCCATGGCATACACACATTCTCGCACAATTTCCACAAGCCCCATACTCGGCATGCATAATGCGTAGCCATGCAATTTCGCACACGAATGTTGGTGCAATGTACCACAACATAATGTCCCACACAATTCAATGCCACAATTTCATGTTCAATGATTCACGTCATATGCTTAATTAGCCCAATCAATACCACGGGGCATCACATGCGAAGTTGGCACTTATGACGTATTCGGGCATTATGATGTACATTGACAAATCACCAATCACATTCCACAACGGTCGGTCACACGAGCATGCGACATGGTAGACCAAATTCATCACAATTGACAAACCGACACCCAATTCAATCACCCCGGCAATCCCGGCACTCAAATCAATTCAATCCTCGATCTACCGTGGAATTGGCCATCAAAACCCAAGGTGGACAGCAGCTAAACCTTATCATTTCAACCTCTAATCCACTTCTAATTTCTGTTTTGTCACCTACCAATAGTTTCCCGACACCCACTAGTAACATATAAATCCATACGAGCCCTAATTGATACTAATCGGCTAGTAAACACACCCTAGGCCCGTTAAAACGCATAATCGTCCTAATTAGGGTTTAGAGGTTTACACCCACCTAACTCCAAGCTCGGGCGACGGGGAACGGCGGCCGATCATCGATGAACGGTGGAACCGGCGGCATACTTCCCAAGGGAGCGGCGGCCTGCTGTCCGCAGCAGCTACGGGCAGCGGCTCACGGTCGGCACGAGTGCTGACGAGCGGCTGAGCGGCTCGGACGGCTGCTGCTTACGGCGGCGCACGGCGGACGGCGATCTTGGCGACGGACGGCGACGGCGCGGTTGTTCCGACGAGGGGAAACAAAACAGGGAGAGGCGAGAAAGGATGGCTCGATGAGGGGCGGCGACGGTGAACAGAGAGCGGTTCGGCGGTGGCGTGCGGCAGTGAGCAGCTCCGGCGGCGGCTCAACCGTGCATGCAGCCGCGTCGGAGAGGAGGGAGAGAGGAAGACGACGGCGAGCTGGTGGCGCGGCTGCTCCGGCACCCACCCAGCTGCATGCAACCGAGAGAGAGAGAGAGAGAGAGAGAGAGAGAGAGAGAGAGAGAGAGAGAGAGAGACGGTGGAGGGAGAGTGGCAGCAGTAGCGGCGACGGCGACGGCGGCCAGCGGTGCATCTCGGCGGGAGGCGGACGCTCAGCCTCTTCCTCCTTGGCTGACCGGCGCCATTCCACTCTGCATGTAGTCGGAGAGGAGAGGAAACGAAGGGAAAATGGAGAGGAAGGGAGAGGGTCGGCAAGGGGCGACGGCGGTGGACGGCGGCGGCCTTGGCGGAGCGGCGACGAGCCCGGCGGAGGCGCGGCCTTGCTGGGCTCGGCATGAGGCCTTGGCCGGTTGGGAACATCGAGAGAGAGAAGGAGAGGGGCGATCGGTTGGTGGTGGTGAGGCGAGAGGGAGTGGTGCACAGCGGTGGCACCGGCGGGCAGTGGTTCCGGCGGCGGTGAGTGGTGGCTGAGGCCGAGAGAGAGAGAACTCGCAGAGGGGAGAGGGAGAGAGAGAGTGGCCGCGTGAGGGAGAGAGAGGGCGAGTGAGAGAGAGAGAAGGGAGAGAGAGAAAGGTAAGGTGAAAGGTGATGATGTTTTTCATGGGGGAGGCCAAGAGGTGGAGTGGAGGTTTGGATGATATGATGATATGCATGGGGAAGGGGGATGTTGACAAGTGTCACATCCCCACAAGAATTCAAATTTCGGAATATGAGGGGGCTCAAGGGTAAAAACGACATTAAGTTCCGATACCGGGTTGAATCACCAATTTTTCGACCGTATAAGTCCTATATATAAGTGGCCAGCTTAATTTGACATCGTCCTTATAAAAACTATCCTGTGAATCACGAAAATCGATCTCGAAACCCGGATTAAATTTCACGATCGAATTTGTCGAATTTCCAATTTCCAAATCTCTCACTAACGAGCGGCCGTTTAGGATTTACGCGTATCGACCTCCGGTTGTCCGAATCGCGGCTAACTCAATTGTCGAGAGAACGAGAGGAATTATCGCTAGTTCCGATGACACGACCGTCCGGTTCAGAAGATCGGTTCACACTGGCCCAAAATACTTCCTCGTCATTCTTCTAAATCAGGCTTAATTCGCGACCGGGTCCATGGTCCACGTACCTATTCCTAGTTGGCCATTCCCATTTGGTCAGTATCCTGAGAGTGATCAGCTCCGGGCAAGATTTATGAAAATGAAATATCGAATAAGATTCGTTTTATTCACTCCAGAGATTGAGTCAAATTTCGGGATGTTATAATCGGCACGTGGAATACATTGTATACTTGGGAAAAATTGGACGGCAAAGCAAGTCGGTAAGCCATATCGCCAATCTTCTCCGTAATTTCAAATGGACCGACAAACCTCGGACTTAACTTTCCTTTCTTGCCGAATCTAAATAATCCTTTCATCGGTGACACCTTGAGAAATACATGATCTCCCACTTGAAACTCTAAGGGTCGTCGTCTCCGATCGGCATAACTTTTCTGCGCGACATTATGCAGTCCTTAACCTTTCCCAAATAGTTTTAATGGCTTCGACCGACTGCTGAACCAATTTAGGCCCTGTGATACTCCTCTTACCGACTTCATCCCAGCACATTGGCATCCTGTACGCCCTACCATACAAGGCATCAAACGGTGCCATATGATGCTTTACTGATAGCTATTATTATATGCGAAGTCTACTGGGTGCAATTGTTCTTCCCATTTGCCTTGGAAGTCTAAAACACAGGCATGCAGCATATCTTCCAAAGTTTGAATTGTCCTCTTAGACTCTGCCTGTGGATAATAGGCCTTACTAAACTGCAACTTCGTTCCTAAAGCCATTTGCAAACTTCTCCAAAAATTGACTGTAAACATCGGACCACCGGTGCCGAGGATTCGGAAGTGGACGAAGCTGAACCGATGGATACAGAGGAGTTCGAGGATTCTAAGGAGTCTGAGGAGTCCATGGAGTCGAGTTCCGATGAAGATTCCGAGATGCCAGAGAGTTCTTCAGATTCTTCTGATTCCGACCCCGATTGGGTGCCCTAGACTAGTTCTTGATCACGTGTGTGAGAACATACGTTTTTGGTTTATAGTCTTTCTTTCTTTCATAGTTGAACTTCCTAATCATTGAATCTCTTTTGCAAGTGAATTTATACGACTGAATGTGTGAGGATGTTTTCTAAAGATTTTTGAGTGTTTGGATTATCTTTTGTCATTTCATTGTGATACTCCCCTGGTTCTCATAATTATTCTGTCAGGGTGTTGTGTTTATCCTATTTTGCTTCCGCTTGTGCTATGACTGTTTCTTGGCTTTTGGGTCGGTGACGCTTTCCTGGGACGTCGCATAATATAGACCCATATGCGCGGGATGTTGCGTGTTGTGAGGTTCGGGGCGTGACATCTCACCTGTTGAATTGGTATCGGAGCAATGTCAGCTCGATCCGATTAGGTCAAAGCTTGGAGTGATAAGGAGCGATGAGACCATGGGTAGCTAGTAGGGTGACCTCGTGTGCTACATGTATCTCCTGACAGTGTGTGATGATTTGGCGCGTGTTATTATGACCCGTATTGTACAGGTGCGGCAGGACCTGAGGTGAGTACGTAAATCCCTTGGGTGATGTATTGAGTAAATTTTGTTAGGCCGCATGCTGAGTGTTTGGTTGTTGTTTTGAGACCTGCCTAGGACTTAGACTGAGATAGACTGAATTAAGTCATTAAGTCATTAATTCCTTAATGGAATTACAGCAGGAGGTTGAGCAACCGAAGTTGCTAGGATGAGTAGGAGAAAGGGAAAGGAACCTCAGACTCAGCCTAGCGAGGGAGTCCGTGAGGCAAGGGACCCTAGATTCGACGAAGTTATGGAGACCCTGCGTGAGATGGGAAATATCTTTGGATTACAAGTGCAGGAAAGAGTCGCTGCTCAGGCCCAGGCAGCTGAAGCCGCAGCAATTGCTGGGAATGGAGGAAATCAAGCCCAGCAGGGACAGACTCATCCTATAGGGGTTAGACAAATGCCCCAGTTAGTGGAACAATTCATGAGACTGAAACCGTCTAAGTTTCATGGTAGAGGTGACCCCGAGACCGCGCCTAGATGGGTGGAAGAGCTGGAGAAAACTTTTAAAGTTTTGGGGTGTAATGATGAAGAGAAAGTAACATTGGCAGTGTATCAGTTGCAAGATGGCGCCAATGACTGGTGGAACGCCATTGAAGGTAGAATATTCCCGGAAGGAACGACCCCTACTTGGACGGTGTTCGTGGAGAATTTCTATGATAAGTATTTCTCGGAGAATGCTCAGGAGAAGAAGTTAATGGAATTTATGCGATTACGCCAAGGTCAAATGACCGTGGACCAATATGAAGCAGAGTTTGCAAGACTGGCGAAGTTTGCACCGACGATGGTTGTGAATCCGAGGGATAGAGCTTGAAGATTCCGGGACAACCTGAAGCCGGATCTTCGGAGCCAAATTCTGTCGCACGACATCAAGGAATATGGGGAAATGTTTTGACGGGTCCAAATCATTGAGAGGGATCAGCAGGAAAGGGCAGCCGCTTCTGGATCACGTTTTGCCCAGAACAAAGATATTCGTTGTATGGGAAAGAAGCCCGTGGCAAGGAACCGACGATTCACTCCCCCTGTTAGAAAGAATAATGGAAAGTCAAGTAATCAGTCAGGAAGATTTGGAGCATGCTTCAGGTGTGGGAGCACGGAGCACCAGATTCGCAATTGCCCACAGATACGTCCCCCGGGACCGCTTGTGGCACCCCAACAACAACAGCCCCAAGCAGGAAATCAGGCCGGGAATCTCCCACCGGCTAATCAAGGGCGACCGCCCGTTCAAGGAAGAATCTATGCAGTGGCACGTAACGAAGCAGAGAATGCGTCGGGCGTAGTCACAGGTACAATTTCCTTGTGTGGACACGCCGCGTATGCATTATTTGATTCGGGGGCAACCCATTCATTCATTTCGGAGCAATTTATTAAGCTGATTGGTTTAGAACCGGTATTACTTGAGAATGTACTTTGCGTGTCGACGCCAATGAATGATGGGGTGCTAGTCTCCTTTGGATGCCCTAGTTGTAAGGTAAATATTGGGGGTAAGGAAGAGAGTATCGACTTGGCAGTTCTGGCCATGTTCGATTTTGATGTAATCATAGGGATGGACTGGTTAGTCCGGTAGAAAGCTATATTAGATTGCAGTAATAGGACGATCCGATTTAGTCCAGATGGACGTCCTAGTTTTAAGTTCCGGGGAAATCAAGGAGGAACCTCGACTCCTTAGATATCTTCATTGGAAGGGAGTAAGTTGTTGGATGATGGGTGTGAAGGATATTTGGTGAATGTTGTGGACCCAACAGTGGTGGAGCCTAAATTGGAAGATATACCCATAGTATGCAATTTCCCCGAAGTTTTTCCTCAGGAATTACCGGGTTTACCGCAGAGCGAGAAGTGGAGTTTGTTATTGAATTGGCAACCGGAACTGAACCAATATCGAAGGCACCGTATCGAATGTCCCCAACGGAATTGAAAGAATTGAAGGTTCAAATGCAGGAATTGTTGGACAAGGGTTTTATCCGCCCCAGTGCGTCTCCATAGGGAGCGCCAATCCTATTTGTGAGAAAGAAGGACAGGACGTTAAGGCTATGCATAGATTACCGGCAATTGAACCAAGTGACAGTGAAGAATAAGTACCCTCTTCCAAGGATCGATGACTTGTTCGATCAGTTGCAAGGAGCCTCGGTGTTCTCCAAAATAGATTTGAGGACAAGTTATCATCAATTGAGAATCAAGAAGGAGGACATTCCTAAGACTGCCTTTCGGACGAGATATGGACATTACGAGTTTACGTAATGCCCTTTGGATTGACGAATGCTCCAGCTCCCTTCATGGACTTAATGAATAGAGTGTTTAGGGAATTTCTGGATCAGTTTGTCATAGTGTTTATCGATGATATCTTGGTGTACTCGAAAAGTCCCGAGGAGCATGAGGTACACTTGGCAAAGGTGCTATGGACCTTAAGAGAACACGCACTATATGCCAAGTTCAGCAAGTGCGAGTTTTGGCTTAGCCAAGTAGGATTTCTCGGGCATATTATTTCTGGAGATGGGATTTCCGTGGACCCGACTAAAGTTGAAGCAGTAACAAAGTGGCCTAGGCCAACATCTGTAACAGAAATCCGAAGTTTTCTCGGTTTGGCTAGCTATTACAGGCAATTCGTGGAAGGATTTTCGTCAATAGCCATGCCCTTGACTAGATTGCTGAAGAAAGAAACGAAGTACGTCTGGAATGATAAGTGCGAAAGAAGTTTTCAAGAGTTGAAGCATAGATTGACGACCGCACTGGTTTTGACCATTCCGTCCGAGCTAGGAGGATTCGAGATTTACAGTGATGCTTCGTTAAGAGGACTTGGATGTATACTTATGCAACATGGGAAAGCAGTAGCATATGCGTCACGCCAATTGAGAGGTCATGAGATGAATTACCTGACGCATGACTTTGGAGGCATTACTTGTACGGAGAGAAGTTCCAAATTTATACGGACCACCAAAGCCTCAAATTCTTATTCTCACAAAGGAATTAAATATGAGGCAGCGTCGATGGATGGAACTGTTAAAGGACTATGACTGCGACATCCTGTATCATCTGGGTAAGGCAAACAGGGTCGCAGATGCTTTAAGTCGCAAGTCTAGCATGGCACATTTGTTGGTCAAGGAGTGGACATTATTGGAGAGGCTCAGAGATTCAGAGTTTAAATTTGAAGTGAGCCGAGTGTCCAGCCTGCTCACGACACTAAGAATCGAACCAGAAATTCGAGTCAAGATCAAGGAACTTCAGTCTAAGGACCACGAGATCCAAAAGATTATGAATATAGATGCGACAAAGAGGAAGTCTGACTTCCAAGTAGCGAAGGATAGGACTTTAAAATTTCGTGGTCGATTATACGTGCCGGATGACGAAGGACTTAAGGAGGAAATTATGAGCGAAGCTCATCGTAGTCAGTATAGCATCCACCCGGGTAGTACGAAGATGTACCAGAATCTGCGTCAACATTATTGGTGGAATGGCATGAAGAAGGACGTGGCTAAGCATGTGGCCAAGTGTCTGACGTGCCAACAAGTGAAGGCACAGCATTGCAAGCCAGGTGGATTATTACGACCATTGGAAATTCCGGAATGGAAATAGGAGCATATTACGATGGATTTCGTGACGGGATTACCACGAAGCCAAAGAGGACATGACTCAATATGGGTCATAGTGGATCGTTTGACTAAGTCCGCACACTTCCTGGCAGTATGGAAGGACTTTGAGCTAGAAAAGTATGCGGAGTTGTATGTGCGACAAATAGTACGTCTTCATGGAGTGCCGGTGACTATCACCTCTGATCGCGATCCAAGGTTCACGGCCAACTTTTGAAAAAGTCTGCAAATAGCCTTAGGAACGAGATTGCAATTTAGTACGGCCTGCCATCCTCAAACGGACGGTCAGTCAGAAAGGACGATTCAAACCCTAGAAGATATGTTGAGAGCTTGTGTGCTGGATTTCCAAGGCAAATAGGAAGAACAACTGCATTTGGTAGAGTTTGCCTACAACAATAGCTATCAGCAGAGTATTCAGATGGCACCGTTCGAAGCCTTGTATGGTAGGGCCTGTAGAACGCCACTGTGCTGGGACGAAGTTGGTGAGCGAAGTATCACAGGTCCCGAATTGGTACAACAGACAGTAGAAGTAGTAGAGGTTATCCGAGATAGATTGAGAACTGCTCAGAGTCGCCAAAAGAGTTACGCCGACAGAAGACGACGACCCTTGGAATTCTAGGTAGGAGACCATGTGTTTCTCAAGGTGTCACCAATGAAGGGACTATCCCGATTCAGCAAGAAAGGAAAGCTCAGTCCAAGATACGTTGGGCCATTTGAAATCCTAGAAAAGATTGGGGATATGGCATATCGACTTGCCTTGCCTCCCAACCTATCCCAGGTGCACAATGTCTTCCACGTGTCGATGTTAAGAAAATATGAACCAGACCCGACTCACGTTTTAAGATACGAGGAAGTAGACGTGGATGACAAAGTGTCGTACGTGGAAAGGCCAGTCAGAATCGAAGACAGGAAGGACGGCGTGCTGAGGAACATGACAATCCCAATGGTCAAAGTAGTTTGGGAGCACCACGAAATGGAAGGTGCCACTTGGGAAAGTGAAGAAACCATGCGACGTCAACACCCACATCTGTTCGAGTAGATTAGTGTGGATTGCAAATTTCGAGGACGAAATTTCTGTAAGGGGGGAAGAATTGTAACGTCCCGGAATTCAGGTCCGGACTTTGAGACCGATTTTTGTGGGTTTGCGGGATGGTTTTCACAGGGACGACATCAAATTATATTGGCCATTCATGTATGGGGTTGACCCGGTCGAAAAACGGCAATACGACTCGGGATCGGAGAGAAATGACAACTTTACCCCCGAGCCCAAATAGTATTCCGAAATTTAGAGGATACCCGTCGCTCTCCCTTCAAGCCGAGACTCTTCGTCTCCCTCCCTCGCATCGGTTACACCTTACTACAATTAGTACCGAGACTCTTCGTCTTTCCCCCTCACGTCGGTTACAAACCACCATCAACACCTCCCCCTTCTCTCTCTCTCTCTCTCTCTCTCTCTCTCTCTCTCTCTCTCTCTCTCTCTCTCTCTCTCTCTCTCTCCTTTCCTCTCCGTCTCGCCCTCTCTCTATTTCTCGGCCGTCTGGAGACAAACATGCCCGACCACCGCCGGAGCCGCATCGCCGCTCACCGCCACCCTTTGGAATCGTGCCGCCGGTTAAACCGTTTACCGGTGATCGGCCGCCATTCCTCGTCGTCCCGAGCTCGGATTATGTGAGTGTATTCCTCTAAGCCCTAATTAGGACGATTATGCGCTCTAGATGGGATTAGGGTGTTAGTAGTGAATAAACTAAAGAAAATTAGAGGTTATTATAATTAACCGCCTTATTGGTAAGTGACTTCCTAATCCTTGGTTAGGCTAGTGGGTTACCAATGGCATATCTAGGGATGGATTAGGGGCTGTGTATGGTTGGTTTTGTGATTGTATAAGCTTGATTTGCTTAATGGTGCAAGTTTTATGATTCTCGGATTTCTGGTTGTTACTGTACCTCTGTGCTTTATTATTTTTTTTGGTGATCATTGTGGGCCGAATATGAGGAAGTGTTCTTCATGGAATTTGTTCCCAACATCTTTAAGTATAATATACTTTAAATTCAGAATTTTTGGAATTTTTTTGGGGTCATTCGGAGGTCGGTTTTCAGACCGTCACAAAACTGCCGATTTACTGTTCACCCGACCTTTTTGCCTTTCCGAATTTTTATAAAATTTTCTAGACCTTATTTCAACAAATATCCTTCACAAAAATTGTTAAAAACACTTGTGTCTATGACATATAAAAATTTCAGGGCTTTCCAAAGTGATTTGGATACTGAATGAGTTGTACTTTTGATGGTCTGAGGGGCTGTTTGAGCGAACCGGGTTTTGTCCGGCTTTGAGTGTCAAAACGAGGTGTTTACGATTGGAACTGGATTTCGAGTTCTTGGAATTGATTTGCTATTTATTTCAAATAGATTTCTGTCACTGTGCAACTGCCTAGATTGGACCTGATTTTGTATATTCTCGGTTTTTCTCTCTCTCGGACTGATTATTGGCTGTCCATTGTGGATTTAATTGGGCCTTGTACTGCTAATATGTGGTTTGTTCGTGAACTGCCATGTGTGATTGGTTGGGCCATGTAGTGGCTGATTTGGGTGTGAATTATGCTTGATTATGCAATGCCATGTTGCATGCTTGTGTGGCCGACCATTGTGGGGTGTAATTGATTATTGATTTAAACGGAAATCATGATGCTCGAGTAAGTCGCAAGTGCCAATTATGTAACATCCCGAAATTCGACTCGATCTCTGGAATGAATAAAATGAGTATTATCCGATATTTCATTTTCGTAAGTCTCGCTCGGAACTGATCACTCACGGGATACTGACCAGATGGGAATGGCCAACTAGGATTAGGCACGTGAGCTAAGGACCCGGTCGCGAGTTAAGCCCGACTTAGGATAATGACGAGGAAGTATTTTGAGCCGGTGAGAACCGATCATCCGAACCGGACGATTGTGTCATCGGAACTAGTGATAATTCCTCTAGTTTCCTCTCTCGAGCTCGCCGCGATTCGGACAACCCGAGGTTTAAACGTTTGAGTCCTAAACGGCCGCCCGTTAGTAAGAGAATTAGAAAATGAGAAATCGATAAATTCAATCGTGGAATTTAACCCGGACTTCGAGGCCAATTATCGTGAGTTACGGGATGATTTTCTCAAGGACAACGTCAAATTAAGCTGGCCATATGGGTATAGGTTCTTGTAGGGTCGAATTTTGGCGAACCGAACCGGTACCGGAAAATTAGGTCAGATTTCTCCTTGTTGCCCATGAGAATTCCGAATTTTGAATTCTGGTGGGGGTGTAACACTTGTCAACACCCCCCTTCCCCATGCAAGCCATCATGTTATCCAAAAATTTCTCCTAACTCTTGGACTTCCCCATACACTCATCATCACCTTCCACCTCACCTCACTTCTCTCTCTCTTCCCTCTCTCACTCATCCTCTCACTCGGCTCACTCTCCCTCTCACACTCTCGCCGGCCATCTCTCTCTCTCTCTCTCTCTCTCCCATCCGCATCTCTCTCTCTCGTCTTCTCGGCCTCACGCCACCGCCCGCCGACCGCCGGAGCAGCCGCTCCGCCGTCCACCACCGTGAAGCCACCGTCGCCCTCTCCCCGCTTCCTCTTCATTTCCCCCTTCTCCGGTTGCATGCAGGCGGGATTGGACGCCGGTCAGCCAAGGGGAGTTGGCTGTTCGTCCGCCGCTTGCCGAGGCCAGCACCACCGCGTCGCCGCCGGACCGCCGCTGCACCGCCGAGCTTGCCGTGCGCCGCTGTTCCCCTCCGTCCTCCCTCTCCTCTTCGGCTGCATGCAGAGGGGTTTGGCGTCGGTCAGCCAGGGTGGAACGGACTGACCGTCCGCCAAGGCCGCCGCCGTGCACCGCCGTGACCGTCGTCGCTCCGCCGAGTTCACCGCCGCTGCACGCCGCCGCCCCCTTGCCTTTCCCCTCCGTTTCACCTCCGTCTCCCCTCTTTCCCACCTGCATGCAGCAAGAACCGACGCCGGTCAGCTGGGGAAGGACAGGCTGAACGTCCACCGTTCGCCGGGAGGACCGCCGTTCGCCGGACCTGTTCGCCGTCAGCCAGCCCTCGCCGTCCCCCTCAGCTTTTCCTCCGCCTCTCCCGGTTCTGTTCCCCTTCGCCGGAGCAGGCCACCGTCGCCGAGACCGAGCCACCACCACCGCGTCGTCGCCGGAACGCCGCTGTTCACGCGCCACCGCCGTGCACCGCCGTGGACAGCAGCCATCCGGGGACCACCCAGCCGCTCGTCCAGCCCTTCCTCGCCGTGAACAGCAGCCCCGCCGGCCTCACACCGCCGCCCGTGGTTGCTGTGGACGCCGGACCGCCGCTCGCCGTCGCCCTTGGGAAGTGTGCCGCCGGTTCCACCGTGTACCGGTGATCGGCCGCCGTTCCCCGTCGCCCGAGCTTGGACTTAGGTGGGTGGAACCCTCTAAACCCTTATTAGGACTATAATGCGTGCTTAGCGGGCCTAGGGTGTGTATAGCGATGAGTAAATGCCGAACGAACCTTGTATGAATTTGTATACGATTAGTGGTTGTCGGGAAAAGATTAGTAAGCGACCAAGCATGAATTAAGAGTGAATTAGAGGCTAATATTGTGTGGTTTAGTCGCTGTCCATGTCGGAGAATTTAGCGGTCCAATTGTCGACGGTAGCGGATTTACTTGATTGGAGTGCCGGGATGGCCGGGATGATTGAACGATGTGTCGGATGTTCAATTGTGATGAATTGGGTCTAACATGTCGCCTGCATGTGTGAACCGACTATTGTGGAATGTGATTGAGAACTTGTCAATGTATGTCATAATGTCCGGGTACGTCTTATTTGCCAAATTCACATGTGACGCCCCGTGGTATTGGATTGGGCTAATTGGGCATATGACGTGGATCATGGAATTTGAATTGGTGACATTGAATTATGCGGGGCATTATGCCATGACACATTGCATCGACATTTGTGTGCGGAATTGCATGGCTGCGCATTACGCTTGTTGAGTATGTGGCATTGTGGAAATTGTGCGAGAATGCGCGTGCGCCATGGATTGTGATCACCTAATTTAGCCCGAAGCGTTTCACGCGGGGTTCAGATAAAACGGGATGTGTGAACGTGTGATCACCTTCGCCCTGATGCGGAATACGCGGGGTGTGCCGTCCTCATGCACTTTGGAGCAGGACGATGCCCGGTACGTCCGGAAGACAACCATCCTGATGCGTTTACGCGGGCTCTGGTTTGTAAAGGGGATCGGTGTTGCGCCTGATGCGTAAGGACGCGGGCTAGAGACACTGGGCCTGGGGCGTCTCTACGCTGGCCACGGAGTGTTGTGATTGGTCTTCGGACCGGATCTTCGGATCGGACCTTCGGGTCGGGCCTTCGGGTCGAGATAATGAAATAAACAGATAACGTGTGATGCATAGTGTTGGATTATGTAATGGAATCCGCTGGGCATGGTATGGGACGTGTCTAAGTAGATTTCATTCTATAATCTGAACACGAATGGTAGTTGTGCCGAGATGCCATAGGAGTTTTGGATTGTGGGCATGGCAAGTTAGTGGCATTTGCATGCATATGAATGCATGAGAAATTGTGCGGAATTGTGTGACTCGGTGTACCATATTTGGAATTGTCACAAAAAGGTTTTGAGCATGCGTGTGACGAACGCGTGATTGAGAATGCCGCTTGTGCAATGTGATACTATGGATTGTCTAACCTGCAGGGTCATTGAAATGTCGAGTTGGGCCTACTGGCCTAAGTCATTCTTATGTTTGTGTGATTGGTTTTACCCGTCAGGAGATGCATGTTAGCCTAATTTAGGTTTAGGAGTTTTCACTCACTGAGATGTGTCTCACGGTTTTTATAACCCAACCTTTCAGACCCGCGCCCATGAACCGACCGCCTAT